>CM039096.1:14483168-15683168 GCA_022113865.1 Chimonanthus praecox | reverse complement strand
AGGAGTTGATCACTCACCGGAACCAAAGATGGGTGGATGTAGTAGGAGAAACCTCAAGAACCAGGGTTAGGTGCACACAAGCAACACGAGGAGATTCTAGTTCAGGAACTCAGATCATTGAGTTGATCATCGATCTAGTGAGGAGATGAACATTAAAGAGTGGTTATCCAAGGTCGTGGTAATCTCTCTAGTATACAATTCCTCATGCAGAAATTGGGCAGTTCATATCTCGAAAGGTTTTTCATACCCTTAGACATGTTTGCTGGTAGAGAACTGCTTCATGGTAATTTTGAAGACTGAAGAGGAGGTATTAAAGATCGTGGTATCACAGGTCGACTTCGGGAGATTCCGCATCCTTGGGTGATGGCAACATAATCTCTTCCAGCACCCTAGAAGGGTGCGACTCCAATGGACTGAGAAATTGATTCGTGCTTTCGATAATAGGCTTGGAAGATTGATTGAAGTGGATGATAGAAACCTGCGGAAAGAAGACTATTCGTCACTCATCTTTCAGTGGAGGTGGGTATCCATGACCTCATACCAGAGGCGGTATTGTTCTCCCACAATGGTTAGACCTTCATAATTGTCGTAATAAAGGTTCAGGAACTTCAAACCCCTCAAAGGATCTTCTCACCACCGGAATGAGTGTCAGAAAATCATCTTCTTTTGCCAGAGAAAGGGAATAGTCGATCGTTGCCTAGGACACCAAGTGGCACACATGCTTGCTCATCGCAACAGGAGAGGATAACTACCATTGTTGAGGAGACAGAGGAGAAGGCTGTTGAAGAGAAGGAAAGGGAGAAAACACCTACCAATGATGACGTGCAAGAATGGGAGAGGACCACGAAGGGGCAAATGAAATCACTCGCAACTAGAAACAAGAACGGCGACGAATAAGAGAAAAGTATTGAAATTCCTACCTCTGAAAAGCGCATGGCAAGGAACGACGACAAATGGGAGCAGGGATTTCAAAATCCTACTCTTAGAACAAGCTCGACTAGGACAAGGATGCTACTTCGAATGCTTTTAAGGGATTGTCTATTGGACCTCCCTTCCAGGTATAGGCTCATTCCAAACTTAGCCCAGATCCTCTCAAGCCTAATCCAACAGAAGCATGTCCATGGCCCAAGCCCATTAGGTCTTTGCCCAGTCCAGGGGCATCGAGACTTTGGCCCGGCCCATAAGCAGGGCCCAAACCAAAATATCCAAAATCACGACCCAACCAAGAGGAGCCAGATTCCAGGCCCTTATCAGAGCAATCAAAACTCAAGCCAACTCAAAGGAAGATGGAAAAGATGTCCTACTTGAATCCCACCCAACTTCAGATATAGTTCCTTAAATAAAAAAGGAGTAAAGTCTTTTTTAACCGAGATGATAGATCGAAAAAGGGTAGAGATAAGGAAATCCTCGATGCTGAAAGCGATGAGAGTGATATACATCCTCTAGCAGCCACTGACAAGCTGGGAGGCAGTGACAGTGATGCTCCAACTCTCACCGCTTAGGAAGACATTTTTCATTTGAACCAATTGTTCCATGAAAAGGAATCACTTACTGATGAAAAGGAAATCCACACTATTCCCAAACAAGGATGAGGTATGGATATTAAAGGAAACGTGGGTATTCCAAGGAAGATGGGGAGGAGATACTGAAAATAGGAAAGGCCTTGGGATTCACTTCAATACTGAAAGGGAAGCTGAGACGACCCTAAGATAGGTAGAGGAAGGGGACATGGCTTCTTCCTGTTCATCTAGAGCTTCCAGATGAAGCATCACTACATCCTTGTTAATGGCAAGGAGTTTTTCAAGATTCATTACAACATAAGAAATCTGCTTCAAAAAAAAGAAGGGGATCAAAACAGTTGCCAGTGAAGATCCTCACATGGAATATCAGGGGTCCTGGACTTAGGGAGAAGAGGAGAGCAATCCAGCGCTTCATTAGGAAGCACAAAATCGACATCTTGTCCATTCAAGTATCGAAAAGGGGGGAGCTTTCACCCACTCTTATAAGTGAGATTTGGGGTAGATCAGATTGTGACTGCTTCCCCGAAGGTATCAACATGAAGGATGGATTCCAGGTCAATATCGATTAAGGGGCAAATGCTACATGAGTGAGTGGAAATTTGTCTCACCAATACCTATGGACTGAATTAGGATTGTGAAAGGGGTTTTTATTGGTCAGAATTGGAGGACATCAAGGTGTGGAGTTCTAATCTTTGGTGTATTGGATGTGACTTCAATGTAGTGAGGTACCGGTTAGAACGGAAAGGAAGAGGGGAATACACAAGGAGTATGGAGAGTTTTTCTGATTTCATCCAGAGGAACAATTTGATTGACTACCCTCTCATTGAATGAAGATTCACCCGGTCAAATGGACACTCAAGGTCGGCAATGAGCAAGTTGGATAGGTTCCTCATCTCATCTGAGAGGGATTCTTGTTTCTCAAACGGAAATATGAGACCGTGGATGTTTAAAGAAACACTCTAACTTGGCTCTGATATCAATTTGACGCAGGGCATGGGGATAGGATAACTCTAAATGCCTAATTTGGTTCTCTGAAAATTAAAAGGGATGAAAATAATACACCCTAAATATAAAATTGGCTGAAATTAAATTCAAATTAATGCTTGCAATTAATTAATGTAAAGTTTATCACACATAATCATGCAAATAATAAGAAACTAATGTCTTTAAAGGGATTAAATGGGTCTATAGTGGTTAAATGGCAGTTTAATAATTAAGGAAAAGGCTAATGTATTGGGACTTAGGGGGTATATGGTTTCAAATCAAGAAATATGAGTTACGGCAGCTTGGAAAGGGTAGGTGAAAGTGTGGGAGGGGATTAAAAGGTTACGGAAGCAAAGAGGGGAAGGAATAAGGATCACGGAAAACACTGTAGGGATTCTAGTGGGTTGCGGCATCACTCTTGAGCCATAAGAAAGGTTGTGGCAGCAATAGGAGGAACTGTAAAGGGGTGACAACAAGGTAGGGAGGCTGGTAGGGAGGTTGCGACACTTGATTTGGGTTAGGGAAGGGGCAACACAACATGGAAAGGATATATGGGCTACAGTTTAATGGAGAAAGGTAAGAAGAAGGCTGTGAGACAGATCTGAGAGGTCTAATAGACCCAGAAGTGGGTGGCGGAAGCAGCAGGGACGATTATGGGATGATATAGGATGATGGCGATGGGACCAGGAAGAGATCTGGCTTGGATGGGTTCATGGGTACCAAAAAAAACAAAAAAACAAAAGGGGAGAAAAGAGAGATTAGAGAAAGAAGAATACGTACTTGGTTTTGGAAGAGACTTCTCACCTAATCTGGTGGCTTCTCCCCGTCCTCAGCTTCTCACCAAGGTTCCGTGGGCATTTCACCAACACACATGCTTGTTCTGCAGCAAACTTTCATTTCTTTCATTCATAATCTGTCCTACCCTAATGAGGGTTAAGAGTATTTATACAAAATGCAGTAAAGAAAGAGCAAAATGCCCCTTTACATTAGAATAGCCAAAATACCCCTAAATAAACCCAAAAATTACAAATTCTAACAATGGAATGGAATAATGAAAATAAATAAAATCCATCTAATGACAAATAAACTAAATAACTGAATAAAATAAGAACTAATGCTAATCATGCTAATCCGGTAGTGCGCCACATCATGGGCTCAGGCTAACAAAGTGTTCAGGTTTATTAGACGGAGTCCATTAATAATGTCTTAGGCAATTTAGGTAATGAAAGCTAAGTCAATTTTATCAATGATCCATTAGGCATGATGCCTCTATTGGATACTCTCGGTCTTGAACACCTTTGCTTTCTTTCCGTATTGGCTTTTCTAGTTGGCTTGTTTTTGCTCCTTTTTTTGCTGATTCTTTTTTGCAGAGTTCCCTTTTTTTGTTCCTTTTCTCTCGATAGCCAAAGGTCTTAGTTCTCCTTTTTCTAGACTAGGCTCTACCTCTTTGGAGGAGGGAATGGCTCCACGACCAAGGATGGAAGGGATTCATTTTAGGAGGGTTTGCGAGGGGAAGGGGCTATGGTTGGAGAAGGAATTCACCTTAGAGGAAATTAAGTCGGCTTTGGATAGTTTTGAGGGGGATAAAGCCCTAGAACCGGATGGTTTTAATTTTAGATTCATTAAAACTTGTCGGGAGATGGTAGACACAGACTTTCGTAAAGTCTTTAGGGAGTTTCATAATAGAGGTATTATAAATGAAGGTCTGAAAAACTCCTTTATTACCCTCATCCCAAAAAGAGAAGGTTTGTCTGAACTTTCACATTATAGACCTATCAGCCTGATAGGATGTATTTACAAATTGTTAGCGAAGGTTCTAGATGAAAGACTGAAAAAGGTCTTCCCTAAGGTTGTCAGCGAATCTCAAGGGGTCTTTGTCAAGGATCGACAAATCCTTGACGGTGTACTAAATGTTGCAAATTAATTGGTTCAGATGCGGTTAAAAGAAAGAAGCTAGGGCTTCTTTTCAAAATTGATATGGAGAAAGCCTATGATACGTCAATTGGGCTTTCGTGGGCTATCTTTTTGATAGGATGGGTTTCGATGATCGGTGGAAGAAATGGATGAAAGCCTTTGTCGAGAATACCACTTACTCTATGTTGGTGAATGGATCTCTAACCCAACCTATAACATCCACTCTCACCTTTCATCTTCACATTGGTAGGCGAGGGTTTGAACAAATTGGTTGAAAAAGCAAAGGATTTAGGTATTGTTAAAGGTTTTGAAGTGACAAGGCAAGGGCCGGTGATTACTCATCTTCAGTTCGTAGATATCTATCTATCGAAGGAAGGCTAATCCTTATCAAATCCGTCATCGTTAATCTTCCTTCCTATTACATGTCCATGTTCAAAATGCCAAAAGGAATAGCAAGGAAGCTGACGCAGTTGTTTAGGAATTTTCTCTAGGGGATAAAACAAATTGGAGGGTGCACTTGGTCTCTTGGCTTGAAGTTTCCAAGCCTAAAGCAAAGGGTGGCTTAGGGGTCGTTCCCCTTGAAACTAAGAATCAGGCTCTCTTTCATAAATGGTCCTGGAGGCTTGGGAGGGAGAGGGATGCCTTGTGGTCAAGGGTGTTGATTGCAAGGTACGGCCATGAAGGTATCGAAGGGTGTGCATTGGGAGAAAACATAGAGAAGTTAGGCTCGCAGGTGGTAAAGGTATGGTGGAGATTAGGTAAGGGAGAAAGCCAGGTGGGTCGCATCTATCAGGACAAATTAACGATTCTCTTTGTAAAAGGAGATAGAACTTTATTTTGGACTGACTTTTGGCTAGGAGAAAGGTTCTTGAAAGATGTCTATGTAGGATTTCTACGAACAAACAAGCCCTACTCCAGGATTGTTACAAAGTTGATGAAGGCAATGTCTTCTAGCAGCTTGACTTTAGAAGATATTTGAGGGTCTTTGAGCAAGATAGGCTCGACGAGCTGAAAGCCTTGTTAGGGGAGTTCCCTCTTTCCACGGGGGAGAAGGATGAGCTATTATGGGTGGGAATTTGTTAGGGACTTTTTCGGTGAAGTTGGTTCTTAACTAGCTTAATGTGGTGAGCCCTTTATCTGACCTAGCTTGGAGGGCTCTTGCTTCCCCAAGGGTACAGGTGTTCATGTTTTGTTACTTTGAAAGGGAAGGTGCTCTAAAGAATGACACTTAACAGGAGAGGACTCCTCAGTTTTGATGATGATCTACATTGTACATTGTGCAGTCATACGGAGGAGGATGTCAATCATTTGTTTGCAAGGTGCCTAGTGTCTAGACAACTATGGACAAGTTTCGCAAATCTAATGGGAGTGTCATGGGCATTTGATAAGACTTGTTGGGGAATTGTCCAATCTTGGTTTTTTCCGTACCTTGGCCCTAAGATGAAGGCTGCTTGGAACACTATCCCAATTAACGATCTTATAGTCTATATGGAAAGAAAGAAATTCCATGATCTTCGAGAACAAGGACTCAGAGGAGAGCGAGGTTCTTCGAAAGGAAAAGTGGAGGCTTTGTATGCGACTCCTTTTTGGGAAAGATTTCAAAGGATTCAAACTAGTGAAATTTTACAGCTCCTGGCAGGGTTGTTTAAGCAAAGGCTCGAGGAAGACCAGAGCTCAAAATTCTTGGTCTCATCCTCCATTCGGAACTTACAAATTTAACGTCGATAGGTGGAAAACTAGGTCCGACGCTATAGGTGGAGTTCTCCGTGCCTGCAACGGCAGAACATCGATATTCACACACCCCGGAGGACTAGTCGGGTGCGATGACTGAACACTTCCGGACCTCAAAAAAAAAAAAAAAAAGAGCCGAACATCGATAGTTTTTTCAGAACTGGTAGGACAAAGGGATTTAAATTGTAACGCCCCGCCATTTCTCACCTTCATAAATCAGAGTATATATATTTTTTTTAAAATTAAGTGAGAGAGAGCGGATCGTCACGACGCGAGTTAAGTCTAAGTTTCCAAAACCCGACCCTTAACTGGTTATCATTACGTGTGCGTGGACTATGTCCACTTAAACATTTCACACGCTTTTCTGAATACTTGCAGAATAATCTATATGAATAAAATACTATTCATATTCATGTCATCAATATGGCAAGGAAAGCTAATCACTATATAACTTCAATAAAAACTTAAGATTATCAAACCGTAACAAATAAGTTCCAAGGTGTCCCAAAATAGTCTAAGTTATTACAATCCAGAATGCAAGTCCCCAAATACATCATTGAAATCAAAACTAAATAATTTAAACTTCCATCTCACAAGCTCCTAAGCTTGGCTTCCTTCCGGTCCTACATCATTCTCCTTGGCATTTCCTGTTCCATCATCTATAGGGGAGAAGTAGGGCATTAGTCAACATGCCCGGTAGGTATTCTGATTTGGGTTATGGTACACATAGGAGTAATATTAATCAAGGGTATATACATCATGTCATATCTGTAAAACATTTCATTAGTAAAAAAAATAATGCATGATGTGCATATCATAATCATGCTTACATATGTGTCATGTCATGGGTGTTAATGCCAAATGAACTCTCACCTAATATCCATATCCATATTTAATCATAAATCAATCAATAAACGGTTTCCTTAGATAATTATGTCAACAGTGTTTGAGGCGGCAACCACCAGGGCACTGTATACCCATCCACAAATTAATCGGGATTATTGATGGAGTGTGGACTCCTCCCACTGCGCAAGATTTCGGGACTGCCTGCCCAGGAGCTCTTTGGCCCAATAAGTCGTACCTTTCTATCAACTGGACGAGGCCAAATCTCAATAGTTCATATAGCTTCACATAAGCTAATCTCAAGCCCAAGTTATGTCCAGACCGCTCAAAAATTGGCTTGCTACTCATATATGTTTCCTCCCATGCCATGCATGAGGTAATGTATGCAATAATGCCATATCATTAAAAATACATCATATCATTTGAAAATCAGTCCATAATCATATACAATTTGTTAATATCAAAGTAATCAACATATTTGGAATAAAAACCAGTGTTCTATTATACTCGATGGTGTTCACAATAAGGTAGGAATCCTACCAATGTACGATATATTATTTTGTAAGGATAAAGCCAACGGTCACGTGGGACAAATTACAATCCTTTTGCAAACCTCTTTACCTCATCAAATTCAAACATACATATTAGTTTGATTTTCCATTTCAATTTCATCATCCCTATCTTCATCTAAGTTCCATGTTCGTTATCCAATGCATTTATGCATTCCTTGTCCTTAACCCATTTAAGACCCTCAATGGGGTTTGGCCATACAATATGGCCGAACCCTATTGTCCCATTTCCTTTTAAGTGTATTCATGTTCAACAAGAATCCCTCAATGGGGTTCGGCCATACAACATAGCCGAACCCTATTGTCCCATTTTCTTTCCCTTAAATGTGTTTGTCTATAGAAAACCATCAATGGGGTTCGACCATGTTGGTGCCATTTTCTTTTAAAATATGTTTATATTACATCAAAAATCCATCAAAGGGGTTCGGCCAAACAATATGGCTGAACCTTATCTTTTGGTTTTTGACCCTCTTTTGACAAAGTGATCTTAGAAATCATCCATGGGATTTGGCCATACAACATGGCCGAACCCATTGTTCTTCCTTTTTCATCTCCTTTCCATCCTATATTACCTTGAGGATGGGTTCTTCTTTTAAAATATTTATCAACCATACTTTAGGTCACTTGATGGGGTTTGGCCATACAACGTGGCTGAACCTCATCTAGTACCATTTTTAGTCCTCAAATGGTTTCCATATAAAATTAGGGTTCGGCCATACAACATGGCCGAACCTTGTTTCTTTGATTCTTTCTTAAGTTTAGGTATACCTTTCTTCCAATAAGTTGCTCCTCTTTCTTGAATAGGTCCAACTGTGGCAGGTTTTTACTAGCCCAAACAGTCCCAAGCAGTCCCTAAATTCAACAATTTGAAGACTGAAAATCAGTCCCAACTGTGGCAAGTTTTTACTAGCCCAAACAGTCCCCAAATTCAACAATTTGAAAATTGAAAATCAGTTGCAACTGTAGCAAGTTTTTACTGGCCCAAACAGTCTCCAAATTCAACAATTTGAAGACTGAAAATCAGCCCAAAAAACCAGCCATCAATTGGTCCTAAAAACAACTCAGCAACTGATCCAAAATCAGCCAGTAACTGGTCTTAAGATCAGTCAATAACCAGTCCAAAATTTAGTGATTTTGAAACCTTAAAATTAATCCCCGTTGATTCTTTATTAAGTTTAGGCATACCTTTCTTCCAATAAGTTGCTCCTCCTCTTTTCTTTTGATTCTCCCCTTCTTTTTTATTTCTTCTTCTCCTTTCTTTGTTCTTCAAAAGCTTTAGGTGTATGGAAGTAGAGATGGGAGAGAGAGAGGAGAGGAGTGGAGAGATCTCTTGTTCAAGAGAGGAGGGATCAGCCAAGGGGTTTGGAGTGCCCCTTGGTTTGGGTTTTTATGTTTAAGACTAAAACTATTCCTTTTCCTCTCATTATGGTTTGTCTTAACCAATGAGGCTCTTGGTTTAACCAAGGAGACCTTTGGCTTAAACCAAAGAGACCCCTTGGCTTCCCAATGAGTCCTTTTGGCTTCCCTAGTGTCTAAGTACAATGTACTTAGACAAGCCATTCATCTCAACCCTTCACTTTCTCAATTCAACTCAAGCAAATAAATCCTTAACTCAAGACTTGACTCACTAGTGGTTGACCAAGTCAACCCATGACATGGTCGGCCATGCATGTGGTCATGACACTTGGGTCCCACTTGGCCATGTCACTTGATGATGTGGCAACCTTGCTTTGTTGGCTCTCATGTGATGACACGTATGCCACATGGCAATGCCACATCACTCACATGCCACCTCACTTGATGAGGTGAACTTTAATGCATTAAATGCACTAATTTATCCATTTCAAACTAATTTAATTAAACTTACTCAATTACTTTAAAATCAAACTCATCCATAACCCATTGGGTCTTAATTGGGTAATTGACCCATTTAGTGTCAATTTCAACTTTTAATTTCAAATTCCATTAAATCGCAATTCAAATGGGCCAACCCAATATATTTATAATCTAAGGAAATCCAGGGTGTTATACAAATGAGGCAGAACTTATTAGTAATAGGAGAGCTTTATCTGTATGATCTTCATTAGGACAGAAGTAACAAACTTGTAGGTTCATGAAACCAGCAAGCACGACTGTGCTCTGTGAACTACAGGTACCTTTCAAACAAGTTGTGCTCTTGGGATACAAAAATGGGGAGGGGATGAGGATACCAGCTTGAAATGCTAAGCAGCAACAGAAGAAGCAGAAAACAAGGGGAAATTAATCATTGATGGGAACTTTCAAAAAAAAAAAAAATCATTGAAGGGGACTCGGCAAACGCAAAAAAAGTTGGCAAAGGGGTTAAAACGTCCACCTTGGAAATTGATCACAATTGAAAGGGAGATTAGGTCGTTGTGTTTGGGCGGCAAGGTGTCCTTCGTATTAGTCAGGAGATTAGCTTATGGAGTGGCCGGTTTCTTTACAAAGAATGGGATGGACTCCACGACAACATGCATTTTCACCTCTGAGCTCTCCATCAGGCGCGGGGAGAATTGACTATCATGTTATATAGCTTTGATATTTAGATAGATGTATTTTGCTTTTTCTTTTCTTGTAGCCTTTGGGCTTAAGCCTCCTAAGCTCAATGCGGCTTCTCTCTGTATCTATTATTTTTCTATTAATATATTTTCTCTTCGTTACTGCTAAAAAGAATAAAATTTTGTGCAAAACCAGTTCAGAACCATGGTTTGATTTTGAACTTTGGAAGGTGGTTTTGTACAGTAACTGCAGATTTGTTCATCAACATAAGATCGGATGATGATATTTAAGTGAGGAGCTCAAATGTCACTTGCACCCCAATATGGCGGTGATCCTAATATTATACTCTGATTTCTCAACACAAAGACATGAACATCAAACTTGTGTACCCACAGAACATAAGCACCATGCTGTTTATATTTCAATATTCACTGCTGCAAATACTAATTCATTGAATGATGTTATGAGGATTCTAATTTTTCCATGGTTCTTCAATTTGTCATCAGATATGTAAAAGAAGTTCTAAGAGACGAGGAACCGAAGCCACTTCCCCACGATTATTTACATCAGCTTTTAAAATTCCCAAACTGAAAAGCTCCTCACCTCATTTAATAGGATGAACAGCTACCTGTCCCGATTGGCCATGCTTCCATGGTATTTATGTTGTATTGCTAATGTGTAACTCAAGCTAACAGCTAACCAAATCCATTCCGTTGTTTATGTAAGCTTTACATGTTTCATTTTCATCTTCTGTTTGTATACTGTTTGAATGGTTAGAATCATCTGATCTGTGTATTTTTCATTTTATGAGTTGCCCCATTGTATAAACATTTGAAACATAGACTCACCTCAATACTGAGTTAACTCCTATGATTTTGTTTTGGACTGAACGCAACTTCTCAATTCAATGCCCCGTAGAGATAGATCGGCTCAGCTTCTTTAGTCGAGTCCTGAGTTTTTGAACAATGCATTATCCATGTTAGTCACCACCTAATAACTGTTTCCAGTACTGCATGATACAATGATAGTGTAGGTTGTAGATTGTAGACTGAATGATTGAAACTGAATCAAGATTTATGTAGCTGTAATAGATTGTAGGATAAAAAATTAATTGGCATCATCTCCTGCAGCTACCGGAGGCATCCTAACCAGCATGTCGACCAGCGTTTTAGACACTTGTTCCTCCAGCAGCTTCTGGAGACAATCCTGATTCTAGAATTCTGGCTTCAATAGTTAAAGAATTTTAGTGATGTGAATTTAAAGCTTTCTATTCATTGATCTGAATATATATATATATGAATTCAAACAGTATTTTCTGGCAGTTGCCTTGTCCCAGAGATTTGAATTAAGTCTCTTTGAAGCAGTTACTATTGATGACATTGGAGGGCCGAATAGAATTAAAACAGCTACTACTATACCCATGTGGGTCTGTCCTAATTTCAAAGGTACAAAGGACTTAAGATTGAAATGTTGTCCATTTAAGACAATTCTTCAACTTAAACATTGTTTAATAACCATCATGATCAGTTTATGAAATTCACCATGTTCAACAATGTCCTCCCTTCTATTTGGAGTTAGCTTTTATCCTCCATTTCCTCGTCTCCCCGGTTATGATGTCTTCATCGAAACGTGCTAATGTTTCTTTTTACCACATTAATCTGAAGTCTTCAATGGCTTCTCCTTTCCCACAGTATCCGTTGCATGTAATCGGCCAATTCTTCGTACTAAAGTTGTCTTTGATCTTTTGTGTCCAAGCCTTCTACACCATGTGATACTACACCACTCATACATGCATCATATTTTTGAAACGAGGCAGAATTAATAGGAACTCAGCCAAGTTAACCCAGCTTGCAAGTCACTGGGCTGTTCAAAGTAGGAGGTTTCGATTTTGATCACAGTTTTAGCTTACGCAATCATCTTGCTGGTCAACTCAGCAGCTTGACAGTGTTAGCCTTAACCAGGCAGCGTTAGCATTGAACAAAGTTGAAACTTGTGGAATCTATATTTACATTTATATATATATTTTTTTATTAAAAATCATTAATTTATAAATACATACTCTGTTGCTTTTCTATGTGCTCAATATTCTTGTTTGAAGGTACATGTTTGACAATTAACTAGTACAAAGAAAATGGGATGAATAATGTAGAAATGAAATTCGTCATTTTTAATTTTAAAGGGGTTCTGGCAAAAATGATTTAAAGATAATGTGCAAGAATAGCCATAGATATATGTAGTAATTAATATATAAAGATAGTCACCTAGTGGACTTGATATGTCACCTGGTTGATTGATTTAATCCAATACTTTATCGAGTTTTTTTTATGACCAATGTGTCGAGGTCTCTTTGAGTATCTGACTAATCTTTGAGGCATGTGTAAATCTCTTTATTCACACACACTCGGTAATATTATGGAAAGTAATCATTTTGTATTGAAAGTGACTTGAACTCAAAATGTTCTACATCTCAATCGGTTTTTTTTACCACCAAGCCAAATCTCACGGATTTCAATATTTTACCGATTTATGCTCAAAGTCTTAACTAAAATTATAGCGTAAACCATTGGCCAATGACATTTTAAGACCCACAAATTTTTAAACTTATCCTTCTAAACTATTTGCAAATAGTATTTGAAGACCCATACACTTCAACATCAATTCAACATGGCTCACTCATCACATGCCATGTCATCTATCATACCTAATCACTGAGACATTTAACCCATTAGCCAATCACCATCAAAACCACCTTCTCATGGTCTAATCTGTACTAATCAAATAAGATCCCGATCATCACTCATATCATCTAAGCCTAACCAATTTAAGTGCTCCTAAAATCCATACCAAGACCCCATTCATCATCTCATTTTATTTTAAATTTAGTTTCACTCAACCACTTGCTGGAAGGCAAGTTTCTTGTTCTTATGGTCTATGGATTAGACTGTGTTTCGCTGCTATCAGATTAAGACCTATCAAATTAGAAGAAAATGTTATAAGAATAAACTTTTGATGTTTAACTACTGTTAAAAGATTCTAACATATTAAAATACAGTTGTGTGACAATTACTTATGATCTTGTAAGATTATATGCTTGTTTAATAAATATTCTCAAATTAAAATTATGATAATCTCCCGTTCCAAGAAATGAGAGATGCCACGTTCGAGCCTCCATGGTCTCACATGGTGTGCCCTAAAGGCAGTGGGTATCACCCGTGGAGAATTTACGCTCAGTTTCCTATGAATTTCCACATGTGAAGTTTAAAAAAAATTATGATATTTGAAAAATTTATATGCATGTTGAAAATTAGATTTCGTAAGTATCCATTCCATAGCAAATGTTTACACCAATTATTGATATTTTTCTAAGATAAGAATGACACAAGTTAACAAATCTAATGAAATCTTTATAGACTAATAAATTTCCTTAAAATTTTACAAAAATTATGTCAATTTTAATAACTGGTTCAAATTTCAAAGATCACAATACATGGAAAAGGTATTGATAAATCAACATAGTACTATCAATGCGACCTGGTAAAAAATACTATAAAATGGAAGACACTCGAAGAGAAAGTCAAAGACAGGTTAGAGAAAGAAAAAATGTGCACTCAATGGCAATGTCACTGATAGAGAGGGGTTAAAAATAAAAAAAAGATGACTTTTATTTACTGAGATTGCCTGTTATTATTTTAAGTGGAATGTAAATTTTTAATTATAATATCCAGAAAATAACGAGGATAAACATAATATTTTACTACATAAAATCATTCGGTCTTCTTGATTTTGACTTTTAAATTTAATTATTGTAAGCTGTTAATTTTTCATGATATATCTTGGAAAGCTTCCATTATTTATATGGTCTTCTCTCTATCTCATCTATGTGTGCCCCATCACATGATATAAAGTAAACATCTCGTGAGTTAAAAAATAAAGATAAAAATATTAATATGAATAATATATAGAGATATTAAAAAATACTGAGATTTTCACCTGCACATTGGGTTGTATGGTACCACTGTGCACACTGAGGCATAGAGCCCACCAATTAGAGTGGTGGTGGGGTCGTTGGAATAGACTTTCCTTCAATATATTGTCTACAAAAAATCAACTTAATTAAATTGATCAAGTCATATTTTTGAAGCTCTCAAATTTTCATCATTTAAATTATTTTTTTAATCTATAAACTTATGACCTTTTAAAAACATTACTTAACAATCTAATTAAAGTGATTTTTAATGAATGGCATATTGAAAAACACCATTCCAATAAACTTGTCAATTGTTGGGTCTCGACTAATGGGCTTTCCCCAATTTCACCTAATTAAATTCGGCTTCAGATTGCAGCATTAGATATTAATCAAGCTAAGTTAGTTTCTCTTTTTTATTTATTAAAAATTAACCTCTCTCTTTCTGTAGTTCCATAAAGCACCGTATTGTTTTCCCAAAAGGACTCAACTTTAGAGCGTTGTCTATTATTTTTAAAATAAGTGATCGCCTGCACATCGAGTCACGGTATTATCATGCGTGTTTAAATTGGGGAAAACCCATTACACGAAAATGGGGTCTGTATAAATTTATATTTTACCTGAATCGAACCTAGAATTGATGGAAGAAAGAGATGGCCCCTAGAGCATCTTAATGGACACACTTGTACCATATTTAAAGCCCGTTTAAATCAATTTGGGTCTAGGCCTGTTTTGAATACATTTTGGGCCCAAAAGCCCAATAAATCCAACCGGTTTGATTCCTTGAGGGACCCTACATCGAATTCCACATTAGCAGCTGAGTCACTGACCTTGTGGACCCCACTTAGAGTGCTAACATATCAGAAACAATTCAGTCGAGAAGCATGTGGGCCTACTGTTACTAATTTTAGAAATCCAAAAATGGAAGAATTCCATTAGTGTTTGTTGTTTTTTGAATTGGGAAAGGACCAATGATGTAGACCTCACACCAGAAAATAAATAGGAAAATGTTTAATTTTTTATCATGGCAAGTGGAGGGTTAAACTAGATAATTTGGGTTTAATATATGTCTGATGCAGTGGACCCCAACCCATAGACCTAGGGCCCACTTGGCAACATGAGGACTCCACTTGAAGACTCATTTGACCAATACCCTAGAGAGGATTCGGTTTGCAAGCTTGACGCACAACCCCTACAATTTCACACATTGGCCGCCACCACACCTACAATGTCTCTCTTTGGCCACGAACCCTGAGTTTCCTAGGGTTTCCTCTCCTTTGCATGTATAGATTGCTTCTCCGACTTGATTTGGGACTTTGGTTGCTTGTTGAACTCCTCATGTATGCATGATCATGGAAGTTTCCCATTGGTTGAAGCCACATCATCATCCAAATGGCATTTTCTCATTGGCTAATTCCTTCTCCCCTTGGGCGAATGCAATTCTCTTCCCTTTTCCAATGTGCATGTAATGGTCCGACCCTTAGAATTATTGATATATGACCTAATAATAGAGGTTACACGTGTGAGTAGCGTTTGAGGGCATCATATAAGTCCCACTTGAGCACACGTGTCAGAACTGAAATTGGAAAAGTTAGACCTTAACATGACATCATCCACAATGGCTCGTGGGGCATGATAGGTCACCAGGCGATGGATCGCCAATGGACGATGGAATCATCCTGAGAACAGATCAAGTCTGACAGATCGGTCTCAGGATGATGGCTCGTGGACCACAATGGGTCGTCCGCATTGGGTCACCAGTCGCGATGGGTCGCACTGGCATAAGTTTGAGTTCCCTATTTAAACTATTTTTTGCACGAAAATTAGATTTATTTTACCTTCTTCCCTATTCAACAACCAATCCATGTTCCCTAACTGCAAACCCTAGTCTCCTTTACCTTCCATCCATTGATTTCCACCCATCAAAGGCATTAGATTCGAATTTTCTGCTCTTGGAGCACCTTGTACACGGTTTTTTCTCTTCTAAAAGGTAAGATACATGTTCATTCTCTCTCCCTTTCATCTTATAGGATGAGATCTGAATGGGATGGGTTGGGTTGAGAATAGAGTAATTGATGAATAATAAATCCTATTGAGAGAGGAATCCAAGAAAGTAATTGGCGGCTTTGTTATGAAACTTTGTTTGGGTGTAGATCTAATTTGAAATTGGACTTGGAACCATAGGAAGGGAAGTAAACTTGGGAAAAAAAGGTATATGCTTAATCTTGGAAATGATTCTTGGGAAAAGATTTTAGAATTTCCCTTAGATTGAAGGGATTAATCTATTTTAGAGGTAAATCTTGGGTCTAAATTGAGGATTTTGCTTCTAAGCTTTGACCTAATCTATGAATTAATAGGGATGTATTATGTTCTTTTGGTTTGATTAGAGCATTCGAACCCCGAACCCGTTGAGGTACGACTCGAAGATCAAAACGGAACATAGTAACTTTTGAGGCGAGGATCACTACACACATTGTATGAATTCTTGTATGCTATTATTTTAATTTAGGGAATATATTGTGAAAGTTTCGGAGTGCTAGAGCCCTATTGTCTCGAAGGGGGATGAATAGAACAATCCCCAATTATCTATCCCTTTTTAAATTTCTTGATTAATTAGGATTAAAAAAGTACAATAATAAGATTAATGAAGGTGTTGTTATGTGTGTGAGCAAGAGATGTGCCAATTAACCATCACATACACAAAATCAAACACATGTACAACAGATATATAGTGGTTCGATTAAACAATCTACATCCACTGTTGAGATTCACCAAACCCTGGGTTATCTCCAAATCACTAAGTGACCAATTACACCCTCACTAATAGTGCAGGACTTTCACTTACACACTCCTAGTTTTGAAAGGTTCGACCAACTCCGGTCTACGTCATTTTCCCTCTATTTTTTTATAGTGGTTTGATCACCTTGATTTAGTCCACTTAACAATGAGATTTGGAATTAAAAATACAAACAAACACATGCCTTTGAAGCTCAACCTTGATGAAGTGTGTTTCTTGAAGAGCTCTCCCAAAAATCTTGTTGATGATGAAGATGTACCTCTTGTATGGAGCAATCACAAGATAGGGAGAGGGTTTCTAGGTTTTTGAGATGTGCAAATGTGAATCCTAGAACTAGTTTTATTCTTCTCTCTTGATCTAAATCAACTAGGTGATTGTATCTCTAAATGATTTACCAAAATGTATAGATTAGAGAGAGAGTGAGGGATGAGAGGTATCTCAAGATTTTCTTCTCTTTTTTCCAATGTAACATCAAAAGCTCTAACTCCCTCAACAAATTTTGGAGCTTAAATAGAGATCTCAAGAATCTCAGCATGGGCGATTGATCGTCCACACGATTGATCGTGCATTCAAATATTACCATTATATCTTGATTGATCTTTTAACTTGAACTTGGTTCAACCACCACATGATTCTTGATTCTTGAGCTTGTATCTTCAAGGTAGTGCTTCACACGAGTCATGGATTTGACAAACAAGGGACTCGGAAAGCCGGGGCACTGACAATCTCCCCTTTTGTCAAATTCATGAAAAAACCTAGAAATTAAGAATTACAAATTGAAAGTTCCCACATTACCAGATGAAAAATTAATTTTGAGATCAAATTGTACCCTGACACTACTCCAGTGTCATTGCCACATTACCGGATGGCACCAGCTGTGATGTCCGAGCTAAAGAAGCAGATTGATGAACTGCTCAGATTGGGATGCACCCGGAACAACACATCGTCTTGGGGAGCCCCGGTGTTATTTGTGAAGAAGAAGGACGGTACACTTCGGATGTGTGTGGATTACCGAAAATTGAACCAACTGACCGTCAGGAACAAGTACCCTCTACCCAGGATCAATGATCTATTCGATCAACTTAGGGGTTCCTGTAATGCCCCGCCCTTTTCCACTATGCTTTCCTTTCCGAAAATCAGAGTCTATTTTTTTTTATAACAGCGCAGTGATAGAGAGCGGGACGTCATGATGCAAGCTAAGTCCGACCCTTAACTGGCCAACCCTATGTGTGCATGGAATAAGTCCATGAAAACGGTTCACACATATGACATAAACATGCGGAATAACATCATAACTGCGGAATCATAATAGAACCCAGTTTTATTCCATTTCAGATAGCAAAGTACGTCAAGTCTTTAATCTTAATTAAAGTTAACTCAATTATCCAAATAAAACATCCAACCACCTAAATTATTACATGTGTGAAGACTAGTTACTTAAATAAAAGTCCATAAGTAACTTAATCAAAATATAAACTAAATCATCCAAGCTCCTATACCTGGCCCGTTTCGCGTTCATCGTTCCCCTCGTTTCCTGTATCATCCACTAGGGTAGAAGTAGGGCGTTAGAACAACGCGCCCAGTAGGTATTCCAAGTAAGGCTAACACATGGGTTAGTACCAAAAATCCAGATATAATATATATTAAATCCTGTAATATCCCAGATTTTCAATATAGCAATATTTACAAAAATTGCCATTGAAATTATGAATTAAAAGGTTATGACCGTAGATGAGAAAATTGTGGGGCCCATTGTTCAATTAAGACCCAATTTACGTGTTATAAAGATCAAATTAAATTAAATGGGTAATGTACATCTAATTGGGTCAAGGTGATTATTTGGGTCAAAAGACCCAATTGGGACCCAATGGGTCGTGGATTGACTTGTTTGACCATTGGGTGAGTTCAAGCTTAAATTAAAATGGTGAGTTGAATGAGTTGAATGTGGACGGTTTACATTTCAAATTTAAATGAGTTGGGATGGACGACTTTTACATTTGGAATTCAAATTCAAAACAAAGGTAAGGATACACGTTGGAGAGATGAAGATGGTTTATTTCAAATTCAAACAAATGGAGGAGTATTGGTTTATTTGAAATTCAAAGGCACACGATGGAGAGATAATGGAGATGGTTATGGTTTAATTTTTAAATTCAAACAAATGGAGGAGTATTGGTTTATTTCAAATTCAAAGGCACACGATGGAGAGATAATGGAGATGGTTATGGTTTAATTTTCAAATTCAAACAAATGGAGGAGTATTGGTTTATTTCAAATTCAAAGGCACAAGATGGAGAGATAGTGGAGATGGTTATGGTTTAATTTTCAAATGCAAACAAGGCTCAACTCTCCCTCTCCCACTTGGCTATCTCTCTCCCTCACACCCTCTCTTGGCCGGCCAGCAACCTAAGAGAAAGAAGATCAAACATTTGGAGAATTTTATCTCATTTTCTCCCTCTCTTGGCCGTTCCTCTTAAGTCAAGGACTTGGAGTATTTTTCCATTTCAAGTTTTTCTATCTCTCTCTCTCGCAAATCAATACTTTCGCCGATCAACTTCAAGGAGTTTCCAGCAAGATTAAGCTCGGCTAAAGGACAAGAAGGAAGGAGGAAAGAAGGACTAAGGAAGGAGAAGATCAAGAAGGAGTGAAAGAACAGGAGGAGTCGCTGTATTGGTAAGTGCACTATAAACCCTTGTTAAATAAATTGGTTAAGGGAACATGATCTAGCCATTGTATGGCTGAACCTATCAAGGGTTTAAATCATGGATAATGATGTTTAAAAAGGGTAGAAAATGAATCATAGGGTTCGGCCACTTTGGATGGCCGAACCCCATGAAAAGACTTGGTTATTTTTATGGTTTTTGAGAGATAAAAATCATACATTGTTATGAAGGTTTTAAGGTGTTTTAAATGGAGAAAAGATTAAATTTTTTGGGTCGGCCATTGCATGGCTAAACCATGTTGTTTTTATGGCTAAGCTGCTGTGCACAAACCATATATAAATGTTGGAATGATGGAGTCAAGAAAACCATAGGGTTCGGCCATGTGTATGGCCGAACCCCATGGACCATTTTATGGGTTATTAGAGTTAAGAACATGGTTGGAAATGATTAATGGTTATATGCTTTTGATTAAGGATTCACATATGAATATCTTGGGACTTAGTATTAGGTAAGTAATCAACCATGATAGATGATGGAAAAAGGGATAGAAAAATCCATATGGTGAGGTTCGGCCATGTAGTATGGCCGAACCCCACTAATGGTCATTTGGTGGACTTAGTGGTTAACTTGTAATTTAATTGGTCAAATCAAAATGGAGACTTATGTAAGAAGGATTAAAGGATAAAAATTTAAGATGGTGAGGTTCGCCATGTTGTATGGTTGAAACCCACTAAAGTAGATTTTTATGGACGTTGATGGTTAGCAATATTAAGCAAAGGTTAAACCAATGGCAAAACTGTAAATACAAGTTATAATGCAAATATAGAATGAAAGATTAAAGGACTTGAAAAAGGAGCCGAAACCAAAATGGTGAGGTTCGACCATGTTGTATGGCCGAACCCCACCAAGGTGCATTTGGTGGATTAAGGTGTTTATATAAGTTATTTGGATGGTGTTGGTTAAATAAAAGAGAGATCAAAATTTAAGTGGGTGAGGTTCGGCCATGGAGTATGGCCGAACTCCACAAGGTGATTTTTGGGACTTAGACTTAGTTGGAAATCAAATGGTTATGTGTTTGACTTATTGTTATATAAACAAGGTAACGGGACTTCTTGAACGGTGCTCAAATCGTGAACGGGTGATGGTTTAAGAAGAGCGGACATTTCCTACATTTTTGTAACCACAATTTATATTTGCTGTTTTATGTTGATTTTTATGAGATATGTGTTAAACTATTATGTTTCAAAGAGGATTTGAGTGCTAAGATTTATTTACAAATGGCATGTATTCATTGACATCTCATGCATGGCATGGGGTGATGGTTAAGTAACCGGAGGGACTACACTTCGTCGGGGCATCCAAACAACCTATGTAGTGGTACCTTGATGATGAGAATCCCATCAAGAGAAAACCGGAGGTCCACACTCCGTCGGGGTGTCCGAACAACCTATGTGGAGGTACCTTGATGATGAGAATCCCATCAAGAGGAGGCTATGTATACTTGTGATGGGTGAGACTCATTACATTTGCATACATACATAGCATTGTTTTGTAAGATTTTGATGATCATGTATTATTATGTTATATGCATGTTTTTATACTAACCTTGCGGTAGCCCTAATCGGAAGACCTACTGGGTGCGTTGTTCTAACGCCCTATTTCTATCCTTAGTGGATGACACAGGAAAGGGAAAGGTCGAGGATCGTGAAGGAAACCAAGTATAGGAGCTTGGGCAGTTGAATGGTTTTATTTATGGATATTCTGTTTAAGTTTACATGGACATGTAATTTGTTAGTTAGATGTGGGCATGTAATAACTTAGTAATATTTGCTATGGTTTGGTATGGTTTGGAATGAATGTTTAAGTTTAAGATAACTTTGGATAAACGACTATGTACTTTGCTATCTAATAAAATGGAGTAGTCATAGGTTCCATTATAATCCGCAGTTAGTTTAAGTAATATTCCGCAAGTTTTATATAGTATCATATGTGAATCGTTTTTCATGGACTTGGTCCATGCACATATGAGTTTGGCCAGTTCAGGGTCGAACTTGAGAAGTCCGAACTTAACTTGCGTCGTGACATCCCGCTCTCATCACTTGTTTATTCATTTTAAAAAAAAAATAGACTCTGATTTCGAGTGAAAAAGGGGGGGGGGGGGGTTACAAATGCAGTTATAATAAATCATACCATACTTATAAAGCATTGTATCCAAAACAGTGTATGATAATAGAGATCCAATCATACATATAAAAATCAGAAAACCATGTATGATAATAAAGATCATAATCATGCCGATTCAATGCCATGCCATGCTATCATATGCAATGAGTCCTACCCATCACAAAATATCCTCTTGATGGAAAGCTCCTCATCAAGGTATCCCCCATGATTGTTTTACGGACGCCCCGACAGAGTGTCGATCCCCGGTTACATTTCATACATAGTATCCTCTTGATGGAATGCTCCTCATCAAGGTATCCCCCATGATTGTTTTATGGACGCCCCGACAGAGTGTGGGTCCCCGGTTACATTTCATACATAGTATCCTCTTGATGGAAAGCTCCTCATCAAGGTATCCCCACGAGTGTTTTATGGACGCCTCGACGGAGTGTAGGTCTCTGGTTACCGTTCATGCCTCCCATGCCATGCATGAGATGCAAATGTCCACATGCTATGCAATTATACAAAACATAGCATTTAAAAGCTCATATTTGAAACATATACAACACATGCTATTTTATCATATAAATAGCATTTAAAACTCAAAATTGATATCAAAAAAATAAATTCATCAAATCAAGATAAAAACAATGTACATAAACCCATGGTTTCAAAGAGGTGGAATCCTACCAAAGACCGCTAACGTGTCCTTGCATCTTTCGTCCGGTAACCGCTCATGATCGTAAACACCTTGTGAGGTCCCATTACCTTATAATATAACAATCAATCAAAACCAAGTCCCACTTGATTTACAATATTTTAAGTCCATAAACCAAACTTGTGGGGTTCGTCCATACACCATGGCTGAACCTCACCCCTTTTGTTTTAATTTCTTTATTTGGTTTATTAATCAATAACCCCTAAGTTAAACATTTAATCACTTCCCTTTTATTTAATCCCACATACATAAACCCTAAGTCCATCAAAACAATCCCCATGGGGTTCGGCCATACACCATGGCCGAACCCATGGTCCCTTATTTTTGACCATAATTACATTTATGCCATTATTCCCTCCATAGTTAATCACCATCATTTATTCATTCATGTTTAGGTTCAAAACATAGATCCATAAACATCTAAGTCCAGCAACCTTCCCCATGGGGTTCGTTTATTCACTTATTTACCTTCCTGCCCTTTCCTTTATCACCTTAGGTTTTGGTCCAAAATTGATCCATTACATAATTTCATGATTGGTTCATAATTCATAAAATAAAACCCTTCATCCCTTGGTTTGGTAAACCATTCATTTAAATTATACAAAAGCCCACAATTGGCCATTAACAAGTTCATGGGGTTCGGCCATACACCATGGCCAAACCCATGATCTTTCAATTTAATCTCCACCTTCCATAATTAGAAACTTTCCAATTTAATCTCCACCTTACATAATTAAAAACTTTCCAATTTAATCTCCACCTTCCATAATTAGAAACTTTCCAATTAAATCTCCACCTTCCATAATTAAAACTTTCCAATTTAATCTCCACCTAAAAACAAATATAATTTCTTTCATCATTCAATTCCATTAAAACATAACCAATCTTCATTCATGGGGTTCGGCCATACAACATGGCCGAACCCTATGGTTCATCGTCTTACATTATTTAAATACCATTAAAATTATTAATATCCTTTCCATGGGGTTCGGCCATACCACCTGGCTGAACCCTATAGTTCCTTACTTCCTTTTGAACATTAATTACACCCTTTTAAAACCATATAATTACTCCATGATTTTCATCCCATAAAATAATCAACAACCTTCCATGGGGTTCGGCCCTTCATCATCCTATGGTTTATCAATTCCTTTTAAACCATTTAAACCCATGTAAATTTATTAACAAACTCCCGTATTTTTCATCATTAATAATCCATACATTAAACCATGTCTTTCCATTAAAAACACTATATTCATCTCCCAAATCCCTTCCATGGGGTTCGACCATACACCATGGCCGAACCCTATGGTTCCTTATCTTTTAAACAAAATTATCAAGATACTAACTGGTTCCGCGACTCCTCCGGTTCTCCTTTGCTCCGATTGGTTCTTTCGATCCTTTTCTTCCTTAGCCTTTTCCTCTCCTTCTTCTTGATCTTTCCCAAAACTAAGAACACCTCTTGCTGGCTGCCTTTTCTTCCTTCTTTTGATGTATTGCCGAGAATGTGAACTTGAAAGAAAGAGAATTCGGCTATAAGTGTGTTGGTAATGCGCCTTTGCTGCCCTTCTCTTTTATTAATCTCCAACTGGCCAATCTTAGAAGGTGTTAAGATTGCAATATGAATGCCATGTACCCTTTGCTGAAAATGACCATTGCCGTGTGCATTTGCTTCCTTTTAATAACTCCCTCTTGATCCCAACCTAGAAGGTGCTAAATAAATAATTCCCCTATCTTATTTTTGTGTGTATTGTGCGGCCTCTCCTTTATAAAAAACTTCCACACGGCCAACCTTAATCTTAAATTTAGAATGTGCTATGCGCCCATTGTGTTTAACAATTGCCTTAGTGCTATGCGCCCCTTCCTTTTAGCAATTGCCTTAATACCACTCTCAACAAGGCAAGGACCCTTTTTAGATACTCCATCTTATCTTGCGCATAACCCTATACACGGCCTAGCAATATCTCTTTATTTGGATTAGATACTTCTTTATTTAAGCAATAGGATATCATTGCCCAATCCCAACGTGTGACCCATTTTAGGACCATCCTAAAATCTTTCCATTTAATCTTAGATATCTTCTTAAGATATTCTAGCATAAAAATCATGGATATGGATATCTACAATTCGGCCATGTAATGTATATTCCATTAAAAATATTAATATCCTTTCTATGTTCCCTCTATGCGCATGTCACTTAATTTATATCCCTCATTTATAGATATTGCATCACTAATTAAATTCAACCCCAATTAATTTTTATTGAAACCATTTCCACATCCGTTGGGTCTTAATTGGGCAATGACCCAACCCTTTACCCATCTAAGATCCATATTTAATAATTCACAAATTAAAAGGGTAATTTTCATATATATTAATAACTTGAAAATCTGGGGTGTTACAGTTCCAGCCACTTCTCAAAGATTGATCTGATGTTCGGCTACCATCAAATTTGGGTTAGGGATGAGGATATAGAGAAGATAACCTTCAGGACGCGGTATGGACTATATGAATATGTAGTCATCCCGTTTGGACTCACCAATGCACCGGCTGTGTTCATGGATCTAATGAACAAGATCTTCTGGTCTTTTCTTGGATAAGTTTGTGATTGTTTTTATTGATGACATCCTGATCTATTCTGAAAGTCAGGATGAACATACTGAGCATGTGCGGATAGTCCTGGACACCTTGAGGAAGAACCAGCTGTATGCCAAAGCAAGCAAGTGTGAATTTTAGCTATCTGAGGTTAACTTCTTGGGGCATGTTATATCAGCAGAAGGTATAGCCGTGGACCAGGCTAAGGTGGCAGCAGTGAGAGAATGGAAAGCACCGAAGAATGTGACTGAGATCCATAGCTTCCTGGGATTGGCTGGTTACTATAGGAAGTTTATCATAAACTTCTCCAAGATTGCATCTCCACTTACCCGACTCACTCAGAAAGGAGTCAAATTTGAGTGGTTGGATGTATGCAATCGGAGATTTGAGGAAATGAAGGAGAAACTTACAGCTGCTCCTATCCTGATTTTGGCGGAAAGAGGCAAAGACTATGAGGTACATTGCGATGCTTCAGCTGAGGGACTTGGTGTGCTCTTAGTCAAAGTCATCGTGTGGTGGCTTATGGTTCAAGACAGTTGAAAATTCATGAACGCCTCTATCCCACGTATGATCTAGAACTAGCCGCTGTTGTAATGCCCCGCCCTTTTCACCTTTCCCAAAATCAGAGTCTGAAAATTTCTTTTGAAAGAAACACAGAGTGAACAAGAGCGGGAGGCGTCACGACGCGAGTTAAGTTCAGACTATTCAAGTCTGAACCTTAACTGCCCACCCATGTGTACATGGACTAGACTATGAAAATAAAACACACATGGAACCATGCGGAATAAACTAGACTAACTACGGAAATAATATGAAAAGATAGCAAGTAACAGTCTCAAATGATAATTAAGATAAACAACCATCCATAGTTAATAGTCTAATCAAACCTTAGCAAAGTATTAACTTATTACATGTCCATCAAAATATAATTCAAATGACAGTAATAAAGAGATCCTGATCATCATTCAAGCACTTAGAATTGGCTCCCCTCCCGGTCATCGACCTTCTCTTTCCCTTTCCTTGATCCTGCATTATCCTCTAAGGATAGAATTAGGGCGTTAGATCAACGCGCTCAGTAGGTTCCCGATTAGGGCTACCACATGATTAGCATATAAAAACATGCACATATATCATAATATCTGATTATCAAAAACATATAAAAACATGCTATGTATGTATGCAAATGTAATGAGTCCCACCCCATCACACATACATATAGCCTTTACTTGCCGTGTCTCATATCAACCTGTTAAATTCTCCTGGCGTGACTTTCACCGCCGAAGGAGGCCCCACAGTTGCATCTCGGGCAAACCGACGGAGTGTGGGCTCCGGTTTCCATAACCACCTGTCAATTCTCCTTGGGTGACTTTCACCACCGAAGGAGGGCCAACAGTTGCATTTCGGATATTCCGACGGAGTGTGGGCTCCGGTTTCCACAATGATCATCCCATGCCATGCATGAGATGTCTATGCATTGTATTTCATTTGTAACTACTTAACTCATCATTCAAAACCACATTTGTAACGTAAATCAAATACAACATATCTCATAAGAACATAATAAAACCAAATCATAATTGTGGTTACAAGTAGGTAGGAAACCTACCGAAGATTAGCTTCGGTGTTTGTTCTTTTTCACTGGATCACGACTTGTACGCCGTTCAACTTCCGCTTCCTTGTTTATACAACGACAAGTTAATATCGTAACCATTGGATTTCTTATCAAGTCCAAATTCCATATTCCATCTTATGGGGTTCGACCATACCCATGGCCGAACCTGATTAACTTAGGATTTAACCTCCCTTTTTATTTGATCTTTCTGTTATTTGATCCTTATTAAACATCATATACTACAAAAATACCTTGGTAGGGTTCGGCCATACTACATGGCCTAACCATACCACTTTGGTTTGAGTCCATACATCCAACCTTATGATCATTCCATCATTGATCATTCCATCAATAATTACTTTTATGCCATTTAGGCTAACCTTTAGTTTATTTTTTCCATAAATACCACTAACCATATCTAAACCAACTTAGTGGGGTTCGGCCATACAACTTGGCCGAACCTCACCTTTTTAATTTGGGTTCTTCATTCATCACCTTTAATCCCATTTATTACTTAACCCAATCGTATCAAATAATCATTGATGGGGTTCGGCCATGCCACATGGCCGAACCACATCCTATAGATTTTCATCCCATAATCCATCATCATCAATGGTTGATTATTTTCTAACACATAGTCCATAACTTATCATGTATGATTCCTTAATTTAAATCATTAAAACAACCATAATCTCCCATCCAAAACAGTCCATTTATACCAAAAACAGCCCCATGGGGTTCGGCCATGCACATGGCCGAACCCAATGGTTCCCTTGATTTAATTGGTCCATCCTCTTCCCATGATTTGAATCAGTAACTTAACCCTAACCTTGACAAGGTTCAGCCCTATATTGGCCAACCAATAACAGCAATTTAATCTTCATCAAATCACATAAAACACCATAATTTATATGGTTTTTAACTCACCAAAATCATCAAATACTTTCATGGGGTTCGGCCATCCAAGGTGGCCGAACCCTATGTCCATGTTTTGGTCCTCTTTAGCATGTTTTAAGTGTCACTTACACATATAAAAATCAGTACAATGTTACCATGATTTTACCCTTCAAAACCATCCAAATAAGTTCATCAACTTGTCCAAATGACCATAATACTTCATGGGATTCGGCCATCCAAGATGGCCGATCCCAATGGTCCATTTCATCAATTTTAATCCACTGTTTAGACCCATGCTAATTTCAGTCCTTATGTCATTCAAGTCCATGTTTTTAACCCTCTTTAAAACATGCATTTGAATCTTAAAGAAACATCAAAAACAGTTCACAAAAACTTCATGGTTTCCATGTTTCAAAAACATCAAAACCACTAATCATTTACATGGGGTTCAGCCCTCCATGGTGGCCGAACCCAATGGTCATTTTTACCATTTTAAAACCTCTATTATTCAAGGTTAAAACCTTGGTGCAATCGGCCATAACCATGGCCCAATGCACACCCTTTTCTTACAACTTATTTGGCTTGAACACTTAAGAAATCTTACCAAATTTCCTTTGCCTAGGATCCTTGCCTTCTCCCTTTTATTTATTCCTTCTTTCCTTAATTCTTTGCTGGTTTATGCTTGATTTACTGGTGCCAAAACCTCTGCTGTTCAGCCAAGAAAAACGAACTTGAAGAGAGGGAGAGAGAGATGGGAATTTCTTGGATTTGCAATGACAAAATCGGCCAAGAATGGTAACATTCTCCTTTTGTAGTTTCAATCCCATCTCCCATTCATTTCCCTCAATTAATCTTGCCAAAACCGATGGGGCATTGGGTGTCAACCAAGACACCCCTTCACCAAACGGTACAACCTTTCATGTTTAAACACACGCATCTCATGGGATGAGATGATGCCGCCCCAAGCTTGGTGTCCTTTGGCTTACCAAAGCACCTCTTCACACTCAACGACTGAGATTGATTCTGATCAAGTGTTGTGTGAGATTACAACTCATTTCCACCTTCTCTTGACTCACTTACTCCTGATATTTTTATTCTAAACCAACTCATCCAACCATCACATTTAATGCTCCATATTTGAGTCAACTTTTTTCTCAAATCAAACTCACTTCAAATCAGTCCAACTCAAGCTGAACTAACTCATTCTTGAGTTCAATTGAGGGCCCACATGGTCATTCATGGTCAACCTAGTCAACCCGACCCATTGGGTCCCCAATCAACCCTTTGACCCGTTTTGACAATATGACCCATTCATGGGCTGATTTTGCCATTTCTAATTGATTTTCACTTGTGTTTCGAGCCTACCCATTTTTTCTATACTTGATTTCCAATCAGTTTGGCTTGACCCCATTTAATTTGAGCTTACACAATGGTCAAATCACCCATTATGACCCATTGGGCCTTTCGACCCATTTAGCCATTTTTGACCCAATTGATGTTCATTACCCATCCAATCAAACTTGACATTTATAATGTGCTCATATGATCTAAATTTGAGCAATGGGCCCCACCATTTCCTTATTTGACATCATAAAATAATTAATTTAACAAACCAAGGGCATTTTCATAATTATCCACTTCTTGAGAAATTGGGGTGTTACAGCTGTGGTCTTCGCTCTCAAGAGCTGGAGACACTATCTTTATGGCGAGAAGTTTGAAGTGTTTTCAGATCATAAGAGCTTGAAATACTTGTTTGATCAGAAAGAACTTAACATGAGGCAGCGTAGATTGATGGAATATCTGCAAGATTATGAGTTCGCGCTTCGATATCATCCTGGCAAGGCGAACAAAGTGGCCGATGCCCTCAGCCGCATATCACATGCAACAGTGGCCAGTTCGATCAGGAAAGAATGGGAGATCCTGAATACCATTCGAGAGTTCAATCTATATATCAATAACCATGGGAGTATGTATAATCTGATCATACGGTCCAACATGGTCTCCAAGATTGAACAGGAGCAACAGACATATCCAGAAGTGGAGGAGATATGGGCCTAGATGTCTACTGGTGAGGTCATACCGGAATGGGAATTAGGGCCGGAACAGGGTCTTGTATTCCGAGGTAGGACATATGTGCCTAAGAGCTGCAGAAGAGAGTTATTGATCGAGGCACACCAGACTAAACTCTCTATTCATCCGAGCAGCACCAAGATGCATCATGATCTGAAGAGGTACTATTGGTGGCATGGACTCAAGAGAGATGTGGCAGAGTTTGTTACTCACAGCCTAACTTGTCAGCAGGTTAAGACGGAACATCAGAAGCCACCGGGTTTACTCAAACCCTTACTTGTGCCGGAGTGGAAATGGGAACACATCTCCATGGATTTTGTGATAGGGTTGCCAAGATCATCAAAGGGCAACGATGCCATATGGGTCGTGGTAGATCGATTGACCAAGTTCGCACACTTCCTTCCCATCAAGATGACAGATTCATCTGAGACCTTGGGTCGACGGTATATCAGGGATATCATCAGACTACATGGTATTCCCCTGACTATTGTGTCCGACAGAGATGGCCGATTCACCAGTAGAGTGTGGTAGAGCATGCAGTCGGCTATGGGGACAGATCTATTGACTAGCACAACATTCCATCCACAGACTGATGGATAGTCGGAGAGGACGATACAGACATTGGAGGATATGTTGAGAGCATGTATGCTAGACTTCAAGGGTGGATGAGAGGATCACTTGCTGCTGGTGGAGTTCTCTTACAACAACAGTTACCAGGCAAGCCTTCAGATGGCTCCATTTGAGGCGTTGTATGGTAGACCATGTAGATCACCAGTGTGCTGGACAGAGGCTGGTGAGCCTGCACTTATTGGACCCGAGTTAGTTGCAGAAACTGCAGCGCAAATTCAGTTGATACTGCAGCACCTACTTGCGGCACAGAGTCATCAGGAGATTCCTTGAGTTTGAGGTGGGAGACTTAGTATTCTTGAAAGTCTCGCCACGAAAGGGACACATGAGATTTGGAAAGAAGGGGAAACTGTCGCCTAGATTTGTGGGGCCGTTTTTAATCCTAAAGAGGGTGGGGGAGGTGGCTTATCAATTGGCACTTCCTCCACACTTGTCACCTTTGCATGACATGTTCCATGTATCTATGTTGAGGGAGTATAATCCTAATCCCTCGCACGTACTAAATGTATAAGACATAGAGGTGCAAAGCGACGTAACTTACGTTGAAAAGCCTGTCAGAGTGGTGGAGACAGAACAAAGGGTGTTATGGAACCGAGCCATTCAGTTCGTCAAGGTGGTATGGGATCGACATGGTAATGAGGAAGCCACTTGGGAACTTGAATCGGAAATGAGAATAGCTCATCCTGAGATATTTATGTAATCTATTTGAAACCCTACTTCGCTCGATTTTCGGGACAAAAATGTTCAAAAGAGGGTAGTATTGTAACACTCTGGATTTTCAATTCATGAATATATATGGAAATTGTCCATTTAATTTGTGAATTAATGGAGATGGACCTTAGATGGGTAAGGAGTTGGGTCAATTGCCCAATTAAGACCCAATGGATTATGGATAAGGTTCAATTGAAATAAATAGGTAAGATTTATTTAATTGGGTCAAGGTTGTCAATTGGGTCAAATGCCCAATTGGGACCCAATGGATCATGGTTGACTTGGTCGACCACCAAATGAGTTCAAGTTGAATTAAGGTGTAGCTGAATTAAATTGGAAATGGAATCAAGGATTGAGTTAATGAGTGAGTACAAGTCTTGAGTTTAAAAGAACTAAAAATATTGAGTTAAGGTGAGTTGGATGGGAAGTTAATGGGACTTTCATCTTAAGCGAGTTAGGAGAGTAGATGGAGAGTTGCATCTCATAAGACCAAACCCAAGGTGTACACACGTTGGAGAGGTGGGAGTTTCATCTCATGGGATGAAACTCCAAAGGGATCATTAATGAGGGAGGTGAAGAGTTTTGTTGTTACACAAACCATATCCAAGAGCACGCGTTGGGGAGATGGAGGGTTTTCATCTCATGATGGAAACCCAATAGGCACATGGTTGGAGTTTCATCTCATGGGATGAAACCTCCAAAGGAAATATTAATGAGGAAGGTGAAGAGTTATAGTTGTTACAAAGGGGCATTATCCAAAGGACACCACCCTTGGCCGAATTACATTGCACAACAAAGGGAGTTCTTTTCTTCATTTCACTCTCTCTCTCTTGGCCGATCCCCCTCTCAAGACAATAAACACGTAGAGTATTTTCTATCTCAAGCTCCTCTCCCTCTCACTCAAGGCCGACCCTCTCTCAAAGACAAAGGAGAAAAGACTTAGAGTTTTCCATCTCAAGCTCCTCTCCCTCTCACATGAACCCTAGGGCCGACCCTCTCACAAAGATCAAGGAGGAAGAAAGAAGAAAGACTAAGGAAGGAAAGGAGCGGAGGAGCAAGTCGGAATGAAAGAAACTGGAGGAGTCGCCGAATCGGTAAGTACTTGATGAGATTTTATTAAGTAAGAAAAGATGGTCAAGGAACATGGTTCGGCCATTGCATGGTCGAACCCTAGTCTTGTTATGGCTAAGGACCTTATGCATGTCCCATGTAGGAAATGATGAATGATCAAGAATCATGGTTTGGCCTTTGCATGGCCAAACCCTAAGTTTTATGTATGAGAACCATCAAAGACAAAAAGGGGTTGGATGAGGTTCGGCCATGATGTATGGCCGAACCCCATCAAAGGATCAAATCTTGGATGTATGATTTTTAAAAGGAAATGATGAACCATAGGGTTCGGCCATGTTGTATGGCCAACCCCATGGAAGGATATTAGTGATTTTTAGTGGGTTTAAAGGATGAAAACCATAGATGTATGTTATTCATTTTAAAAGGTTTTAAAGGATGATAATGATGGGAGATTATTGGTGATTATAAGTAGGTCTTAAATATTGCAAAGCATGATCTAAAATGTTGTAAATAGTAAAGAACCATGGACCGTGGGTTCGGCCATGTTGTATGGCCGAACCCCATGGAAGGATGTTGATGGACTTAGAAGCATTTGGACCATGAAAATGATGGAGACATGTTGATGGACTTTGGGTTGTAAAATGATGACCTAAGTGTATGATTAAACCCCCATGAAGGGACTTTATTTATGGGTCTAAATGTTGTAAATGATGCAAAGGGAGGATGAAGATGAACATCATGGGTTCAGCCATGTTGTATGGCCGAACCCCATGAACCATTTTAATGGGTCATTTATGGATCTATGCATGTTTAAATGAATGAAGGATCAAGCCAAGTAATGGAGGGATCTATTAGGGTTTTATGTTATAATTAATGAATCATGTATGGATCATTTTTGAGACTCAAGTTGTGTGTAAATAAGTTAAGTGATTAGCTATGGAAAGAAACAATGGCTAAGATGGAAATATGGTTAAAATGATGGACCATGGGTTCGGCCATGGTGTATGGCCGAACCCCATGGAGAAGGTTTTATGGACTTGGGGTTTTATTGATGCTAAATGACTAACTCATGTGTGATTGGTTAATGAATCAAAAGAGGGAATGATCTTGGACCCAAAACCAAGTGAGTGAGGTTCGGCCATGTTGTATGGCCGAACCCCACTAAGGTATGTTTGTGGACTTAAGCATGGTTGGAAATCAAATGAAGCATTGGTTTGATTTATTGTTATGTAATAAGGTAACAGGATCTCACAAGCAGTGTACGATCGGCTTGACGCGATCGGTGAGCGGTTTTTGGACAAAAAAACAAGGACACATTCGTTGGTCATTGGTAGGATTCCTACCTTATTGAAACCATGGGATATGTATATATGATGATTTTAATTCATGTTTGATGAGTTATTTTGGTATCAAATAATATGTTTCAATTATGGAATTTTAAATGCTATAATATTTATTATTATATAGCATGTTGGCATTTGCATCTCATGCATGGCATGGGAGGGATGAAATGTAACCGGAGACCCACGCTCCATCGGGGCGTTCGTAAGGCATTCGTGAGGGTACCTCGATGTGCATTATCCACCGAGAGGGATGTATGATTGAGTTGTAACCGGAGATCCACGCTTCGTCGGGGCGTCCGTAAGGCATTCGTGGGGATACCTTGATGAGGAGTTTTCCATCAAGAGGAACACTATGTGATTGTGATATAGATGATGAGTGGGACTCATTGCATATGACAACCATGGCATGACATTGTTTTACATGGTTTGATTTTATGTTATCTATGTGATTTTTATATTAACCCATGTGTTGACCCTACTCGGAGTACCTATTGGGCGCGTTTTCTAATGCCCTACTTCTACCTTAGTTGATGACACAGGGAATGGACGGAACGAAAGATGTGATTGGAGCTAAGCTTAGGAGCTTGGATGATTTAGTTTCATTTTATTTAAGTTATTCATGGACAATGTAATTTGAGTAGCTAGTATTTGGGACTGTAATAATGTAAATTATTTGCTATGGTTTGGAATGTTAATTTTAGATATTTTAACTCAAGATAATTATTGTTAAGTAATGGACTTTCTTGCTATCTAAAATGGAATAGGATAGCTATCCTATTATAATTCCGCATCTACGATTTATTCGGCATGTATAGCCTTAGTACATGTGAACCGTTTTAGTGGACTTGGTCCACTCACACGTATGGTTGACCAGTTAAGGGTCGGGCTATGGAAGCTCGGACTTAGCTCGCGTCGTGACGTTCCCGCTCTCTCTCACTCTTTATTAAAAAAAAAAAATAGACTTTGATTTTCGGCGAGTGAAAAAGGGCAGGGCGTTACAGCTAGAACAAGGACCGAGATTGTCCCTAGAGGGGGGTGAATATGACAATCCCCAATTTTTATGGTCTTCACAAATTTTTTGATTAATTAACAAAATTGCAGTGGATTAATAATGTTAATCAAGAGAGATGGGTGGTGTGATAAAAAATGTGCACAATTATAAGAACAATCACACAAGTAAAGATCAACACCCACAAGACCAATTTATAGTGGTTCGGTTAAACAACCTACATCCACTCTAAGGACTCACCCAACCTTGGGTTATCCCGAATTCACTATGTGAGGATTTACACCCTCACAAATAGAGTAGGGCTTCTACTGTACTCAATTGGTTGGGAATTCCACCCACCACATGTGCCAGAGACAACACTCTAGGTTTTTTATAGTGATTCTGGAGCCAAGCCTCCTTAATCCACTTGTCCTAGATTTTGAAAGGTTCGACCAACCCAAGGTATACTTCCTTATCCCTCTATTTTTTATAGTGGTTCCGACTTCATTGCCTTAGTCCACTTCACAAGATGATTAATCAAATAAAATCACTAAGAAACCCTTGGCTTTGTATGAGCTCACTTGTAGGTGTATGCTTCTTGAGGATGCTCTCCCAATGTGATGTTGATGATGTCGAAGATGTGCATTGTGTATGCTCAATCACAATGTATGGGAGGTCTCTAGGATTTAGATGTGCTAATGGATTCCTAATCTATATTTATTTCTCTCCATTTCTTAATTACAATCAAGAAGATTGGATATTGGATTCACCAAGTGTAGTGCATGGAGAGGTGTTGGGTGTAACGCCCGCCCCTTTTCACCGAAATCAGAGTCTATTTTTTTTTTTTTGAAATAAGAGTGACAAAGGGCGCGGACGTCACGTCGCAAATTAAGTCCAAGCTTCTAAAGCCCGGCCCTTAACTGGCCAACCCTATGTGTGATTGGGACTAAGTCCACGAAAAACGGTTCACACGTAGAAGTAAGCTTGCGGATAATTAAACTAAAATGCGGGTTGTAATAGAATCTATCCTACTAGTTTTGATAGAAGGGAAGATACATCATTAAATTACTAAAATATCTCATAATCATAATGTCCAAAATAAAATCCAAACCATAGTAAGAAATCTAAAATTATTACATGCCGACAAGCTAAGCTACTTAAATTACAATTTCAAAAATAAACCTTAAATAAACTAAGTAGCCGCTTTCCCTAAGCTCCTAAGCTTGGCTCCCGTCGTGTCCGCCGCTTCCGCCGTCTCCTGCGTCATCAGCTAGGGTAGAAGTAGGGCATTAGACAACGAGCCCAGTAGGACTCCGAGTAGGGCTAGCACATGGATTAGTGATAACAAGCATACGGATAATAATATAATAAAACCCATAAATGAATGCCATGCCATGGGTGCCTATGTCATGTGTCCCACCCATCATTCATACCATCATACAACATCATATCCCCCTTGACGGCGAGGCCTCGTCAAGGTGTCCCCATGTTTGCTTCTCGGTCGCCCCGACGGAGCATGGACTCCGGTTATAGCATATCAAGCTATCCCCATGTTGCTTCTCGGTCGCCCCGACGGAGTATGGACTCCGGTTATAGCACCTCAGGCTATCCCCATGTTTGCTTCTCGGTCGCCCCGACGGAGCATGGACTCCGGTTTCTTTATTTTCCCGCCCATGCCATGCATGAGATGTAAGTGCATTATGCTATGTAGTATATATATAATTCATATCCTTAATATATATTCCATAGCATTGAAATATAATCCATAGCATTAAAAATATCATCTATAGCATTAAAATATAATCCATAGCGTTAAAAATATCATCCATAGCATTAAACTATAATCCATAGCATTTAAAACCCATATTAAAATAAATCATATAATTACCGAAATAAAACAAGGAAACCATCACATACACATAATCCACGGCTTACGAAAAGGTAGGAATCCTACCGAATACTGTAAGGTCTCAGAATTTGGGAATTAATATAAATGTGAATATTATTTATTTTAATGATGGAAATTAGAAAATTGGTGGAGTAAATGGTAAATAGGCCAAAATTGGATAAAGGCCCAAGTGTGGCCCAATAGACTATGGTTTGGATTTAAATTTATTTAAATGGGTCAAGAATGGTCAAATTGGGTCAAATACCGGACCCAATGGGTCAAGATGGTTATGCTCTAAGGTAAATGGGCTAGATGGAAATGTAATTGGGCCATAGGTCCAATGGTAATCCACTTAGAGTGAATTCAATGATTTTAAATCACCTAAGTTATTTAGAATTAAACAATGGTGTATGGCCGAACCCATGGCCCAATTGGGATCCATTTGGTGGTTTAAATTGGATGATGAATGGTGATTTAAATGCATGATGTAAACCTCTCATGGGAAGACGTGTGATAGATCTAAAATGCGCTAAAAGATTCAAGGAAAATGGGGAACAAGACATCATGGGTTCGGCCATGGTGTGTGGCCGAGCCCATGACCCATTTTGTAAGTCATTGTATGAGCTAAGGTTGGGTACATGTTTGTGTTTAGATGATGGAAAATTTTATTAAATTAGATGGCTGATTTTGTTTCATGTTGGGTCATGGTTAGTGAATCAATAATGGACCTAAGTTAAGGACCTAAGTTGTGGATTAAATTTTGGGCTTAAGTAGGCGTGAATTAATGAAAAATTGTTTATGTGAAGGGTAGTGGCAAAAATGGTAAATATGGGTTAAAATGAAGAAACCCACTAAGTTATGATTTACGGGCTTGGAAATGATTAAAACTTGGATTGATTTGGTAATTTAATAAGGTACCGGATAGCGCGAGCGGTACGCGAGTCGGTAGCCGGATTGTCAGACGAATACGGAAAGAAGGACGCGAATCGGTAATCGGTAGGATTTCTACCTACTTGTAAGCCATGGATGTGTAATGGTATATTTATCTTATTTTGGTTGATTTTGGTATTGATCTTATGATGGGTTTTTACAATTATGGCTTATGATGGGTTTTTACAATTATGGATGCTATGTTTAAGATGGATTTTATTTAATGGCTATGAACTATGATTAAGGTTATGCATTATAAATTAAGGCTATGTATGATATCTTAAGGTTATGAGTTATAAATATTACATAGCATAATGCATTACATCTCATGCATGGCATGGACGGAAAAAAATAAACAAACCGGAGTCCATGCTCCGTCGGGGCGACCGAGAATAGGCATGGGGACACCTTGACGAGGCTTTGCCGTCAAGGGGATATTTTGCGGTTGGACATATCTTGACGAGGTTTTTCCGTCAAGAGGGATATGACAGTATATGGCAGGAATGATGGGTGGGATTCATAACATAGACACCCAGGGCATGACATACATCTTATATTTTCACTATACGTGGTTTATCAATTTTCATTGGGTTATTATCAGTATGCTGTTATTACTAATCCATGTGCTAGCCCTACTCAGAGTCCTACTGGGCGCGTTGTTCTAATGCCCTACTTCTACCCTAGCTGACAATGCAGGAGATGGCGGACCGGAAAGGCGAGACGGAAGCCAAGCTTAGGAGCTTGGGGAGGCGGACAAATTATTTTTGTTTAAGTTATGTTGGGGAATTTGTAATTGTATAATTTAGCTTGTCGGAAATGTAATAACTTAGATGGCTTGCTATGTTGTATACTTTATTTTGGACGGTGTAGTCCAGTGGCATTTTAGTAATTAAATGGATATTACTTCCCTGCTATCTGAAAAACTGGTAGGATAGTTCTATGATCATCCGCATTTATTTTTATGTTCCGTGAGCTTATTTGCTACGCGTGAACCGTACTCGTGGACTTATGTTCCACGCACGCGTAGGGTTGGCCAGTTAAGGGCCGGGCTTTAGAAGCTTGGAACTTAACTAGCGTCGTGATGTCCGCGCCCTTTGTCACTTTTATTTAAAAAAAAAAAATGTACTTTGATATTACGGTGAAAAGGGGCGGACGTTACAAATACCGACTAGTGTCCTTTTTCGTTTCCGTCCGATAAATCCGGTCGTTGATCGCGTACCGTTTGCGACATCCCGATACCTTATTATACATTTACCAAATTAGTCCATATTTTTAATCATTTCTAAGCCCATTAATCATTTCCAAGTCCATATTAATAATCGGCCACTATTTAGGTTTTGTGGGTCCCATTTAGTCCATCAACCTTTTCTTTTTAATCACATAAGATCATTTTTTAACATACTTAAGTCCAAAATTGATCCATAACCTAAATCCATTAGTGACCCATGAACCATATCATAGAATTATTAAAATCAGCCACTTAATTGACTTAATCCTCATTCATTTAATCATCTACATAGACCCCAATCTTGGCCCATAAAATGGCTCACAATTGGGTCATAGGTTCGGCCATACACCATGGCCGAACCCCTGATACCTCTTTCCCATTTTTCTTAGGCCTATTTACTACATTTAGATTTAAAATCAGTCCCTCCATGAGGGGGTTTAAATCCTACCTTTAAGTCATCATTTTATATCATCATCAATTATATTTTTGGGTCCATCAACTTAGTCATAATTCCCTTTTATTTTCATGGTCCTAAAATACTCAAGTTCACCAAATGGTCCATTGGTGTCTCATTACCCATAACATAACAACACTAGAAAAATCAGCCATTTAAATACTCTAACTCTCATTCATTTCTTACATACATAATACCAAATTTAATCCATAAGTTTACCCACCAATGGGTCATGGGTTCGGCCATGCACCATGGCCGAACCCATGATGTCTTTATCCCATTTTTTCTTTGGCCTACTTACACATTTGAACCCATCATAAACCCTTCCACGAAGGGGCTTAACTTATACATTTAAATCACCATCCTTAATCACATTTAAATCCATTTACAACTATCATCAAACCATCATAAAACCATCATTTTCCACATTTTTGAACTCATTTAAAACTACCATTATACCACCATAGGGTTCGGCCATTCACCATGGCCGAACCCATGGTTCATGATCCATTCCCATTTACCATTTTTTTTGATGTCCTTAACATCATTCATATTTTCCATGCATTTCTTCACTTAAACCCCTTTAAAAACATCACCACATTTTATTAATAGAAAAACTTAAAACCCTAAATCATCCTCCATGGCTTCCATTGTAACACCCCGCCCTTTTCACTCTAAATTTTCAGAGTTTACCCCATGGACTGTTTTTGTATAGTTATTTGGATTAAGTGTAGAATGGATTTTAAGTAATCATTATGTGCTTTGATTTAAGAATAAGATAAGTTTATAATTGGATAAATAGATCTAAACCATAGGCCATGAGGTTCAGCCAATTGGGTTGGCCGAACCCCATGATATGGTATGACATTTCCATGAAAAGATTGGGTTAAGTTGGATGGTCTTTTTGAACCAAAACCATGGACTGTTTTGAGGATGGATTTGGGTTTAAAATCATGTGGGAAGATATGATTTATTTTATGCTCTTGTTTCAAGAAACACCAATGCTTAAGTTATGGGTTATTATTAATTTGAACCCCATGAGAAAATTGGTGGATTCTATGGTGTTTGAAAGTCAAAAATGCATATTTTGGAGTGGGGCTTTTAAAAGATTTTTATATGGAATTAAGCTTACTGTTTTGGAGTAGATATGACATGACTGAACCATATTTATCTTATGTTAAATTGCTGATTAATTTCATAGATAAATATTGGTGGGTTTCCATTAAGAGAACCATAGGGTTCGGCCATGTGTATGGCCGAACCCCATGGACTGTTATGTGGATATTTGGATGGAGTTTTGCAAAATGGAAATCATACAAAGTGATGGGCTTATTGGATGGTTTTAAAAGGTAAAAACATGGTAACATTATACTGTTATCCTATGTCTAAATGAGACCAACAAAACATGTTTAAAAGGACCAAAACTATGGGGTTTTATGGCTAAGATAGGACATGGAAGTTTAAGTAGATTTTTGGGTTTTAGATCAAATTAGAATTATATGGTCAAATGATTAACTTGCTGCCATGTACATAGGGTATTCGGATTTTTAGAACGGTGAACAAGCCGTGATCGGAAGACGGTCCAAAGGAAGGGTCGAACAAAGTAAACTATTGTAGGTTTCCTACCTTTGTTGTAACCACTGTTTAATATGCTGTTTATGTTGATTTTGATATCCTATATGATTATAAAGTTATGTTTCTAAATGACATGTTTGCATAGACATCTCATGCATGGCATGGGATGATGGTGTTGTAACCGGAGGCCACACTCCGTCGGGGCGTCCGAAAGACCACTGTGGGGTACCCTGATGATGAGAATCCCATCAGGAGGAATCCGGAGGCCACACTCCGTCGGGGCGTCCGAAAGACCACTGTGGGTTACCTTGACGATGAGAATCCCGTCAAGTGATGGCTATGATGAATGGTGATGGGTGGGACTCATTACATGTTCATTTCATACATAGCATATTTTATGGGATTTTGTCACACATGTTTTACTATTATATTACTTGCATGTTTTTGACTAACCATGTGGTAGCCCTATTCGGAACACTACTGGGCGCGTTGATCTAACGCCCTATCTATACCCTTAGTGGATGATGCAGGGAAAGGGAAGAACGTGAATCGAGAAGAGGACCAAGTACGGAAACTTGGGCGGTTTGAATGAATGGAATGGATTATGAATGGACTATTTTATGGACTTGATATTTGATATATTTGAACAATGTAATTTGGTAATTAGTTATGTTGGCTTGTAATAAGTAGTTAAGATAGATGCTATGGTTTGTTTTATGTTGGATGATTTTATTAAACGAATAGTTAAGATTGATTAGTAATTTTGGAAAATAAGTTATGTACTTTGCTATCTAAGAATGGAAAATTGGATTAGTCATAGGTTCTATTATAACCTCAGTTAGATTTAGACTAAGTTAATTCCGCAAGTTATATATATACCATGTGCGGATCAGTTTTATGGACTTAGTTCATACGCACATGGGCTTGGCCAGTTAAGGGTCGGATTTAGAGATCCGAACTTAACTCGCGTCGTGACACTTCGCCCCGATCACATGATTATTATATTAAAAAAAAAAAAAAATAAACTCTGAAAATTAGAGTGAAAAGGGCGGGGTGTTACATCCATTCTTCATAATCTTATTAAATCACTTAATCACCTCCATCATTCATTCAAACATCACATGCATCCATGCTTAAATGAATTTGAATACATAATGTCCTTTATGTCCATTTTTATTTCTTAATCAATCTCTCCCATTTTATCCATTGTTCATCCATCCATGATCTTAACCCTTAAACTTCATAAAAATATATCTAATCACCTTCCATTGGATGGATTTGAGGTCCAAGGCCCATGATGTTTTGGCCACCACCAAATCCAAGAAATGGATTCCATAATCTCTTCTTAACCCTAAAAAAAATGTAGAATTCTTGTTTAAGAATTACTTATAATCCGACGACTCCTCCGGCTTTTCTTTCTCCTCTTGATCTCCTTAGCCCTTTCCTCTCTTCTTCTCCTTGATCTTTGGGTCAAGATGCTTGATCAAGATGGAGTCTCCAAGGTTTGGGTTTGGCTAAGGTAAGGTTAGATTTGAGAGAGAGAGAGAGAGATTGGGAGGGAAGGTCTCAAGTTTTGATCTTGAGGTGGAGGGTCAAGCCTAGCTCTTTCTTCTCTTCTTCTCTTCTTCTTCTTTTCTCCTTAGCTTTCTTCTCCCTTGCTTCCTTGGTGTAGGGGACGGTTTTGAGATGGAAAGGGAGAGGGAGGGAATGAGATGAGAGTAGGATTGAAAAATGAGATAAAACTATCTTATTCTTTTTTTCTTTTTTCTTTTTCTATACTCCATCACCTACCACACATGAATTAATGTGCTTAGTGGTGGTGGTTGGGATAAAACCACCACTTAAGCCAATGGTTTTGTTTTGTGTTTCTTTAGAGTAGTTTGTGTTTGTTTGGGTGGTTTTGACCATTTGACCATAATTAGATTATCTTAATTAATTTAATTAATTTGATCATTAGGTTAAGTTAATTAATTCCCACTTAATTTAATTCCATTAAATTCCCTCTATGAACTCCACCCATGGTTGACCAAGTCAACCATGGTGGCCAGCCCCACCAATTCTTGGTCCACACGCCACCTCACTTGGTGAGGTGGAGGTGGGCCCCACTTGGTTATACCATTTTGATCAATTCACCACTAACTTAGGTGATTTAAATTTAATTAAATCTATTCCAACTAATTGGATTATCATTGGGCCCATGGCCCAATTTATTTCCTACCCATTTAACTCTCTTGACCCATTGGGTCCCAAATGGGTATTTGACCCAATTTGACCATTCTTGACCCAATTAATAATTATTGACCAATTAATGAATTTCATCCAATCTATGGTCCAATTGGCCATAATTGGTCCATTTGCCCATATTTTGATCTATTTAATCAAATTTCCAATTTCCACCATTAAAATAAATAATATTCACCTATATATTGATTTACAAATTCCGGGCCATTACATTGGGGAGCACTAGATTTGCCTTAGAATTTACCTATGGAAAATGTCCATGGAGTGTCCGACCAAAATCCAACTTGGTTTGGTGTTTAAATAGGCAAACAAGAGAAGTTCCCGAGCTAACACGAGCGATTGGTCACCACCCGACGGTGGGTTATGTGGCCAAAAGAGCCGTTGGAATGTTACCTTTGCGCATTAAATGTTTCCCAATGGCTAGAAAACTGACACGGGTAACGGATTGTCATTTTTAGGACTGGTCGTACAAAATTCCATACGATGGGCCATTCTCACGATTGGATCGTATGGATAGTTTTCAGCAAAAATGCTCTCAACTAGGCCTGTAATCAGACCCTGATCCGGCCCTGCCCGAAAGGTAATCGGACCGTCCGCTACCTGGCCCGATAATACAGGATCCGTATAGTATTGAGTTCGACTCGGCCCGATCGGGCTATCGGATCGTTCGTGACCCGATAAGAGCCCGTTTGTCTGTTTGGCCTATCATATGGCCCTAATGCTACTTGAGTGCTATCAAAGCCAAAATTAAAACTTTTTGACCGTAATTTTTGGCCACTGGGCCCTATAAATCAGATTTAAAATTAAAACTTTTTTAGCTTAATTTTAGACCATTGGGCCCAATAAATCAGATTTAAATAACTCTTGGAGAATAAATACATATTTAAACTTGGAATTCTATGGGGTGTCCCACAACCCTTACTTGTGTAAGCCAAAACCCAAAGCCATGGCAGCTAAGTCCTACAAATCCTCTATGGTTGGCATCTTTCAACATCATAAATTTATATACACCCTTATTCACCAAATTAGATGTTGACGAGTCATTCCTAATTGTTCTCCACCAATGGAACAATTAAACATGAGCAAAATAAATTTAAAAAAAAATACTTAGAAACAATTAAAAAGCATCTAATCAACTCACAGTGGCATCAACATTGTCTTCATCATCGAGAACAACATCAAAACTAGATGCAGATAACAAGCTACTACTCTTCTTGGAAGATTTTGATGATTTCTTCTTCCTCTTTATTTTTTCAACGACCAAAGCAACAAAAGATATACATGTAATAGGAATAATTCAGAACCCCACCATATTTCTTATGATTTTCTCTGCTTTTCATGCACTTCTCTCTCTCAAACACAGTAAGCTTTGAAGCAAGCTTACTTCAAAAGATCAAAGTTTAAATACAAACATCAGAACTAAAGAAATTGAGATGACCCACAAAAGATCTTTTCAAAATTCTATATCTTTTTCACTGTACATCAGTAACTCCCCCTCTTAGAATCTTTAGGAAGCATCCCAGTAACTCCCCCACTTGAAATCTTTACCAAACATCTCTCTCTCTCCCTATACAAAAAAGAAAAGAAAAGTCAGAATCCAATCCAACCAACAACTTAAAAAATCCAAAGACCCAACCCAATTAAAAATCCAATTAAATAACTAGCCCAAGAAGAAACCTGTCAAGAAGAAACCTTTTCAAGCAAAAGACCTTTTCAACCAACCCATCCAAGAGGATCCATGTCAAAATCCTGCGTCCTATAAAATAAGCAAACAATCATCTTAGGGAAGAGTTCAAACATTGGATAATCATTGTTAATATATAGAGTTAAACAAAATCAGAATCAAACATCACAAATATTATTGTTGAGCTACAAAAGTTGAGGCATCCATGTCGTCCACAGCACTACATTAACAAAAAAGATTGTGTAAGTCAAAATTAAAAAAAAAAACCATAAAATCAATTGACATTGATCAATAACATTTATTTAAAACATAAAGTATTACCACTCATCAGTCCACATAGAACCAAGTTCATATTACTAAGCACAGCTTCAAGCAAGCCCAAACTCTTTCCACCTAACATAAAATAAGAAATATAGATGCAGTTACACACTTCAATCAAATAAATGGAAAGCAATGCAACAAATTTAAATAAGCACTAAAAATACCTTGCATTTGATTTCGCAACCAATCTTGGCCACATGCCAATGCTTCAACAGTTCTGGATCCATACAGCTGCGATACTGGTGAAGAAATCTACCTCCAACACTAAAAGCAGATTCTAATGCAACAGTCGACACTGGAATGGCTAGAATATCACGGGCCATCATTGCAAGAATATGGTACTTGGCAGTATTGCTTTTCCACCACTGGAGCACATTCCTCGGACTCCGGAAAGATGGGTTTCTCCAAATATAAATCGAGATCTGATTTGTGAACAAAACTTGAACTTTCAGCAAGAAACTTCAAAAATCTTTTCACCCGTTTTGTTCCATGTGATGTCGATGAAGCAATTCCACAAATGGGCGATTGACTTTTTGCACTATGCATTGGAAATTTAGCCTCATACTCTTTATGAAGAACTCCATCAACTTCATTTTATATTGAGGATCCAAGAATTGTGCAATCGCCAGAGGTAGGCTACAAATGTCCCAATACTTCTCAAACTTGCCAAACATCTTATCCACTATAGGGGCAAGTATATCGTCTACAATGATTGATTGTTTATATAAATGTAACCGAATATCACAAATTTCAGAAAAAAATAAATTGGAGGTTGGATATTTAGAACGAGAAAAAACATTTGTAGCAGTATAAAACGGTTCTAAAAACTTAAAAATCTTTTCAGCATTCTCCCACTCACTCCAAGATGGCGCTCCTGCTTTCTCTTTATAGTTGGCATCCAAACGTAGGAATGCATCTTTGTACTTCAAAGCCACATCTAACATTTTTTATGTGGAACTCCACCTTCTAGAGACATCCATGATCAACTTCTTGTTGGAATTTATTCTAGCTTGCCTACACATGTCATTGAAGGTTTTCAACCTTGATTGTGACCCGTTGACATTTTTGACACTTTCGCGAATCTTGTCAACATCCTTATTTATTACCTTCATGCCTTCTTGGAATATTAAATTTAAAACATGTGTACAACAACGCACATGAAATAGCCTACGACCAAGTGCTAAGCTCCCCCCAACTTTCCAACAAGCTTTGAAACCAAAAAATCATTTACTCTATGATTATCGACTGTTATTGCAAATATCTTCCGATCGATATTCCAATCTATCATGCTCGTGAAAACGGAATTGAATAAGTTTTCTCCATCATGAGGAACATGTTCTACTTTAAAACGGAGTAATCTCTTTTGCAAATTCCATTCGGCGTCTATGTAGTGTGCCGTTAAACAACTGTAGCCTAGAGTTTGTATTGATGTCCACATATTAGTGGTAAGGCTAATATGACTAGTAAGGGAATCTAAATCCCTATATAACTCACCTTTCATCTTCTTATACAAACCCATACAAATGCCCTTGATGGTATTCCTTGAGACAAGCTGAAATTGAGGTTGAAGATTCCTCGAATACTGTATAAACCCTTGATGTTCAACGATTGAAAAAGGATACCCATGCAACATTATCATACTTGCAAGAACCTCTATACTACGTTGTTGATCAAATTCTAAATGAGAATCGGCACACTCTATTTCATTATAGCCACCCAATTGTGTTGGATCATATTTCTTACAAAAAAGCAAGTGGCGCAGCAAGTGGGAAGTTCCACTACTACTCGAACCTGTAAATACTCCCGAACAATGATTACATATTGCAGTCCCAACTCCATTCATCTCCACATAATGGGAATCGTTCCAAACAGTGGACGCCCTTTTCCTATGTACATCATTTTGGGATCTAGAAGCGTTAGATGTTGCATCTATCTCATTTTCTGCAATAAAGTCATTCCTCTCATTAGGATTAGACATTGTACTGCAGAAAAAGTATAATAAATTTCATTTATGTTAAATTCTAATCACATTTAAGAATACATTTAACCCAAATCAAAACATGTTTCATAACAAGGCTATTTCTGGGGAAAATATTTTCCCAAATTTCATGTATGTTAAGTTCTAATCACATTTGTCCTTTTCCCAAATTTCATAGAACATAAGATATTTTCTTCAACAATGACTTATTAATCTTGTAAGGCATTGTATCGTCTCTTAAATAGCTTCAGAAGGCTTGAAGATGTTGCAAATGAAAACAACATTCATGAAGACCATGAGTTATTGGTTGAAGGCAAAACACAATAATCTTTTATCAATGAGTTCTATTCCCTACTAGTAGGCTACTAAATATAAAGCAAGAAAGTTCATAGCCAAACAAAATTTCATAACTGAAGTTGTCAATGCAACATGTGAAAGTTTATTTTTGTTGCTTAACAATTCGAAATGGCAAAGTAAAGTTGTTTAGTATGTGGTATTTATATCAAATGCAAAGTTCTCATGGAATCCATAGCCTTATCATATGAATTAGAATATACCCATTCAATTTGACCTGTACCCACTAACAAACCATTTAGAGATGCTAGTTGACTTTGGCAACCATTCAATTTGACCTGTACCCCTTTCCTACTTAGGTTATCTCCATAATCTCTAGAAAATACAGAAGGGGAAGAAAGATCATGAATCAAATTCAACACGTGGTTAAAATGTGAACTACAACCCTTTCGATACGTCTTACTTTTCTCATTGCTAGGATTGAGATGCTAGTTGATCCATCGAAATTTTGAACCATTTATGATACAAACACCAAAGCCCACATTAGAGATTATTTCACCAGAAAGTATATATATCGGTATAAGGAAGACTAAGTAATTGCATGCTCCATGTATACAAAGAAAGTATATACATTGAAGATTAATGGTTGCTTTAAACAAGAGTATCATTTAAAATGTAAGAGACTAAAAAGGAAAAAACAAAGTGCAAAACCGAAAATGGGCAAAAAAAAATAAAAAAAATGAAAAGTTTCAATTTTTATATGAGATCAAAAAGAGAGAAAAATAAATCTTTCCATTCATTTTTCATTGATATCTTCATTACAAAGTTACAAAACAGGCCATTTTAAAGATCTGAAGAAAAAGAAGAAGAAGAAAAGGGATGTGACCCAATTTTTTGTGGTGATGGGTTGGATCTTAGCTGACCCACCACAAAAAACCACCAATATTATACACTATTGGTCCAGATCTAGCATCTGGTCCAGATGAAACCCTACTATGGGGCACATTAGGTCAAAAAGAGTAGTTTTACCTGTGATGGATGGGCAGAGCGGCGACAAGGAGCGACCCAGGCGGCAGCAAAGGGGCGTAGGTTGGCCGTTGCAAATCCAAACAAAGAAGAGATTATAAGGGAGAGGATTGAGAGAACTGAGAGAGAAGGGAAGAGATTGAGTGAGAGAAAGTGAAATCCGAGCAGAGCGACGGTGAAAGAAGGGAAGAGACGGAGAAAGCGATCGAGAACGACGGCGAGAGAAGGGAAGAAATGAAGAGAGCGATCGAGAGTGACAGCGAGAGAAGGGAAGAGACGATAGGGCGAAGAAGAAGGGAAGAGTAAAGAGTTAGGGTTTCCGAGATTACAGAAGTGTTTCCATTTCGAAACGTTCGAAATTCCACTTATCCGAAACTTTCTATTAGAATTTAGAGAGCCCGACGGGATCGCAAACCGTTGCGGCCTTTCCAAAAATAAACGGACTGTCCGAGTCCGAGTCCGTGGACCTTAGGATCTAGCTTGTATGCTTATTTGTCGGGCCAGGCTGGATCCAGGTCCGTTTACACCCTTAATCTCAACTATAATGGCCATATCTTGGGCTCCCGAACTCCGTTTTGAGTGTTCTTGGGTTTCAATGCTCTATCCAACCATGGTGGTCTTGATAGTAGATTTATGCATTTGGTTGGTTGAAAGAGTCTCCCAAGTCATCACATTTTCACACTTAACATTTTTCCCAATATTTGTTCATGGATGCCCCAAGTCTTTGGTCCATTTCCTCTAGGCATGCTTATGATTTATCAATGAGTACTCTAAGCCTAGGAAGGGTCTATCTCGCCAATAGGTAGACAGTTATGGCACCAAGGGGTCGGTCCATACGAGAGACTCGGTCTGGGGCAACACCATGCTAATAGAACTTCAAGTCTAGAAACTTATCCTACCCAGAACGACCTGTCGTCCCCATCGAGGGTTCGGTCCTAGTACTCTAGACCGGTTTGTCTACCGACACGTCTGTGTTCCCGAGATCACCCCTTTGACTTCTAAGACCCAGACCTTACCTTGTTCAGATCGAGAAGTCGATGACTATGATGGATTGATAAGCTCATCACCGAGGGGTGGTGCATACGAGACTCTTGATCAGAGGCATACCTAGAATGACAGTTCTATGATCCAGAACCTCTGTCAATCTGGCCGACCAGTCTATGATCACGATTGGTCGATCCTATCTCCACCGAGGGCTCGGTGAGAACGACTGGTCCTGCTGACAGTGAAACCAAATACATATTTCCAAGTTGGGTTCCAATTCACTGTCAAGCAACCTCTAGGCTTGTTTATGTCCATTACCAACATATTCAATTAAGCCTAGAAAAGATCATCCTAAGGTGTTGGGTTCCCCTTAAAGTCATCTATGGCCAAATTACCTTTGTAATTGCCATACAAAGTGATGATGAAACCGCACTTGATCCTCCAATGCTTGAGTTATTGATTCAATCTTCATCATTTGAGTCTTGATCATTGCTTAAACTTTCGAGACAATGCTTCACCTAAGTCATGGAATTGAGAAATAGGTTTCTCGACAAGCTAGGGCACTAACACAAACTGAATAAACATCCCCAAACTCAAAATACATCATTTGAAAATACATGATATACAAATTACATTACAAATTCAAATGACAAAAAAAACTTGCTTAACTTGTTCCAATTTTGATGTTTACCTGTAAAGCACAACCAAGCAAGCAATACGGAAACTAGAATTTCCCATTAGTATGTTAGTCTAAAAATAAACCAAATTTATTCGCCCACATTGTATGGACTAAAATAATTCTGGCTCTCCCCCATAGATAATGATCTCCCCCATAAGTGTATCTACTCTCCCACAAATGCTTGGCTTTACAAACATTCTCCCTCATTTTGTCATAAAATGACAAACGGTCATAAGCACAAACCATGCATCATATGTCATAAGTCCCAAATGTTGGACATAACATGGAGAAGAGAAGAGAGAGGGGAAAAATGCAAATAATGTAAAAATATGCCAAAATGAATTATATGCATGAACACATGAACAAAAACAAGCTAGGGAGAAACACAAAGGCCTATGGACTTCCTAAGAAAGAGAAATCGAGTTGAGTCCAAGGGTTTTGGTCATGATATCCGCCAATTGGTTATCTTTCCCAATGTGTTTTAAATTCGATGGTCATCTCTTCCACATGCTCCTTGATAAAGTGATGCCTTATGTCAATGTTATTTGTTCTTGAATGTTGAACCGGATTCTTAGAGATGTTGATTGCATTTGTATTGTCACAAAGAGGGTGATGGCCTCTTGCCCAATCCCATAATCCGCTAACATTTGCTTCATCCAAATTATTTGTGTACAACAACTTACAGCTGCAATGTATTCTGCCTCAGCGTTGAGAGAGAAACTGATGATTGCTTCTGGCTATGCCAAGCCACTAAGAAATTTCCATTGTAGAAGCATCCTCCACTTGTTGATTTTCTGTAATCAATATTTCCTGCCCAATCTGCATCTCTATATCCGTCAATCTTGGATGAGATGTCACATGTAAACCAGATCCCATACATAGTGGTACCTGCCTCATACTTGATTATCTTTTTGACAACTTTAATATGTGACTCCTTGGTGAAAGTTCTCCCATGGTGCTAGAACACTATTGACCCTAAAGGGGGGGTGAATAGGTCAATCCTAATTTCCATGGTGTTTACAAATTTCTTGAATGTTTAACGTTTAAGTGCAGCGGAGTAACAACTTTAATCATGAGATTTGTTTAGTGTGATAAATTGTTTATAATTTCTTTAAACGATCACACTAAGTTTGGACCCCTTTGCAAATTGCTTGATTATCAATGCTTGTGTACAATGTATAAATAAAGATAATCAAATTCAAAGTGATGTGTGTTGAGAAGAATGTTTAAATACGAAAACACAACACACAATGATCAAACACCATAAAACAAAATTTATAGTGGTTCGATTAGCTAACCTACATCCACTGTTAGGACTAGCTCAACCTTGAACTATCCCCAAATCCACTAAATGGGGACTTACACCCTCACAATTACAGTAGGAATTCCCCCTCACTCAATCAGCTGAGAATTTCACCCACCACATGTAGAATAGGAATTCCACCTATTCATTTGGCTGCCGAATTCCACCCACCACATGTGCCAGAGACTACGCACTAGATTTTTTTATAGTGGTTCGGGAGCCAAGCCTCCTTAATTCATTTTCAGGATAAAGGTTTTAAATAACATTAAAACCAAGAAACACTTATCTTTGAAGCTCTTTCTCGTTTATGTGTGCTTCGTCAAGATCCACCCAATGTGTGCCGACGCTCCGCCTTGTAGCCGTCGTAAAGCAATCAAAATTCCAGGGTGACTAGGAAATTGGTTTTACCAATATCTATCCTAGTTTATTATTCTTTCCTCTCTCTCACAAACTCAATCCATATTATTGGTTGTAATAAATTCTCCAAGTGTAAGCACAAGAGAGAGAGAGAGTGATCCTTTTGTTGGCCCTTGTTTAAGCTCACTGATAATGATGAGGGCCAAACGGATTTGCCAAAGGATGCCAACTGGTTGCACAAAGATTGATATTTATAGAAAAGGTAACTAGTTTCAGCAATAGTCATGTACCGACAGGTGGGGCGCACTGAGGGGTCGGTGACTTAAAATATTAGGGTTCAACAACCCGACCATTGTGCATTAAATGCACTCCCAACGGTATAATCCTTTCCAGGTCGACAGGTTGGTGTTACCGATGGGTTGACATTCATGGCACCGAGAGGTCGGTCCATACAAGAGGCTTGGTCTGGGGCAACACCATGCTGGCAGAGTTTCAAGCCCAAAAACTAGTCTTACCCAGACCGATCTGTCACCCTTTACCGAGGGGTCGGTCCTAATACTCTCGATCGGTCTTGAACTACCGATATTTCTATTTTCTCGAGAGCCCACCTGAGTTCTAAGTTCCAGAACTTATAAGTCTTTATCGAAGAGTCGTTGACCTCGAGGGGTCATTTCAGCCTTTCACAGAGGGGTCGGTGAATACGAGACTCTTGATCAGAGGCACACTCAGAATGATAGTTTTATGATCGAGAACCTTTGTCAATCTGGCCGACCAGTCTTTAACCACGAAGGGTCGATCCTGTCTCTATCGAGGGGTCGGTGAGAACGACAGGTCGAGCTGACAGTGAGACAAAATACATAATTTCCAAGTTAGGTTCCAATTCACTATCAAACTTCCTCTATAGGCTTTTAATGATTTTACCATTTGTGCAACTAAGCCTAGGAATGGTCCTCTTAAGGTGTGGGTACCACCTAAATTCATCTATGGCTAAATAACTTTTTTGTGATTGCCATAACGATAATCTTTTGATCTGGTAGGGCATGATCTTCACCCTTGATAACCTTAAGTTTTTAAGCTTCTATCAAGTGTTTTTTCCAGAGTCATGGAATTGACAAACTTGGGGACTCGTCAAGCCGGTACACTAACAATCTCCCCCCTTGTCAATTTATGACAAAACCTAGAAGCTAACCCAATTACAAACCCACCCTTATTACATCACATTTGAATACAAAATTATTACATCAATTCCATGTACATATTCAAATGGAAACAACAAGATTATGATCTTTGCATATTCTTGTTCTGCTTGCTTCAAATCATGATTTCCAGTTTCAGCACATAAGCAATCAACACTAGAAAAATCATTAGAGGAGTTAGTCCAAAACATAAATACTCATTCATGGACTAAACAAGATTAACATTCATTCTCCCTCATACACCAATGATTTCTTTTTAACCAACACTACCCGTAGCATATCCAAGCTATTAGTGTTTGAGAAGATTTTCTCCCCCAATCTTCTTTGAGTTTTATCTCCCAAACTCCAATCATAGACATTCTGTAACGCCCAGACCCGAAGGTGGGCCAAGAATGCAACAATTTTTTTTTTTTAACTAATGAGAAGATTTATTTAATTTAATTTATTTAATCCATCTTAACCAAAATGTTGGGTTTTAAAAACTCTAAATACCACAAAATTTTGGAGATTCATATTTCATAAAGATTTATTGATTTAAACAAAAAATCACATTTTATCACTATTTCCTTAATTTTATTTGTATTTATTTAAAGGATTTAAATCCTTTATTTTCAAAATCTGAAAACATAAAACAATGAGTTAAAACAAACTCTAAAAATACAAAGTTTTCTTAGAATTTTTCTCACTTCTAAAATTGTTTAAAATAATTATTTCCTAACTTTCGGGATCTTTTCGAGTAGTTTTTAACAACATTTTTCTGAAATTAAAAATATAATAAAAATACTTATAAATTTTAGAATTTAAATCCTTAATAAGGAAATCAATATCATTCAAACAATAATCAAACAATTCTAATAAAATAACACTGTAAATGGCAAATTACCATTTTACCCTTCCAATTTAGATGAGTTGGATCATTGAGCTATCGAGCTCTGATTGGGCCAAACCTGGACTTTTCACAAAGTCCTAATTGTAATCTTCATGATTAACAGGTTAAATTATGATTTATTAAAATAAATCATATTAATTAAGCCTAATTTGAGTTAGGGTATTACATCCTACCCTCCTTAAAGAAATTTCGTCTCGAAATTTTAAAAAAACCTCGTACATTTTTATTCCGTGAACAGACTAAGGTACAACCTCCGCATTGTTGATTCCGGTTCCTACGTCACATGTTGTATGTCACGATGTTGCCACAACACTTGTACTACTGGAATGGACTTTCTTCTGTACTTGAATCCGAGATCCTTGTATCTTTACTGGTACTTCTTCAAATGTCAGATCTTCTAAGACTTCAATGTCCTCGTAACTCAACATATGGCATGGATCATGCTCGTACTTTTTCAACATAGATACATGAAATGTACTATGTACTCTTTCCATAGTCTGTGGGAGATCTAGTTGATAGGTTACTTCCCCTATTCTCTTCAAAATTTCAAAGGGTCCAACATATCGAGGTGATAGTTTTCCCTTGCGACCAAGCTGTTGTACTCCATAACGGGGTGCCACACGTAGGAATACTCAGTCACCGACTGCAAAATCCAACGGTGCCTTTTGTCAGCATAACATTTTTGTTTGCTTTGGGCTGTCTTGAGACGTTGTCTTATTACTTCAACTTGTTCAGATGTCTCACGTACCAAGTCCGGACCCAACAGTGCTTTGTCCCCTACTTCTGTCCAATATAGAGACCTGCAGGGTCTACCATACAGGGCTTCATAGGGTGCCATTTGTATACTAGAATGATAACTGTTGTTGTATACAAATTCAATTATTGCTAAATGGTCTTCCCAACTTCCCTGCATATCCATGACACATGCTCTTAGTATATCCTCCAAAGTTTGAATGGTTCTCTCTGATTGACCATCAGTTTGAGGGAGTGCTAAAGCATAACTTAGTCCCCATTTCTCCCTATAGTCCTTGCCAAAATCTTGACACAAATCTAGGGTCTCTATCAGATACAATTGACACAGGTACCCCATGTAGTCTAATTATATCCTTTAGATACATTCTACTCAGGGTAGTCAAAGAATCATTCTTTTTAATAGGTAGGAAATGGGTTGATTTTGTTAGTCGATCAACTATTACCCAAATAGCATCGTTCTTCTTAGAATACTTTAGGAACCCAGTCACAAAGTCCATAGTGATGTGCTTCCATTTCCATTTATCCACTTCAAGAGGTTGCGTCTTTCCACCAGGTCGTTGATCTTTTGCCTTAACTTGTTGACAGGTTAGACATTTAGATAGAAAATCTGCCACTTCCTATTTCATACCTTTCCACCAGAATAGTCATCGCAGATCGTGATATATCTTTGTACCATCAAGATGTACTGCAAATCGAGAATGATGAAAGTGATCAAGTACTTTTCGTCTGCATTCATCCGATTTTGGCACAAAAAGTCTATCTTTGAAAGTCAGACCTCCATCATCCCTGATCTTCCAATCTTCCAAAGTCGCTCCTCCTAAAAACTGAGTCATCAACTCTTTTGCTTCTGAATTGTTCTGTTGTCCTTCCATCACTAATCTGACTATTTTGGGCTGCAGAACCAAGTTTTGAATTCTTGCTGGTCCATTTCCTTTGTTCAGCTCCAGATCATAGTCAGATAAGGTTTCCAATATTTTCCACTGCAAGGATGCCATACATGCTATGTTGTCATGTGACTTCCTGCTTAAGGCGTCTGCTACCACATTAGCCTTTCCTAGATGGTAGGAGAGACTAAAATTGTAATCTCCTAGATATTCCATCCATCTCCACTGTCTCATATTCAGATCCTTCTGAGTAAACAAATATTTGAGACTATGGTGATCAGAAAAAAAATTAAATTTCTTACCATACAATTAATGCCTCCAGAGTTTTAATGAGAAAACAACACCTGCTAGTTCCAAATCATGAGTTGGATAATTTTGCTCATGTCCCTTCAGTTGTCTGGAACCGTAAACTACTACCTTTCCTTCCTGCATTAAAACACATCCCAATCCAAACTTAGAAGCATCACAATATACATCATAGCCTCGTCCTTGTTCAGGTACTATCAACACTGGAGAGGTGGTCAATTTCTCTTTCAATTCTTGAAATACCTTTTCACAATCATCACTCGATTCGAACTTGATGTTCTTCTTCGTCAATCGGGTCATTGGTACTACAATCTGAGAAAAGTGTGGGATAAATTTCCTATAGTTTCTGGCTAATCCCAAAAAGCTTCAGATTTCAAACACATTCTTGGGACTTTTCCAATTCTTCACAGTTTCTACCTTTGCTGGATTTGCCGAGATTCATTTTGTAGACACTACGTGCCTAGGAAATTGTACCTGAGTTAACCAAAACTCACACTAGCTCAGCTCAGCGTACAACTGGTGATCTCTAAAGGTTTGAAGAATAATGCTTAGATGATGCTCATGTTCTTTCTCAGATGATGAATATATCAAAATATCATGTATAAAGACTATCACAAATTCCCTCAGATACGATCTGAAAACACGACTCATTAGATCCATAAACATGGCTGGTTCATTGGTTAACCCAAATGGCATCACAAAAAAAGCATACAAACCATACTATGTTCTGAAAGCAGTCTTAGGAATATCTTCTTCTCGAATCTGCAACTGATGATATTTCGACCTCAAATCGATCTTAGAGAAACATTTTGATCCTCTCAATAAATCAAAGAGATCATCTATCCTAGGTAAATGATACTTGTTCTTTATAGTTACCTGATTGAGTTGTTGGTAATCTATACACATTCTCATCGCTCCATCTTTCTTTCTCACAAAGAGAGCGGGTGCGCCCCAAGGCGAATTGCATTGACGAATAAAACCAAGTTTGAGAAGCTCGTCTACCTGTGTAGCTAGCTCTCTCTGTTCAGCTGGCGCCATCTGGTAAGGTGCCATGAAAATAGGAGATGTTCCTGCCTGTAGATCAATAATAAATGCTATCGCTCGGCTTGGAGGTAGTCCAGCTAATTAGTCAAGAAACACATCTATAAACTCTCACACCACTCGAGGTACATCAGATTCTACGCCACCCACATCTTCCCACCCCATGCTAGTCCAATTTATCACAGCAAGATCTAGAAATAAAGGAATACAAAGCACCAGTATAAAATAACACTCGTGCCAAATAACTGAAAAGGGTTAGTGTACTTTCCATCAATGTATTCTCCATTGGCTCTTCCATCAAAGTCCCAATCGTGTGGACTCTCCTCGAGTGGTCTGAGAACGTACCTGTCCCCTTCCTGTCTGTTCCTTGGTGGTCCATTTCTAGGTGCCACCGAGCCTCTGGAGGTTTGCTGAGAACCTCTTGTAACACCCCATTTTCTCAAAGATATTGATATTTGCAAAAATGCCATTGGAATGGTAAATTAGAAGGTTATGATTGTAGATAAGAAAATGGTGGGGCCCATTGTTCAAATTAAGGCCTATTGTTCATACTATAAAGATCAATTAGATTAAATGGTTATTGTACATCTAATTGGGTCAAGATGGTTATTTGGGTCAAAGGACCCAATGGGTCATGGTGGACTTATTTGACCATTGGGTAAGCTCAATTTTATTATGGTTAAGCTGAAATGATTGGAAAATTAATGGAGAATAAATGGGTAGGCATGAGGCACATATGAAAATCACATGCGAATGGCTAAAACAACCCATAATTGGGCCATGGCGTCAAATTGGATCCATGGGCTAAATGGGGACCCAATGGGTCGTGTTGACCATGTGGACCATGGTTGACCGTGTGGACCCCTAAGTGAGCTCATATATGAGTTAAATCAGGTTGAGTTGGGACTGAAGTGAGTTGGAATTAAATCAAGTAGTGAGTTGACTCAAGTGCATTAAATGAAATGCATTAAGTGTAGTGAGTTGCGTGAGATGAGTTGGAAATCAAAGGGACCTTGAGTTCAAGTGAATCAAATGGAATTTGAAGGGGTGTCTTGATCTCAAACATCACCAAGGAAACAAGCTCCACACGTTGGAAGTGAAGTGGTGCCTTGGCCAAGCCAAGGGTCACCATGGTTGGGTGCGGCACTAATGAGCAAAGATGGAGGGGTCTTTCCATCTCAAAAGATGCATTGGTTGGTGCCAAGGGATGTCTTGGTTGGCACCAAATGCCTCCTTGGTTTTATAAAAGAGTAATGAGAGGTATGGGGCTGCTTAACAAAAACAAAACATCACCACTCTTGGCCGATTTTACATTGCAAAGACCATAGAATTCTTATCTCTCCCTCTCCCTCTCCCTCAAGAACACACCCTCTTGGCCGAATTATACTTTGGTGTTTTCACCATTGATTCAGGCTTCTAATCAGCTAGAGACTAAGGAAGCAAGAAGGAGGGAAGCAAGGATCAAGAGGCAAGAAGAGAAGCAAAGGAATTTGGTAAGTATTTCCATGGAATTTTGTGTAATAAAATGGGTTAAATGGGACATGATTTGGCCATGGGGATGGCCGAATCTACCAAAGGTTTAGAATATGAATATTGATGTTTAAAAGATGAAAAACATGGACCATAGGGTTAGGCCACCTTGGATGGCCGAACCGCATGAAGTAATATGGCTATGTTGATAGTTTTTGTAAGTTAAAACCATGCAAAATGATGGACAAATTTAGATGTTTTAGTTAGATCTAAGATGCAAGTTGAAAGGGTTCTAAGTCATGAATTTGAATGCCATAATTTGGCCATGTTATGGCCGAATTCAATAGGACTTAAACCTTGGTTAAAGGTTGTGTAAAATGGTGAAAATGCATCATTGGGTTCGGCCACCTTGGTTGGCCGAACCCCATGAAATTTATTTGGTTAAGTTGATGGTTTTGAAGTCTACAAACCATACAGTACTATGGTGATTATATATGTTTAATGAGACACAAATTATATGTTAAAAGATTTAAAATTATAGGCCATATGGTTCGGCCAATTGGGATGGCCGAATCCCATGAAATGATATGATAATTTTATGGTGATTTGTGATGGTTTTGAGGGATAGAAACCATGCAATATTATGGAGCTTCTATATGATTTAAATGGGGATATAGTTACTGTTTTGGGTTGGCCATTGGATGGCTGAACCATGTAGATATCATGGTTAAAAAGTAGAGCCTAAGTTATGTACATATGATGGAATCATTGAACCAAGGGAACCATTGGGTTCGGCCATGTGTATGGCCAAACCCCATGGACCATTTTATGGTTTATTTGGAGTAGAAATTATAGATGGATTGTAGTATGAAAATGGATAGAAATGAAGACGACCATTGGGTTCGGCCATATGTATGGCCGAACCCCATGAAGTGACTTTGAAGGACTTAAGCATTTGTGGAACCAAGAAAATGATGGAAGATTAAGGTCTAGTTAATCACATGGATAAATTGGTAACTAGACTTAATTATGAAAGATTAGAAGACCCAAATTGAATTGGTGACGTTCGGCCAAGTGGTATGGCCGAACCCCACTAAGGTGGATTAGTTATATGACTTTGATTATTAAGCAAGAACTAAGCAAGGGTCAGTAGTGGCAAAACTGTAACTCCCCAATTTCTCAATGAAATGGATAATTACCAAAATGCCCCTGATGTGTTAAATTAATTATTTTGTAATGTTAAGTAACGAAATAGTGGGGCCCATTGCTCAAGTTAAAATCATATGAGCACATTATGAATGTTAAGTTTGATTGGATGGGTAATTTAAATCAATTGGGTCAAAAATGGCTAAATAGGTCAAAGGGCCCAAATGGGACCCATCGGATCTTACTGGATTATTTGACCGTTTTGTGAATTTAAATTAAATGGGATTAGGCTGATTTGATTGGAAATCAAGTGGAGGAAAAATGGGTAGGCCTGATCCACATGTAAAAACCAATTACAAATGAACAAAATACCCATAATTGGGTCATGGAGTCAAAAACGGGTCAAGGAGCTAAAGGTGGGCCCAATGGGTCGTGTTGGCTATGGTTGACCCTATGGACCCTCAAGGGAGCTAAAATATGAGTTAAATCAGTTTGAGTGGGACTGAAGTGAGTTGGAATTAAATCAAGTGGTGAGTTAACTCATGTGCATTAAATGAAATGCATTAAGTATGGTGAGTTGGGTGAGTTGAGATGGAAATCTAAAGGACCTTGAGTTCAAGTGAGTCAAAATGGAAATCAAAGGGGCTATAAATTAGTGAGTTGAAGGGAATATGAAGAGGTGGCTTGGTCTCAAACCAACGGGGACTTGTTTTGGTGATTTCCATGCTAAGTTAAATGCAAATGGATGGGATTGAGATGAGATACATGGAGAGCTGAATGGCTGCATTGGTAGGTGCCAAGGGGTGCCTTGGATAGCACCCAAGACCCATCGTTTTTAGGCAAGAATTGATGAGGGAGTGGAGGGGCTTTGGGGGCTGAAATATTAAAGGAAACAATCACCAAGGTTAGCCGATTTTTGTCATTGCAAACCCAAGTTTTTCCCATCTCTCTCTCTCTCCCTCTCTCCAATTCATTTTCTTGGCTGGAACAGTAGGGGTTTTGGCACCAGTTATTCAAGCTTAAACCAGCAAGGAATTAAAGAAGAAAGGAAGAAATAAAAGGGAGGAAGCAAGGAGCAAAGGCAATAAGAAAATCTTGGAATTTGGTAAGTATTTCCATGGACTTTTGATTAATAAAATGGGTGTGTATTGGGCCATGGTTATGGCCGAATACACCAAGGTTTTAACCCTGATTTATAGAAGTTTTAAAATGGTAAAGATGACCATTGGGTTCGGCCACCATGAAGGGCCGAACCCCATGTAAAAGATTGCTTGGTTTTCATGTTTTGAAACATGAAAACCATGGGTTTTATGAACTGTTTTTGGGTTTGATTTAAGATTCAAATGCATGTTTTAGAAAGGTTTAAAACATGGATTCGGATGTCATGAATGGCTGAATGTATCATGGGTCTAAGACCTTGGGTATCAAATGATGAAAGGGTTCATTGGGTCCGGCCATCTTGGATGGCCGAACCCCATGAATTGATGTTGGAATTTTGATGGTTTTTGTAAGTTAAAACCATGCAAATGTCTTACTGTTTTGGATAATTAGATTAGACATAAGATGACATGTTTAAGAGGTTCAAACCAAAGGCCATAGGGTTCAGCCAATGAGCATGGCCGAACCCCATGAAATGGTGTGATAATTTTTATGGTTAATGGTGATGGTTTTGAGAGATAAAAACCATACATTACCATGGGGTTTTTATGTGATTTACATGAAGATTATTTACTGATTTTGGTTGGCCAATATATGGCTGAACCATGGTAATGTTATGGTTAAGTTACTGATTTAAAACAGTGGATTAAAACTGGAAAAAATGGTCCATGGGGATCAGCCATCTTGGATGGCCGAATCCCATGAGGTGTTATGGTTATTTGGACAAAGTAATGAATTTATTAGATGGTTTTGAGAGGTTAAAGTGCAGCAATGATGTGCTGATTTTTATATGAATAAGTGACACCAAAAATATGTTTGAAAGACCAAAACATGGACATAGGGTTCGGCCACCTTGGATGGCCGAACCCCATGTAAGTTTTTCATGTTTGTGGTGAGTTAAAAACCATATGAAGATATGGTGTTCTTATGGCAATAAATGGATTAACATGTTACTGTTTTGGTGGATTATTATGCGGCTGAACCATGTTTAATTCATGGTTGAGTTAGCATGATTAAACCATGAGTGATCACGGTGATGATTGGATCAAGTGAACCCTAGGGTTCGGCTATGAGTATGGCCAAACCCCATGGGGCTGTTTTGAAATAAATGGGGCTGTTTTGAAATAAATGGGCTGTTTTGGATGGGAGTTTATGATTGTTTTAATTAAGGAAACATACATGATAAATTATGGACTATGCGTAAGAAAATAATCAACCATTGATGATGATGGAAAGTGGGATAAAAACCCATAGGATGCGGTTCGGCCAAGTAGTATGGCCGAACCCCATCAATGATTATGTGATAGGATTGGGTTAAGTAATAAATGGGATTAAAGGTGATGAATGAAGAACCCCACTAAATTGGTTTAGATATGGTAAAATTAAAGGTTAGCCTAAATGGCATAAATGTAATTATTGATAGAATGATCAATGATGGAAATGATCATAGCGTTCGATGTGCGAACACGAACCCCACAAGATGGTATATGAGACCTAAACTTGATTAGGAATCAAGTAGATTAAGTATTGATTTGCTATTACATAATAAGGTACTGGAAGTTGAACGACGAGCGAGTCGTGAGCAGGTGACTCTAAAGAAAGATCAAGTACTGAAGTGAATTTTCAGTAGGTTTCCTACCTACTTGTAACCACAGTTTTACCCCAGTTTTCTGTATAAGACTCTTGTTTATTTTATGTGGTTTCAAATGATATATTATGCATTAACAAATGGCATACAAGCATTGGCATCTCATGCATAGACATGGGATGATGAATGAGGTTCTACAGTGTTGCAATTTATGAGTTACGTGCTCCTTAGGCGATGAGAGTCCCGCCAGGAGGAGTAACATGGTGATCATAATCACAATGGTCTCCTTAGGCGATGAGAGTCCCGCCAGGAGGACTAATACGTGATATGAATCAGGTCAATGATGAAGAGATGGAAGTGTATTGTGATATACCTTATCGGTGCGAGGCACGTCAAGCGATGGCTATGAATGTGTAAGGTCTTGGAATTTTGGAATTAATATAAATGTGAATATTATTTATTTTAATGATGGAAATTAGAAAATTGGTGGAGTAAATGGTAAATGGGCCAAAATTGGATAAAGGCCCAAGTGTGGCCCAATAGACTATGGTTTGGATTTAAATTTATTTAAATGGGTCAAGAATGGTCAAATGGGGTCAAATACCCATTTGGGACCCAATGGGTCAAGATGGTTATGCTCTAAGGTAAATGGGCTAGATGGAAATGTAATTGGGCCATGGGCCCAATGGTGATCCATTTAGAGTGGGCTTATTGAAATTTAATCACCCTAAGTAATTTGGAATTAAACAATGGTGGTATGGCCAAGTGGGACCCACTCCACCTCATCAAGTGAGGTGGCGTGTGGGCCAAGGTTTGGTGAGGCCGACCACCATGGTGGAATTAGTCAATTATGGGTGGAAGTATGAAGGAAATTAAAGAGGTGGAATTAAATTAACCTAAATTAATAATCTAATTAATTAAGTGATTAAGTTAAACAAATAGGGTCAAATTGGTAACATGGGAGACCAAGCTACCCCACCTTATCACCATGAAAAATGTTGGGCTTGGTGGTAGTTATCTAAACCACCACCAAAAAGCAAATAAAATATCTTGCTTTGGTTGGTGAGAGTAGTTAATGTAAAGGGTAAGTTTAAGTCACCAAGTGGGGGGTTAAGTCTTAAGTTCTTTTCCATTTTTTTTATCCTCTTTTCAACTCTCTCCATTGTCATTCTCCATGGCCATCCCACACTAGGAAGAGAAGAGAAGAAAAAAAAAAATTTAAGGAAAGGAAGCTAAGAAGAGAAGGAGAGAAGAAAGAAATGGAAATCTACACAAAATCACTCTAAGGTCAAGGTGATTATCTCCCCTCTCATCATCCTTTCCTCTTCCCTCTTTCAATTTAAACCTAACATGGCTGATTCTAGGGTTGGGAGTTGCCACCCTTGATCAAAGATCTTGACCTATCAAAGATCAAGAGGAAGGAGAGAGGAGGCTAAGGAGACCAACGGGAGCGGCGGAAATCGGAGGAGACGTCGGATAGTGAGTATTTCTTAAATAAAAGAATTTTGGATTTTAGGGTTTAAGAAATGAAATTTATTTTTTTTGTGAAATTAATGGTGATAGGTGATTTTACACTATGGAATTTAGATACATTAAATGGAAGGGTGGAAGATGGAGAAAACCCTAAATGGGTGAATTAGGAGTAGGGAAAAGAAATAAATAAGTGATTATGTGCATTGGATAATTTATGAAATTAAGCATGGAAGTGGATGATTGGAAGGAAAATCATGGGCCATAGGGTTCGGCCATGTAACATGGCCGAACCCCATGGTGAGTAATTAGCTAATTAATTTAATTGGTTAAGGTTTTGATAAATGGAAGACAATGAGGCTAGCAAATGAAAATTAGGATTTTAAATGGGTGAATGTAGGTGTTCTTGGAGCAATGAATGGTGGATCATGAACCATGGGTTCGCCATGGTAAATGGCCGAAACCTATGGTGGTGATCAAATGATGGGTTTAAGGGATGCAAAAGAGGGATTAATGTATTAATGAGTTTAGGGTTTTGAATGAGTAATGTTGTGGCCTTAAGAGGCATAGAAAAAATAATGGAACATGAACCATGGGTTCGGCCATGATGTATGGCCGAACCCTATGGTCATGCATTATAAATTTTAAAGGGGTTTAAAAAGGATGGAAAATGGGAAGATTCAATGGGTTAAGTATGTTTGACACCATGAAAAGATGAGGGGGAATGTTATTAGTTTTGATGGGCTCTAGAGATGAAACAAATGTTGATCAAATGAATGATGTAACTAAATGATGAAATTCCCATATAGAAGGACTTGTGATAAATTCAAACGTGAACAATAGGTCCAAGAAAAGAATGGGAAAAGGACACCATGGGTTCGGCCATGGTGTATGGCCGAACCCATGGCCCATTTATGAGTCTTTTGATGGGTTAGGTTGGAGTATGAAGGTGTTTAGATTGATTGGGATTTGGCTAAGTTAAGGACCTAAGTTGTGGATTAAATTTTGGGCTTAAGTAGGCATGAATTAATGAAAAATTGTTTATGTGAAGGGTAGTGGTACAAATGGTAATTATTGGCTAAAATGAAGAAACCACTAAAATATGATTTATCGGCTTGGAAATGGGACAATATGGACTAATTTGGTAATTTAATAAGGTGTCGGATAGCGCGAGCGGTACGCGAGTCGGTAGCCGGATTGTCGGACGAATACGGAAAAAAGGACGCGAATCGGTAATCGGTAGGATTTCTACCTACTTGTACGCCATGGATGTGTGATGGTATATTTATCTTATTTTGGTTGATTTTGGGATTGATCTTAAAAAAAAAAAGAATTGTTCTATGATTATGGACATTATGTTTAATACTATGGTTTATTATTTTTAAGGTTATGCATCATATGGTAAGGCTATGTATGGTATATTAAGGGTATGAGATATACATATTACATAGCATAATGCATTACATCTCATGCATGGCATGGGCGGAAAAAAATAAACAAACCGGAGTCCATGCTCCGTCGGGGCGACCGAGAACAGGCATGGGGACACCTTGACGAGGCTTTGCCGTCAAGGGGGATATTTTGCGGTTTGGACATATCTTGACGAGGTTTTTCCGTCAAGAGGGATATGACAGTATATGACAGGAATGATGGGTGGGACTCATAACATTTACACCCATGGCATATCATTTACTTATATTTTCAGTATATGGTGATTTATAGTTTTCACTGTGTTATTATCTGTATGTGGTTATTACTAACCCATGTGCTAGCCCTACTCGGAATCCTACTGGGCGCGTGTTCTAACGCCCTACTTCTACACTAGCTGACGATGCAGGAAATGGCGGAACGGAAGGACGAGACGGAAGCCAAGCTTAGGAGCTTGGGGAGGCGGATTAATTATTTTGTTTTACATTTATTTTGGAAAAGATGTATTTGTATAGTTAGCTTGTCGGAAATGTAATAATTTAGGTAGTTTGCTATGTTTAGGTATTATTTTGGATAATACAGTATAATGGCATTTTCGTAATTAATTGGGTATTTCTTCCCTGCTATCTGAAGAACTGGTAGGATAGTTCTATTATCATCCGCAGTTATTTTTATGTTCTGCGAGCTTACTTCTACGCGTGAACCATACTCGTGGACTTATGTTCCACTCACTCGTAGGGTTGGCCAGTTAAGGGCCGGGCTTTAAAGCTCGGAACTTAACTCGCGTCGTGACGTCCGCGCCTTTTGTCACTTTTAAAAAAAAAAATAGGCTCTGATTTTAGGTGAAAAGGGGCGGGCGTTACATAATGTACATGATGGGAGGGTCTCATTGCATGTGCATACTTCATAGCATTGTTTTACCTGTTTTTACTAATCATGTACTAAGATATATATGCATGTTTTATATGCTAATCATGTGGTAGCGCTGATCGGGAACCTACTGGGCGCGTTGATCTAGCGCCCTAATTCTATCCTCAGAGGAGAATGCAGGTATAAGGAAAGGGAAAGAAAAGGTCGTTGACCGGGAGGGGAGCCAAGCTTAAGCGCTTGAATGTTGGACTGGACTTCTTTTTATTACTGTCATTTGAACTATATTTTGTTGGACATGTAATAAGTCATTACTTGCTATGGTTTGATTAGGTTAATAACTTTGGATGGTTGATTTATGTTAATTAATGTTTGAGACTGCTACCTGCTATCTAGCCATTTTATTCCGCAGATAGTTTAGTGTATTCCGCAAGTTGATGTTAGTTCCATGTGTGATTCATTATCATGGTCTAGTCCATGTACACATGGGTGGCCAGTTAAGGTTCAGACTTGAGTAGTCAGAATTTAACTCGCGTCGTGACGCCGCCCGCTCTCTTCCGATGTTTTATTATTTTAAAAAAATTAGACTCTGATTTTCTCGGAGAGGGCGGGGCGTTACAAAAACAGTAAATATGAGTATAATGGAATGAAGGATTAAAGGACTTGAAAGAAGGGTCAAATCAAAGTGGTATGGTTCGGCCATGCTGTATGGCCGAACCCTACCAAGTCATATTATGTAATATGAGGTGTTTATATGGTTTAGTATGGTTAAATGAAAAGAAAGGACAAATTCATAGTGGGTGAGGTTCGGCCATGGGTATGGCCGAACCCCACAAGATGTTATATGGGCTCTAAACTTGATTAGAAGCCAAGAAGATTAAGTATTAACTTGCTATTGTATAAACAAGGAAACGGAAGTTGAACGGCGTGCGAGTCGTGATCGGGTGAAGCTTAAAAAGGAATGGACACTTAAACGAAGTTTCTGTAGGTTTCCTACCTACTTGTAACCACATTTATACTTGGTTTTATGATGGTTTTTATGAGACATTTGTTATACTATTATTTATCATCTTGGAATTGAATGATGAGTTTTATTTACATGCTTCATATATTCATTGGCATCTCATGCATGGACATGGGATGATGATTATGGAAAGCCTCCTTAGGCGATGAGGGTCCCGCTAGGAGGAATGCTATAATGATGAGAGCCACATTGATCTCCTCAGGCAATGAGGGTCCTGCCAGGAGAAATATTATGATGATGAGAACCACATCGGCCTCCTTAGGCGATGAGGTCCTGCCAGGAGGAATATCATCAAGAAGAAATGAAAGAGTATTGTGATTTACCTTGACGATGAGAGTCTCGTCAAGTGATGGCTATGTATGTGTGATGGGAGGGACTCATTACATGTGCATACATACATATTATCTGTTTTAGATGACCACATATACTATGATATATGCATGTTTATATATACTAACCATGTGGTAGCCTTAGTCGGAAATCCTACTGGGCGTTGATCTAACGCCCTAATTCTATCCTTAGAGGATAATGCAGGAAAAGGAAAAGGGAAAGAGAAGGTCGTGGACCTGGAGGGGAGCCAAGCTTAAACGTTTGAGTGTTGGAATGGACTTATATTTTACTGTCATTTGAATTACAATTTATGGACATGTAATAGCTAGTAATTTTGCTATGGTTTGCTTATAGTTTCATATTGGATATTTGGTTTAAGTAATTTTAATGGGAGACTTGTACTTGCTATCTATTCAGATTATTTCCGCAAATTGGTCTAGTTTATTCCGCATGACTTGATTAGTTCCATGTGTGGATTGTTATCATGGTTTAGTCCATGCACACATGGGTGGCCAGTTAAGGGTCGGACTTGGGTAGTCCGAACTTAGCTCGCGTTGTACCGTCGTCCGTCCTCTTCCGGTGTTGTTATATTATTATTTAAAAAAAAAAATTAGACTCTGAATCTCGGAAAGGGCGGGGCGTTACACCTCTCCCAAAAGATGATTGTGCAACAGAATGAGCTGGCCCCGTGCTTTGTGAAGGTACAACTTTGCCAAGATAGGGGCAATCCCTAAGTATGTGTCCTACCTGTTTGCAGTGATAGCACGTCCTCTCCTTTCCTGTTGGGCAAGTCCTAGTTGTATGCCTAGCTGGTTGCAAAAATAGCACACCAGCTTTCGTGTGTCAGCTTGGCTCGTTTGTCTTGCTGTAGGTTGGCTTTTCTTAAGGAATGCCTCTTCTGGTTGAACTTGGCCTTCTTATTGGAGGAGGGTTTTTGGAAACTTTCGGTACTCCTATTGGTGGAGTCTACAGCTTCCACTTCGAAGCCCGCTAGATGATCTCCTCCAAAGTGTTGAAAGATAGCCCAGCCACTTGCCGTTGTAGAAATGGTCGAAGTCCATTTTCAAAATGCTGGATCTTCTCCGCTTCATTTGCTGCTATCCAAGGTACATATTGCATCAGTTCAATAAACCTTATGGCGTAATGTGCCATCGTATCAGACCCCTTTTGGATGTTGAGAAATTACCTCTTCTTTACTTCCTGCGCCATTTTAGGGTAATAACAAGCGAGAAAAGCAGTTGAAAACTCTTCCCAAGTCATGGGCTCATGGTTACGAACCAGACTCTTTACCCACCATTCGTATGCATTTCCCTCCAGTTGATAAGTTGCCAACATTACTCGCAGATCAACTGCAATGGCCAGGGTATTGAGGATCCGGCCAATCTGGGTGATTCAGTTCTTTGCCTCATTAGGGTCTTCAATTCCTGAAAAGCTCTTTGGGTTTAACAGTTTGAATTCTTTTAGAGCCGTAGTGGCTCTCTCTTCTGGAGTCTTAACAGGAGGATGTCGCATATTCTTGGCAATGCTCTGGAATGCCTCCATCATTACGCACACAACCTCATAGGGTACATCTTGATTGACACGGGGTTGATGACCTATTTTCCTTCCTCGGCCTCTGGTATTTCCGAATGGTCCTGAAATTTTCACGTCATTCACATTCGTAAATATCACTAATAATTCAATTTTTTTTTTTATCAAGATAGACCATATGAGTTGTGTAAATCATAAACGTGCATCCAACATACATATAAACATAACTCAGGTTTTATTCATATAGGTAGGGTTGGTAAAACTCTTCATACAGTGCACAATTATATAAATATTCATATTTTTACAAAGGTCTCACGTAACCCTTCTCCTACATTTCCCTGTCTAGTTATCTGTAGAGGAATCTACATCGTTGAAAATGATGTTGTCAGGACATGCTGTTGACATATGCCCCAACACTCCACAGGCTAGGCATGGCACAATCCCTGGTCCTCCAATGTAAGGACAGTTAGTCCTTTCCCTTCCATGTCCACAGTATCCACATACAAGGCATATTACATTGATGGGATAAGGACAATAAGTGTAATAGTGCCCTTCTTGATTGCACAACTCGTAAACATATGCATTTATGTCCTCAATATTTGGGGTGGACGGTGTATATTCGAGCGAGCCTATTTGCCCTACAGTTGACTCCTTTGTAGCTGGGATACTCTAACATTGTCATTTTGCACACTGGAGTTGCCGGTGGACGAATCCAGTACTATTGGGAAGCTAGGGGTCCCTTTGTCCCAAGGCTCGGTGTATTCCTCGTTACTTGATATATCTGTATCACACAATTTATCAATATTGTTAGATAATGTCAATAACAAATACAATTCTAATCCCAAAAATAAATTCTAATCATGTATTACCCATCACAGACCTAGAATTTGAGCCAACGCTCTGATACCAAGCTATATCGCCCTGACCCGATGGTGGGCCTGGAACGCTACTATTTTTTTTTTAACTAATTAGAAGATTTATTTAATCCATCTTAACCAAAATGTTTGGTTTTAAAAACTCTAAATACCACAAAATTTTGGAGATTCATATTTCATAAAAATTTATTGATTTAAACAAAAGATCACATTTTATCATTATTCCCTTAATTCTATTTGTATTCATTTAAAGGGTTTAAAATCTTTATTTTCAAAATCTGAAAACATAAAACAATGAGTTAAAAAAAACTCTAAAAACACATATTTTTCTTAGAATTTTTCTCATTCCTAAAATTGTTTAAAATAATTATTTCCTAACTTTCAAGATCTTTTCGGGTAGTTTTTAATAAAATTTTCTGAAATTAAAAATATAATAAAAATACTTATAAATTTCAGAATTTAAATACTTAATAAGGAAATCAATATCATTCAAACAATAATCAAACAATTATAATAAAATAACATTGTAAATGGTAAATTATCATTTTGCCCTTCCAACTTAGATGCGTAGGATCATCGAGCTATCGAACTCTGATTGGGCCAAACCTGGACTTCTCACAAAGTCCTAACTGTAATCTTATGATTAATAGGTTAAATTATGATTTATTAAAATAAATCATATTAATTAAGCCTAATTCGGGTCAGGGTATTACACATTCTCCCATGTCCATTGCCTTCTTCATATTCCTCCCTCATGGCTCTCTCTTTCTAGAGGCCCAAGTACTTAGACTTCACCAATTACTCTCCATCATTTATTTTGATGTCTTATAGCTTCTACTAATTTCTCCCTCATTTTGTCATACAATTGACAAAGATTAGTAGGCAAACATCGAGTTCCCCTTTATTTTGAAGGATTTGGATTTCAAGCACTCCCCCATGCTTCTTGCATTTAGTGCTTTCATGAGTTCACTTCCAACTCATTTAATTTCTCCATTGATCAATGCATGCTTCTCATGCATTCAAGCATTGATCTCCCCCACAGTACAATTCAAATTTCCATTGCATTATTGTTTTTCTTTTTCTTCCCCTTTAAGAGTTGTGCTGTCTTAAATGTGTTCTCTCATTGGGGTCAAGTTAACTTCCTAGCTTCTTGGACTCATCTCCCCCATGAAATAAGCTATATTTTCTAGGTTCTCCAGATTATCTCTCTCATAAACGTAGCTGCCTCTAAGTTTATTTTTCTCCAAGCTTCCTTTTAAGCTTGCAGCAACCTTCCTCCTTACACCCTCATGACCAGTAACATCAGCTAATCAGCACATATTTTGTGCTCCCCCAAACTCTAAAGGTGTGTGCAATATCTTAGTCCTATCCCTATGTCCATAACATGTCGATACAAAACCAACTCATCACAACCTGCATGTTAGTCTATTTAACAAACTCCATGTTAACAATAGACATGAGATAGAAGACATTCCATCAAATTAGCACACACTAAATCGAACCATATCATTTCATTCATAAACTTGAGTACATATGGTTTTAAGAAGGGGGCAACATGGATGCTTAGTTTTAATACTAAAACTATAGTTTTTCCAAAATACAAGACATAAAGCATGAAAAACTATCCTAAGCAGAACCATCCTGAGGAGGTGATGCAGGTGGGGAAGGGGATAGATGTCGAGAAATATTAACGGTTGATCATTGTAATGCAGAGAGGTATTCGTGAACACTTTGAGCGAATCTTTGCACGAAGTCATCTAGCTCATCTAGATGCACCTCAATTTGAGAGGCTCGAGCTTCGATTTTGCAGATAAATCGAATAAGGGGTTGTGACTCAGTTCGTTCAGGTTCACCACTCCTTTGACCTTCAGGTGGATCACCCAGGTTTTTTATGGAGTTAGACACAGGGGTGTCAGCATTTTCGATGTTCACTCCTCCTTCCTCATCAGAACTGTCCACAACAGAAATCACTTCTGATTCGGTTCTCAGGTTTTGTCCAAATTGAGACATGAGATGATACCGACGGCTGGATCCAGTCCTATGGGCAGTGATTTTTTTGTTAGGAGTACTCTTAGGAGCAGAGCTAGATTCGGGAGTATCCTGCACGAATCTAGCTGATCTTATGAGGAAATGGGAGCTGGACTCAGGGATTTTTCCAGTGGTCGAAGACTAAGATTTTGCAGCCTCCCTTTTTGACATGATTGTTTGGGAAGAGATGACCAAGGCTTACCCGACCACTAAATCTCACAGTCACCGTGACACCCTTGCTTCTTAAAGTGAGAGAAGCAAAAACCCTATGGTTTTCCAGTGAGATATCGGTCTGGGAGGTCCTATCGACTTGTCTAGGACACGGAAGGCACACGGAAATCGTCAGAGCTCAGCGGGAGAAGAAACAATGATTTTGAAATGATCTGTCGTTTCCGCAGAAATAGACCTTTTAACTTAATCTTTCTGACTCACCGGTGGGTCGTGACCAATGACAGGTCTGTGTCAACGTGTCGATAAGTATCGACTTGCCCCTCCTTTCGATTTTTCCCCCTTTTCAGACGGTGTTCTGATTTAGAACAGTAGGGATATGTCTGTTTCTCCGACTAGTCTATCCTTCGACGTAGGTTTTTTTGAAGGATGACTAGGTGTGTGTGTGTGTGCGATTTCGATATTCATAGTTCATCAAGCTTTGCTTATACACCTTTCAATGTCAGTGTATATAGATACATTCACACAGGTTTGTGCCATTTGAAGATTCAATACATCCTTCTAAAGGTAGACAGAAAACATGGATTACAGATCTCTTTTCCTGGATTCAAACCAATCCAAGTACCTTGGGCACATGTAATTTACCAATTCAAACATATTACCCAAGTGTGTGATGTCCTGAGATACGGCATCTCCAGGCTTTAGCAAAGACAAGGTTGAGCACAACTCATTCCACATAGTGTGTAATATAACGGATATTGGAATGAGACACTAAGCACACAAACCATACATTCATTTCACATTTTGAATACATTAATCATGCGTATGGAAATGAAGTACGACGCTACCCATACAACTCTCATGCATGTTATCATGTTATTACTTAAACATGATAAACAATTTTACCATTATTTTACCAATGGGTCATAGATGAGCTTAATTGTAAAGTAATTGGGTAAGTTTAATTAAATCATTTGAATTGGATAATTAAGGTATTTAATGTGTTAAAATCCACCTCATCAAGTGAGGTGGCATGTGAGTGATGTGGCATTGCCATGTGGCATGCATGTCATCACATGGAAGCCTAGTAGACAAGGTGCCACATCATCAAGTGACATGGCCAAGATGGGACCCAAGTCCCATGTGGTGACCAAGTCACCACATGCATGGCCGGCCATGACATGTTGACGTGGTCAACCACATAGTGAGTTCAAGTTTTGAGTTTAAGATTAAATTGCTTGAGTTGAGTTGGGAAGATGGAGAGTTTCCATCTCAAGGGCATGAAACCAATGGACACATTGGAAGTCAAAGAGTTTCTTGGTTTAAGCCAAGGGTCTCCTTGGTTAAACCAATCGCCTCATGGGTTAAACAAACCATAATGAGGGAGAGTGGAAGAGTCTAAGGCTGTTACAAAAACACAAATCAAAGGGACTGCTCACATCCTTTGGCGACTCCTCCACACCTTGCACAAGGATTTTTTCTCCTCTCCTCTCCTCTCCTCTCTCTCTCCCACCTACACCTCTATACTTGGAGAATCTTTGAAGAGCAAAGGAAGAAGAAGGATTAATGAAGAAAGACAGATCAAAAAGAAAAGAAGGAGACGGGAAAAAATGTATGTTTAAAGCTTAATAACATAGGATTGATTCAAAGGAAACCATTGGTTTGGCCATGGTATGGCCGAACCCATGGGTTCCACAATCAGTTGGAATGATGGCCAAATTGTGTTAAGGCCATAGAGTTGGAAATCCATTCAAGGATTGGTAATGGTTTGAAACAAAAGAAAGGTGATATTCAAATCCATGATACAAAACAAAGATTGAAAGAATTATGGAAAAGACCCTAGCCTTGGCTAGTGGGTAGATTAAATTCACCAAGAGGAGTAAGGAATATGAGATCCATGCGTAAATAATATTAGGAGTGGATTTAATGGAGAATGACTTTACAAAATAAGCAAACAAAAATGACTAACAAAAAGTCAGTAGACTGAATCTTGAGATTTAGTCGACTGAAAAGGTACTGGCCGAGCACACAAGGGTTATCTGGGAGTTTCAGCTGATTGAATCCTATGATTCAGTCATCTGAACATGGACTGGCTAAGAATATATGGGGTCTATGGTATTTCAATCGACTGAACATAGACGTACCAAACAAGGAAGTGAGTTGGTGTGATTCAGTCGACTAAAGGTAAAGAGATTCGTAAAGGGTTTGCGATTCATTTCGACGTGATCGTTAACGTTATCTTGACAATACAGCAAGGATAGTATACTGGACGTATATATATGACACTCGTTTTTATTCCAATTATGATGTTTACTTTGGTTAAACAAATGTATATGTTTATAAACTGAATTTCAATGATATTATGTAATTTGATATGAAATGGCATTTTTGCATTCATTATCTCATGCATGGCATGGGAGGGAATACATGGGACCAGTAATCCAAGTTATGAGCGGTCCAGACATGATTTGGGCTTGAGACTAGCTTGTATGAAGCTATGTAAACTGTTGAGATTTTGTCCTTGTCCGGGATTGCTAGAAATGGGCACGGCGTAATTTGGGCCAAAGATCTCCTGGGTAGACAGTCCCGGAACCCTGCACAGAGGGAGGAGTCCACACTCCATCGGTAATTCCGATTAACATATGTGGGGAGGTATAACAGTAACCTGGTGGTACCGTCACAAAACACTGCGGACGTAATTGGCCAAGGGAACACCTTGATTTGGTGATTTATCAACGAAACTATTTATATATGATGGAATTGGATATAGGGATTGGGTGAGTGATCATTTGGCATTGACACCCATGACATGACACATAAGTAAACATGATTATGATATGGACATTATGCATTATTTTTACTACTTATGAGATGTTTCACAATTATGATATGATGTTTCTATCTTGATTTTATATTGATCCTATATATATATATATATATAAGTGATGAAAATCCGGGGTGTTACACAGTCAACATGCCCAGTAGGTATTCCAAGTAGGATTATGGTACACATAGGATCAATATAAAATCAAGATAGAAACATCATATCATAATTGTGAAAATTGGAATGGTTCATTTAAATTGTGAATTAACGGAATTTGAGATTTAAATAGTTGAAATGGACCTTAGATGGGTAAGGAGTTGGGTCAATTACCCAATTAAGACCCAATGGATCATGGGTAAGTCTGATTTTAAAGTAATTGGGTAAATGCAAATAAATGGGTCAATTACCCAATTGGGACCCAATGGGTCATAGATGAACTGATTTTAAAGTAAATTGGTAAGGTTAAATTAATTGAGTCAGCTACCCAATTAAGATCCAATGCACAAATCCACCTCATCAAGTGAGGTGGCATGTATGTGAGGTGGCATTGCCATGTGGCACGCATGGAAGCCAACTAGGCAAGGTACCACATCATCAAATGATATGGCTAAGATGGGACCCACGTGCCATGTACATGCAAGGTCGGCTAAGTCATGGTTGACTTGGGCAACCATGAGTGAGTTCAATTGAGTTAAGTAAATGCTTGAGCTGAGTTGAGTTGGGAATATGGAAAGTTTTCATCTCATGGGGATGAAACCCATGAGTCGATGGAAGTCAAAGTGATTTCTTGGCTTAAGCCAAGAGTCTCTTTGGTTAAGCCAAGGGACTCCTTGGTTGGACAAATAATAAAGAGGGGTAGTGAAAGAGTTGGGACTGGTATACAAAGGGACATAACTCAAGGGGCTGCTCACACCTTTGGCCGATCACTATCTCTCTTGAGCAAAGAGATTTTCTCTCCTCTTCTCCTCTCTTTTGTCTCTCTCCTACTTACACCATTGTACTTGGAGAATTGCTAAAGAACAAAGGAAGCAAAGAAGGATTAAGGAAGGAATTCAAATAAAAAGTAAACGAAGGAGATGAGAAAGAAGGTATGGTTTTGAGTTTAACAATATAGGATTAAGATTAAGGGTGAACCATAGTTTTGGCCATGGTGTGGCCGAACCTATGGGTTCTATATTCAATTGAAAGGGCTGCCCAAACTATCATAGGGCCATGGAGTTATAAATCCATTCAAGGATTGGTAATGGGATTGAAACAAACAATAAAGGGATGGAATCCAAAACCATGTTATAATGGTACCAAGATTGGAATATATTATGAAAAGACCCTAGCCTTGGCTAGTGGGTGTAGTAAGTACACTAAGACCTATATGGAAGATAAAATCTATGTTTAAATAATATTAGGAGTGAATTTCATGAAGAAGGGTCAAACCAAAGATGCAAACAAAGAAGACTGACAAACAGTCAGTCAACTGAACTGGTGTTGGCCGAAACAGAAAAGAGTTTCTGTGAGTTTCAACCGACTGAATAAGGGCTGGATTAAAACATATAAGGTTTATTGGTGTTTCAGTCGACTGAACATAGACGTAACGAATAAGTAAGGGATCTGGTGTGTTTCAGCCGACTGAATCTATGATTCAGTCAACTGAATGTATACTTATCAAACACGTAAATAGTTGGTTGATGATTCAGCCGACTGAATCTTTGATTCAGTCGACTGAATGTATACTGGACGAACACACAGATGATCTGATCCAAAGTCAGCAGACTGAATCTGTGATTCAGTTGACTGAAAGGGGATTGACCGAGAATACAGAGGGTTTGACTCAGAGTCAGCCGACTGAATCTATGATTTAGCCAACTGAAAGGTTACGAGTCAAGTGTAAACAGTACTGAGTTGGGTTTCAACCGATTGAATATTGTATTCAGTCGACTGAAAGTTTGTGGGTAAGACAGAGGACTGTATATGGGCATGATTCAGTCGACTGAATTGAAAACTATAATTTTTGAATATTTTCCAGATGTTACTCTTCATCTGGCAGGATGTGAGGGATGATGAAAATTAAATGGATAGTTAGATTGATTTATTTATGTGATTAAATGTAATAAGGTAAGGAGATTCGTAAGGGGTTTGTGATTCGTTTCGACGTGATTGTTAAACATTATCTTCACAAAACAACAATGATAAGACACCATGGATTTTATATGATACTAGTTTTGTTCCAACTATGATGTTTACTTTGAGTATAACAAATGATATGTGTTTATGAACTTGTTTTCAATGATATTATATAAAATGATATGAAATGGCATTTTGCATTCATGATCTCATGCATGGCATGGGATGGAGTACATGGGACATGAAGCCAAGTTATGAGCTGTCCGGAAATGACTTGGGGCTTGAGACTAGCTTGTATGAAACTATGTGAACTATTGATATGTTGGCCTTGTCCTGGATTGCTAGGAATGGGTACGGCGTAGTCTGGGCCAAAGAGCTCCTGGGTAAACAGCCCAAAACTATGCTCAGAGGGAGGAGTCCACACTCCATCGGTAATTCCGATTAACATATGTGGAGAGGTATAACAGTGACCTGGTGGTGCCGTCACAAAATACTGCAGACGTAATTGCCATTGGAACACCTTGATATGGTAGTTTATCAAGGAAACTATCTATACATGATGTGGTTGGATATGGTTTTGTGTGAGTGATCATTTGGCATTAACACCCATGGCATGATGCATAAGTAAGCATGATGATGTTTTGGATATGTAACACCCCAGATTTTCAAGTTATAAATATTTACGGAATTTGCCATTTAAGTTGTGAATTATTGGATATGGACCTTAGATGGGTAAGGTGTTGGGTCAATAGCTCAATTAAGACCCAACGAATGGTGAATGTGGTCCAATTGAAATAAATGGTAAGGTGTATTTAATTGGGTCAAGATTGTCAATTGGGTCAAAATGCCCAATTGGGACCCAATGGGTCATGGTTGACTTGGTTGACCACCAAGTGAGCTCAAGCTTGATTAAGTTGGGGCTGAATTGAGTTGGAAATGGAATCAAACAATTGAGTTGATTTAAATAAATTAAATGAGTAGAATTAAATGAGTGAGTTGAGCTAAATGGATGAGTTGAGTTGAATGAGTTGAATTAGAAGATATGGAGACTTTATTTCAAGTGAGTGGAGTGGGAAGAGGAGGGGTTTTTGTTGTTTCAAAGAACAACACAAGGTATACACGTTGATGCATGGGAATTATATCTCATGCATGAAACTCCAAATGGGAATTAATGGGAGGTGGGCCGTTTGGTGGGGGTTACACAAATCACACACGTTGGGAGTGTTTCATCTCAAGGATGAAACCTCCAATTGAGACTTAAAAGAGGAAGATGAAAGGACATAGGAGTAACCAAGGGGTGTGTCACCAAAGGACACCACCTTTGGCAACCCTCATTAACCAAGAGAAGGTTTCATCTTAAAGCCACACTCTTCCTCTCCCTCTTGGCCGTTCCCACCTCACAAAGACAAGAAACTCTTGGTGTTTTTCTCATCTTACCCTCTCACTTTCTTAGCCGACCAACACTCTAAGGAAAGAAGAGAACACTTTGAGAATTCTATCTCATTCTCTCCCTCCCTCTCAAGGCCATTTCTCCTCTCAAGATCAAAGAGGACTTAAAATAATTGGATCTAAAGCTTCTATCCCAATCTATATCTCTTGGCCGAACCACTTTTGAAGGAGTTATATTAGCAAGATCATCTTCGGCCAAAGAATCAAGAAGAAGGAGAGGCTAAGGAAGGAAAGGAACAAGCCGGAGTGAAGAACATATTGGAGGAGTAGCGGAATTAGTAAGTGCTCAATAAACCCTTCTTAAATAAGAAAATGGTTAAGGACATGGTTTGGCCATGTACATGGCCGAATCCCATGGAAAGAGTCAAAGAAGCTTTATGGTTTAAAATGATGAGGGAAGAACATGGGCCAAGATGGCCGAACCCCATGGAAAAGACATTGGATTATGTTATTGGATTTGAAGGAAGGAAATCACAATGGTATGTGTTTGATTTTGTTAAAGTCTTAAAAGGATTTAGATGGATGGAGGTATGGGAACCAATCATAGATGCATGACAATTTTTAAATGGAAATAAGGAACCATAGGGTTCGGCCATACATGGAGAGATAATGATGGATGGTTTGTCATGTTTAATCAATTTTGAAGATGGTTAATAATTTATAAAGGTGTTGAGTTGTTGGATTTATAAGAATGGGAAAAGGGGAGCACCAAAACTTAAGGGTGAGGTTCAACCATGGTGTATGGCCGAACCCCACCAAGTACTTTTTATGGATTTAGATATCATAGGGTTCGGCTATGTGTATGGCCGAACCCCATGAATCTTTTGGTGATCAGTTTTGGGATTGGTTATAAGTAAATAAACCCATTAATTAGCCATGGATGATTAATGGCATGGAATGTAATAAAATGTGAACAGGATGAACCATGGGTTCGGCCATGGTGTATGGCCGAACCCCATGGAAAATATTTGGTGGGTTTAAATGGTTATCAATTATAAACATATATGGAACAAGTGATTAGATGTAGAGGTCACGATCTTGTATCTAACTTGAAGATCAAAGGGTTGAAAGATGAGCATAAAATCAAGATGGTGAGGTTCGGCCATGGTATATGGCCGAACCCCACTAATGAATTTTATGGACTTATGTGTTATGAGTGTTAGATGCTTTATGTGTGAATGATTGGATTAATGGATTAGTGATTGGATTTAATTAAAAGGATCAAGTGATTTTGAAAGAGGAACCAAAAATCAAGATGGTGAGGCTCGGCCATGTTGTATGGCCGAACCCCACAAAGTTGGAATTTAGTGGACTAATGGATTTTGGTGGACAAAGGGCTACGTTATTAGCAAAGTGATGTTTGGTTAATAAAAGTAAGGGTTAAATTCAAGTAGGTGAGGTTCGGCCATAGTGTATGGCCGAACCCCACAAGATGGTGTTCTTGGTCTTAGACTTAATTAGAAACCAAATGAGATATGTGTTTGACTTATTGACATGGAACAAGGTAACGGGACTTCTTAAATGGTACGCGGTCGTGAACGGTTTTCGGACAAGAACGCGAGGTCAAATTAGTTGTCATTGGTAAGATTCCTACATCATTGAAACCATGGATATGTATTATGTACTTATGATGATTTTATTCATGTTTGATAAGATATTTTGGTATTAAACAATATGTTGCAATTATGGGATTTTCATGTTATGTTTTATAACATTCTATAGCATGTTGGCATTTGCATCTCATGCATGGCATGGGAGGGATGACAGGTAACCGGGGACCCACACTCCGTCGGGGGGTCCGTAAAACCCTAGTGGGGGATACCTTGATGATGAGAATCCCATCAAGAGGATACTATGTATAATACCTTGATGATGAGAATCCCATCAAGAGAATACTAGGTATGAAGACCCTGGTGATGAGCATTCCATCAGGGGATACCTTGATGAGGAGAATTCCATCAAGAGGATACATGTGTTTGTGATGGGTGGGACTCATTGCATATGGTAGCATGGCATGGCATTGAATCGGCATGATTATGATCTTTATTATCATTCAAGGTTTCTAGTTTTTATCTGTATGATTGGATCTCTATTATCATACACTGTTTTGTATATGATGTTTTACAAGTATGATATGGTATATTATATCTAGATTTTATATACTAACCCATGTGTTAGCCCTAATTGGAATACCTACCGGGCGCGTTGTCTAACGCCCTACTTCTACCCTAGTTGATGACACAGGAAGGGAACAGAACGAGGATGTGATTGGAGCCAAGCTTAGGAGCTTGGATGATTAAGTTATATTTTGCTTAAGTTATTCATGGACTATGTATTTGAATAGCTAGCATTCAGAATTGTAATAGCGTAGGTTTATTTGCTATGGATTGGATGGTTAATGTTTGGATATTTAAGTTATGATAATTATTATTAAGTGTTGGACTACTTTGCTATCTAAAATGGAATAGGATTGCTATCCTATTGTTACTCCGCATGTATGATTTATTCCGCAATTATAAAATTATTACGTGTGAACCATTTTAGTGGACTTGGTCTACGCACACGTATGGTTGGCCAGTTAAGGGTGAGGCTTTGGAAGCTCGGACTTAGCTCGCTTTGTGACGTCTCGCTCTATATCACTTTTAAAAAAAATATACTCTGATTTTCGGAAAGTAAGTGAAAAAGGGCGGGGCGTTACAGGATATCATGCATTGTATTTTATTACTTATGAGATGGTTTACAAACATGATATGATGTTTTCTATCTTGATTTTATATTGATCCTATGTGTACATAACCCTACTTGGAATTCCTACTGGGCGTGTTGACTAACGCTTTACTTCTACCCTATAGATGATGAAACAAGAAATGACAAAGACATGGGACATGAAGGGAGCCAAGCGTAGGAACTTGGGCAGATTTATGCTTATGTTATTTATAATAATTTTGGAATGATGTTTTAGGAGAACTGATATTTTGGATTGTAATAACTTAGTAATATTTTGCTATGGTTTGATGATAATTACATTTCAGTTAATTTTTATGGTGATTGGCTTCCTTGCTTATTAATGTCATGTATATGGATTATATCTTATTCATATGTTAATTCCGCAAGTATTCTTAGAGCGTGTGAAATGTTTTTAGTGGACTTAATCCATGCACACGTAAAGGTAGCCAGTTAAAGGTCGGGTTTTGAAAACTTGGACTTGACTCACGTTGTGACGTTCCCGCTCTCTCTCACTCTTTTTTAAATATATATATATATATATATATATACTCTGATTTTTGGCGAGTGAAAAAGGGCGAGGTGTTACAGACTAATGCCCTACTTCTACCCTATAGATGATGGAACAGGGAATGACATGGAAACGGACATGAGACACGAAGGGAGCCAAGCGTAGGAGCTTGGAATGAATGTAGTTTATTTTACTTGTCCTTGATTGTTTATGATGTATTGGGAGGACTGATATTTTGGACTATAATAACCTAGAATTATTTTGCTATGGTTTGATGATATTTAAAGTTTCAAGTTAAGTATTTGGTGATTGGCTTTCCTTGCCTTATAATGACATGTATATGACTGGTATCTTATTCCTATAAATAATTCCGCAATGTATTCAGAAAAGCATGTGAAATGTTTTGGTGGATTTAGTCCACGCACACGTAAAGGTGGCCAGTTAAGAGTCGGGTTTTGGAAACTCGGGCTTAACTCACGTCTTGACGACCCGCTCTCTCTCACTCATTTAAAAAATATATATATACTTTGATTTGTGGCGAGTGAAAAACGGCGGGGCATTACACCATGCTCTTGGAGCTTGCTTGAGACCATACAAGGTTTTCTGAAGCTTGTACACATGATTCAGAAACTTAGGATCAACAAAGCCCTTTGGTTGTTCTACATACACTTCTTCATTTAAGAGTCCATTCCAGAAGGCACTCTTAACATCCATTTGATATAGCTTGAACTTGAGAAAGCAAGCTATAGAAAGCATTATCCTAGTGGATTCCAACCTAGCTATAGTGCAACTATCTCATCAAAATCAATTCTTCAATTTGCGTGTACCCTTGGGCTACCAATCTTTCATTATTTCTTACTATTGTTCCATGGTCATCCATCTTGTTCTTGTATATCCATTTGTTCCAATCACGTTGGTTTCCTTGGGTCTAGGCACCAAGTCCCAAACATCATTTCTAGTGAATTGACCAAGTTCATCTAGCATGGAATTCACCCAATCCTCATCATTAATGGCCTATTCAATTTTCTTGGGTTCTATTTGAGAGGTGAAGCATGCATCATTTGCAAAATTTTCCATTTGCCTTCTTGTTCTAAGTCCATCTCTAGGTTATCCTATGATTTGGACAATAAGATGATCTTTTACATTCTTGAGAGGTCTAGGTGCTGGAGGAGGTTCAGGGCTCTTCATGGACCTCTACAGATGGGATCAAGGGCACACTTGAAATTCCATTACTAGAGTAATGCACGACCTAGAAGGGGGGTGAATAGGTCTGATCCGATTTTATTTTCTTTTTTAATAATTTATCAATTTAACAATATGTACAGCGGAATAAACGTGTGTGCAAGTGATAAACAAACGAATCAAACCATTAAAGTAAACCACACATGCACAACGATATATAATAGTTCGGTTCACCTGAACCTACATCCACTGTTGGACACCCTCTCTAGGGCTATCTCAAATCCACTATGTATGGGAGTCACACCCAAACATTACAACCTAGTTTTGGAAGGTTTGACAGCCTGGTCTAATCCTTGACACCTATTTTTTAAGGTGGTTCAATCACACTAATCTAATCCACCATACAATGATAAACAAAGTAAACAAAGAACACTTGCCTTGGGCCTTAACAATTCTTCAAAATGTGTTCTTCTTGTGCTCGATGTTTCTGTGCCTTTTCCTTTAGATTAGATTCACCATAGTTGAGTATCGGCATAGCGGGACAAGGGTGTTAGGGCAAAGGTATAACTGATTTTTGGTCCTAGATAAAACACCCTTAACTTCATCAAACTTAAGGTATTGATTACCCAAACATCTCTATAAGAAGATGATGAAGAAGGTGTGAGAAAGGGTGGGTAATCTCTCTGGCACACTCTTATTTTTTCCCAGAGGTTCTGTGTGTATATCATTTCAAACAACTCTAAGGTATAAATAAGACACTATTTGTTTTAGTGGCCAGTCACGTCCACGAGGCCTCGAGGATTCCAATGAGGCCTCGTGGCAGTATATGGTAAGACATCACAGATACTGCATAGATTATTCTGTCTGTCAAACAGTTAGTGACCAGCCAATTAGGATGCCACCTGTGCATGATTGACCATCAAATCATTTCAATCATCAATCAAGGATTTACATAGAGATAGCTTGATGATTGTCAATCATACAGATTGAGGAGCCTTACCAAATTTGTACATGATAGCTATCCAAGATGAGTCTCCCCAATAGCTTATTCAAACTGTGAGGTGGCAAATGGAGTTTTTCAAAAAGAGGATCATCCTTATTACCATAATAAACTCCCAATTAAAGATTACATATTTATTTACCTAAATCTGTAAAAGACTCGGTCAAATGATACAAGCTCAAGCTGAATTATAGTTGTCCCAATTATGACTCAGCAAAAGACTGTCTACGAGGCCTCAACAGATTGCACGAGGCCTTGAGGCTAAAAGTCAATTATATTCTAATTTTACAGTTGATAAATAATTGACTTCTAAGGTATTTGGCATAGCCTAAGGTCTCCTAAGGTGCACTTACCTGTGTGCCAATCACATGTTCGGAGTAGACTCTTCTATGCATAGTGTAATACCCTAGATTTTTCAATATAGCAATATTTATGAAAATGCCATTGGATTTATATATTAAAGGGTTATGATCATAGATGAGAAAAATGGTGGAACCCGTTGCTCAAGTAAGGCTCAATGTACTTGTATAAGGAGTAAATTAAATTAAATGGGAGTGCCAACAAGTATTTAGTTAACTCAAATTAAAGGGATGAGTTGAGTTTAGAAGTGAGTTGAGTTAAATGAATTGAATGGAATGTTAACAAGTGTTTAAGATAACTCAAATTGAAGATTAAGTTGAAATAAATGATGGAGTTTAGTTGAGTTGAATTTATGGGTTATGTGTTGGAAATTAAATAAATGGTAATGTATACTCAATGGGTCAAGAATTTTAAATGGGTCATAATTTGATAAAAGGGTCAAAACGGCCAATTTGGATCCAATGGGTCGGGTTTGACATTGTTGACCACTAAGTGAGTCCAAGATTGATTAAATTGGGGCTGTTTGGAGTTTGAAATAAAATTATATAGTTGAGTTAAATAAGTGAGCTGATTTAGAATAATTATAGTGAGTGAGTGGATTGAAATAAATTTAAGTGAGTGAGTTGTTAATAAGTTTTAAATGAGTGGTGTGTGAAGTGGAAGAGTTGATGTTTCAAACTCACACCACTCCACACGTTGGAGGGCAGCTAGAGGGGGTGGGGGAGTTTCATCTCAAAGATGAAACCCCCACACAAAGTCTTTAATGAGAAACAAATGGGAGATGAACGGCCACATGGTCTTAACCCAAGTTGAACATTCACAACGTTGGAGTACATGGGAATGTTATTGTATGCATGTAACTTCAACAAAAGAGATGAATGAATGGCAGTTTGGGAGTTACAAATGGGGAGGAATTATGTTTTAAATTCAAACATATCACAACGTTGGTTGCATGGGGGTTTACCTCATGCTTGAAAACTCCAAAGATGGAGATAAATGGGGTGCCGTTTCATGGAGTTACATATTTGAGAGGTGGCTATTACTTAAGCTCAACAATGGCCACCGGTTGGAATACAAGGGATTATTATTTCATGCATGTAATCCCAAAGATGGAGCATGAATGGGCTGGCTGTTTTATGGAGTAACATAATAGATTATAATATTTCAAATTCAAATGGTTAGGCTACACGTTGGAGGAAGGGGAAGAGTTTCATCTTAAGATGAAACCCCCATTTGAATTGTTAATAAGATAAGGAGGTAAGAAGGAGGTTACACCAATGCATACAGCAAGATAACAAATGGGAAGCCGTTGGGTACCCTTGGAGTTTCATCTCAAAGATGAAACCCCCAAGGAAGATATTAAGAAGTGAAGGTTACACAAAGGTCACATATTCAATTATTACACACATTGGAAATATGTGGATTGCCATCTTAGATGGAAAATCAAAAGCCAAGAAACTGTTGGAGGGTTTCATCTCGAGGATGAAACCCCCACATGGAATAAATTATGGAAGTAAAAGGCAATGAGAGTTACATGTGAGGTTAACCTTGGGATGGTTTTGATTAAACAAAGAGTTCTCATTTCACTCTCTCTATCTCTCTCTCTTTAGCGTCTTCTACATTCCAAGATCAAGAACAACAGCTGGTTACTGATTTGCAATCAGTCCTAAGTTGATTGCTTTCACCAGGACAGAAGCACACATTGAGCAAAGAAGTTTGGCACCAAGGTTTAAGATCAAAGTTTCCTTTCTCTCTCTCTTACTCTCAAATCCATATCACCTGGTTGAAGTATTCCAATGAGGTTACAGCAAGGTTTGTCTCGGCCAAAAGAATAAGAAGAAAGAAGGAGAGGCTAGGGAAGTAAAGGATCAAGGAAGGAGTCAAAGAACCGAAGGAGACGCGGTATTGGTAAGTGCACTATGAACCTTGTCAAATAAGTTGGTTAAGGGATGTGATTCGGCCATTGTGTGGCCAGATCCATCAATGGTTTAGATTAGGTATTATGCTGTCTTAAATAACAAAATATGGACCATAGGGTTTGGCCCCTTTGGATGGCTGAACCCCATGAGAAAACTTGGTGATTTTAATGGTGTTTGAGGGATAAAGTTCATATTGGATAATGAAGATTTTTAAAGGATTTAAAGTGAAGATAGCTTACTGTTTTTGAGTAGCTATGGCTTGGCTGAAACATATTATTGTTATGATTAATTTATGAATTGAAAACATGGACAAATGTTGGAAGGATTACACCAAGAGGACCATAGGGTTCGGCCATATGTATGGCCGAACCCCATGGACTGTTTTGTTGGATAATTGGATTATGTTAATGTATGATATATGTTTATGATTTCGAAATTACATATCTCAATTATGGACTTAGTACTAAGGAGATTAAACATGAAAGAGGATGGGACTTGAGATTAAAATCTCTAGGGTGAGGTTCGGCCATGTGTGGGGCCGAACCCCACCAATTGTCAATTGATGGACTTGATAAAATTAAACAAATGAGATACATGTATGATGGACTAAGGACCAATTAAAGATGGTGAGGTTCGGCCATGTGTATGGCCGAACCCCACTAAAGTGGTTTGGTGATGGACTTTGTTTAAGATAAATTAAACTAAAGGATAAGCTAAATGGCATGATGGTAATTATGATGAAATGATCCAAGATGAAAAGATCATAGGAATTGACATGTGAGCCAAAACCCAAGAGGGTAAGGTTCGGCCATACAGTATGGCCGAACCCTACCAAGGTTCATTTGGGATTTTTGGGTTAATCAAAATGGTTTAGATAAATAAGGGTGACCAAAGTTTTAATGGGTGAGGTTCGGCCATGGCTATGGCCGAACCCCACTAAGTGGTTCTTGGAACATTAAGCTTTGTTGGAAATTAGATAGACAAATGATTAACTTGTTGCTATGTACATAAGGTATTTGGATTTCTAGAACGGTGTACAAGCCGTGATCGGAAGACGGTTCAAAGGAAGGGTCAAACAAAGTAACATAGTGTAGGTTTCCTACCTTTATTGTAACCACATTTCTTTATACTGTTTTATGTTGATTTCGATAACTTATATGACTGTAAAGTTATGTTTCTAAATGGCATGTTTGCATAGACATCTCATGCATGGCATGGGATGATGTTGTTGTAACCGGAGGCCACACTCCGTCGCGGCGTCCGAAAGACCACTGTGGGGTACCTTGATGATGAGAATCCCATCAAGAGGAATCCGGAGGCCACACTCTGTCGGGACGTCCGAAAGACCACTGTGGGGTACCTTGACGATGAGAATCCCGTCAAGAGGAGGCTATGTAGAATGGTGATGGGTGGGACTCATTACATGTTCATTTCATACATAGCATGATTTATGGAATTTTGACACACATGTATTATTATATTATTTTCATGATTTATACTAACCTTGTGGTAGCCCTATTCGGAAACACTACTGGGCGCGTTGATCTAACTCCCTATCTCTATCCATAGTGGATGACGCAGGAAAGGCAAAGAACGAGGAACGAGAAGGAAATCAAGCATAGAGCTTGGGCTTTTTGAATGGACTTCGAATGGATTGAATTATGGACCTGTTATTTAAGTATTTGGACAATGTAATTTGTTAGCTAGATGTTGTGGGCATGTAATAATGTAGTTGATTAGATGCTATGGTTTGATTTATTTGGATGGTTTCGAATGAATGGTAGACTAAGGTTATTTAGTAATATTGGAGAATAAATCATGTACTTTGCTATCTTAAGTTATAAAATGGATTAGTCTTAGGATCTATAATCACCTCAGTTAGATTAAGACTAAGTATATTCCGCAAGTTATATTTGTATCATGTGTGGATCGATTCTTATGGATTTAGTCCATACACACATGGGCTTGGCTAGTTAATGTAATGCCCCGCCCTTTTTCACCCGTTTTTCGAAAATCAGACTCTATTTTTTTTAAAAAAAATAGAAGAGTGAGAGAGGGCGCGACGCCACGACGCGAGTTAAGTCCGAGCTTCTAAAGCCCGACTCTTAACTGGCCAACCCCACGCGTGTGCGGAGCTAAGTCCACGAGAACGGTTCACGCGTAAGAAGTAAGCTCGCGGATTATAATTATTGCGGAACATGATAATAGAGTCTATCCTACCGGTTTTTAGATAGAAGGGAAGATACAACATTGAATTACCAAAATGCCCCTAAGTTCATAATTATATCACAAAATGTAATCGTCCATAAGTAACGTCCAAAACATCGCAAGAATGTAAACTTATACAACCCGACAAGCTAAGTTACTTTCAAATTACATCGCCAAAATGTAAACGTAAATAAAACTAAGACTGCACTGCCCAAGCTCCTAAGCTTGGCTCCTGTCATGTCCACCGCTTCCGCCATCCCCTGCGTCATCAGCTAGGGTAGAAGTAGGGCGTTAGTCAACGCGCCCAGTAGGACTCGGAGTAGGGCTAGCACATGGATTAGTGATACATACATACCGATAAAATAAAGTACAACAAAATAAGCATGTGATGAATGCTATGTCATGGGTGCTTATGTCATGTGTCCCACCCATTATCCGTATGATCATACAATATCCTGTTCCCCATGTTTGATTCTCGGTCGCCCCGACGGAGCATGGACTCCGGTTTCATTATTTTCCCGCCCATGCCATTCATGAGATGTACGTGCATTATGCTATGTAGTATATAGACAAACCATAATTTTGATATACCATACATAGCCATATAATGCATAATGTTAAAATATAATCCATATGATTCATAACTTAAAACTCATCATAAGGTAAATCATAATCATAAATCCATCATAAGCCAAATCAAAATAATCTAAAATACCATCACATATCCATCGCTTACAAAAAGGTAGGAATCCTACCGAATACCGTGTAGCGTTCCGTTATATTTTCCATTCGATAATCCGGTCTCCGATCGCGTTCCGTTTGCGACGTCCGATACCTTATTACATTTACCGAATTAGTCCATATGTTATCAATGATTAAGTTCATAATTGATCCATCTACTTAGACCCATTGATGGCCATTAATTATGTTACAATTTTATCAAAAATCAGCCCTTAACTTAGTCCATTATCCATTGGTTAAAACACATACATAAATCCAATTTCTTTGGCCATTTAAATACTCAAATTTGCGAAACTAAACGCAGCAACTATCCGTTCCAATTAATCATTCATAATGCATTCAATTTCATGTCTCATCCGCATAGGGTTCATCCATGTACCATGGCTGAGATGGTTCTTCAAAGTGGCTATAAATTATGGTTTTGCCACTCCTCTTCCATGTACATTTTGAATTCGTATTTGACCCATAAACTTGGGCCCATTTATAATTCCATAACATATCCAAAATCAGCCACCTATTGTTTGATTTTGAAAAACATTTAACCCCATATGTCCTTTCACATTTTGGCCCTAAAGGTGGCCCACAAAGGGATCATGGGTTCGGCCATACACCATGGCCGAACCCATTGTACCCTATCTTCATTTTCTTGGCTCCATTTTACTCCCTTTAATCCAATCTTCAATGAAATTAAAACATCCATTTAAGTCCCCATTTTTCATCTCATTTTAAATCATCACTTACATACTCATAAATCCATTTAAATTTGTCATCTCTTTCCATCATTTTCCATTCTTTTTACCTTCATTAAAAATCACTAAATCATCACCATAGGGTTCGGCCATACACCATGGCCGAACCCATGGTTCATGGCGCACCTTCATGGGTGCCATTTAAGACCATTATTTTGTCCCAATAATAATCCATTTTAAAATCACTAACCTTCATTCATTTTGGCCCTTTAAAAAAAACATACCATACACTTTGTAAAACCATTTAAATTTTACCATTTACTTACCCAAATTTCCATTTGCTTAACCACATGTTTAAACCATAACTTAGCCATAATTGACCTAAAAACATAGGTCATGGGTTCGGCTATACACCATGGCCGAACCCATGATGTCTTTCCCTCAATTTTTTTTTTTTTACCTTGGATCTTTAATCACATTTAAAGTCCACTTACACCACCCATCATTTCCTTATTACTTCCATGATTCAAAAATGTTTAATCCATCACTTCCATCCTTTAATACCCATTTGAAAATCACAAACTATACTCCTAATTTTCAAACTTTAGAAAAAACATTAACCATTGAGCATCTAAGAGCCCTAACCCCCATAGATCACTAAGCATGGGGTTCGGCCACCTTGTATGGCCGAACCCTATAGTCCATGATTTCTTTTAAAATATCATACCCATTGAAATAAATCATCCATTTACATCACCATTTTCATTCCATCTAAACATCACATTCTATACTCAATAAATCCATTTAAATCTATCATTTTTCCATTATCTTTAAACCTAATAATCTTAATAAATTACCCATTGTTCACCATGGGGTTCGGCCATGCTACATGGCCGAACCCTATGGTCATCCATTCATTCCATTCTATGCCTTTCAAGGCCATGAAGGATCCGCCACATTTTCATGAAATTTCCTTATTTAAAGCCTCTTAAAATTTATCAACTTTTAATCATTTTAAAATCTTGAAATCCTCATAAAACCATTAATCATTCTCCATAATTTTAAACCTTCAAACCCTAATTAAAATCATCCAACATTTACCATGGGGTTCGGCCATGCTACATGGCCGAACCCTATGGCCCATAAATCCATTAAAATCCAATTTTCCTATGCTTAATAAAGACTTAAAAATTCCATTAAAATTTCCATTCTTCCATTTCATAATCCATTCCTCCATTTTTATCCATTTCTTATCCTTCCTTTGATGGATCTTAGATCCATGGCCAACAATGTTTTTTGGCCATATTTAGTCTAAGAAATGGATTCCATATCCTAAAAAAATAAACTCTTGTTTTAAGAAATCTTACCACCCGACGACTCCTCCGGTCCTTCTTTGCTTTTGGGTTTTCCTTAGCCTTCTCTTCTCTTCTTCTCCTTGATGAACGGTCAAGATGAGCTTGATCAATGGTGAGATATGCTTGGATCGGCTATGTAGATGGGGTTAGATTGAGAGAGGGACAGGGGAAGGTGATGGAAAACAAGATCTTAGCCTTTGATCTTGAGGGGATGGACCAAGGCTTGCTCTCTCCTTCTCTTTTTTCTCTCTTCTTCTTCTAAGTTTTCTTCTCTTTTCCTTTGCAAGGTGGGGGACGATTTTTTGATGTGTGAGGAGGGCTAGAGTGAAATGGGTTAGTTTGAAATGAGATGGAGATGATTGGAGTGGCCTTCACTCAACATTAACTTCCCCACCCACCAAGCATGGGCTAGTTTGACTTTGGTGGTGGTGGTTGAGACCCAACTACCAAGCATGGCTCCCATGTCCTCTTTAACTTGTTTATGTTGACCCTAATTAATCAACCTAATTAATTAAGTTAAGTCCTCACTTAGGTTAATTAATTTCCATCCAATTTAATTCCATTAAATTATCTATCTAATAAATCCACCCATGGTTGACCAAGTCAACCATGGTGGACGGCCCCCACCTATACCTACCCCACCCGCCTAATTCCATTAAATTATCTATCTAATAAATCCACCCATGGTTGACCAAGTCAACCATGGTGGACGGCCCCCACCTATACCTACCTCACCCGCCACCTCACTTGATGAGGTGGAGGTGGGCCCCACTTGGCCATGTTATTTTAATTCCATTGATTTTAACTTAGATAATTTTACAATAATTTTAATCAATGTAATTTACCCTAATCCACCTTAGTCTTCTTAAATTTATCCATGGTTGACCAAGTCAACCATGATGGTTGGTCCCACTTTTTCCTTGGTCCACACGCCACCTCAATTGGTGAGGTGGAGGTGGGCCCCATTTGGTCATACCATTTTATTTCATTACTAACTTAGAGGTTTTAATTCCAAATCACCCTTTTTAAATTAATTGGCCCACCATTGGGCCCACGGCCCAACCGATTATTTTCTACCCCTTTACCTTAGGGTTTGGACCAATTTTGATCCATTGGGTCCCACATCGTGATCGGGCCCACTTTGACTCAAATTGACTATCTTTGACCCAATTACTTCTCATTGACCCATTGAATGGATTTCATCCAATTTGTGGCCCAATTGGGCCATTCTTGGACCCTTGTCCCAAAGTTGATCCATTTGGCATTTTCATCACATCAAATTCTAAATTAAAATAATTAAATGTCCAATATATATTGCTTCGAAAATTCGGCTATTACAGTAAATAAAGATCTAAGGATATCATGTAAACCTCCCCATGGAGGGACTTGTTTATGAACTTAAAATGGTAAATATGGAGATAAGATATCATGGGTTCGGCCATAGTTTATGGCCGAACCCCATGAACCATTTAATGAACCATTTGATGGAACATTTTAAAGGGATTTAATTATATATATCTATGTTCTTAGATTAGGTTATTGGTTATGGATTTGTATGAATGGCAAGGATGTAAATAAGTGAGAACAATGGACCATGGGTTCGGCCATGGTATATGGCCGAACCCCATGAGGGAATATTTAGTGGACTTGGGGTTTTATGTTGTGATTTATGAATGACCAATTTTGGACCTAAGCATGAAGGGATGGGAATAATGGCAAATGTGTAAATATGGGAGGAAATGATAGACTATGGGTTCGGCCATGGTGTATGGCCGAACCCCATGAGAAAAGTTTTGTGGACTTAAGTGGTTACTAATGTTTAATAATTATTGTATAAACGATTAGAGTTATGATTCAAAAATGGCAAGATTTTGGATCAAAGGATTACAAAGAGGGACCAAACTCAAGTGAGTGAGGTTCAGCCATGTTGTATGGCCGAACCCCACTAAGGTTGATTTATGGATTTATGTTAAAAGGATTAGCTTGGTGATGAATGATTGGACTTAAAAGATCAAAGAACTCAAAGGAGGGAACTAAAACTAAAGAGGTGAGGTTCGGCCATAGTGTATGGCCGAACCCCACAAAGTTGGGTTTATGGACTTAGACATAAATAGAAATCAAATAGAACATGGTTTGATTGATTGTTGATATGTAACAAGGTGACGGGACTTCATAAAACGGTGCGCGATCGTGAGCGGTTGCCGGTTTAAGAAGCAAGGACACTTTAGTAGTTTTTGGTAGGATTCTACCTCTTTGAAATGATGGGTTTATGTATGATGGTTTTTATCTTATTTTGATGAATTTATGTTGTAAGAGTTATGTTCCAAATGTGAGTTTTAATGCTATTTTTATAATATAAAATAGCATGTGTTTCATTAGCATTTCATGCATGGCATGGGGTGAAGGATATGTTGTAACGCCCCGCCCTTTTCACTATGCTTTCCGTAAATCAGAGTCTATTTTTTTAAAAAAAAAAAATAACAGAGTGAGCAAGAGCGGGACGTCACGACGCGAGCTAAGTCCGAACTTCTAAAGTCCGATCCTTAACTGGCCAACCCTATGTGTGCATGGACTAAGTCCATGAAAACGGTTCACACATAACAATATAAACACGTGGATTAAAATCATAACTGCGGAATTATAATAGAACTTAATTCTATTCCATTTTAGATAGCAAAGTACGCCAAGTCTTTAATCATAATTAATATAACATAATTATCCCAATAAACATCCAACCATAGCAAATTATCTAAATTATTACAAGCCCGAAGTCTAGCTACTCAAATTGCAAGTCCATGAGTAACTTAACCAAAATAAAACTAAAAGCATCCAAGCTCCTATGCTTGGCCCTTTTCTCGTTCATCGTTCCCTTCGTTTCCTGTATCATCCATTAGGGTAGAAGTAGGGCGTTAGAACAACGCACCCAATAGGTATTCCAATGAAGGCTAACATATGGTTAGTACAAACATATATAATAATAACATGATGTCAAAAACCATATAAACCATGCCATGTCATGATGTCAAATGCAATGAGTCCCATCCATCACAAGTACATATAAGTACCCCCACATAGGTCTTTCGGACGCCCAGAGGGAGCGTGGTCCCTCCGGTTTCTTCTTGATGGAAATGCACATCAAGGTATCCCACATAGGTTTTTGGGACTCCCCGTCGGAGTGTGGCCCCGACGGTTACATATCCTTCACCCCATGCCATGCATGAGATGCTAATGAAACACATGTTATTTTATATTGTAAACATACCATTAAAACTCACAATTGAAACATATCTTTTACAACATAAATTCATCAAATTAAGATAAAAACATTGTACATAAACCCATGGTTTCCAAGAGGTGGAATCCTACCAAAGACCACTAACGTGTCCTTGCGCTTTTGTCCGGTAACCTCTCACGATCGTACACACCTTGTGAGGTCCCGTTACCTTATAATATATCAATCAATTAAAACCATGTCCCATTTGATTTACAATAAAATCTCCATAAACCCAACTTGTGGGGTTCGGCCATACACCATGGCTGAACCTCACCCCTTTTGTTTTTTAGTTTCCTTTTTGCTCATTTAACTTAAGTACAAGATCATATCACTTCCCATTCATTTAATTCAATATACATAACCCTAAGTCCATCAAACCTTCCCCATGGGGTTCGGCCATACACCATGGCCGAACCCATGGTCCATTAATTTTTACTTATTTACAAAATTGCCATCCATGGCTATCATTCCATTATTCTAACCCTTCATACATTAAAACCATAAATCATTCCTGAAATTCCGTTACTAGACGTATGCACGACCTAGAGGGGGGTGAATAGGTCGGTTTTCAATTTTAATTCCCTTATAAAATTTTCTTACCAATTTATATGTTAAGTAAACAAAACAATCAATCCATGCATTCAATCACATAACACAAATATTTTATAGTGGTTCGGTTTCATCAAACCTACATCCACTGTTAGACTTCCCAACTCTAGGGTCGTCCCAAATATACTATGTAAGGGTCTCACACCCAAATAGTACAACCTAGTTTTTTATAGAGGTTCAACCCAATTGGTCTAATCCTCTACACCTATTTTTTAGAGTGGTTCGAACACACTGTTCTAATCCACTTTACAATGTTTTAAAAATAAAACAAGAAGAAAACTTGCCTTGGGCCTTAACCGTTTTCCTTTTAGCTCTTTCTTCTTTACTGAATCTCTGTGCTCCTTTCCATCAACTCGGCATCAGCAGCGTATTTTGTAGGCACAGCAGTAGGACAAGGTATGACTGATTTTAGTCCTATGTAAACACCTTATTCTTCATCTTGATTACCCGAATATCATTAAGACGAATGATGAAGAATAATGTCTAGAGGGAAGGCCGAATGGTCTCTCACTGATAATCTTATTCCACATATTTTCTGAGTCGATTCAGTGTCTTAAACAGCCCCCTTACTGTTATTATATAAACAGTTTCAAACAGTGTTGTTAGACACGCCTGCGAGGCCTCGCAGATTCTGATGAGGCCTCGCCAGCGTTAGAATCTAGAAAGACATCACACGTATGTGCTGTACAAGCTGACAAACACAATCTATATAGATACCAGCCAGCTTGTGTTTACTGTGCATGATTTGCAACACTTTCCTTAGCCATCAATCAAGGATTAGATGAAAGATTTTCAATATTTACCTTAGCTATCAATTAAGAATTAGATGGAAGTTTTTCAACATTTTCCTTAGACATGGAGGAGTCTTTCCATACATGTCATGGACAGCTCCTCAAGGATATCCAAATTCAAATTTCAAATGAGGTTGCAATATCTCACAATGGGTTAATTTGTTTATCATAAATAGATTTACCATAATCAGCTGCCAATAGATTTCCCATGATTTACCTCTTAATTAAACAGTCACATATTAGTCTGAGTCAGCTCGACACAGGGTCAGCTGCACTCAACTCAGCATAGCTGGTTGCGAGGCCTCAGCAGATTACATGAGGCATCGAGGCTGAAAGTCATTTATTTAATTTATTTTCCAATTGAATATTAGGTATATGACTTAGCCTAAGGTCTCCTACGGGTCACTTACCTGTGTACCAATACTGTATTTGATGTAGCCGCTTCAACTTCATAGTAGATCTTCTTATTCATCAAAGGCAAGTCCAACTGAGTCACGTAATTGACAATAAGGGTGACTCGGACGAACCGGGGCACTTACAATTCCCCATGGGGTTCGGCCACATACCATGGCCGAACCCATGGTCTATCATTTTCACTCTTATTTACTTCCATGCCATTGTTTAATCTATGGTTGTCCATTTTACTCATTTACAATATGCTTAGGCTAATAAATAACCCACTAACAAGATTCATGGGGTTCGGCCATACACCATGGCCGAACCCATGATCTTTCATTTTTAGCCGATGTTACAAAATTGCCATTACCTCCATCAACCGTGACATAAAACCCCATATAACCCATTAAGTTGGTTCATGGGGTTCGGCCATACATCATGGCCGAACCCATGATATCACTGTTTCATCCTCCTTCTTAATTTATTTACAATAATAAATTCATAAAATTGGTTCATGGGGTTCGGCCATACACCATGGCCGAACCCTATGATGTCTAACCTTTCAATTTCTACATTGCATCCATTACCATTTTTTAATCCATAAAATAAACCCTAGTGGGGTTCGGCTATACACCATGGCCGAACCTCACTTATGGCGACAATCCAACCGTTCACATCACTTTCTAAATTAATAACCATCTTCCTTGGGGTTCGGCCATACACCATGGCCGAACCCTGTGGTTCATAATCTTCTCTTTAAAAATCATTAATCCTTGATCTCCCATTTAATCAATCACCATATTAAGTCCATCTATATTTTTCCGTGGGGTTCGGCCATACACCATGGCCGAACCCATGATCCATGATTCTTATCCATTTTAAACCCTTATAAAATTATTAACCACTTCCATGGTTTTCATCCTTAAAAATCCATTAATAACCAATGTTCTTTTCATGGGGTTCGGCCATGCACTATGGCCGAACCCTAGGGTTCCTCCTTTCCATTAAAACACAATATTCATTCCCTCAATTTTCTTCCATGGGGTTCGGCCACATACCATGGCCGAACCCTATGGTTCCTTTCTTTAAACAAAATTATCAAAATACTTACCGGTTCCGTGACTCCTCCTGTTTTCCTTCTCTCCGACTTGTTCTTCCGATCCTTTTCTTCCTTAGCCTTTTATCCTCCTTGATCTTTCACAAAGCTGGCCGCCCTCTTTCCCTTTGTGTATGCCGTGCACCCCTCTCTTAATTTGTGTAAGCCGTGCGCCCTTGCTGCCTTTTCTTTATAAAACTTCCAATCGGTCCTAATTTAGAAGGTCCATGCGCATGCTACTTAATCTAGATCCCTTATTTATAGATACATTACATTACCATTTTAATTCAGCCCCATTTAATTTAAATTGAACTCACTTGGTGGTTAACCAAGTTAACCATGACCCATTGGGTCCCAATTGGGCATTTTGACCCAAATAGCAACATTGACCCAATTAAATGTGCCTTACCCATTTAGTTTAAATTGAACCTTATACCATAACTGTTGGATCCTAATTGGGCTATTGACCCAACATCTTACCCATCTAAGGTTCATATCCGTTAATTCACAATTAAAATGGCAAATTTCATAAATATTAATAACATGGAATTCCGAATTGTTACATATGTAACCGAAGGGGCCACGCTTCGTCGGGGCATCCGAAAGACCACTGTGGGGATACCTTGATGTGCATTTTCCATCAAGAGGTAACCGGAGGGGCCACACTCCGTCGGGGCATCCGAAAGACCTATGAGAATCACATCAAGAGGTTATATGTACTTGTGATGGGTGGGACTCATTGCATTTGACATCATGACATGGCATTGTTGTAACGACCCGACCAGATTTTTCGGGGTCTTTGAGAGTTTTGTGGATCTTCTAGTTGTTTTTGGTGTTCTGGTGGCAGTGGAGATTGAGTATTATCTTAAAAATTATTTTATAAATATTGTATCTTTCAAAAAATAAAAAATAAATAAAGCTCAAAACCTAAACCCTAGCTCTCTCATATATAAACTCTCTTTCTTCCATCTTTCCCCTTCTCCTCTTCTTCCCTCTCCTTTCCTTAACCCTAAAACCCATCCCTTCCCACCGCCGCCGCCCCCCCCATTCGCCTCTCTCTTGACCTTCTTCCACCCTCTATTCTTCCTCTTCTCCTTTTCCTCTCTTTTTTTCCCCCTTCCTTAGCTTTCGGCCGCCCCCTCACCCCCCCCTCCTTCTCTCTCATTTTCTCTTCCCTTTTTACAAAACCCTAATCCTAACCCTCCCTCAAACCCATCCGTCGCCGCCGCCACTCCATCTTTTCCTCGGTTTTCCTCCGCCCTTCTTCTTTTCCCCCTCTCTTGTTTCCTTTCTTTCTTTCTTCTTCGTCTTCCCCTCCTTCCCTCTTCTTTCCCCTTCTTTAGGAACACAACGGATGATTTGGTCTGCACAATGCTTAAACAAATATGGATCATACCACTCAAAACTTTTGATTTGTGCCCGAAACTTTACTCGATCTTGTTTAGTCCAATGCAGAGGAATTTGACTAGTGACAAGATAATTGACAATGTCAGCAAACCATGGTACTTGGGATACGGACATGAGTTGTTCATCAGGGAAGGACTCAGTGATAGGACGTGTATCATCAGTGAACTCAGTTACCAATCTACACAAATGGTCAACTACCACATTTTCGGAACCTTTCTTGTCCTGGATTTCAATATCAAATTCTTGCAGCAAATGTATCTATCGGATCAGGTAGGACTTAAACATTTTTCTTGGAAAGAAGATACTTGAGTTCAGCGTGATCTGAATAGACGATAACCTTCGAACGTACTAGGTAAAATCGAAATTTGCCTAGCGCAAACACGACAGCTAACAACTCTTTTTCTATGGTGGAGTAGTGGAGCTAAGCGTCGTTTAGAGTTTTGCTAGCATAGTAGATAACATGAGACAATTTGTTCATTCTTTATTTTAACACGGCTCCTACTGTATAGTCAGGCATCCAACATGTAACACCTCGGATTTTCAATTTATTAATTTGAATGAAAATTACCCATTTAATTGTGAATATCAGTTATGGATTTTAATTGGACAAAGAGTTAGTTCATTGGTCCAATTAGGACCCAAAGGTTTCTGGAATTGGTTTCAATAAAAAAAATTAAATGAGGTTGAATTTAATTAATAATGCAATATTAAATAAATATTACATGGCCGAATTTTAGATGTGCATATCCAAGAAAGATACTTAGGCCGTATATAAAGATATTTCATATCTATGATAGGTGCATAGGATCTTTTAAAAAGGGTATGCATATAGTCTTAAATTAAATAAAAGAAGTGTCTAAATTAAACACAAGGGCACAAGGCAATAGGTGTTTGTTTAGCTATAGCACATTCCAAATATGGGAAGCCAAGTCCCAATTAAATAGCAAGGGGTGCATGGCTAAAGGGGGTTGGCTATCTTAAGCACCTTCCAAAGTTGGGACCAAGGAAAGGCTTTATAAGGAGAGGAGGACAAGGGTACACGGTTTTACAACCCCATAGCCGAATTTTATTTCCTCTCTCTCAATTGTCATTCTCGCCAAGATCAAGAGCAAAGAGAAGAAGAAGGCAGCCAGCAAGAGGTGTTCTTGGTTTGGAAAAATTAAGAAGAAAGGAGAAGGATTGGAAGAACAAGAAATTGGAAAAAGGTTAGTATCTTGTTTGATAAATTTATTTTGAAATAAATGAACCATAGGGTTCGGCCATGGTGTTTGACCGAACCCCATGCAAGAAGATTGGAGATGGGTTTAATGATTTGAATGGAAAGAAAGAAACATAGGGTTCGGCCATAGTGCAGGAAAGTTATGGTTTATTTTGTTGCGTTATGAATATTGAGAACCGTGGAGGAACATTGATTAATTAATGGAAAGACATGGTTCATTTTGTTGAATCGAAACCATGGAAAGTCATGGTCTAATTATGGGTTTATGTTCTTAGATTTTAGATCGTGGAAACCTTGGACGGTTAGGTGTTTGGGTTTTAAAAGAGGGAATATGGAATCATAGGGTTCGGCAATAGTGCATGGCCGAACCCCATGGAAGGTGTTTGGTTAATTGTTAAATAAGTATTTGAGATCAATGATTGGTGATTTTAAAGAGAGGATCTTGAACCATAGGGCTTGGCCATGGTGTATGGCCGAACCCCATGGAAATATGTAAGTATTATTGTTGAATTTTAATGAACTAAAATAAGGGTAAAGATCATGAACCATAGGGTTCGGCCATGGTGTATGGCCGAACCCCATGGAGATTGTTACTATTTTGGAATGGTTGATGGAAGGAGTTTGTTCAATTTGGAAAGCATTCCAATTATGGAAAGATTGTTTCTAATCTAGGAAACTATCTAATTATGGAAGATGGTTTCTAATCTAGGAAACTATCTAATTATGGAAGATGGTTTCTAATCTAGGAAACCATCTAACTAAGGAAGATGGTTACTAATTTAGGAAACCTTCTAATAATGGAAGGTGGAGTTTAATTATGGAAACCTTCTAATAATGGAAGGTGGAGCTTATTTTTGGAAACCTTCTAATAAGGGAAGGTGGAGATTATTTATGGAAACCTTTTAATTATGGAAACCTTCTAAAGTATGGCAGGATGGATTATTAATTGGAAACAAGGACATCATGGGTTCGGCCATGTGTATGGCCGAACCCCATGAATCAAATTTGTGGGTTATGTTTTGTGTATTTTAAATAAATTGGAGGATCATGGGTTCGGCCAAGGTGTATGGCCGAACCCCATGAGGTTTATTTTGTGAACTCGGATTAATGGGTTAATTATTAGTCTAAGTACATTATGAATGAGATTAAAGGATAATGTTAGCCATGGATGGCATTGTTGTAAATATAAGTGAAAGTGTTGGATCATGGGTTCGGCCATGGTGTATGGCCGAACCCCATGAGGAATTATTTGGAGAACTTAGATGTTTATGATCTATGTTTTTGGACCTAAATATGGGAATTGTTTGACGGACCTACGGTTATGTATTTTGGATTAACTAAGGTTTAGACCAATGGCATTTTGGTAATTAATGGAATAAATGAACAAAAAGGGTGAGGGTCGGCCATGGGTATGGCCGAACCCCACAAGTATGGTTTATGGACATAAATATTGCAAATCAAGTGGGACTTGGTTTTGATTTATTATTATATTATAAGGTAACGGGATCTCGCAAGCGGTGCGCGATCCGTGATCGATTCTTGGACGAAAAACGCAAGCACACGTTAGCTGTCTTTGGTAGGATTCCACCTCTTTGAAACCATGGGTTTATGTACTTTGTGTTTATCTTATTTTTTATGAGATTATCTTTCAAAGGATATGCTTTATATTAAATTTCAAATGCTATGTTTATTTGTATAAATAGCATGTGTTGGATATGGTTCAAAAGTGATTTTAAATGCTATGTTTTGTGTTATAAAATAACATGTATTTCATTGGCATCTCGTGCATGGCATAGGGTGAAGGATTTATAACCGGAGGGGTCACACTCCGTCGGGGCGTCCGAAAAACCTATGTGCGGTACCTTGATGTGATTTCCATCAAGAAGATTCCGGAGGGCCCCCACTCCGCCGGGGCGTCCGTTAGACCTATGTGGTGGGTACTCTTATGTACATGTGATGGGTGCGACTCATTGCATTTGTCATCATTGCATGGCATGGATTTACATGGTTTTATATATTATGTTATAATATATGTTTTGTACTAACCATGTGTTAGCCGTAATTGGAATACCTACTGGGCGCGTTGTTCTAACGCTTTACTTCTACCCTAGTTGATGATACATGTAATTAGGGGAACGAGGAACGCAAGACGGGCCAGGCATAGGAGCTCGGATGATTTAGTTTATTATTTTTAATAAAAGTTACTCATAGACTTGTATTTGAGTAGCTAGATTTCGGAATGTAATAACTTAGATGGTTGGATGATTTATTGGATAATTACGATATTTTAATTATGGATAAGGACTTGACGTACTTTGCTATCTGAATGGAATAGAACTTGGTTCTATTATGTTTCCGTAAAATTGATGTTATGATTCCGCAGGTTATGATTTTTATTCCGCAAATTGATATTGCTATGTGTGAACCATTTTCGTAGACTTGGTCCATGCACACATAGGGTTGGCCAGTTAGGGGTCGGACTTTGGAAATTTGGACTTAGCTCGCGTCGTAACGTCCCGCGCTCTATCACTCTACTCTATTATAAAAAAAAAATTAGACTCTGAATTTACGGGAAAAAACGAGTGAAAAAGGGCTGGGCGTTACAGTTGGTATTAGAGCGAACCTGAAACATTGAATCTTTCGAAGTAAATTAATCCGGCTTCGTGCATTAATTTACGTCGTTAGTCTCAGACAGATGATGGCAAAAGAAGTACAGTCAAAATAATTGGAATTATCCAACATAGCAAAATAGGATGTATTTCCCCAGAAAACAAAGCAAAAATCAAGAGTGCTTATTTGGAAATTTTCCCAACAGGTAGGAAATACAAATTTTTGCTTATGGAAACTAAGTCTTGATATTTTTAATGGCGTAGGGAAAAATGGCTCCTCAGGGAAAGTCAAGGAGAAATAGCCGACAAAACCCAAATGGGGGTGATGAGGATGAACGACACTCTCACCGTGAGGAAGAACAATCTCACCATGAGGAGGAACGACACTCTCACTGGGAGGAAGAACAATCTCACTACGAGGAAGAAACAAGTAGCGTAAACATACCGGTGGTGCTTCCTGAATTGCAGAATTTGGTTCAAGCGGTGGTCACATCAGTGCTCCAACAACACTTGAATGAGAATGGAAACACCAACGGGACTAATGACAGGAGCATGGTCAGGGATTTCCAGCAACAGAGCTCTGCTTACTTCAAGGGAAGAGAAGGGGTTGTCGGAGCGGAAAACTGGCAGAAGAAGATTTCTCAGATTCTGACTCTATTGAATATCACGAGTCATCCTCACAAGATTTTACTGGCCACATCACAGCTGATTGATGATGCTGGTAAATGGTGGGAGGTTATAGAGAAGCAGCGAGCACTTATTCCAGAAGGAGAGAGGACTGCCATGACTTGGGAACAGTTCTCAGCTACCTTCCTAGAACAATATTTTCCTGAGGAGGAAAAGGAGCTCCAGACTCAGGCTTTTATATCTTTGGTAAAGATACTATGACGGTAGCAGAATACCACCAGGAATTTCTCAGTCTATCTGTGTATGCATTCTATATGGTGGATACTGAGTATCGAAGGGCACGGAAGTTTGAACGGGGCCTTCGGCCAAGCATAAGGGCCAAGGTAACTATATTCAAGGCAGCCACATTGGCAGAAGTGGTCAGCATGGCCACTATACCAGAGCAGGAGATGGCTGAGTTGACGCATTTTGACAATCACCGAGCTCAGAGTGGGAGGGGTACTTTTCAACCCAACAAGAGGTTTCGACCGAACTCTAGTAGACCCTCACCATCTATTGGGTCAACAGGGGGCTTTCGTCCCAATCATCCCTCCCCATCTGCATCAGTCACTCAGGCTCCCAGAGGTGGGATCAACTGCTTTCATTGTGATTAGCCTGGCCATTTTAAGAGGGAATGTCCACAACTCAACAAACCCTCTAATACTAGGGGTTGATCTCGTCCACCTGTTAGGCTAGTTAATTCACTTGGAAGGAGGACATTTAATCAGGCGGGACGGCCACCTACAGGATCTAGACGGGTATTCACCTTAGCACCTCCAGCAGCATAGGATCATTCAGTGATTCAAGATATGGCAGTAGTCAGTAGTTCCTACGCCTTTGCATTATTTGATTAGGGAGCATCACACTCTTTCATATTTGCTACATTTATAACTGCTACTGGTACATTGGTACAAAAACTGTCCACATCATTCACTATTGTATCCCCCGTCGGAGACACATCATTGGGACTTATATGCACAACAGTGAATACTGAACTTGCTGGACTCAGATTTAAGTTCAATTATATGGTGCTCGATATGTCAGAATATGATATTATTTTCGGTATGGATTGGTTGGCTAGATTTAAGGCCAACATTGATTGTTATCGTCGTAGGATGACATTTTTGTCGCCCAAGGGAAAACAAAATGTAGTGCGTGCTGATAAACAAAGCAGACTGCATGAAGGTTTAAATCATTTGGTATTGAACATTATCAAAATTAACAAGGCACCGGTGGTTGAACTTCCGGAAATAGTAAAGGACTATACAGACGTTTTTCCAAAGGAACTTCCTGGTTTACCTCCCATGAGGGAGATTAATTTTGAAATCAAGTTGTACCCTGGCACTACACCAGTGTCATTACCACATTACCGGATGGCCCAGCAGAGATGTCCGAGTTAAAGAAGCAGATTGATTAACTGCTCAGATTGGGGTGCATTCGGAACAGTACATCGGCTTGGGGAGCTCTAGTCTTATTTGTAAAGAAGAAGGATGGTTCACTCCATATGTGTGTGGATTATCGAAAATTGAACCAGCTGAAGGTCAGAAATAAGTACCCTTTACCCAGGATCGATGATTTATTTGATCAACTTAAAGGTTCCAGTCATTTTTCTAAGATTGACTTGATGTCCGGATATCACCAAATCCGGGTTCGGGAGGAGGACATAGAGAAGACAACCTTCAGAACGCGGTATGGGCTATATGAGTTTGTAGTCATGCCGTTTGGACTCACCAATGCACCGGCTGTGTTCATGGATTTAATGAACAGGATCTTCCGTCCTTACTTGGACAAATTTGTTATTGTATTATTGATGATATTTTGATTTACTCCAAAACTCAAGAAGTGTAATAACCCGAATTTTTTGATAAATTTATATATTGGCATTTATTCATTTTAAATTGAAGTTTGATGTAATAAAATGCCAAATGGACCAAATTTTGGGACAATGGCCCAAGGATGGCCCAATTGGGCCATGGGTTGGATGAAATCCATTAAATGGGTGAATGAGGACTAATCGGGTCAATGATGGTCAAAGTGGGCCCGATAGCCATGTGGGGCCCAATGGATCAAAATCGGTTCAAACCCTAAGGTAAGTGGAAAAGGAGGGAATCTAATTGGGCCATGGGCCCAATGGTTACCCAATAGACCTTGAATTAGAATTGGTTCATTTAATCGGGCAACGGTAAGTAATTGGGTCAAGATTAGTCAAATTGGGTCCAAAGAGCCATATGGGACCCAATGGGCCAAGGTAGGTAAGCCCTAAGATAAATGGGTAAGACAAGAATATAATTGGGTCATGGACCCAATGGTGATCCAATTAAGATAAATTAAATGGATTAGATAATTATAAAATTATCTAAGTTAAGATGTATCAAGATTAAGTGATATGGCCAAATGGGGCCCACCTCCACCTCACCAATTGAGGTGGCGTGTGGACCAAGGAAAAAGTGGGACCAACCATCATGGTTGACTTGGTCAACCATGGATAAATTTAAGAATGACTAAGGTAGTTTAAGGTAAGTTAAATTGATTAAAATTATTGTAAAATTACCTAAGTTAAAATTAATGGAATTAATATAACATGGCCAAGTGGGGCCCACCTCCACCTCATCAAGTGAGGTGGCGGGTGGGGTAGGTACGTGTGGGGGCCGTCCACCATGGTTGACTTGGTCAACCATGGGTGGATTTATTAGATAGATAATTGATGGAATTAAATTGGTTAGAAATTAATTAACCTAAGTGAGGGCTTAACTTAATTAATTAGGTTAATTAATTTAGGGTCAACATAGGCAAGTCAAAGAAGACATGGGAGCCATGCTTGGTGGTTGGGTCTCAACCACCACCACCAAAGTCAAGCTAGCCCATGTTGGTTGGTGAGCAAAAATTAATGTGGAGTCTAGGTTACTCCACCCACCTCCATCTCCTCCCCAACTAACCCATTTCACTCATCTCCATCTTCTCCACTCTCAAAAAAACGTCCCATGCACTAGGGAAAAGAGTGAAGAAAACTTAGAAGAAAAAGAAGAGAAGAAGAGAAGAAAAGAGGTGGAACCTTGGATTCACCACTTGAAGATCAAGAGCTACCATCTTCATCATCTTCCCCTCTTCCCCTCTCTCAACCTAACACTATCTTAGACAATCCAAGCATGTCCCACCATTGATCAAGCTCATCTAGCCGATCAAACAAGGAGAGGAAGAAGAAAGGAGGCCAAGGAAGTCGACGGGAGCGACAAAGACCGGAGGAGTCGTCGGATCGTAAGTATGTTCTAAACAAGATTTTATTTTCTAGGAATATAGAATCCATTTCTTAGACTAAATGTGGCAAAAAACGTGGTGGACCATGGATCTAAGATCCATCAAAAGATAAGATAAGAAATGGATAAAAATGGAGGAATGGATTAAGAAATGGAAGAATGGAATTTCTAATGCATTTTTTAAGTCTTTATTAAGCATAGGAAAATGGAAATTTTGATGGATTGGATGGACCTTAGGGTTCGGCCATGTAGCATGGCCGGACCCCATGGTAAATGGTGATGAATTTATTAAGATGTTAAGGTTTAAAATTTTGGAGAATGGTTAATGAGAAAACATTAGTATTTATGATTTTAAATAATGGAAGGCATGGGGATGATCTAAAATCTTTGGATCTCTAAGGTTGTATTAAAGCATGGAGAGTATGGAATTTTAATGAATGGATGGACCATAGGGTTCGGTCATGTAGCATGGCCGAACCCCATGGTAAATAGGGATGATTTTAATTTGGATTTTTAAGGTTTAAAACTATGTTAGATGTTAATGTTTTTTTTTTAAAAAAAAATGGATGAATGCTAGTGATTATAAAGAGGATTTTAAAATGAGGAAGTTTCATGAAGATATGAATGGTTTTTCATGGCCTTGAAAAGGCATAGATTGGAATGAACCATGAGCAATGGGTTCGGCCATGGGTATGGCCGAACCCTATGGTGTGATTTAATGATTTTGATGAAGGTAAAAAGAATGGGAAATTTTGGAGAGAGATGATAAATTTAAATGGACTTATTGAGTCTAGAAAGTGATGATTTAGTGATTTTAAAATGGATTATTTTTGGGACAAAACATGAGTCTTTGAAAATGGCATCCATAAAGGTGAACCCTAGAGTGGTGATTAGTGGTTTTAAAAAAAATGGAAAATGGTGTAGAGGAATACTAGATTTTAATGGATTTATAAAAATGATATGTGAGGTTTTAAATGGGATGAAAATGGGGACTTGAATGGATAATTTAAATTCATTGGAGATTGGATTAAAGGGAGTAAGATGGACCCAAGAAAATGAAGATAGGGTACCCTGGGTTCGGCCATGGTGTATGGCCGAACCCATGATCCCTTTGTGGGCCACCTTGAGGGCCAAATGTGAAAGGACATATGGAGTTAAATGTTTTTCAAAAATTAAACAATAGGTAGCTGATTTTGGATATGTTATGGAATTATAAATGGGTCTATGTTATGGATGAAATTTAGACTTAAAATAGACATAAGTGGGTGAATGATTAATCATAGAGGAGAGAGTGCGAAAATGGTAATTATTAGCCACTTTGAAGAACCATGGGTTCGGCCATGGTACATGGCCGAACCTTATGTGGATTAGAAGTAAAATTCAATGCAATATGAATGATGAAAAGAAACGTATAGATGTTGCGTTTTAGGCTCGCTCATTTGAATATTCGAAATGGTCAAAATCGAATTTTATGTATGTGATTAAACCAATGGATAATGGGCTAAGTTAAGGGCCGATTTTCGATAAACTTATAATGTAATTAAAGATCATTGAATGGATCTAGGGTTATAATTAGTTAAGAACTTAACCATGGATAACGTATGGACTAATTCGGTAAATGTAATAAGGTATCGGACGTCGCAAAATGGTACGCGATCGGCGACCGGATTATCGAACGGAAAGCGTAACGGAACGCGACACGGTATTCGGTAGGATTCCTACCTTTTTGTAAGCGATGGATATGTGATGGTGTTTTAAATTATTTTGACTTGGCTTATTATGGATTTATGATTATAATTTATGATTTATGGGACTTGCACTATGATGGGTTTTAAATTACGAATTACATGATAGTATCATGGATTATATTTTAATATTATGCATCATATGCCTATGTATGGTATATCGAATATGGTCTATCTATATACTACATAGCATAATGCACCTACATCTCATGCATGGCATGGGCAGAAAAAAATAAACAAACCGGAGTCCATGCTCCGTCAGGGCGACCAAGAATCAGACATGGGGATTGCCTGAGGGCTATAACCGGAGTCCATGCTCCGTCGGGGCAACCGAGAATCAGACATGGGGATAGCCTGAGGGCTATAACCGGAGTCCATGCTCCGTGGGGGCGACCGAGAAGCAAACATGGGGAAACAGGATATTGTATGATCATATGGATAAAGGGTGGGACACATGACATAAGCACCCATGACATAGCATTCATCACATACGTATTTTGTTGTATTTTATGTTATCGATATGTGTGTATCACTAATCCATGTGCTAGCCCTAGTCGGAGTCCTACTGGGCGCGTTGACTAACGCCCTACTTCTACCCTAGCTGATGACGCAGGAGAGGCAGGAAGCGGTGGACATACCGGAGGCCAAGCTTAGGAGCTTGGAAAGCACAGTCCTAGTTTATATTATGTTTACATTTTGGAGATGTAATTTTAAAGTAACTTAGCTTGTCGGGTTGTATAAATTTACATTTCTAGCGATGGTTTGGACGTTACTTATGGACATACATTTTGTGATATAATCATGAACATAGGGGCATTTTGGTAAATTTAATGTTGTATCTTCCCTTCTATCTAAAAACCGGTAGGATAGACTCTATTATCATGTTCCGCAATAATTATAATCCGCGAGCTTTTCTCGTGGACTTAGCTCCTCGCACGCGTGGGGTTGGCCAGTTAAGGGTCGGGCTTTAGAAGCTCGGACTTAACTCGCGTCGTGGCGTCCGCGCCCTCTCTCACTCTTCTATTTAAAAAAAAAAATATACTCTGATTTTCGGAAAACGGGTGAAAAAGGGCGGGGCGTTACAAGAAGAACATGCTGAGCACCTGAGAATAGTTCTGGACACTTTGTAGAAGAACAAACTATATGCTAAAGCCAGTAAATGTGAATTTTGGCTATCTGAGGTCAACTTTTTGGGACATGTTATATCAAAAGAAGGTATAGCCGTGGACTCGGCTAAGATAGCGGCAGTAAGAGATTGGAAAACGCCAAAGAATGTAACCGAGATCCGTAGCTTTTTGGGATTGGCTGGTTATTACAAGAAATTTATCATGGACTTCTCAAAAATTGCATATCCACTTACTCGACACACTCAGAAAGGAGTCAAATATGAATGGTCAGATTTGTACAATCAGAGATTTGAAGAGCTGAAGAAGAGACTTACCACTGCTCCTATCCTAATTTTGCCGGAAAGAGGCAAGTGTTATGAGGTACAATGCGATGCTTCAGGAGAAGGACTGGGGTGGACACTCAGTCAAAGTAATCGTGTGGTGGCATACGGATCAAGACAGTTGAAAATACATGAACGTCTCTATCCTACACACGATCTGGAACTAGCCGCAGTGGTTTTCGCTCTCAAAAGCTGGAGAAATTATCTTTATGGCGAGAAATTTGAAGAGTTTTCAGATCATAAGAGCTTGAAGTACTTGTTTGATCAGAAAGAGCTCAACTTGAGGCAGCGGAGATGGATGGAATATCTGGCGGATTATGAGTTTGCACTTCGTTATCACCCTGGCAAGGCGAACAAGGTGGTAGATGCCCTTAGCAGTTTATCACATGCATCAGTGGCATGTTTGATCAGGACAGAATGGGAGATGCTAAATACCATTCGAGAGTTTAAACTTTACCTTAATGACAATGGGACTATATATAATTTGATCATACGGTCCAACATGGTTACCAAGATTGAACTGGAACAGCAAACAAACCCGGAGGTGGAGGAGATTTGGGCCAAGATGTCTACTGGTGAAATCATACCGGAATGGAAATTACGATCGGGACAGGGTCTTCTATTCCGATGAAGGATTTATGTACCTAAGAGCTGCAAAAAAAAGTTATTGGTTGAGGCACATCAGACCAAACTCTCTATTCATCAGGGCAGCACCAAGATGTATCACGACCTGAAGAGACATTACTAGTGGCACGAACTCAAAAGAGATGTGGCAGAATTTGTGGCTCAATGCTTAACTTGTCAGTAGATTAAGACGGAACATCAGAAGCCACCAGGGTTACTCAAACCCTTACCAGTGCCGGAATGGAAATGGGAGCATATCTCGATGGATTTTGTAATAGGGTTGCCAAGGTCTTCAAAGGGCAACGATGCGATATGGGTCGTGGTAGACCGACTGACCAAGTCTGCACATTTCATTCCCATTAAGATGACAGACTCATCTGGGACTTTGAGTCGGCGGTATATCAAGGATATCATCAGATTGCATGGTAATCCTCGGACTATTGTATCTGACAGAGATGGTCGATTCACAGGCAGAGTATGGCAAAGTATGCAGGCAGTCATGGGAACAGATTTATTGACTAGTATAGCATTCCATCCACAGACTGATGGACATTCTGAGAGGACAATACAGACACTGGAGGATATGCTGAGAGCATGTATGCTAGATTTCAAGGGTGGATGGGAGTATCACTTGCCGTTGGTAGAATTCTCATACAACAACAGTTACCAGGCAAGCCTCCAGATGGCTCCATTTGAGGCATTATATGGTAGACCATGTAGGTCACCAGTGTGCTGGACAGAGGCCGGTGAGCCTGCACTGATTGGACCTGAGTTGGTTGCAGAGACTACAACGCAGATACAGTTGATACGGCAGCACTATTGACTGCGCAGAGTCGTCAGAAGAGCTATGCTGACAAAAGGAGGAGGTTCCTTGAATTTGAAGTGGGAGCATGGTGTTCTTGAAAGTCTCGCCACGAAAGGGACACATGAGATTTGGAAAGAAAGGAAAATTATCGCCAAGATATGTGGGACCGTTTTCGATCATAAGAAGGATGGGGGACGTGGCTTATCAATTGGCACTCCCATCACAGTTGGCATCAGTTCACGATGTGTTCCATATATCGATGTTGAGGAAGTACAATCCTGATCCTTCTCATGTACTGAACGTACAAGACATAGAGGTCCAGAGTGACGTGACATACGTCAAAAAGCCTGTCCGAGTGGTGGACACAGAACAAAGGGTGTTACGGATCTGAGCGATCCAATTTTTCAAGGTAGTATGGGATCGACATGGCATTGAGGAGGCTACATGGGTGTAACGCCCCGCCCTCTCCGAGAAAATTTCAGAGTCTAATTTTTTTAAAAAAAATAATAATAGACATCGAAAGAGAGCGGGCGGCGTCACGACGCGAGTTAAGTTCAGACTACCAAAGTCTGAACCTTAACTGGCCACCCATGTGTACATGGACTAGACCATGATAATGAATCACACATGGAACTAACATCAACTTGCGAAATAACATAGACTAACTGCGGAATAGAAAGACTAGATAGCAAGTAACAGTCTCAACCATTAATTAAGATAAATCAACGATCCAAAGGTTATTAACCTAACCAAACCATAGCAAGTAATGAATTATTACATGTCCAACAAAAGTATTCAAATGACAGTAATATAAAGTAATTCAATCCGTCATTCAAGCGCTTAGGCTTAGCTTAACTCCCCTCCCGGTCAACGACCTTTTCTTTTCCTTTACTTGTACCTGCATTCTCCTCTGAGGATAGAATTAGGGCGTTAGATCAACGCGCCTAGTAGGTTCCCGAATTAGGGCTACCAAAAGTTAGCATATAAAACATGCATATACATATCATAATACATGATCATCAAAACAGGTAAAACAATGCTATGAAGTATGCACATGCAATGAGCATCCCGCATCACGTACATTCATACCCATCACTTGACGTGCCTTGCATCGACAAGGTAAATTACAACACACTTTCATCTCTTCATCATTGACTGATTCATATCACGTATAAGTCCTCCTGGCGGGACTCTCATCGCCTAAGGAGACCATTGTGACTATGATCATCATGTTACTCCTCCTGGCGTGACTTGCACCACCGAGGATGGACGTAACTTATAACTTGAAACACTGTAGAACCTCATTCATAATCCCATGTCTATGCATGAGATGCTAATGCCTGTATGCCATTTGTTAATGCATAATATATCATTTGAAACACATATAATAAAACAAGAGTATCATAAGAAAACTGGGTAAAAACTGTGGTTAGAAGTAGGTAGGAAACCTACTGAAGCGTCACTTCAGCGTCCGTTCTTTCTTAGGCTTTATCCGGTCACCGCTAGCAGTCGTGCACCGTCCAAAGATCCGTCACCTTATTCACATAAATCATGGATCAACTTTAATCCCTTACTTTATTTGATTCCCATTTTTTAAGTCTAAGTCCACAAATACCAACTCCTAGTTGTGACCCTTATTTACAAACATGCCATTGCTACCAATACCTTGATTAAACTCTACAACCTTAACCGCAACCTTAACATGGTTCAGTCATGTTTTGGACGACCAAAATAGCAAACATAATTCCATCTTTAATCACATACACATCCATAAAATGACCCATGAAAACAGTCCATGGGGTTCGGCCATACTCATGGCCGAACCCTTATGATTCTTTGCTCAATAATGTCCTTCATTTAAGTACTAATTGGCTCTACCCCTTGGCCATGTTAAACCCATAATTTAGCCATCCTATGGCCAACCCAAAATCAGTAACCATAACACATAAAAATCTCCACCATTTGGTATGGTTTTATCTCTCCAAAACCATACCAACTTATCCACCAATTTTATGGGGTTCGGCCATTCAATGTGGCCTAACCCTATGCCAATGTTTTGGACCCTTTTTCACTTACATTTCATGTTCATTAAATCATATAAGAATCAGCATAATATTATCGGATTTTACCTTTCAAAAACTATACAAAAACAGTCCATAAAAAGTCTATGGTTTACATGTTTCCCAACATGAAAACCAACCCTCTTTTACATGGGGTTCAACCCTCTATGGTGGCCGAACCCGATAATTATGTTTACTATTTTTAAACCTCCAATAAACATGTAATAAACAGTATATTAAAATCAGATTTTACCTTCCAAACAAACATCCAAAAATTAGCCCAATTTCATAGGGTTCGGCCATGCTCATTGGCCAAACACCATGACCTTTGGTTTTGAACATTTAACCCTTTATCTTGGGTCTGAAACCAACATCCAAATCCATGTTTTAACCTCCTTAAAACATGCATTTTAAATCCAACAATAACATCTAATATCAGTCCCAAATTATATGGTTTTAATTTCCAAAAACTATAAAAAACAACCACTTGTTTCCATGGGGTTCGGCCATGCAAAGTGGCCGAACCCAATGGTCCATTTCCACTACCTTTGATACCATCTTCCATGGTTTAGACCCTTGTCAAATTCGGCCATAGCATGGCCAAATTATGACATCCAAATCCATGCTTTCAATCTTTCCAAAGCATGCATCTTAAACATCCAAAATCAGTCCTATACTTGCATGGTTTAAATCTTACAAAACCATCATCATTAACCATAGTATTTCATGGGGTTCGGCCGCTTTGGATGGCCGAACCCTATGTCCATGTTTTCCATCTAATTGGACATAATAAAATCATACTTTAACCCTTTGATAGATTTGGCCATCACATGGCCGAATCATGTCTTATTTAACCCATTTTACTAAACATAAATCAATGGAAATACTTACTAATTTCCAAGCTCTTGTCTTGCCCTTTTGATCCTTGCTTCTCCCCTCTTGTTTCCTTTCTTCTTCCTTAGCCCTAGCCGGTTGTATGCTTGATTCAAGGGTGAGAAACACCAAGTCCAATTTGGCAAAATGAAGGTGTTCTTGAGAGGGAGAAAAAGATGGGATTGTAAGGCTTTCACAATGATAAAAATCGGCCAAAATGGGTGCTGTTTGCTTTTGTATTTTCAGCCACCATGACCTCTCAATTCCCTCATAACTTCTTAGCAAAATCGATGGGCATTGGGTGCCATCCAAGGCACCCCTTGGCACCTACCCATGCAGCCATTCAAATTCCCATGTAACTCACCTCAAAACCCATCCTTTACATTTAATATTCACCATGGAACTCACCAAAACAAGTCCCCAACGCGTGGGACTTGTTTTGGTTGGTTTAAGACCAGCCAACCTCTTCAAATTTCCACTTAACTCACTGAGTTGCAGTCCCTTTAGCTTCCATTTTGACTCACCCAACTCAAGGTCTTTTTGATTTCCATTTCAACTCACCAAACTCACCATACTTAATGCATTTCATTTAATGCACATGAGTTGACTCACCACTTGATTTAATTCTAACTCACTTCAGTCCCACTAAACTGATTTAACTCGTGTTTTAGCTCCCTTGAGGGTCCACATGGTCAACCTTAGTCAACACGACCCGATGGGTCCACTTTTAGCTCCTTGACCCGTTTTTGACTCCATGACCCAATTATGGTGTTTTGGTCATTTGCAATTGGTTTTTACATATGGGTCAAGCCTACATATTTTTCCTCCACTTGATTTCCAATCAAATAAGCTTAACCCCATTTAATTTAAATTCACAAAACGGTCGAATAATCCAGTAAGATCCGTTGGGTCCCATTTGGGCCCTTTGACCCATTTAGCCATTTTTTAACCAATTGATGTAAATTACCCAACCAATCAAACTTAACAATCATAATGTGCTCATATATTTTTAATTTGAGCATTGGGCCCCACTGTTTCCTTATTTGACATAATAAAATAATTAATTTAATAACTCAGGGGCATTTTCGTAATTTTCCACTTCATTGAGAAATTGGGGTGTTACAATGGGAACTCGAGTCGGAAATGAGGAAAGCTCATCCAGAGCTATTTAGGTAAATATTTGAAACCCTACTTCACTCGATTTTCGGAACGAAAATTTTAAAAAGAGGTTTGTATTGTAATACCTCAGATTTTCAATTTATTAATTTGAATGAAAATTACCCATTTAATTGTGAATATTAGTTATGGATTTTATTTGGACAAAGAGTTAGTTCATTGGTCCAATTAGGACCCAACGGTTTTTGGAATTGGTTTCAATAAAAAAAAATTAAATGAGGTTGAATTTAATTAATAATGCAATATTAAATAAATATTGCATGGCCGAATTTTAGATGTGCATATCCAAGAAAGATACTTAGGCCGTATATAAAGATATTTCATATCTATGATAGGCGCATGGGATCTTTTAAAAAGGGTATGCATATAGTCTTAAATTAAATAAAAGAAGTGTCTAAATTAAACTCAAGGGCACACGGCAATAGGTGTTTGTTTAGCTATAGCACATTCCAATTATGGGAAGCCAAGGTCGGCAAGTCCCAATTAAATAGCAAGGGGTGCACGGCTAAAGGGGGTTGGCTATCTTAAGCACCTTCCAAAGTTGGAACCAAGGAAAGGCTTTATAAGGAGAGGAGGACAAGGGTACACGGTTTTACAACCCCGTAGCCGAATTTTATTTCCTCTCTCTCAATTGTCATTCTTGACAAGATCAAGAGCAAGGAGAAGAAGAAGGCAGCCAGCAAGAGGTGTTCTTGGTTTGGAAAAATTAAGAAGAAAGGAGAAGGATTGGAAGAACAAGAAATCGGAAAAAGGTTAGTATCTTGTTTGATAAATTTATTTTGAAATAAATGAACCATAGGGTTCGGCCATAGTGTTTGGCCGAACCCCATGGAAGAAGATTGGAGATGGGTTTAATGATTTGAATGGAAAGAAAGAAACATAGGGTTCGGCCATAGTGCATGGCCGAACCCCATGGAAAGTTATGGTTTATTTTGTTGGGTTATGAATATTGAAAACCATGGAGGAACATTGATTAATTAATGGAAAGACATGGTTCATTTTGTTGAATCGAAACCATGGAAAGTCATGGTCTAATTATGGGTTTATGTTCTTAGATTTTAGATCGTGGAAACCTTGGACGGTTAGGTGTTTTGGATTTAAAAGAGGGAATATGGAACTATAGGGTTCGGCCATAGTGCATGGCCGAACCCCATGGAAGGTGTTTGGTTAATTGTTAAATAAGTAATTGAGATCAATGATTGGTGATTTTAAAGAGAGGACCTTGAACCATAGGGTTCGACCATGGTGTATGGCTGAACCCTATGGAAATATGTAAGTATTATTGTTGAATTTTAATGGACTAAAATAAGGGTCAAGATCATGAACCATGGGGTTCGGCCATACACCATGGCCGAACCCCATGGAGATGGTTACTATTTTGGAATGGTTGAGGGAAGGAGTTTGCTAAATTTGGAAAGCATTCCAATTATGGAAAGATGGTTTCTAATATAGGAAACTATCTAATTATTGAAGATGGTTTCTAATCTAGGAAACTATCTAATTATGGAAGATGGTTTCTAATCTAGGAAACCATCTATCTAAGGAAGATGGTTACTAATTTAGGAAACCTTCTAATAATGGAAGGCAGAGCTTATTTTTGGAAACCTTCTAATAAGAGAAGGTGGAGATTATTTATGGAAACCTTTTAATTATGGAAACCTTCTAAAGTATGGAAGGATGGATTATTAATTGGAAACAATGACATCATGGGTCCGGCCATGTGTATAGCCGAACCCCATGAATCAAATTTGTGGGTTATGTTTTGTGTATTTTAAATAAATTGGAGGATCATGGGTTCGGCCAAGGTGTATGGCCGAACCCTATGAGGTTTATTTTGTGAACTCGGATTAATGGGTTAATTATTAGTCTAAGTACATTATGAATGAGATTAAAGGATAATGTTAGCCATGGATGGCATTGTTGTAAATATAAGTGAAAGTGTTGGATCATGGGTTCGGCCATGGTGTATGGCCGAACCCCATGAGGAATTATTTGGAGAACTTAGATGTTTATGATCTATGTTTTTGGACCTAAATATGGGAATTGTTTGACGGACCTACGGTTATGTATTTTGGATTAACTAAGGTTTAGACCAATGGCATTTTGGTAATTAATGGAATAAATGAACAAAAAGGGTGAGGGTCGGCCATGGGTATGGCCGAACCCCACAATAAATGGTTTATGGACTTAAATATTGCAAATCAAGTTGGACTTGGTTTTGATTTATTATTATATTATAAGGTAACGGGATCTCGCAAGCGGTGCGCGATCCGTGATCGATTCTTGGACGAAAAACGCAAGCACACGTTAGCTGTCTTTGGTAGGATTCCACCTCTTTGAAACCATGGGTTTATGTACTTTGTGTTTATCTTATTTTTTATGAGATTATCTTTCAAAGGATATGCTTTATATTAAATTTCAAATGCTATGTTTATTTGTATAAATAGCATGTGTTGGATATGGTTCAAAAGTGATTTTAAATGCTATGTTTTGTGTTATAAAATAACATGTATTTCATTGGCATCTCGTGCATGGCATAGGGTGAAGGATTTATAACCGGAGGGGTCACACTCCGTCGGGGCGTCCGAAAAACCTATGTGCGGTACCTTGATGTGATTTCCATCAAGAAGATTCCGGAGGGCCCCCACTCCGCCGGGGCGTCCGTTAGACCTATGTGGTGGGTACTCTTATGTACATGTGATGGGTGCGACTCATTGCATTTGTCATCATTGCATGGCATGGATTTACATGGTTTTTATATATTATGTTATAATATATGTTTTGTACTAACCATGTGTTAGCCGTAACTGGAATACCTACTGGGCGCGTTGTTCTAACGCCCTACTTCTACCCTAGTTGATGATACACGTAATCAGGGGAACGAGGAACGCAAGACGGGCCAGGCATAGGAGCTTGGATGATTTAGTTTATTATTTTTAATAAAAGTAACTCATGGACTTGTATTTGAGTAGCTAGATTTCGGAATGTAATAACTTAGATGGTTGGATGATTTATTGGATAATTATGATGTTTTAATTATGGATAAGGACTTGACCTACTTTGCTGTCTAAATGGAATAGAACTTGGTTCTATTATGTTTCCGCAAAATTGATGTTATGATTCCGCAGGTTATGATTTTTATTCCGCAAATTGATATTGCTATTTGTGAACCATTTTCGTGGACTTGGTCCATGCACACATAGGATTGGCCAGTTAAGGGTCGGACTTTGGAAGTTCGGACCTATAACACCCCGCCCCTTTTCACTCGCTTAGCCGAAAAATCAGAGTATATTTTTTTTTTGAAATAAAAAGTGACAAGAGAGCAGGACGTCACGACGGGAGTTAAGTTCGAGCTTCCAAAGCCCGGCCCTTAACTGACCAACCCTACGTGTGCGTGGAACTAAGTACACGAGAACGGTTCACACGTATAAAGTAAGCTTGCGGAATTATAATAGAATCTATCTTACAATTTTAGATAGTAAGGAATTACATCACTTAAATTACTAAAATACCTTAAAATGAGAATGTCCAAAATAAAGTCCAAACCATAGCAAGTAATCTAAAATATTATAGTCCAACGAGCTAAGTCACTCAAATTACATTTCCAAAATTAAAACTTAAGTACATAAACTAGCTCGCTCCTCCAAGCTCCTACGCTTGGCTTCGGTCACGTCCTTCACTTCCTCCATTTCCTCCATTATCATCTAAGGTGGAAGTAGGGCATTAGACAACGCACCCAGTAGGTACTCCGAGTAGGGTCAACACATGGATTGGTATAAATAAAACACATAGATATAAGTATATTAAAATCATGCAAGTAAATGCCATGCCATGGGTGTCATATGCCATGAGTCCCACCCATCATCCACATCACCATCACAAAGTATCCCTCTTGATGGAAAAGCCTAATCAAGGTATCATAAACACATAGTAACCCTCTTGATGGAAAAACTTCATCAAGATATCATAAACACATAGTAACCCTCTTGATGGAAAAGCTTCATCAAGATATCATAAGCACATAGTGACCCGCTTGATGGAAAAGCTTCATCAAGATATTATAAACACATAGTAATCCTCTTGATGGAAAATCCTCATCAAGATATCATGAACACATAGTAACCCTCTTGATGGAAAAACTTCATCAAGATATCATAAACACATAGTAACCCTCTTGATGGAAAAGCTTCATCAAGATATTATAAACACATAGTAATCCGCTTGATGGAAAATCCTCATCAAGGTATCACAACTCCATAGTATCCCTCCCATGCCATGCATGAGGTGCAAGTGCAACATGCTATGTAATAATAATAAACACCATAGCATTCAAAATCCCATCATTAAGACATATAATTTGATACCCAAAATAATTCAAGTAAAACATTCACATATACACATAATCCATGGCTTTCAATGAGGTAGGAATCCTACCAAAGACCAACTAATATGCCTCATGTTTCCGTCCAAGAATTCGGTCACCGATCGTGTACTGCTTGCAAGATCCCATTACCTTATTACACATCAACAAATCAACCCAATGTTTCAACCATGCCTAAGTCCATTATACATGCCTTAGTGGGGTTTGGCCATACACCATGGCCGAACCTCACTAACTAGGTTTTTGGGTCCCTTTTTAAATCCTTAGATCCATTTAGTCATGTGGGTCTAAAATTAGCCACCCTTTGGTTCATTTATCTAACACATAAGGTCATCATTAAAAGTCCCTAAGTCCACAACCATCCCCCATGAGGTTCGGCCATACACCATGGCCGAACCCATGGTTCTTCATTTTTGCCACTCTTCTTCTCATGGTTAATCACCTTTCATTTATGCATGTCTATATCCCTAACTGATCCATAAACATGGATCCATCAATGCCTCATTAATCATGGCACAAAACCCATTATAAATCAGCCATTTCCTTAACTTAATACCCATTCATTTTAAACATGCATAGATCCATACTTAATCCATGAAATGACTCATAAAATGGGTCATGGGGTTCGGCCATACACCATGGCCGAACCCATGATGTTATTTTCCTCATTTTTCTTGGATCTTTTACAACATTTTAGATCCACAGCAAGGTCCCTTCTTGAGGGGGTTTCAATCATACATTTAGATCATCATTTTTTATCAACATTAACTACATTTTGAGTCCATTAACTTACCCATATTCCCCATCCTCTTCATGGTTCGAAAGACATCTAAGTCCACCAAAATCTTTCCATGGGGTTCGGCCATACAACATGGCCGAACCCATGGTTCATCTTCATTTGCAAGGTTTGAGACCATAAATACTCATTAACATTTCTCCATGGTTTCCTCACTTGACCCCTTTAAAATTTTCTAACATTTATCCATTCAAAACACTAAAACCATTAACCAATCATTCCATGGTTTTCATCCTTTAAACCCATGGAGTAATACTTAATATCCTTCCATGGGGTTCGGCCATACAACATGGCCGAACCCATGGTTCATCTTCATTTGCAAGGTTTGAGACCATAAATACTCATTAACATTTCTCCATGGTTTCCTCACTTGACCCCTTTAAAATTTTCTAACATTTATCCATTCAAAACACTAAAACCATTAACCAATCATTCCATGGTTTTCATCCTTTAAACCCATGGAGAAATACTTAATATCCTTCCATGGGGTTCGGCCATACAACATGGCCGAACCCTATGGTTTATTATTTCTTCAAAAATCATATTTCCATGATTTGTTACTTGATGGTTCTTATATAAGAAACCCTAGGGTTTGGGGATGCAAAGGCCAAACCATACATTTTGATCATTCACCATATCTTTGACATGCATGAGGTCTTTTCCACATCTTCATAACAATTAGGGTTTGGCCATGCAATGGCCAAACCATGATCCTTGAACCCTTTTTGTCATGCATGCATACATAACCGATAGATATACATAGTGCCCTTAGTTGTTCAATTATTCATAGCTTACCTTACCCATTAGGGTTTGTCCATTTCTCATCCCCTTTCTTCGATGGATTTTAGATCCATGGCCCATAATATTTTGGCCACCATTTAATCCAAGAAAATGGACTTTTCAAGGTTTCTTCAACTCCTTTAAAAATAAAATCTTGTTGAGGACTACTTACCAATCCCGCGGCTCTTCCGGTTTCCTTTTGCTCCTCTTTGATCCTTAGTCTTCCTTCTTCCTCTTCTCTTTGATCTTCGGCCAATATATGAACTTGATCAAGATGAGATCACCAAGGGTTGGTTCGGCCAAGATGGTGGTAGGTTTGAGAGAGGGAGAGGAGGAGAGTGGGAAAATATCCTAAGTCTTGGGTCTTGAGATGGTGGTCGGCCAAGCTTGGAATCTCCTTTTTTTCTCTAAGTCTTTTTCATGTCTTTCTCCTTGTGTGAGGGTCGGCCAAGAGAGGGAGGGAGAGAGGGAGAGAGTGAGGTGAGAGGAATGAGATGGAAAATCCATCTTTCCATCTTGACTTGGGCTTGCTTGAGCTAACTCCACCACCTTTCTTTTGCACAATCATGGTCCATGCATGCCCTTAATCTTAGGCCTATTGTCCCTTAGTGGTGGTGGTTGGGATGAGGTGGAACCCCCACCTCCCTTTGGGCCAATGCATGCCCTAACATGCCCCCAACTTAAGTGCCTTGTCTAGCCATGGAGGGTGCATGCCCTCCACATGGCACTCCCAACCCCTCCATGGCCAACGGTTTTGGGTGGGTTTTGTCTTGATGGTTGGGTGGTTTCCATGAGATGAAACCACCCATTTGACTCACCCACTTCCTAGGTGACTCACCCCCATTGAACTCACTCCATGTAATGTAACTCATTTATTTAATTTGATATTTAACTTAGGTCATTAATTACATAATTTAATTCCATTTATTTCTCTTTAATTTCTCTATGAATCCACCCATGGTTGACCAAGTCAACCATGGTGGCCGGCCCCACCAATGCCTTGGCCCACCCGCCACCTCACTTGATGAGGTGGAGTTGGGTCCCATTTGATTATGCCACCTTGATTTATTCCAACTTAACTTAGGTGATTTTAATTAATTTATTCAATTCAATTCACCTTGATCCTCCTCAATTTCCCTTTTGACTCATCCATGGTTGGTCGGCCCCACCTATGTCTTGGTCCACACGCCATCTCACTTGATGAGGTGGAGTTGGGGCCCACTCGGCTCTGCCATCTTGGATATTTAACTCCTACATTTGTCCATGAGATGGACCCCATTCCTTTGATCACCATTGGGTCCATGGCCCAATCAAATTCACTTCCTACCCATTTACCCTAATGCTCAAACCATCTTGACCCATTGGGTCCCAAATGGGTATTTGACCCAATTGACCATCCTTGACCCAATTAACCATCATTGACCCATTTAAATGAAATTAATCCAATCCTTGGTCCATTGGACCCTACTTGGGCCATTGCCCCAATTTTGATCCATCAACCATCCATTCCATCAAAATTCTTAATTTCAATAATTAAAATAAATAATAGCCAATGTAATTATTGATTTAAAAAAATCCGGGTTATTACAGGACTTAGCTCGCGTCGTGACGTCCCGCGCTCTATCACTCTACTCTATTATAAAAAAATAGACTTTGAATTTACGAGAAAAAGCTAGTGAAAAAGGGCGGGGCGTTACAGCACATGATTTCAAAAAGGCACAAACCAATCAGGTGGTTGTATGATTGGAGCAAAAGTCAAAGCAGTTTTCAATTTTTCAAAGGCTATGAAACATTTTTCATCAAAATTGAAAACAACATCTTTGGTTAGAAGTCTACATAGAGGTCGTGATATCTCACTGAATCCTTTGATAAACCTTCTGTAAAATCTAGCATGACCTAAGAATGACCTAATCTCTTTAATAGTTTGGGGCCTTGGCAAATTAGAAATTAGGTTAACTTTGGCTTTATCTACTTCAATTCCTTTGTCTGAGATGATGTGCCCTATTACTATACCTCATTTCACCATAAAGTGATATTTTTTCGAATTGAGTACCAAGTTCTTTTATTTGCACCTGACTAAAACAAGAGTCAGATGGTGCAGGCACTAGTCAAAAGTTGAGCAAAAATTGAGAAGTCATCCATGAAGACTTCCTAGAAATGTTCTACCATATAAGAGAAAATGTTGATCATGCACCGTTGAAAGGTGACAGGTGCATTACACAGTCTGAAAGGCATAAGACGATAGGCGAATGTACCGACTGGACAGGTGAATGTTGTTTTCTCCTGATCCTCAAGAGCAACTTAGATTTGGTTATAGCCCGAATGACCATCAAAGAAACAATAGAATGCATGACCAGCTAAATGTTCAAGTATCTGATCAATGAATGGAAGAGAGAAGTGATCCTTACGAGTAGCAGTGTTCAACTTACGGTAGTCAATACAAACTCTCCATTCCGTTTGAGTGCGTGTTGGAACTAATTCATTATCCTCATTTTTTTATTATCGTGACACCAGATTTTTTCGGGAGAACTTGAATTGGACTTACCCATGCACTGTCAGAGATCGGGTAAATGATACCCGCCTCGAGAAGTTTCAAAAATATTGGCTCTCATTACCTCTTGCATCGCAGGATTTAACAGTCTCTGTGGTTCTTTAGATATCTTGAAATTTTCTTCCAAATGAATTTTGTGCATGACCACAGAAGGGCTAATTTCTTTGAGATTAGTGATGGGCCATCCTATAGTTTCACGATGATCTTGTAAAACAGCAAGGAGTCTAGACTCTTACTCAGAAGTTAACTCTGAAGCTATGATAATAGGCAATATGTTTGAAGGTCCAAGATAAGAATATTTGAGAGTCTAAGGGAGTGTTTTAAGCTCTAATTCTGATGTTTTCTCGACAGATGTGTAACGCCCCGCCCTTTCTCACTATACCGAAAATCAGAGTCTATTTTTTTTTTAATAGAAAAGTGAAAGAGAGCGGGACGTCACGACGCGAGCTAAGTCTGAGCTTCTAAAGTACAACCCTTAACTGGCCAACTATACGTGTGCGTGGACCAAGTCCACTAAAACGGTTCACACGTACTCAAGTTAACATCCGGAATAATCATATATGCGGAAATATAATAGAATAATAATTCTATTCCATTTTAGATAGCAAAGTAGTCCAACACTTACCAATAATTATCTTGAGTTAACATATCCAAAGTTAACATTCAAACCATGGCAAATAATCTAAGTTATTACATTCCCAGTTACTAGCTATTCAAATACTTTATCCATGAATAACTTAAATAAAGCGAAACTAAAACATCCAAGCTCCTAAGCTTGGCTCCGGTCTCGTTCCTCGTTCCGTTCATTCCCTGTGTCATCAACTAGGGTAGAAGTAGGGCGTTAGACAATGCGCCCAATAGGTACTCCAATTAGGGTTAACACATGGGTTAGTATAAAAAATCCAAATATAATATATCATACCATACTTGTAAATCATCGTATCCAAAACAGTGTATGATAATAGAGATCCAATCATACAGATAAAAATCAAAAACATTGCATGATAATAAAGATCATAATCATGCCGATTCAATGTCATGCCATACTATCATATGCAATGAGTCCCACCCATCACAAACACATGGTATCCTCTTGATGGAATTCTCTTCATCAAGGTATCCCCACAGTTGTCTTTCGGACGCCCCGACGGAGTGTGGCCTCCTGTTACTTGATGGGATAATGCACATCAAGGTACCCCTCACGACTTACGGACCCCCGACAGAGCGTGGGTCTCCGATTACCTCTTGATGGATAATGCACATCAAGGTAGCCCCACAGTTGCCTTACGGACGCCCCGACGGAGTGTGGTCTCCGGTTACATATCATCCCTCCCATGCCATGCATGAGATACAAATGTCCACATGCTATGCAATTATACAAATCATAGCATTAAAATCTCATGTTTGAAACATACCATTTATACAAAATAACTCATCCAAAATAGGAATTAAAGCCATCATACATATTCCATGGTATCAATGATGCAGGAAACCTACCAATGACCACTATAGTGTTCTTGCGTTTTCGTTCGAAACCGCTCACGATCGTACACCTCTTGGGAGGTCTCGTTACCTTATAACATGTCAATCAATCAATCCCATGTTCCATTTGATTTACAATCATGTCTAAGTCCATAAACACAACTTTGTGGGCTTTGGCCATGCAACATGGCCGAACCTCACTCACTTGATTTTGGTCTCTCTTTTGATTTAACCAATCACATCCAAGTACATCATTTAAAAAAAAAACCCTAAGTCCACCAAATACACCTTAGTGGGGTTCGGCCATACAGCATGGCCGAACCTCACTCACTTGGTTTGGGTCTCTTTTTAGTCCTTTGATCTTTACATTAAGTCCAATATCATTCCATTAGTTTTACATTAACCAATCATACATGAGTTAATCATCTAACATTCATAAAAGCTCTAAGTCCATAAAACTTTCCCCATGGGGTTCTGCCATACACCATGGCCGAACCTATGGTCCATCATTTTCACCCATATTTACCTCTTTGCCACTATTCTATCCATGGCTAATTACCTAGCTTATTTACATATGACTTAAGTCCCAAAATGATCCATACATGATTCCTTAATCCAAAAAAACATGATCCATGGGGTTCGGCCATACACCATGGCTGAACCCATGGTCCTTTAATTTCACAATTTGGCTATTCTTTCCTTCCATAGGTAATCACCTAATTCATTTACCCATACTTAGATCCGTACATGATCCATAATTACACATTTCATGCATGTCTAAAACCAAAAACATGATCCATGGGGTTCGGCCATACACCATGGTCGAACCCATGGTCCTTTAATTTCAACATTTAACACAATGATGTTCTTCCATGGGGTTCGGCCATACACCATGGCCGAACCCTATGGTTCACCACTTTCTCTTACAAATCATATAACCAAGATTATATTACTTGATGGAGTTCAGTCATACATCATGGCCGAACCTCATCCACCCCTTTTTGTTCCTTGATGGTTCTTGTACATAAAACCTTAGGGTTTGGCCATGCAATGGCCAAACCATGTTCCTTGACCATCTTTTCCATGCTTATCAAATCTTATTATGTATTACCAATTCTGTGACTCCTCCGGTTTCTTTCACTCCTTCTTGCTCCTCCAATCTTCTCCATCCTTAGCCTCTTCTTCCTCCTTGATCCTTGGCCGAGAGTGAGCTTGAGAGATCTTTAAATGAAAACCCAAAGAGAGGGTTCGGCCAAGAGAGTATAGGTTTGAGAGAGGGAGAGAGAGCTTGAGATAAAAAACTACTCTAAGTCCTTTGTCTTTGAGAGTGGTCGGCCTTGAGTGAGAGAGGGAGAGAGTGAGATAAAACAAGGAATTCTCCTTGCTGCCCAATGTAAATCAGCCAAGGATGGTGTCCTTTGGTTGATACCCCTTGGTAACTCCCATGACCTTTCACCTCCCCATTGATACTTACTTTGGGGATTTCCTCCCATGAGATGAAACTCCAAATCTTATGCCCCTTGGGCTTCCATGTCCAACGTGTATGCATGGTATGTGTTGTGTAACATCAAAACCCCCCAACTTCCTTATCTTGCTCAATGAGGGTCGGCCAAGGGTGGTGTCCTTTGGTGATACCCCTTTGTAACCCTTGTCACAAATATCGGCGGTATTTTCAAATTTACCGCATTTTTATAGGCAAAATACCATTACCTCGTTAAAAATGCGTTTTTATCGCCAGACGATAAATTTCCGGTAAATTCCGGATAAAATCGGTTTAAAACGCGATAAACGTTAATAACGCGATAATATCTCGGTAAATTTCCGGTAAATTCCCGAGAAATTCCCTGTAAATTCCCTATACCATTTTTATTTCATTAATTTTTTTATTTATTCTATTTTTTTATTTTTTATATATTATAATTTCAGCGAGATTTTCCCGTTAAATTCCCGATAAAAATCTGAGAATTTAAAAATATCTCGTTATTACCAATTGCCGTTAATATCCCGAGAACGGTATTTGTCACAATGTTTGTAACCACCATGTCTCTTCACCTCCCTCATAAAGATCCTTTTGGAGTTTCATCCAATGAGATGAAACTCCCACCTCCAATGTGTACACCTTGATTGTGCCTTTTGGGTTTCCTCCTTTGAGATGGAAACCCTCCATCTTCCCACTCCACTCATTTTAATTCAACTCAACTTAAATGAACTCATTTTCCAACTCAAGCACTTGAACTCACATTAATAAATTCTCAACTCGTGTGAATTCACTTTCCAACTCAAGTATTATTTATCCCACTTTAGCTCATTCATTAACTCAACTCTATTGAACTCATCCATGGTTGACCAAGTCAACCATGGCTTAGCCGACTATGAACCATATAGTATTTAGGGTCCCACTTAGCCATTTCATTTACATGCCACCTCACTTGATGAGATGGATCTCATGTCTTGTATGTTAATTGGTTATTAGACCCAATTATCAAACCTTACCCATTTACTTTTAACTAGCTCATATATGATCCATTGGGTCCCAATTGGACTTTTGACCCAATTGACAACTTTGACCTAATTAAATAAATCTTACCCATTTATTTCAATTGAACTTTATTCATAATCCGTTGGGTCTTAATTGACCAATTGACCCAACTCCTTACCCCTCTTGTAACACCCCAATTTCTCAATGAAATGGATAATTACGAAAATGCCCCTAGTTTGTTAAATTAAATGTTTGTGATGTTAAATAACGAAATGGTGGGGCCCATTGCTCAAATTAAGATCATATGAACATATTATAAGGGTCAAATTATCATGAATGGGTAATGAACATCAATTTGGGTCAATATGGTTAATTGGGTCAAAGGACCCAATTAAACCCAATGGGTCATAATGGACTTATTAGACCATTGTGTGAGCTCAAATTAAATGGGGTTAAGCTAAATTGATTGGAAATCAAGTGGAGCAAAAATGGGTAGGCTTGATGCACAAGTGAAAACCATTTAAAAATGGCAAAATCAGCCCATTAATGGGTCATGTTGTCAAAACGGGTCAAGGGGCTAATTGGGGACCCAATGGGTTGGGTTGACCGGGTTGACCACGGATGACCGTGTGGGCCCTCAATTGAACTCAAGTATGAGTTAGTGCAGCTCGAGTTGGGACTGAATTGCATTGGGTTTTAATTAAGAAATGAGTTGAGTCAAATTTGATGCATTAAGTATGTTGAGTTGGGTGAGTTGACTTGGAGTAAAAAGATCATGAGTCAAGTGACTCAAGAGGAAATGGAAAGGAGTTCTAATCTCACACAACTCTTAGATAGACAAATCCTAGCCGTTGGATGAAGGGTGCCTTGGCCAAAGCCAAGGGACACCAAGCTTGGGCAGCATGCATCTCATCTCATGAGATGCATGGGCGGAAATGAAAGGATGCAACGTTTGGTACCAAGGGGTGCCTTGGATGGCACCCAATATCTCCTTGTTTTTATCAATGATTAATGAGGGAAATGAATGGATTTTGTGGCTGAATTACAAAAGAGATAGACCACCTCATTTGGCAGATTTTCACATAGAAAATCTTAAGAATCCCCATCTCTCTCCCCCTCTCTAGAACACCATCTTTGGGCCGAACCAGTTGCTGTGTTTCACCATTTGATCCAGCACCATTTCGGCAAAGGATTAAGGAAGAAAGAAGGAAACAAGAGGGAAGAAGGCAAGGAGCAAAGGCAAAGGAAGTTTGGTAAGTGTTTATGTGTTATTTTCTTTAGTAATATGGGTTAAGTGGGATATGATTTGGCCATGGGAGGGCCAAATCTACCAAAGGTTTAGAGTGTGATTATTGGCGTGTAGTTAGATGGAAAACATGGACATAGGGTTCGACTACTTTGGATGGCCGAACCCCATGAAATAATATGGTCTTGAGTAATGGCTTTGTAAGTTTAAATCCATGTAAAACCATGAAGATTGGTACATGTTTTTGATGAGGCAACATAGTTGTTAAAGAACGTTTAAAACATGGATTTGGATGTCATGATTGGCCAATGAATGGCTGAATGCATCATGGGTCTAAACCTTGGGTATAAATTGATAAAAGGGATCATTGGGTTCGGCCACCTTGGATGGCCGAACCCCATGAATTGATGTTGATATTTTGATGGTTTTTGGAAGGTTAAAAACCATGCAAAACCATACCGGTGGTGGAAGTATTTACATGTTTTAATTAGGTCATGTTATGATAAATTTATCAATGATCTAAAGTAAGATGATGAGGTTGAAAAGGATGGAAATTTAGAGCATGGAGTTCGGCCACTTGGGATGGCCAAACCCCATGGAAATCATTGGTGAATGGTATGGTTTTTGGGGATAAAAACCATACCAAATGTATAGATGTTTAAAAGGATTGTAAAATGGAATTAATTAACTATATGGGATCGGCAATGGATGGTTAAACCTTGTTGTTTTGATGGCTAAGATGCATGATAAATTATGCAAGATCATTGGAAGAATTGCATCAAAAGGACCATATGGTTCGGCCATGTGAATGACCGAACCCCATGGGTCATTTTATGGGTGCTTATGGGATTTAAAATGGAAATATGTTTGCTGTTTTTGGTCGGCTAATATATGGCTGAACCATGTTAATGTTGTGGTTAAGTTGCTGATCCAAATCATGGATAGACGATGGACCAATTGAATCAAGAGAACCATTGGGTTCGGCCATGTGTATGGCCGAACCCCATGGACCATTTTATATGGACTGTTTTGGTTGAATCAAAGGGGTTTCAAGTTTGAAGATTATGGAACAATATGAGGTATTTAAAAATGGTTCTAACTGAACAATTGGACAAGATATGGGTTGGCCATTTCATGGCCGAACCATAGTGTGTCTATGGCTAAGTTAAGACATGGAGGTTTAAATGGGAAAGCCATAGGGTTCGGCCATATGTATGGCCGAACCCCATGACCATGTTTATGGATTTTATGATTACATTTCATGGAAATAATTAGTGGTTCTAAAGTTTAAGCATGATACAATTATGAATGGATAAAGAGATCAAATTAAAGTGGGTGAGGTTCGGCCATGGGTATGGCCGAACCCCACAAGATGTTTTGGGTCTTAGATGTGAATGAATATTTAAATGGTAGTATGATTTACTCATTGTTATATGGACAAGGTAACGGAAGTTGAACGACGTGCGAGTCGTGACCGAGTAGAGCCTAAGAAAGAACGGACGCTGAAGTGAATCTTCAGTAGGTTTCCTACCTACTTGTAACCACAATTATGATTTGGTTTTATTATGTTTTTATGAGATATGTCGTATTTGATTTACATTTCAAATGTGGTTTTGAATGATGAGTATGTATTTACAAATGACATACAATGCATTTACATCTCATGCATGGCATGGGATGATGATTGTGGAAACCGGAGCCCACACTCCGTCGGTATGCCCGTGATGCAACTGAGGGGCCTCCTTAGGCGATGAGGGTCCCGCCAGGAGGATTATCAGATGATTATGGACACCGGAGCCCACACTCCCTCGGAATACCCGTGATGCAACTGTGGGGCCTCCTTCGGCGGTGAAAGTCCCGCCGGGAAAATTAATATGTTGATATAAGACACGTCGAGTGATGGCTATATGTATGTGTGATGGGGTGGGGCTCATTACATTTACATACATACATAGCATGGTTTTATATGTTTTTGATAATCAGACATTTGTTATATGCATGATTTATAAGCTAACCTTGTGGTAGCCCTGATCGGGAACCTATTGGGCGCGTTGATCTAACGCCCTAATTCTATCCTCAGAGGATATTGCAGGAACAAGGAAAGGGAAAGAGAAGGTCGATGACCAGGAGGGGAGCCAAGCCTAAGCGCTTGATTGTTGATTGAGATTTCTTTATTACTGTCTTTTTAATTATATTTTGTGGACATGTAATAAGTTGATACCTTGCTATGGTTTGTTTAGGTTATTAACAGTGGATGGTTGGTTTATGTTATTTATTAATTGAGACTGGTACTTGCTATCCTTTCAATCTATTTCCGCAGTTAGTCTAGTTTGTTCCACAAGTCATTGTTTAATTCCATGTGTGGTTTGTTATCGTGGGTTAGTCCATGCACACATGGGTGGCCAGTTAAGGGTCGGACTTCGAAAGTCCGAACTTAACTCGCGTCGTGACGTCTCTCCGCCCTTGTCCGGTTTTGTATTTATAAAAAAAAAAAATTAGACTTTGAATTTTCTCGGAAAGGGTGGGGCGTTACACATCTAAGGTCCATCTCCATTAATTTATAAATTAAATGGACAATTTCCATATATATCCATAGCTTGAAAATCCGGGGTGTTACAAAATGGGACTGAAACAGATTAATTGATGGAGAAAGGTCCGGACATGGTGATAGCATTCACTTCATTTTTATTGGAATTCTTGTCTAAAGTAAACAGTGATTTTTTGAACGGATCATCACAAATGGAGTGGAGGAAAAATTCATCAATAAATCTCTGAATCATGTTAACCTCGCATGGATCATCTGTACAAAGAGGTTGTCGACATAGACCAAAAACGTTGAGTTCAGTTGTCAAATCACCAAATGATAATCTAAGCATACTATTCTGGCAATTGATCATAGCTTTTGTAGTAGCAAGAATGGTCATCCAAGAATGACTGGGATGTGCCTATTATCGTTCTAAGTTGGTCGTTCTAAGTTGTCAACCTTAACTAGTACGTCTTCTATCACACCTCTTGGAATTTTTACAGAATGGTCAGCTAACTGTAGTGTCATAGAAGTGGGTCCAATATCTAATAAGGCCCTGTCAATTTCATATGTACTAATCGTTCATGCAATGGTTGGGCACCCAGGATCCTTATGCTTGATTGGAAATGGTTGTTAGAGGAGTGCACTGGCATTCTCTGCGAGAAATGCTTTTGTAGGGACATTAGTTTTCCACTTTACTGTACATAGGTCTTTGAGAAATTTGGCGTACGAAGGTACCTGATTGATTGCATCCAATAGAGGGATATTGATACTGACATATTTGAACACCTCTAGTATGTTATCTTTTGCTTTACTGACAACCTATGAGGGCATGGAGCCCTAGGAAAATATGTTTTCTTAGTAGAGAGATCCGATGAATTTTGGACAGGGGAAGACTCAATGAGTTATCCGGATGTTTTGATTGATCGTTGAATTGTTCTTTTGGTTTAGGCATTTCGACTTTATTGTCTACATGTTTTCCTAATCTCAAGGTGGTGATTGATTTGACATCCTCTGCTTTAGATGATGAAACTTCGTACTGCCCTTTGGGATTTGGAATAGGTTGACTGGGAAATTTGTTTTTTCCCAATCACCAATAGGAGTGGCTAATTGTCCAAGTTGTGTTTTAAGCTTGTACATAGCCTGCTGGGTAGATTGCATGAACTGCTTCAATGTATCCTCAATCGAAGGTTTACGTTGTTGCAAATGATTTGGTTGGGGTGGATGATATGATTGATTGTGAGGTGGATATGAAGATGGTTGGAATGGTTGATTTTGATATTGAGGAGGATTTTGATTCATTGGAGATTGATTCTGACGCCAAACGAAATTGGGATGATTTCGCCAATTAGGTTTGTAATGTGGCAGAGAAGGGGTTCATTGCTGTCTTCCAAAATTATTGAGTGCATTGGCCTGTTCGGTTGAACACTCAGCATTGGATCGTAGGGAAGGACAATTTTGGACAGTGTTCCTACGTTAGAACACATAGAACAAAACTCAGCATTTGCTCCTAGTGATGGATTCATCGCTTGAGTTATCGCTAATAAATCAACTTTTTTTGTTAGGTTTGCGATTGCTAACTTTACGTCAAAGTCACTACTAACTTCGTACAAACCCCTTTCTTTGAGGTTTGAGGTAAATTCTCGTTCTTGGAGAAATCCAATTGCTGAGAATGCTCTACCAATGTTTTAGGAATGTCCATTCATTGTTCTCACTTAATTTCAAAAAGTCCCCATTTTTCATGGACTCGACCATGTGACGATTTGGTGTGTTTAAACCATCATAGAAAAATTGGACAAGTCTCCACGTTTCAAAACCATGGTGGGGGCATTTAGTTAATATATCTTTGAATCTTTCCCATGATTCACAGAATTGTTCACCCTTCTTCTGATTGAAGTTTAACATTTTTTTCTTGTGGGCATTTGTTTTTTACACAGGGAAAAAATCATTCAAAAATTTATTAACTAGTTGATCCCAAGTTATGATGGAATTCACAGGTAAAGAATTTAACCAAGATTTCCCTTTTTCTTTGAGGGAGATAGGAAATAATCGAAGTTGAATAGATTCATCAGTGATTCCTTGAATTATAATGGTGGTGCAAATCTCTAAGAATTCTTTAACATGGAGGTATGGATCCTCTCTATCAAGACCATGGAAGGCTGGTAGAAGATGTAACAGTGCTGGCTTAACTTCAAATGTGACATTGATTGTAGGTACCACTATACCTGATGGAGTATTGGTTGTGACTGGCGAGAAGTAATCTTGGAATTTTTTCTCCACAACTCCCTCTGCCATAGGTGATGATGGTAGGAATGAAAAAGTAGATGATGAGAGTGGTGAAGTAGGTGGACTGTCTATGTCTATGATTGAGCTAGACTGAACTACGGGCACAACAATCGATGTACTAACAAGAGGTGTAACTCTAACCAAGCGATTGGTGGAGTCACGAGACCAATCAAGCATACACAGACAAGATCATTCACGTTCAAACAAACTCAGACAAGAAAATGCCTAAATCTAGATTCAAACATCTTTAAGAGAAATTGAGTTTTTATTGGCGGCTAATAGGACCCTAAAAATTGTCTCTAGATTTGCTCCTACTTTTCTTTCTAAATAATCTAAGTCTCCAAAGAGAGTTTAACCACAAGATATCCAGGTAAGTTCCCAGGTAAGTGGGAGAGCACAGACGACATCTCATCCCAGCTTATCCTTAGACATGCTCGACCTCATGCCTTGGTGACAAAACTAATCCTTAGACACCATTCGTGAAGAAAAACTATTCGTTGATTACAAAAATCAATTTGAATTAAAAAGGTTCCTAATACGCATGAAACCCTAAACTAGCCTAATAGTTCCTTAATTGATTTTATTAGGAGATGCATGAACAATTTTACTATCTTGTTTTTCTAGAAATTGTGAATGCAATCCTACTTCACTAATCCAAGCATCAGCAAATATGCAAAACAATTATCAAACAAATCTAAACTAATGTATGAATCTAGCACCCTAATATGCATGAGCAATTTAAATATGCAAACTAATTAAAGCAAATTGGAAAATACCCTAAAAAAAATCTATGTGAATGCATGATAAAAATAAAAAATTAAAAGAAGTCGATTAGGCACTCACCTAATCCTAATATGCATATTTCTGGCAATTTTTAAGCACGCATTTAAAAACCTTCAAAACAATACATACAAGCTTTGGCGTAGAGTCTAAATCAAAGAATACAAGATCCTAAACTAAATGATTTTTTTCCAAAACTACAACTAATGAAAGAGATATAATATTTACAACCTTAAACTAGAATTTTAAATGAGATGAGATTAAAAGAATTAAAATCAAGTTCAACAAATCAATTTTTTATTCCATGATTTCCAAGATTTTATTAGACATCTTATTTTGAAATTTTCATAAGTTAGATAAAATTTCTAAATCTACAAAACTTCTAAGCTTGGAAATTTTTCTAAAATTGGAGAGTTTCCAAAAATAGCTTAATTACCATAAATAGATTTTTCTAAAAATAGAAAACTTTCCAAAAATAGATTTCAAAACTAAGCTTTTAACAAAACAAATTCCAAGATAAGAATTTTTTTGCTAAAATAGGAAACTAATAAAATAGAATATTTCCAAAAATAGAAAATTCTAAATATAGCAGTTTCAAAAATTAGCAACTTCCAAAAATAAATTGATTCTAAAATATTGAGATTTTCAAAAATTTCTTATTTAAATAAACTTTTTAAAATTAGAACTATCAAAAAATAAAAGTTTCCAATTTTAAAGAGTTGCCAAAAGTAGAACTTTCCAAAATTAACTATTTTTATTAAAAATATATAATTTTAAAGGCATAGAATTTAATTTTATGATTTTCCCAGCAACAGTGCCAAAAACTTGTTGTTGTAAAATTTTACATTTATAACTCGCAAGTGCACGAACCATTTATAATATAGCAGTTAGAGTGTGAGCTCAAACCCAACGGAAAATCACAGAATATATGCACTAAAATTAAATTCGCATTCTCTTAAAAGGATATATTATCAAGAAAATATAATCCAATGTTTAAATCAAAGAACTCTAATACTTACATTTTAATAAATCTTAAATCTAAAAATCGAAATAACATCATTATCCAACTTGTATCTAACTTCTAAAATTAGCAAAATAAGATATTTGAATTAAATTGAATTTATTGTCAATAATCAAATCAATGTCCTTTGTATTTAAAATAGTGAACTAAAATGATAATCTCAATCTTCATTAAAAATTACATGTCCCAAGATCCAAATAGTTCATCTCCAGCCTTGGTTAATTGAATTTTAAGAGAGATAATGTTTGGTTACAAATAATTAAAGAAGTAATAAACAAAGATACAAGAACTACAATCAAAACATAATTTATACAATTCTTATACAACACATACAAAGTGACTAACATAACTAAGAACTGAAATAAATTGACAAATAAAGTAAATGACAAAATAAATAAATGCATGATTTAAAGGTTGGTTATTGGAATAGACTGTTCATCACCCAAAATGTATAAACAAATACAAAATCTAGATCTGAAATTTGCGTAAAAATCCAAATGTCAATTCATGTTCATCATCAAAGTTAAGAATTTATACACTATAATTTTGAAAGTCCCTTCCTTTAGTGCTAGAACACAATTGACCCTAGAGGGGGGGGGGGGGGGGGGATGAATAGTTCAATCCCAGTTTCCATGGTGTTTGCAAATTTCTTGATTGTTTTGAGATGAAGTGCACGGATATTAATCAAAAGATTTGTTTAGTGTGATAAATTATTTTCAATTTCTTAAATGATCACACTAAGTTTATAACCCTTTGCATATTGCTTGACTATCGATGCTAGTACACAATGTATAAATAAGGATAATCAAATGCAAAGTGATGTGTGTTGAGAAGAGTGCTTAAATATGAAAACACAACACACAATGATCAAACACCATAAGACAAAATTTATAGTGGTTTGATTAGCTAACCTACATCCACTGTTAGGACTAGCTCAACCTTGAACTATCCCCAAATCCACTAAGTGGGGACTTACACCCTTACAATTAGACTAGGAATTCCACCTCACTCAATTGGCTGGGAATTCCACCCACCACATGTGCCAGAGATGACGCTTTAGTGTTTTTTATAATAGTTCCAGAGCCAAGCCTCTTAAATCCACTTTTGGGACAAAGGTTTTTAAAACAAAATTAAAACCAAGAAGCACTTGCCTTTGAAGCTCTTTCTCTTGATGTGTGCTTCTTCAAGATCAACCCAATGTGTGCCAACATTTCGCCTTGTAGCTGTCATAAAGCAATCACAATCCAGCGTGACTATGGAAGTGGTTCTACCAATATTATCATAGTTAATCATCATTTCCCCTCTCTCTCTCTCACTCACAAACTCAATTCATATGATTGGTTGTATTAGATTCCCCAAGTGTAAGCACAAAAGAGAGTGTGATCCTTTTGTTGGACCTTGTTTTAGCGCACTGACAATAATGAGGGTCCAACGGATTTGCCAAAGGATATCCACTGGTTGCACAAAGATTGGTATTTGTAGATAAGTCAACCAATTTCAGCAACGGTCATGTACCGACAAGTCGGGCGCACAGAGGTGTCTGTGACTAGAAATATTATCGTTCAACAACCCGATCGTTACGCATTGAATGCACTCCCAACGGTATAATTCTTTCCTGGTCGACATGTCGGTATCGCGATGGGTCGACAGTCATGGCACTGAGAGGTCGGTCCATACGAGGGGCTCGGTTTGGAGCAACACCATGCTGACAGAGTTTCAAGTCCAGAAACTAGTCTTACCCAGACCGACCTGTCGTCATTTACCGAGAGGTCTGTCCTGGTACTCTCGATCGGTCTTGAGCTACCGATATGTCTGTTTTCTCAAGAGCCCACTTGAGTTCTAAGTTCCTGAACTCATAATTTTTTTATCGAAGAGTCATTGACCACGAGGGGTCGTTTCAGCCTTTCACCGAAGGGTCGGTGCGTACAAGACTCTCGATCAGAGGCATAACCAGAATGACAATTCTATGATCCAGATCCTTTGTCAATCTGGCCGACCAGTCTTTGACCACGATGGGTCAATCCTGTCTCCACCGAAGGGTCGGTGAGAACAACTGACCGAGCTGACAGTGAAACCAAATACATATTTCCAAGTTGGGTTCCAATTCACTATCAAACTTCCTCTCTAGGCTTTATATGATTTTACCATTTGTTCAACTAATCTTAGGAATGGTCCTCTCTATGGTGTGGGTTCCACCTAAAGTCATCTATGGCCAAATACATATTTTGTGATTTCCATAATGATGTCCTTCAATCCGGTGGAGCATGATCTTCACTCTTGATCACCTTGGGTCTTCAAGCTTCTAGCAAGTGCTTCTTCTCGAGTCATGGAATTGACAAACTTAGGGACTCAGTAAGTCGGAGCACTAACAAATTTAATAATCAAACCTTAGTAACTAAGATTTGACACTTATAACCTAAGCCCTAACTATTTCATGTCCAATTAATTAAGGAAAGAATATAAATTTCAAAATCAAATCTAAACAATCATCAAGGATATCGAAAATTTGATGTATGAGGGTTCTAAAGGAATATCTTGTAATTGTTTCATGGAAGTATTAAATACAAAAATTGTAAATTGAATACAAAAAAGACAAAAAAAAATTGAAAATTTACAACTCTCACTTGTAAAATTCGAACGGTGATCTTGTCTTCTTGTCTTTTCTCTCCAGCCTTTGGTTCTCTTGAGCTCCAAGTCAAATTCGGATTTCATGTTGTGCCTAGTGCACTATTTATAGGCTCTAGGATGAATGGATGGTTGGCATTAAATCTAGGTTTAAGTTATTAATGGTGGGCTAAGATTGGATCTCTTTTAAATATGGAGGGATGGTATTTAAAGTTTATTATAGGGCATGGTCGAATTTTGTGTTCATTGGATTGAGGTGGGCTTGGTGGCTAAGCAAAGAATGAGAGAAAATTGGGATTTAGGAGAGAAGATAGGGCATGGATGAACATTACATGTGTTTAGGGTTTATGAATGCAATGCAATGTATGGCTAAGATCTAAACATGACATGAATGAATGGATGAGATGATAGATGGTGATGTGGAGGGTTGACTATATATGGATTTCGAATGAGGTGACTAATTGATATGAGAAAATCGTGTGAGGTGTGGAAGATTGGGATGATGAGGTGTTTAATTGATATGGGAAAATCGTGTGAGATGTGGAAGATTGGGATGATGAGGTGTTTTTGGATGGGTTTTTATCTAAGTGCATGGCGGATTTTTAGTGCAAAAATCGTGTGGAGTGTATGTGGATTGGGTGGTGATGTGTACATGACTAGGCATATGCGCATGGAATGGATAGAGTTTGTTTGGGTTCCAAGTTATCTTATATCTAGGGTTTTATGGATGGCTTGGATTGAATAGGATCTAGATCTAATGGCTCTAAGGTAATGTGGTTAAAATAAATTCTACAAAAGGTAAGTTTCCTAATGGAGGTTTAAGATTGAAAGGTTGATCATGATGATGGGTGAATTAAATGGCTTAGATCTAAGATGAAGAATGTATGCAATGGATATGGAATGGAGGCTTTAGGATTTACCTAATTTTAATGCATGAGATGAATGGTCAGGATTTAAGATGAAGAATGGATGGTGTGGATTCACAAGGACATGGACAAGGCTTTGGGCGTGTGAATGGGTTTTGAACTTTGACTTTTGGACCTATAAATGAGCACATGGGCCTCTAGTGGATCTTGGACTTGAACTTTGAGGACTTGGGCCTTTGTTGGACTTTGAAGTGCACATTAGCCTGACCCAACTGTGATATGTGTATGGACTGCTTGCTGCCTGGCCCATTGATGGCTTGTGAAGCTTAACTCGGCCCAATTGAAGTGGATCTCTGGCCCATGGATCTTGAATTTCAGCCTTTGCCTCTTCAATTGCATGTTCTCTCTTCCAGAATTTAATAATAAACTTCACAACTTTAAAATCTAAAATGTTGATTTAATCTATACTCTCATTAATGGATCTAGACTAACCAATTTACATGAAAACCCCAAAAGTGGAGTGAAATTAATCATAGAAATTACAGGTCTTCCAAATTAAGCTCTAAACTTACAATTATCCACTGATTTGAGATTGTTTTCCTATACTTTCCATTTTTATCTACAAAACTAAGAAATGACATTAAATGCATGTGATCAAAATAGAAGGCTAACTAGTCCAATGATCAGGGGTAAAATATAATATTTCAGTGCTCAACACCTATTGTATTGCAAAGATCTATATAAACCAGTAGAAGGGAGATAGAAGAAACTAGAGTCTTTTGATGACAAAGGAAAGGCGAGACAGAAGGAAGAAATTTTTGATGAAGAATGGAATTTTTTTTATCGAAAATGTCTCAGATTTATTCGACAAAGGATGGATGACAATATTTTTCATCATGTGTCTACTAAGACAATGGCATAATCTCTTTGGAAAACTTGGATGGATTGTATGAAAGAAAAACTACTGGCAACAAAGCTTGTTTTTAGAGAACTGTTGAATCTAAAATACAGTGAAGGTACCTCAGTTGCAGAACTATAACACCCCAATTTCTCAATGAAGTGGATAATTACGAAAATGCCCCTGATGTGTTAAATTAATTATTTTGTGATGTTAAGTAAGGAAATGGTGGGCCCATTGCTCAAATTAAGATCATATGAGCACATTATGAATGTCAAGTTTGATTGGATGGGTAATGTACATCAATTGGGTCAAAAATGGCTAAATGGGTCAAAGGGCCCAAATGGGACCCATCGGGTCTTACTGGATAATTTGACCGTTTTACGAACTTAAATTAAATGGGGTTAAGCTGATTTGATTGGAAATCAAGTGGAGAAAAAATGGGTAGGCTTGATCCACATGTAAAAACCAATTACAAATGACCAAAATACCCATAATTGGGTCATGGGGTCAAAAACGGGTCAAGGAGCTAAAGGGGGACCCAACGGGTCGGGTTGACTTTGTTGACCACAGCCAACCGTGTGGGCCCACAAATGAGTTCAATGGTGAGTTAAATCAGGTTAAGTGGAACTGATTTTATTTAATTTAAATTAAGAATGAGTTGGCTCAAATGCATTAAATGATTGTCAATTAATGAGGTGAGTTGGACATGTGAGTTGGACATGTGAGTTGGGTGAGTCAAAATGGAAGTCAATGGGACTGTAAATCAGTGAGTTTAGAGGGAATATGAATAGGTTGGCTCAGCTTTAACCACCAAAACAAGTCCCACACGTTGGGGACTTGTTGGGGCGATTTTCATGATGGGTTTTTAAATGAAAATACATGGAAATGGGAGGTGATGCTTGGGGAGTTGAAAGGCTGCATAGGTAGGTACCAAGGGGTGCCTTGGATAGCACCCAAGACCCATCGTTTTTGGTGAGAATTGATGAGGGAATGGAGGGGTCTTGGGGGCTGAAGTACTAAAGGAAACAAATACCAAGGGTGGCCGTTTTTTCACCATTGGTAACCCAAGATTTTCCCATCTCTCTCTCCCTCTCTCCAATTCGTTTTTCCTAGCTGGAACATCAGAGGTGTTTGTACCAGTAGATCAAGCACAAAACAGCAAAAGAAAGGAAGAAACAAGAGGGAAGAAGGCAAGGAGCAAGAGGCAAAGGAAATTGGTAAGAATTCCATACAGTGTTGTTTAATAAGTTAGATTAAGTGGAACATGAATTGGCCATGGAATGGCCGATTTTATCAAGGACCTAAGCCTTGGTTAAAGGTTGTTTTAAGTGGTAAAAAGATATCATTGGGTTCGGCCACTTTGGATGGCCGAACCCCATGAGATTTATTTGGGTATTTTGATGGTTTTTGGAGGCTAAAAACCATGCATAAATGATGAAGAATTATATGTGTTTAAGATGCAAGATAAAGGATTTTAAATCTTGGATTTGGATGTCATGATTTGGCCTTGGAATGGCCAAATGCATCAAGGGTCTAAACCTTGGGTAAAGGTGGTATAAATTGATAAAATGGATCCTTGGGTTCGGCCACCTTGGATGGCCGAACCCCATGAAATTGTGTTGGTTTTTGGATGGTTTTTGAAAGGTAAAAACCCGATAATATTATGCTGATTTTTACATGTTTTAATAAGACATAAAATATGTGTTTAAGATGACCAAATCATGGACATGGAGTTCGGCCACCTAGGATGGCCGAACCCCATGAAAGTGTTGGATAATTTGGGGTGGTTTTTGGAGAGATAAAACCATACCAATGGTTGAGAATTTTATGTGATTTAAATGGAAAATAGAGTTGTTGTTTTGGGTTGGCCATTGGATGGCTGAACCATACGGTTCCTATGATTAAAGAGTAGGGCTTAAATTAAGAACATATGGTGGAAACGTAGAACCAAGGGAACCATTGGGTTCGGCCATGTTAGGGCCAAACCCCATGGACCATTAAGCGGGTATTTGGATTCAAGTATATAATTTAAAGTTGTTAACTATTTTGTAATTTTTTAAAGAGTCTAAGTTATGACTTTAGGTTGAAGTAGAATGGATAAAAAAACCATTGGGTTCGGCCATATGTATGGCCGAACCCCATGGAGTAGTTTTTGGTGGATGAAAATGAGGATTGGAATCAAGTGATTTGAATGGTTGTGAAGGGATTAAGAGATCCAAATTGGATTGGTAGGGTTCGGCCAAGTGGTATGGCCGAACCCCACTAAGGTGGAATAGTTATGGATGATGTTTCAATATGGTTTAAGGTCAATGGCAAAACCGTAAATACTAGTCAAAGTTCAATATGAAAATATTGACCAAAGGAATTGATTTGTGGGCCAAAGCCCAAGTGGTATGGTTCGGCCATGGTGTATGGCCGAACCCTACCAAGACATGTTTGAAGTATGAAATGTTTCTCAAATGAAAAAGGAAGATTAAATCCCAAAGTGGGTGAGGTTCGGCCATGGGGATGGCCAAACCCCACAAGTTGGTATATGAGACCTAAAACTTGATTAGGAATCAAGTAGATTAAGTATTGATTTGCTGTTACATAACAAGGTAACGGAACGTGAACGGCGGGCGAGTTGTGACCGGGTGAAGTCAAAAAGGAACGGACACTTAATCAAAGTTTCTGTAGGTTTAACTTGTAACCACAGTTTTATCCTAGTTTTCTTTATGAGACTCTTGTTTATTTTATGTGGTTTCGAATGATATATTATGCATTAACAAATGGCATACAAGCATTGGCATCTCATGCATAGACATGGGATGATGAATGAGGTTCTACAGTGTTGCAATTTATGAGTTACGTCCTCCTTAGGCGATGAGAATCCCGCCAGGAAGAGTAACATGATGATCATAGTCACAATGGTCTCCTTAGGCGATGAGAGTCCCGCCAAAAAGGACTAATACGTGATATGAATCAAGTCAATGATGAAGAAATGGAAGTGTATTGTGATTTACCTTGTCGATGCGAGGCACGTCAAGTAATGGCTATGAATGTACATGATGGGAGAGATTCATTGCATGTGCATGCTTCATAGCATTGTTTTACCTGTTTTTACTAATCATATACAATGATATATATATATATATATATGCATGTTTTATATGCTAATCATGTGGTAGCCCTGATCGGGAACCTACTGGGCGCGTTGATCTAACGCCCTAATTCTATCCTCAGAGGAGAATGCAGGTCCAAGGAAAGGGAAAGAAAAGGTCGATGACCGGGAGGGGAGCCAAGCTTAAGCGCTTGGATGTTGGACTGGACTTCTTTTTATTACTGTCATTTGAACTATATTTTGTTGGACATGTAATAAGTCATTACTTGCTATGGTTTGATTAGGTTAATAACTTTGGATGGTTGATTTATGTTAATTAATGTTTGAGACTGTTACTTGCTATCTAGTCTTTCTATTCCGCAAATAGTCTAGTTTATTCCGCAAGTTGTTGATAGTTCCATGTGTGATTTATTATCATGGTCTAGTCCATGTACACATGGATGGCCAGTTAAGGTTCAAACTTGAGTAGTCTGAACTTAACTCGCGTCGTGACGCCGCCCGCTCTCTTTCGATGTTTTATTATTATTTAAAAAAAAAAATTAGACTATGATTTCTCAGAGAGGGCGGGGCGTTACAAGAACATCTGAATGAAATGCAGAGTATTGTAAATCAACTTTCCTCCATGAAGATGGTTTTATATAATGAGTTGCAGGCTTTATTACTTTTCATTTCCATACCTGACAGTTGGGAGACCTTGGTGGTGTCACTTAGCAATTCAGCGCAAAAGGGTCAGTTACAAACAACTTGTTGAATGAGGAAATAAGAAGAAAATCCTTGGGTCCTTCTCAGACAAAGGCCCTTATTACAGAAAGTAGGGGAGAAGTAAACTGAAAACCTCTAAACCAAGACAAGTTCAGGGAGTTAAGGTCAAAATCAAGAGGGAGAAGTGTTGGAAAGTTTAAATTCTTCTACTGCCAGAAAGAAGGACACAAGATGAGGGACTACAACAAAAGAAAGCGTGATCTGGAGTTCATGTCACAAAGTTCAAATCAAACAAGAATCGCACAGGGTATCTCAGAAGATGATAGTGACATGTTGTTTACGTTACCACAAGTACGAATCATCTGTTTGATAGATGGATTTTAGATTATGGGTGTTCTAATCATATGTGTCCACATAGAGAATGGTTTGAAACATACAAACCTTTTGATGAAGGATTAGTCCAAATGGGTAATGGTGAGATGTACAAAATCATTGGAATTGAGACAGTAAAAATTACAATGTTTGATGGCATGGTTAGAACATTAGAGAATGTGCGGCATGTCCTTGAGTTAAGGAAAATTTTAATTTCCTTGGGTACACTTGATGCTAATGGGTTTACCTTCAAGGCAAAGCATGGGGCTCTTAGAGTTGCTAAAGGAGCCATGGTTGTCATGAAGGGGAAGAATAAAACAATTTTATACACACTCGTTGAGCACTGAAAAATGACTATTTTACCCTTGATTATTGGATTAGTTAGCCTTTAATTTGTCTATATTAGATATGTTTAATATTGTTTTTGTCTTTTGTAGATTATTTTAGAGAATACAAGGAATTGAACTAAAATGGAAAGAAATACGCAAAAAGTGGATCAGAATTGCTATTTTTGGAAAGTGTGTGTAATTTACCACTAATTTTGGAATTTATTTTAAAATTATCTTAATTCAAATCTGTAACACACCTTGGATTTTTTGTATTATAAATCAATGTACTTATCTCTTATGATTTGAAATTAGTAGAGATTGCAATGATAAATCATGAAATTAGAGAGGTAATTAATTAATTAAGAGGGGTTAATTATGATTTAATTAAGTTATAAAATTATTTTAATAATCCTTAATGAGATGGTTTATAAATTAATGGATTATTTAAATTAGTTAGATTAGTTAAAGTGTTAACATGTGTAATGAACACATGAAGTCCATCACATGAGGTGTCAACAAAGTTGCCATGTCATTGAAAAGTCATTGCCATGTCATTTCCATGTCATTGCCATGTGGTGGTCCATGTCACCACATGGAAAATTCGAATTTGGCTAGGGTTTGCATGTTTGGTCAACACTCAAGGGACTTAGGGCCATAAGTTAATGAGACATTTGGTTTACCAAAGAGCCTTTGGAGATGGGAATCTAAAAACCCTAGAATAGAGGGTTGGGATAAGATCTATCCTTATGACCAATGGCTAGGATTGGGTAGATGGAAATCAAACTAGATACATTATATCTAGACACATTGAGAACCTAAGAGACCCTTGACAAAATCGATGGAATGGTCTTGGGGACCTAATGGTCCCATCGGTTAGTGTGGAGGCCATTAAACATTGGAGGGAAAACCAAAGGAGTTTTAAAAATATCCAACTCAACTCCTTAGACCAAAATTCGAATTTCACTCTCCCATTGCTGCAAGACATCAATCCTAGAATCCACTCCATCTCCACACAAAAGGAAAAAAAAAATCAGTCCCTAGTTTTTGATCTTTGGTTAAGAACAAATCAAGTAGAAGGCTTCAAGAGGAGGAGAAGCTTGGAGATCAAAGAGATTTGCTCCAACAAGTAGAAGGCTCCAAGAGGAGGAAAAGCTTGGAGATCAAAGGGATTTGCTCCAACAAGTAGGTGTATTTAAATTTTGATATTTGTTTTAGGTTAGCTAATATAAATCAAAATGGGTAACCTCAAGCGCCATGGGCCGGTCATAGCATAGGGCCGAACCCAATATTTGAAAAATATCAAGTGAGAAAATGCTTGAGGTTATGAAAATTCAAATGATGAATTAAAAATATGATTTTACAAGAAATCATATGATAACATATAGTGGTATAACTAAATCTTGGAAGACCAAGTTCGGCCATGGTGTATGGCCGAACCCATTGTTTAGGTGGTTATAAGATAAAAAAAATATTCTAAAGGTTAGATCTTTGTAAACCTATCTTTATTTAAAATATGTTGGAGATTTTTTATTAGAAATCAAAGTTTGAGAAATCTCCTATCTTCCAAGGACTATGAAGTTGTATTTCAAATATGTGATAATGGGGTTTGAATCAAAAGAACATGATTCGGTCATAGTGTATGGCCGAACCCAATGTTTGAAATATATTTCAATAAGTGTTAGAACCAAAGAAACATGGTTCGGCCATGATGTATGGCCGAACCCAATGTTGGAAAATGATAATTAAAGGACCATGGTTCGGCTATGGTGTATGGCCGAATCCAATAGTTTAACAATATTACTCAATGAATATGATGTATGAAATTATCATAACCGTCATGTGTTATTTGAAATCTAGGGGGATTCCATGTTTAAATCTGTTTAAAATTTGTATAAGTTTTATGAATAATGGGATAGAATGAAAGAATTGAGGTTCGGCCATAGTGTATGGCCGAACCCCATTAGTTAGATTAACATGTAAAAAAATTTATTTTAGGGATTAGACTATGGTAAGTTATTTTATTTGAAAGTATGCCTTCTTAAAAGAATTGTTTGAATGACATATCTTAATAAAAGCAAACCCATTGGGGCCGAGATCTAGCCCGAGAACACCACCAAGATCTTGAAATTGTTGAGTATCACCGATGATAAGAGTAGAATTTTGTTGGCCTCGTCTAAACTCATAGACGATGCGGACAAATGGTGGCAGACAGTGGAGACAAGCCGGACAGTGGTAGAGGAGACATGGAAGGACTTCACAGAAATCTTCCTAGCATATTATTTCCCACAAGAGGAAAAAGATTTCAAAGCCCAGGAATTCATAGCTCTAACTCAAGGATGTATGACAGTTGTCGAGTATCAGCTGGAATTTGTCAGACTTTCTTGTTATGCTCCATACATGGTGGACACCGAGTATAAGAAAGCTCAGAAATTTGAGAGAGGTTTATGCCCAAATATCAGGGCTAAGGTGACAATCTTCAAGGGCCCAACTTTTGCAGAGGTAGTCAGTAAAGCCATCATTGCAGAACAAGAGCTGATGGAATCAACTAAATACTTAGAGAACAGAAGGAGTCAGAGTGGGGGAAACTCTTATCACCCTCGCAAGAAATTCCGCCCCAATTCCAGGAACTCTTTAGCTTCTATAGCATTTACTGGTGGACATGGCCCCAGTCATTCTTCAGCCTTAGCACTGTAGACAGACACTCAGAGAAGTTATCACATGTTATTGGTGTGGGCAGGTAGGACACATGAAGAGAGAGTGCCCATAGATCCGCTAGTTCCCTCAAGCACGAAACTCTTATCATCCGCCAGGCAGGGCAACATAGTCACAGGCATCTCGATCTCCTCCTGAATCGGGGAGGCCACCTCTCCCAATGACTTCAGGAAGACTGTATGTAACGCCCGCCCCTTTTCACCGAAAATCAGAGTCTATTTTTTTTTTTTAGATGAAATGTGACAAAGGGCGCGGACGTCACGACGCGAGTTAAGTCCGAGCTTCTAAAGCCCGGCCCTTAACTGGCCAATCCTACGTGTGCGTGGGACTAAGCCCACGAAGAACGGTTCACACGTAGAAGTAAGCTTGCGGAGAGTTAAATTAAAATGCGGGGTTGTAATAGAATCTATCCTACCAGTTTAGATAGAAGGGAAGATACATCATTAAATTACTAAAATATCTCATAATCATAATGTCCAAAATAAAATCCAAACCATAGCAAGAAATCTAAAATTATTACATGCCGACAAGCTAAGCTACTTAAATTACAATTTCCAAAATAGAACTTAAATAAACTAAGTAGCCGGTTTCCCAAGCTCCTAAGCTTGGCTCCCGTCGCGTCCGCCATTTCCGCCGTCTCCTACGTCATCAGCTAGGGTAGAAGTAGGGCGTTAGACAAGGCGCCCAGTAGGACTCCGAGTAGGGCTAGCACATGGATTAGTGATAACAAGCATACCGATAACAATTTAATAAAACCCATAAAATTAATGCCATGCCATGGGTGCCTATGTCATGTGTCCCACCCATCATACAATATCATATCCCCCTTGACGGCAAGGCCTCGTCAAGGTGTCCCCATGTTTGCTTCTCGGTTGCCCCGACAGAGCATGGACTCCGGTTATAGCATATCAAGCTATCCCCATGTTGCTTCTCCTCGCCCAGACGGAGCATGGACTCCGGTTATAGCACCTCAGGCTATCCCCATGTTTGCTTCTCGGTCACCCCGACGGAGCATGGACTCCGGTTTCTTTATTTTCCCACCCATGGCATGCATGAGATGTAAGTGCATTATGCTATGTAGTATATATATAATTCATATCCTTAATATATATTCCATAGCTTTGAAATATAATCCATAGCATTAAAAATATCATCCATAGAATTAAAATATAATCCATAGCATTAAAAATATCATCCATAGCGTTAAAATATAATCTATAGTATTTAAAATATCATCCATGGCGTTAAAATATAATCCATAGCATTTAGAACCCATCTTAAAATAAATCATATGATTACCGAAATAAGACAAGGAAACCATCACATACACATAATCCACGGCTTACAAAAAGGTAGGAATCCTACCGAATACCGACTAGCGTCCTCTTTCGTTTCCGTCCGATAAATCCGGTCGCCGATCGTATACCGTTTGCGATGTCCTGATACCTTATTATACATTTACCAAATTAGTCCATATTTTTAATCATTTTTAAGCCCATTAATCATTTCCAAGTCCATATGAATAATCGGTCACTATTTATTTAGGTTTTGTGGGTCCCATTTAATCCATTAGATATTTTAATTTTTGTGAGTTTAAAATCCAGCCACCCTAAGTTTTATAGAACACACCTAAGGTCATCATAAAATGTCTAAGTCCAAGTTCATCTCCCATGGGGTTCGGCCATGGTCCTTCATATTTGGCCCATAATTACGGTTTTGCCACTACTTCTCCATGGTTTAATACTCCCTCCATCCATGTACATTTTTTTTGTCTATAATCGACCCATAAATTTGGATCCAAACATGATCCATCAACCATGACATAACAACATTGGAATTTAGCCACTTACTAACCCTAAACTCCATTAATTAACCATATGCATACACCTTAATCTTAGTCCTTAATTGGTTCACCAAATGGGTCCATTGATGTCTCATTACCCATAACATAACACACTAAAAAAAAATCAGCCATTTAAATACTCTAACCCTCATTCATTTCTCACATACATAATACCAAATTTAATCCATAAGTTTACCCACCAATGGGTCATGGGTTCGGCCATGCACTATGGCCGAACCCATGATGTCTTTATCCCATTTTTTTTTTCCTTGGCCTACTTACACATTTGAACCCATCATAAGCCCTTCCATGAAGGGGCTTAACTTATACATTTAAATCACCATCCTTAATCACATTTAAATCCATTTACAACCATCATCAAGCCACTATAAAACCATCATTTTCCACATTTTTATACTCATTTAAAACTACCATTACACCACCATAGGGTTCGGCCATTCACCATGGCCGAACCCATGGTTCATGACCCATTCCCATTTACCATTTTTGATGTCCTTAACATCATTCATATTTCCCATGCATTTCTTCACTTAAACCCCTTTAAAACATCACCACATTTATTCATTTTAAACTTTTTTAAACCTCCAAAACATTAACACATTAATCCATCTTTCCTATCCTTTAAACCCATTTAACAACCACCATTACATCACCATAGGGTGCCGAACCCATGGTTCGGCCATACACCATGGCCGAACCCATGGTTCAAGGTTCATTCCATCCATGCCTTTTAGGCCATTAAGAATCATCAATATTTCCCATGATTTTTTTCTCATAAAAATCCCTTTAAAATTACCCACATTAAATCAATAAAAACTTAAAACCCTAAATCATCCTCCATGGCTTCCATTCTTCATAATCTTATTAAGTCACTTAATTACCTCCATCATTCATTCAAACATCACATACATCCATGCTTAAATTAATTTTAATACATAATGTCCTTTATGTCCATTTATTTTTCTTAATCAATCTCTCCCATTTTATCCATTTCTCACTACATCTTTTGGATGGATTTTAAATCCAAGGCCCATGATGTTTTTGGCCACCATCCAATCCAAGGAAAAATGGATTTCATGATCTTTTTTAAATTTTTAAAAATGTAACCTCTTGTTTAAGAAATACTTACAATCCGGTCGGCTCCTCCGACTTTCTTTCTCCTCTTGATCTCCTTAGCCTTTCTCCTTTTTCTTCTCTAAGTCTTTTTCTCTTCTTCTTCTTGTGCTATCCTTGGAAGAGAGGGGACGGTTTTGGGAGAGGGAGTGAGGGAGAGAATGAGATGAGAAAGGGATGGAGGATAAGTGATGAGAACCTTAGACCTTTCCCTCCCCTTTTGGTTTGCTTGGATTTCTTTCTTCTCTTTTCTTTTCTTCTTCTCTTCTTAGCTTTTCTCTTTTCTTTTCCTTGGTGAGGGACGTTTTTTAGAGTAAGAAAGAGAGAGAGAGAAATGAGAGTGAAATGAAGAGAAGATAGAAAACCCATCTCATTTTTTTTTTTTTTTGAGTAATTAATTCCCCACCTTCCACACATAGATTAATGTGCATTAGTGGTAGTAGTTGGGATAAAACCACTATCCTTAGCCCATGGTTTAAATTTGTGTTTCTTTAGAGTGGTTGTGTTTGTTTGGGTGGTTTTGACCATTTGACCATAATTAGATTAGCTTAATTAATTTAATTAATTTGATCATTAGGTTAAGTTAATTAATTCTCACTTAATTTAATTCCATTAAATTCCCTCTATAAACTCCACCCATGGTTGACCAAGTCAACCATGGTGGCCGGCCCCACCAATTCTTGGTCCACACGCCACCTCACTTGGTGAGGTGGAGGTGGGCCCCACTTGGTTATACCATTTTGATCAATTCACCACTAACTTAGATGATTTAAATTTAATTAAATCCATTCCAACTAATTGGATTACCATTGGGCCCATGGCCCAATTTATTTCCTACCCATTTACCTTAGGCTTAACTCTCTTGACCCATTGGGTCCCAAATGGGTATTTGACCCAATTTGACCATTCTTAACCCCAATTCATCCAATCTATGGTCCAATTGGCCATAATTGGTCCATTTGCCCATATTTTGATCTATTTTACATTTACTCCATCAAATTTCCAATTTCCACCATTAAAATAAATAATATTCACCTATATATTGATTTACAAATTCCGGGCCATTACACTGTATTCCTTGGTCCATGCACCTGAGACAACAAATCACTCAGTGATCCAAGGTATGGTAGTGATTGGTAGTTCTTATGCAATAACGTTATTTGATTCTGGAGCATCACATTCATTTTTGTCGTCTGCATTTATTGTATCTGCTACTGATTTACTTGTACAAACCTTGTCCACTGCACTTAGCATTGTATCACCAATCAGAGACACATCCCTTGGTTTGGTGTGCACTTCTGTTGATACCGAATTGTTCGATTTTAAATTCAAGTTTGATTATCTTGTTATAGATATGGCAGAGTTCGAAGTGATTTTTTGGCATGGACAGGCTAACCACGTTTCAGGTGTGTATTAACTGTTACAGCAAAAGGGTAACCATGTGGTCACTAGATGGACATAAATTTATAGTGTACGGAGATAGACAGAAGACTTCTGTATATGGCAGGTCCCATGGTGAAATCAACTAGATTTTATTGAACAGTTTGAAATTAGAGGAGCCACTTATTTCTACCTTACCTGTAGTAGTGAGAGACTTTACAGATGTCTTTCCAGGAAAACTCCCTGGTTTACCTCCTAAGCGGGAGATTGACTTTGAGATCAAACTGTTTCCCGGTACGACCCCATTGTCTCTCCCACATTACCGGATGGCACCTGCAGAAATGTCTGAATTAAAGAAGAAGATTGATGAATTACTCCGGCTAGGATTCATTCGAAACAACACTTCCTCGTGGGGAGCACCGGCCTTATTTGTTAAGAAGAAAGATGGCTCCTACGAATGTGTATAGACTATTGGAAACTTAATCATGTCACAATTATAAATAAATATCTCTTGCCCAGGATCGATGATTTGTTCGATCAACTCCGAGGATCCAGTCATTTTTCCAAAATAGACCTCATGTCCGTTTATCACCAGATTGGAGTCAACGATGAGGACATAGAGAAGACAACCTTCCGAACCAGATATGGATTGTTTGAATATGTGGTGATGCCTTTTGGACTAACAAATACACCGGCAGTTTTCATGGACTTAATGAACCGAGTCTTCTGTCCATACTTGGACAAATTCGTGATCATATTCATTGATGACATCCTTATCAAGTCCACAGGTGAGGAAGAGCATACCGAACACTTACGCATTGTATTGAACACATTGAGCAACAACAGACAGTTTGCAGTAAGTGTGAGTTTTGGTTGTCCAAGGTGAATTTTCTTGGACATGTAGTGACGGTAGAGGAAATAAAAGTGGATCCAGCTAAGGTAGCGGTAGTGAAAGAATGGAAACCTCCTAAGAATGTTACCGAGATCTGAAGTTTCCTTGGGCTGGCAGCGTACTACCGAAAGTTCATTTTGGACTTCTCCAAGATTGCGGCCTCACTTACCCGATTGACTCAGAAAGGAGTCAGATTCGAATGGACAGATCTGTGTAACAAGAGATTTGAAGAGATAAAAGAAAGACTCACAAGAGCACCTATCTTAATCCTCCCAGAAAGAGGCAAAGGCTATACAGTAGAATGTGATGCATCAGGTGAAGGACTTGGGTCCTCACTCTCACAAGGTCAACATGTGGTTGCTTATGGCTCCCGTCAGTTGAAATTTCATGAGCGGAATTACCTCATCCGCAATCTGAATTGGCAGCAGTAGTATTCGCTCTCAAGATTTGGAGACATTATCTCTAACGAGAGAAGTTTGAGGTATATTCTGACTACAAGAGTTTGAAATACTTGTTTCGGCAGAAAGAACTCAATCTGAGACAGAGAAAGTGGATGGAGTATCTCCAAGACTACGACTTTGCCCTACACTATCGCCCAGGCAAGGAAACAAAGTTACGGATGCACTTAGTCGTTTGGCTCATGGGACCGTACCTAGTCTGATTATGCAAGAATGGGAAATGCTCACAGCCACTGAGAATTTGAATCTACAGATAGGCAGGGGAGGAGGGTGTACAATTTAATCGTACACTCTACCATGACGTCAATGATTGAGCAGGCACAAAGATCAAATTCAGAAATACTGAGATATGGGCCAAACTATCTGCAGAAGAGACAATGCAAGATTGGGAACTGCCACCTGGACAGGGTCTCATGTTCAGAGGTCGAGTTTATGTACCCCAGGATTGTACGAGAGAACTATTGACAGAAGCTCACAGGTCTAAGCTCTCTATACACCCGGGGAGTACGAAAATGTACCATGATCTTAAGAGGCAGTATTGGTGATGTGAACTCAAAAAGGATGTGGCAAGTTTTGTCTCCAAGTGCTTAACTTGTCAGAGAGTCAAAGCAGAACATTGAAGGCCACCAGGTTTGCTCAAACCCCTCCCTATACCCAAATGGAAATGGGAGCATATTATCATGGACTTTGTGACCGGATTGCCTAGATCTTCAAAGGGGAACGATGCCATATGGGTCATAATTGACCGTCTCACGAAGTCAGTTTCCTACCCATCAAGGTGACAGATTCATCTGAGACATTGGGTAAGTGTACATCAAAGACATTATCAGATTACATGGAATACCAAGGACCATTGTGTAGACCGTGATGGCAGATTCTCAGGTAGTGTATGGCAGAGTATGCAGGCAGCCATGGGGACAGATTTGTTGTATAGTATGGCATTCCACCCATAGACTGACGGACAGTCAGAGAGGACTATACAGACACTGGAAGATATGTTGAGGGCATGCATGATAGACTTCTAGGGCAGTTGAGAGGATCACCTCCCACTGGTTGAATTTTCATACTACAATAGTTATCAGGCGAGCCTCAAGATGGCTCCAATCAAGGCGTTGTATGATCGACCTTGTAGATCTTTAATTTTTTGACCGAGGCAGGAGAGCCTGCGCTAATTGGACCAGATTTGGTTGAGGAAACCACAAAACAGATTAAGGTAATTCGACAACACCTGCTAACCGCTCAGAATACACAGAAAAACTATGCCGACAAGAGGAGGAGGCCCTTGACATTTGAAGTGGGAGATCTAGTGTTCTTAAAGGTCTCGCAGCGTAAAGGCCATATGAGTTTTGGGAAGAAAGGAAAACTGACACCGAGATTTGTAGGACCATTTCAAATCCTTGAAAATTTTGGCGAAGTTGTTTACCACTTGGTACTTCCTCCACAATTGTCAGGTATGCATGACGTGTTTCACGTTTCCATGTTGAGGAAATACAACCCCAATCCATCACATGTTTTGGATGTGCGGGATATAGAAGTGCTAAGTGACGTATCCTTCGTCGAGAGGCCTATCAGAATTATAGATGTTGAACAAAGGGTGCTACAGAACAGGGCGATTCCATTCGTCAAAGTGGTTTGGGAACAACACCGCAATGAAGGAGCCATTTGGGAATTGGAATCGAATATGAGAACATCTTACTCGGAACTATTTGTGTAATTTCTTTTGGAACCCTACATTTGTATAATTTTCAAGACGAAAATTTCAAAAAGAGAGTAGTATTGTAACACCCCAAATTTTTTGTATTATAAATCAGTGTACTTATCTTTTATGATTTGAAATTAGTAGAGATTGCAATGATAAATCATGAAATTAGAGGTAATTAATTAATTAAGAGGGGTTAATTATGATTTAATTAAGTTATAAAATTATTTTAATAATCCTTAATGAGATGGCTTACAAATTAGTTGATTAGTTAAATTAGTTAGATTAGTTAAAGTGTTAACATGTGTAATGAACACATGGAGTCCATGTCATCACATGAGGTCTCAGAAAGTTGCATGTCATTGTCATTGCCATGTCATTTCCATGTCATTGCCATTTGGTGTCCACGTCACCACATGGAAAATTCGAATTTGGCTATGGTTTGCATGTTTGGTCAACACTCATGGGACTTAAGGCCATAAGTTAATGAGGCATTTAGTTTAAAAAATAGCCTTTGGAGATAGGAATCTAAAAACCCTAGAATGGAGGGTTCGGATAAGATCTATCTTTATGACCAATGGCTAGGATGTGGTAGGAGGAAATCAAACTAGATACATTGTATCTAGACACATTGGATGTAACACCCCGCCCTTCTCGCATCGAAATCAAGGTCTATTTTTTCTTTTAATATAATATCAGAGTATGAACAAGAGCGGAATGTCACGACGCGAGCTAAGTCCGAACTTCCAAGTCCGACCCTTAACTGGCCAACCCTATGTGTGCATAGACCAAGTCCAGGAAACAATTCACACATAGCCAAAACTATACACATGCGAAATACATCATCATTGCGGAATCATGATACAACTCATATCCAAACCATTTGATAGCCAAGTACATAGTCAATAAATCCAATCACATTATCCAACTGATTATCCAAATAATATCCAAGCATAGCAAAATATCTAAGTTATTACATTGTAACCACTAGATACTCTAAATACAAGTCCATGAGTATCTTTATTCAAAACATGTAAAATAAATCATCCAAGCTCCTACGCCTGGCCTTCCTTGCGTTCACTGGTTTCCTCAATTCCTGTATCATCCACTACAGGGTAGAAGTAGGGCGTTAGAACAACGCGCCCAATAGGTATTCCAGTTAGGGTTAACACATGGTTAGTACCAAAAATCGAGATATAACATATACCAAAATCAGGGGTAATAAATCATAACATAATCATAAAACATGATATCCAAAACAGGGTATGATAATAGAGACCCAATCATACCGATAAACCAAAACCTTGCATGATAAATAAAATTATAATCATGCCATGCCATGTTATCTTATGCAATGAGTCCCACCCACTGCAAACACATGGTATCCACCTGATGGAATTCTCCTCATCAAGGTATGCCCCACAGATGCCTTACGGACGTCCCGAGAGTGTGGGCTCCGGTTACACAGTATCCTCTTGATGGAAATCTCCTCATCAAGATAATCCTCCTGGTGGGATTCTCATCACCAAGGTAGGCCCCATAGTTGCCTTACGGACTTTCCGACGGAGTGTGGGCTCCTGTTACCTGTCATCCCTCCCATGCCATGCATGAAATTCAAATGCCAATATGCTATGCAATAAGACAAATCATAGCATTTAAAATTACATTATGAAACATAACCTTTTGAAACATAAGCTCATCAAATCAAGATAAAGAAAATGTACATAACCATGTTTTCAAAGAGGTGGAATCCTACCAAATATCACTACGCGTCCTTGCGTCTTTCGTCCGGTAACCGCTCACGATCGTAAACACCCTGTGAGATCTCGTTACCTTATAACACAATAACCATCAAAACCAAGTCCCACTTGATTAAAATATTGTTTAAGTCCATAAACACAAACTTGTGGGGTTCGGCCATACACCATGGCCGAACCTCACCCTTTTTGTTCATTTATTCCATTAATTACCAAAATGCCATTGGTCTAGTATTTAATTAACAATTTGTTCATTTAACCCAACATACATAACCCTATGTCCATTAATCCTCATATAATTACCATATTGCCACACAAGGCTAACCTTCTATTTTTAACAAGTACTTACAACAATGCCACCCATGGCTAACATAGCCCATGACCTACCATTTTCTCATTTATTTACCAAATTGCCATTGCCTCCAACAACTTAGGCTTAGGTTCCAACACATAGATCCATTTATTGTTCCATAAATAAACCTCATGGGGTTCGGCCAGACACCATGGCCGAACCCTATGTCCAATATTTCTCCATATTTACAAGATTGTCATTCATGGCCAACCTTCCTTAATTAAACTCCACCTTCTATCATTAGAAGGTTTCCATAATTAAACTTACCAAATTTATCAATCTCCTTCCATAAATAGAAGGTTTCCAAATTAAGTAAACCCTTCCATAATTAGATTGTTTCCATAACTAACCTACACCTTTCCATCTTCATTCCAAAACTAAACCCCACCTTCCATTTTTAGGAGGTTTCCAAAATTAAAAGCTTTCTAAATTTAGCACCTAACTTCCATAATTAGAGACTTTCCAATTTAGTGTCTTCCTTCCAAAAATCCATTAAACAAACCCAATCTTCCTCCATGGTTTTCAATCCTCAAAACCCATAAATTAAACATGTCTTTCCATGGGGTTTGACCATGCACCATGGCCGAACCCTATGGTTTTTTCTTCTTGATCTTGTCTTTCTATAGTTGGTTTTAAAGAGAGAATCCATACCTTTCACGCTATATGCATATCAGAACACGAACTCTGGAACTGGCGTTACTGCCCTTGCTGCTAGCCTCACATATTGTTACTACAACGTTACAAACATTGTATATCTTGCACAAGAGTTCCTCCATCACCTTAAAGAAGACTTTTCTTTTGCTAGCTGTCCTAACACCTTACAACCACCATTGCTTGTGCTGACAACAACCTGCTTCAAGATGTGCCAAGTATACCTCTCAGTCAAGTTCTCATTCACACAGCCTACAAGAAGTTCTTTCTTCCCTCTATATCTTTGATAGATCAGCCACCCAAAAGATCTCTCTGATATGTCTGGACGTAGCTGCTGTGTCCACCACCTGCTGCCAACGTTTGCTGCTCTGCTGTTTGCAGCCAGCACACACGCTGGTTCCTCTTTGTAAAACAGAGGTTAAGTTGTATGTAAAACAGCCCCTCTTAGCTGCTTACACGAACAGCTTGCTGCCCACGTTGCAGCCAGCAATTCTGGACTGAAATTTGTCCTCAGATCAGTCCCTCCTTGCTGCTGTTATTTCAACCACTTCTCTTGTTCGGCTGGTATGATCTGCTGCCTCTCTTTGATCAAGCCCATCTTGATGGATCTCAGCCCACACAGATCAGCAGCACTCCTCTTTACAGCGTTAGATCTTATTATGGCCGAACCAGCCATTGACACCTTGCAACCACCCTTTGTTGCAACATGTCTCTGATCTTGTGTTGCTGAAACGTCAGACTTGCACCTTAAATCAGCACCCACGATGACAGTCCATTATTTTGGTTTTCCCTTACCAATGATATTCCTTTGTGATTTGTGTATATAAGACGGTCCTCTTGCTGATTTTTCCCAAGTGAAAAATCCAGCAACAAAGCAAAGTGCTGGCAGCCCTCTTACACGTTGTTTCTCTATGTCCCTGCTTCATGCTCGCTGCTCTACTGTTCTCAGATCTGTTTCTCAGATCTGACCGAGAAGACCCCTTTCTCTGCCTTGTGTATTTGTTGTGATACCATGTGAAATCTAAAAATGGCACACAAATTTGTGTCTTCCTCAATCGATGGAAGAGCGGTGAATGTTTATTTATAAATGAAAATACAATAAATGAATACACAAATCAAGGTACAAACAAAGGAAAGCTATACAATTGGAATCTAGTGATTTACAATCAAATCCCTTAATGAGCGGTAAGTCATCGCTAATACATATACATAACGCCGATCTGCAAGCTTTTCTCCATTCGCTGCTGTCACAGATTTCAAGCAACATCGTGTATTGTTTTATGTATCCATCTCTCGCTAACAGCCCCTCTTCTTGCCTCTTTTATAAACCTCCCTTCGGTTCTTACTTGCTGAAATAGCAAGTGATAATTTCAGCCGTGTAACATGCATAGAAACTGCCACACGCGCCATGCTTCCCTTTCCTTTATTACTACCCCTTGGCCAATCTTAGAAGGTACTAAGATTGCTTGCAATACCCTTTGTCATGAGCCTCTTGCTGCCCTTATTTAGCACAAACTCCAAACAGCCAATGCCTAGAATATTATTGCCGTGAGCCCTCATGGTTGCCTCTCTTGTATCTAATTTCCAATTAGTCTAATTCTATACTTAGATAGTGCCATGCGTCACTTCTCTCTTTCTTTTATTAAACTCCCAATTTAGAAGGTGCTTAAAATAAACCTTGTCCTCCTTAGGCCATGCGCCCTTGTAGTATTTTTAGTCATTGTCATAGATGGCAATGCCGTGAGGCCTCATTGCTTAGATTAGCAAATGCCAACCTCTCCTCCTTAATTTGGAATGTGACTTAGCTAATCAAATCCCCTAAACCGTGTGCCCTCTTATCTTAATTGGAATGGCCGACCTTCCCTCTTTGGAAGTGTCATACACAGCCATGCAATGTCTTATTTAATCTTGGACATTTTCTTAAGATATGCAAACCCAATTTAATTAAGAAAATCCCTCTTTAAATATTCTAGCATATCATTGTGGATTTAAAAATCCCACATATCTCTCATGCTCATAATCTATGAATTTCACATTCAAAATTTGGCCAAGGCAATCTCTAATAATCCTCTCCATGCGCATAATCATGGATTCCATACTAAATTAATTTCAGCCCCATTTGATTTATTGAAACCAATCCTACCATTAATTGGGTCTTAATTGGGTCATGGCCCAATTCCTTATCCATATAAGATCAAATTCTAAAATTCACAATTTAAAAGAATAATTCTCATATAACATAATAATCTGAAAATCCGAGGTATTACATTGGAAACCCAAGAGACCCTTGACAAAATCGATGGAATGGTCTTGGGGACCTAATGGTCTCATTGGTTAGTGGGAGGCCATTAAACATTGGAGGGAAAACCAAAGGAGGAGTTTTAAAAATATCCAACTCAACTCCTTAGACCGAAATTCAAATTTCACTTCTCTCCCATTGTTGCAAGACATCAAGCCTAGAATCAACTCCATCTCCCAATGGGTCAAGATGAATTGATTTAATCGGGACATGTACCCAATTAAGACCTAAGGCATGGGATCCACCTCATCATGTGAGGTGGCAAGTGTATGAGGTGACATGGAAGTGGCATAGCCAAGTGGGACCCAACTCCACCTCATCAAGTGAGGTGGCGTGTGATCTAAGGTAACTTGTGGGGCTGGCCACCATGGTTGACTTGGTCAACCATGGGTGAGTTCATAGGTGAGTTTAAGAGGGTTAAGTGAAGAGAGTTGAATTAAGGAATTAATTAAGAAATCAATTCTAAGTCTTGTGTTAAGAGTTACATAGCTGAGCTCAAATCAAGATTGAGTTGAATGGGGAGTGAGTTCACAAGTGAGTCACATGGAAGTTGAAAAGACTTAAGTGAGTCAAAGAGGGAGGTAGAGGGTTTCCATCTCATGGAAACCCTAGACCAAAAGCCGTTGGGAAGGGGGATAAGGACAAGTGTAAGCCATGTGTCTCCTTGGCTAACCAAGGGACACATGGGAAAGACCAAGAAATGATGAGGGTGGTTGGGGAGATTAGGGTTAGTAACAAGGGCTCACACCAAAACCCTAGGGCCGACCCCCTCTCCTTGAGACAAGTTTCATCTCATTCTCTCCCTCCCTCTTGAGCAAAAGAACTCTCTCCCTCTCTCAAACCTTCACCCATTTGGCCGAACCCTCCCTTGGGGTTTTTTCATCTCAATCCCTCTCCATCTCTTATCATACTTGGCCGAATTCTCAAAGTGGATCAAGGGGTTGCATTGCCTCTTCTCATCTCTCTCTCTCTCACACGTTTTCGGCTCTAAACTTGGAGAAACCGAAGAAAGAAGGAGGAAGAAAGAAGCACTAAGGAAGGAGCAAAATTAGATCTAAAGAACGGAGGAGTCGTGAGAGAGGTATGTAATATTCAACAAGGTTTTAATGATTAAGAAGAAACTAAGGGAACCATGGTTTCGGTTATGGAATGGCCGAAAACATGGGGTTCCATTTCGGATTGAAAAGATTGGCCAAATGGTTATAAGGCCATGGATTGGAAATCCATCCAAGGAATAGCAATAAGATGAACATGAAACAAGGTATTGTTCAAATCCGAAATGTGGTTTTAGAGATTGAAAAATGGACAAAACCCTAATCTTGTTGATGGGTAAGATAGGTTGTATAAATGAAGTTGTTAAGGACTATGTGTATACATGATTTATGGATGACCTTATGTATGTTCAATATAAGGGATAAATTTCATAAAGAGAATAATCAATAACAACGTTCGGCCCCTTGCATGGCCGAACCCTAATTTTTATATATGGATCATTTGAGGACTCAAGGAAAGACAAGATGAGGTTCGGCCATGTTGTATGGCCGAAACCCATCAAGTGCTAAAACATGTTGTATGAAAATACCCATCCTCATGGTGATATGAAATGGAAATAGAATGAAGAGGAGGAGCCATGGGTTCGGCCATGTTGTATGGCCGAACCCCATGGAAGAATGTTTATGGATTTACATATGTTTTAAATGATGGACCATGGACTATCAAGTTAAGAAATAAATGAAAATGAAGAACCATGGGTTTGGCCATGTTGTATGGTCGAACCCCATGGATCATTCTATGGATCTTCGAATGTGTAAAAGGTTAAGTGATTAACTATGAAAAGAAATGATGGCTAAGATGGGAAGATGATGAAAATGAAGAACCATGGTCGAACCCCATGGATGACTTTTATGGACTTAGGTGTATTTAGAAAGTTAAATGATTAACCATGAAATATTAGATTAAGAACTGAAGGAATGAATGATGTTGGACCCACTTTGTCTAAAATAAACAAGGACTAGAAAAAGGGTCAAGAAGACAAAAAATGAGGTTCGGCCATGCTGTATGGCCGAACCCATTGATGGGTTTTTGTTGTGGACTTGAACACTTTTCAGCCATGATGTATGGCCGAACCCCCTTGAGGGTCTTAACCGGGTTAAGGACTATAATCGTAAATGGAAATGAACATGGAATGATGGGAATCAAATGGGTCATCGATTTGATTTATTTATGTGTTAAATGTAATAAGGTAACGGGATTTCACAAACGGGTGTACGATCGGCTTTGACGCTATCAGTGATCGGTTTTGACAAAAATGCAAGGATACAATATTTGGACGTTGGTAGGATTCCTACCTTGTTGAAAACCTTGGACTATGTATATGTGATGATTTTTATTTATATGTGTGATGATCTATTTTTGGTATCCAAATGTTATGTTTTAAGGATGGGATTTCAATGCTATATGTTTAATATGGAATAGCATTATGCACTCACATCTCATGCATGGCATGGGAGGGAACTTATGAGAGGAGTCCATGCTCCATTCGGGTATCCGATAAACAAACGTGGGGAGGGATCCGCACTGATTCCGATTATGATATTTGAAATGAAAGAGGAGTCCACGCTCCGTTTGGTGGGACCGATAAGGCATACGTGGGGAGTCATGACAATGCATACCTTGATGTGGTTTGTACATCAAGAGGATTGTTTATGTGATTGAGATATGTTTGATGGGTGGGGAATCATGGCATATGATACCCATGGCATGGCATTGACTTGCATGATTTTGACATTATGTATCTATTATGATTTCTATATTAATCCATGTGTTTGACCCTACTCGGAATACCTACTGGGCGCGTTGACTAACGCCCTACTTCTACCTTAGGTGATAATACAGGGAATGGACGGAACGAAAGACGTGAACGGAGCCAAGCTTAAGAGCTTGGATAATTTAGATTTATTTTAGTTAAGTTTTTATTTCGAACAATGTAATTTGAGTTATTCGCAATTTGGGACTGTAATAACTTAGAACTATCCTGCTATGGTTTCGTTTTAATTTTGGACATTTTTAAGATTAATTTATGTGATGGACTTCCTTGCTTAAAAATGGATAGGGTTAGTGTAATAGCCCGAATTTTCGAATCAATATATATTGGACATTTAATCGTTTTAATTTGGAATTTGATGTGATGAAAATGCCAAATGGATCAACTTTGGGACAAGGGTCCAAGAATGGCCCAATTGGGCCACAAATTGGATGAAATCCATTTGATGGGTCAATGAGAAGTAATTGGGTCAAAGATAGTCAAGGTGAGTCAAAGTGGGCCCGATCACCATGTGGGACCCAATGGATCAAAATTGGTCCAAACCCTAAGGTAAAGGGGTAGAAAATAATCGCTTGGGCCGTGGGCCCAATGGTGGGCCAATTAAATTAAAAAGGGTGATTTGGAATTAAAACCCCTAAGTTATTAATGAAATGAAATGGTATGACCAAATGGGGCCCACCTCCACCTCACCAATTGAGGTGGCGTGTGGACCAAGGAAAAAGTGGGACCAACCATCATGGTTGACTTGGTCAACCATGGATAAATGTAAGAATGACTAAGGTGGATTAAGGTAAATTAAATTGATTAAAATTATTGTAAAATTACCTAAGTTAAAATTAATGGAATTAAAATAACATGGCCAAGTGGGGCCCACCCCCACCTCATCAAGTGAGGTGGCGGGTGGGGTAGGTATATGTGGGGGCCGTCCACCATGATTGACTTGGTCAACCATGGGTGGATTTATTAGATAGATAATTTGATGGAATTAAATTGGATAGAAATTAATTAACCTAAGTGAGGACTTAACTTAATTAATTAGGTTGATTAATTAGGGTCAACATAAACAAGTCAAAGAGGACATGGGAGCCATGCTTGGTGGTTGGGTCTCAACCACCACCACCAAGGTCAAGGGAGCCCATATTTTGGTTGGTGGAGACATGATGGAGGGGTATGGTCCAAGTAAGACCAAAGATGAGATGGGTTTTCCATCTCATCCTTCTCATTTCACTCTCCCTCTCTTCACACCGAAAAAAAAAAAACGTCCCTCCATGTATCAAGAGAAGAAAATAAGAAAATAAGAAGACTTAGAGGAAAAGAAGAGAAGAAAAGGGAAGACCAAGCATTGATCAACCATCACCACCTCAAGATCAAAGGCTAAGATCTTGTTTTCCATCACCTTCCCCTCTCCATCCCTCTCAAACAAACACTCAATATTGGCCGATCCTAAGCTTGGAGGGCCACACCATTGATCAAGCTCATCTTGGCCGATCATCAAGAAGAGAAAGAAGGAGAAAGGGCTAAGGAAAGCAAAGAAGAAAGAAGGACGGAGGAGTCGTCGGTGCGGTAAGAATTTCTTAAACAAGAGTTTATATTTTTAAAGATAGTAAATGGAATCCATTTCTTAGACCAAATATGGCCAAAAATGTTGTGGGCCGTGGATCTAAGATCCAACAAAAGATAGGATAAGAAATGGATAAAAATGGCGGAATGGATTAAGAAATGGATGATTTTTAATTAAGGTGTGAAGGTTTAAAATGGTGGAGAATGGTTAATGAAAATTAGGTTTCAAATGGTTAAGAATGGGTGATTTTAAAGGATTGTTAAGATGAGAAAATCATGGGGAATGCACATGATTATTTTAATGAGAGTGAAGAGATAGAAAATGATGGAGAAAATGATAGTTTTAAATGGATTACAAAGTATATGATATAAGTTTTTTTTTAAAGGGCCAAAATGAATGAAGGTTAGTGATTTTAAATGGATTATATTTTTGGGACAAAACATGAGTCTTTGAAAATGGCATCCATAGAGGTGAACCCTATAGTAAGGTTATGGGACTTTTAGGCATGGAAAATAATATGGAGGAATGGGAATTTGAATAGATGAGTAAGTATGGTATGTAGTAATCTTTTGATGGAAAATGAAGATTTAGATGGATGATTTAATCTTCATTGGAAGTATGTTAAAATGGGTAAATGAAACCAAGAAAAATGGAGAAAGAAACATCATGGGTTCGGCCATGATGTATGGCCGAACCCATGACCCAATTTTGGATCAATTTTAGGCTAAGGTTAATGTATGTATCAATGCTTAAGAGTTTGTTTTAAAGAGCCAAAATGAACGAAGATTAGTAATTTCAAATTGGATTAATTTGGGATAAAACTTAGTCTTTAAAATAACATCCATGAAAGTGAGCCATGAACCATGGGTTTGGCCATGGTGTATGGCCGAACCCTATGGTGATGATTTAGTGATTTTTTGAAGGTAAAAGGAAAAATGGAAAGAGATGATAAATTTAAATGCATTTATGAGTAGGTATGTGATGTTTTAAATGAGATGAAAAAAGGGATTTTAAATGAATGATTTAATTTCATTTGGTGAAGGTAAAATGGACCCAAGGGAATGGAAATAGGCACCATGGGTTCAACCATGGTGTATGGCCGAACCCATGACCCATTTGGAGGTCATGATTATGGGCCAATTATTGAATCATATATGGAGTTAGATGATTACAAATTTAATTAAATTAGGTGGTTGTTTTTATGGAAGTTAGGTCATGGTCAATGAAACCCTAATGGATCTAAATTAGGGATGAAGTTTGGACTTAGAAGATACATAAACGAATGGATGATTGAACCATGAGAGAGGAGTGGTAAAACGGTAAATAAGTGCCACATTGAAGAACCATGGGTTCGGCCATGGTACATGGCCGAACCCTATGGGGATTAGACATGGAATCGGATATTACGAATGATTAAATGAAACGGATAGATGCTGTGTTTTAGGCTCGCAAATCGGAATTTTTTTAAAAAAAAAAATTGGCCAAAATCGGATTTATGTATGAGTCTAAAACCAATGGATAATGGGCTAAGTTAGGGACTTAATCATGGATGACGTATGGACTAATTCGATAAATATAATAAGGTATCGGACGTCGGCAAACGGTACGCAATCGGCGATCGGATTATCGAACGGGAAGCGTAACGGAACGCGACACGGTATTCGGTAGGATTCCTACCTTTTTGTAAGCGATGGATATGTGATGGCATTTTAGATTATTTTGATTTGGCTTATGATGGATTTATGATTATGATTTATCTTATGATGAGTTTTAAGTTATGAATCATATGGATTATATTTTAACATTATGCATTATATGGCTATGTATAGTATATCAAAATTATGGTTTATCTATATACTACATAGCATAATGCACGTACATCTCATGCATGGCATGGGCGGGAAAATAATGAAACCGGAGTCCATGCTCCGTCGGGGCGACCGAGAATCAGACATGGGGATAGCCTGAGGGCTATAACCAGAGTCCATGCTCCATCGGGGCGACCGAGAATCAAACATGGGGATAGTTCGATAACCGGAGTCCATGCACCGTCGGGGCGACCGAGAAGCAAACATGGGGATGATACATTATATGATCATACGGATGATGGGTGGGACACATGACATAGGCACCCATGGCATAGCATTCATCACATGCTTATTTTGTTATATGTTATTTTATCGGTATATGTGTTATCACTAATCCATGTGCTAGCCCTACTCGGAGTCCTACTGGACGCGTTGACTAACACCCTACTTCTACCCTAGCTGATGACACAGGGGATGTCGGAAGCGGTGGACATGACAGGAGCCAGCTTAGGAGCTTGGGAAGCGCAGTCTAAGTTTATTTACGTTTACATTTTGGAGATGTAATTTTAAAAGTAACTTAGCTTGTCGGGTTGTATAAATTTACATTTCTTACGATGGTTTGGACGTTACTTATGGACGATTACATTTTGTGATATAAGTATGAACATAGGGGCATTTTGGTAATTCAATGTTGTATCTTCCCTTCTATCTAAAAATTGGTAGGATAGAATCTATTATCATGTTCCGAAATGATTAGAATCCGCGAGCTTACTCCTACGCGTGAACCATTCTCGTGGACTTAGTTCCGCGCATGCGTGGGGTTGGCCAGTTAAGTGTCGGGCTTTAGAAGCTCGGACATAACTCGCGTCGTGGCCTCCCACGCTCTCTTTCACTCTTCTATTTTCAAAAAAAAAATAGACTCTGATTTTCGAAAAATGGGTGAAAAAGGGCTGGGCGTTACAGTTAGTAATCTTAATCTCATATTAATTTCGCATTATGTTTATTCCGCAAGTATAGCCTTAATGCGTGTGAACCGTTTTTGTGGACTTAGTCCACGCACACGTATGGTTGGCCAGTTAAGGGCCGGGCTTTGGAAGCTCGGACTTAGCTCGCGTCGTTGCGTCCCACTCTCTCTCTCACTCTTTATTTCAAAAAAAAAAATATATATATATATATATATATAGACTCTGATTTTCGGCGAGTGAAAAAGGACGGAGCGTTACACTTTTCCCCTCTAGATGTTAATACAGGTAAAGGAAAAGAAAACAAAAGTTGGACCCGAAGAAAGCCAATCATGATCGGATTTTGAACAAAGAAAGGAGCTTGGAGGATTTAATTTAGTTTGATTTTTTTGTATGATGTTTGTAGTAGTGTTGATCAATGGAATGTAATAATTTTAGATAACTCCTAGACTTTGGACTTGTTATGGTTTTGTAATTGACTTAAGCTTATGGTATTTTCCTTACTTTTGCTCTTAATGGAATGATCTCTATATTATTATAATACATGAAATGTTTCCAAACGTTTATGAGAGTGATGTGTGTAAATGTTATCATGGACGAAATCCACACACATGTCACAGTTGGCCAGTTGAGGGTCGGGTCTTCGGTGTCTGGCTTGGCTCGAGTCGTGTAGCTCCGGCCCCTTTTCTAAGTTACTTATCAAAAAAAAAAATATATATATATATATATATATACATACTCTGATTTTTAAAGGCATGGAAAAGAACGGGGCGTCACAAAATCCAATTGTGAGATTTTGGATTAGGATAATTCATTTTGGGAGTTGTATCGTAAATGTGGTAAATTCACAATACTACGAAAATGGGCCCATTTACCCAGCCTGAAGATCCAATTTGAAATTGTAGCCTATGAACCAAAGCCCAAAATTTAGATTGAAGCCCAAGTCTATAATTCAAGTACAAGCTCATCAACTCAAGGTGGATCTATTGAAATTCGTGTGAAGCATTGTGGAAGCAAGAAAGACAAAAAAAATGGGATTTGGATTGGCCAAAGAGAGAATTTTGGAAGAAATCTTAGAAGGAATATTGTTACGTGGCTTCAGTATTTTCACCATAAATTTTTCCTCCAATGTCCGATTGCATTAATTCGTTTTGCGTTGGAAGGAAAACTTCTACGGATACAATTTTGTATTCATGAACATTTCGTGATTCAGACGTTTACTAGGTCAAAATTGATCTGCAATATGGTGCATGTGTAGAAAAATGGGATTTGTGCCTTACTTTCCAAACTAATCCAAAATTCCTAAAATCATGGAGTTGTATCTGCAAAATTCGCCCAGGGCCTTGGAATAGACAGTGAATTTCGAATTTAGTAAATTGAAGGAGAGAAAATCATGGAAGAGAGAGACTTTTGGAGAAAGCTTTGGGGAGAGACTTTTGTAGAAAGTTTTGGAGAGAGGTTTATGGAGAAATTCTCTCCAAGCCTTCTCTAATCCAGTCTCTTTTGAATACTATAAATATGGGTCCTGAGACACACTAAAATTCGACCAAAGCAAAGGCTAGATCTGTGAATTGAAATAAGGAGGATTATAGATCAAGAAAACAAGGCTGGAATTCGAATTTTACAAAGGGTTTGAGGTTGGTGAAATTTTGATTTCGAAGTTATTGTATTCTTGTATTTTTATTTCAAAAATCCTTTTATTGTATTTCTATATTCTTTTCCCATCAATAATATAGTCAAAGCAGATTTTTTTTAGATTTCATTGGTTTCCAATTTTCAATTTACATTGTGATTGGTTGAGTTTATTTCTATTTTTTTTATGTAGTTTATATTGAAAATTATTTCAAGGTTACAAGGAAAGTAGAACCCCGTTTAGGATAGGTGGAACTTAACCTTTCAAGATCTAAGGACCTTTTCGAAGAATAGATTATTTTTAGATTCGGGACTGAGAAAATTCTGCCCAAGCCTAAGGCTTGAATTGAAAATCTTTCATAAATGGAAAATATAATACTCATATTGAGAATTTTTATAAATGAGATTTATGCATGTAATTTTGTTAATTCAAAAATACATAGTCTAGGTTTTATTTTTATTTTTCATAAAATATGGATATGATGCCAAATTGAATATTTGTCTATGTTGTCCAAAACAATTATACATATGTATCTTTATTTTTGTGTTTATTTCATTTATTCAATTCTTTCAAATTCTTTGCAACTAGGTTAGAATTATTTTGTTGAATCTTAATTTTATTCTTTTTAATTGAGGGGAGCATGATGATAACTTTTAGATGATGTTTTCATGAAAGATAAAATTTCATAATGGTTAAATTTTAATTTTAGATGATGATTCCATTATTAGATTGGTTTAGGAATTTAGAAAGTTTCTAAGCAAATGATATGTTTCCAATGATTAGAATTTTGGTTTTCATGTTTAGATTATTTCCACTATTTATTTTCTTGAACTACACAATCTCAATCACATATATTTGTTTTTTGTTCATATATTTTGAATGTTCCTTGTGTAATCAACCTCGTACTCATATGTTATACTATAAAATGATTCATATGCTTGCGAGTATTTAAAATTTGCACAACAAGCTTTTGGCGCCGTTGCCGGCGAACAAAGCAAAAATATATGTTTTGAAATTTTGTGGTTTAAGAAATAATGTTATTTTAGAATTTTCTAATTTAGGCAATTCTTCAAAATTAGAAGTTTCTGTTTTTTAGAAATTTTATTTTAGAAGGTTACCTAAAATTATTTTTTTTTTTTTAAATAATAGAAATCTTTAGAGTTTTTGTTTAAACTTGAAACTTTTTGCTAAATCTAGAACCTTGTTGAATTTAGGAATTTCTATTTTTTGAAATCTTCTATATTCAGTTAGTTTCTATTTTTAGAATTTTTCTAATCTTGGAAAGATGCATTATTTTAGGAATTTTCTTAGCTTGGAAGAAAATCTAAATTTGGAAATTTTAAAATTTTGTCTATGGTAAGTCTTAAAATCATCTAATTTTAGAAAAATTCTATTTTAAGAAAATTGTCAATTTTTGGAGACGTTTAATTTTGGACAATTTCTAAACTTAGAAAAGTTTCTAATTTTATAACTTCATCTAAACTTAGATGGTTTCTAATTATGGTATTTAATTCATTTATTTGGTGCTTAGATCTAGAATTTTATTTATAACCTCTAATCAATTTTAAAGCCTAAATTGGGTTTTAAATATTTTAATTCTTCCCTAGTTATATGTTTAGGAAAAATTGCATCTATAATAGGTTTCATGCATTCTTTATGTGAGTTAGAATTTTCACTTTGGTTTGGGGTATTTCAATTTTCAGGTATTTTGAATAGCGCAGTAAAAATTTCTGGCAGGAAAGTACGACAGGCTAGGTGAGTGTCTAATCTCATTTTCTTTAATTTTATCTTTTCATGCGTTCATATAGAATTTTTATTTATGGTGTTTTCATTTATTATTTGCATTTAAAAAAATTGCATATTTACTTTGCTCATGCATTTAGGTTCTTAGTATTCATGTAGTAGATTAGATTGTTTGATTCTTCTTTGCATATTTGTTTTGAATCTTGCATTGTTAGATTTAGAATTGCATTCACGAAAAAATAACAAAGATAAAAAAAATATTAATAAAAATGGTTTGTGCATTCAAAATAAAATCAACTTTAGAACCATTAGTTAGAAATAGGGTGTTCATGCTCAATAGGACCATCTTTATTTTAGTTAATTTTGGATCACCTGTCTTAGTTTTTCTTCAATCATGGTGTCTAAGGCTAGTTCTGTCCCTAAGGCGTGAGGTCGAGCATATCTAAGGATAAGCTGGGACGAGGTGTCATCTGTGCTCCCCCATTTACCTAGGAACTTACCTGGTCGTGATTGTTGTAAAACTTCAACCGAAGACTTAAAATTTTCTAGAGAAAAGATTAGGTGCAATCTAGTTTTTAAAACCCCTATGTCAATTAGATTTAGGTCATTTTTTGTGTGAAATTTGTTTGGTCTTGTTTGTCTTTTTGTGAAAATGAGTGTTTGGAGGCCTAATTCGACCAATCGTTTAGTTAGAATAGAGTCTCTAGGTTGTGAATCTTGTGTCAGTCAGTGATGTGATGGCAATATCTATTCCGGAACTTTTATTAAATCCCAATAGTTGTAACCATGGTGAGCAGAATCTGACCAATGGTGAACTTAAATGTTGAAGGGAACAATGTGGTAAATCCTAGCATTGAGGAAAATCCTATCCACCCCTGTATGATATAAATAATCCAGGGATTTTACCAGAAATGTAGAATCGGAAACGTGGCAAAGAGAAAAATATTTTGACAATATACTTTCCATTCTACCATATCTTCCCTACATAGAGCCGCCCTTGTCACCCAAAACATCATAATCACCATCTAAGGATAACTTTGTGTGTGAGTGTCAACCAATTTGTTAAGTCAATCTAAGATTCTAATTAATTTGTTTAAGTTAGAATACTTTAGGATTTTTATTTTTGTGTCTATTTATAAGTGCTGCAAGTAAGTCCTCTTATGTACATCTAAACCCAAAATAACACTATTCTGATTTTGCACATGATCACTGTAGATTAGGGAACATTGTGGACAATGTTAAATTTAAGTTTGGAGGTATTTAGGGGTTGCACTTGTGTCATTGATGAGTCCAATAATAAAAACGTTTTGTGCTTTTGGTCTAAATTTTTTTTTTTTTATAATGAAGGGAATAGTAAGTTATGAGCACTAAGCCTCCTTGGTAAAAAAAAAAGGACTCATAGTCATTTTTCAAGCATCAATATGTAACTGAATTTTTTATATCATGTTTTTCCAAAAAACATTTTATGGAATTTATACTCGGAAATACTTTTACACAACCATATTAATATTAGTCTGAAAAGAAGAATACTCAGAAGTCTAATGATCACCAGAGGAATACCAGTAGAGACTTAGGCCTAGTGAGCTTTAGAGCCATTCGTTTTCTTAAGGGTTATAAGTAATTCTTATTTTCTTTGTTTGCACATTCAGTCATTATTGACCTCACTATTCTTTGTCTTGGTCACAATACTGTGAATGACATCAAAATTGTGTTAGTACACTTGAATTTTTTTTGAATTTATTTGGAACAATAAAACTACTCTATGAACCATATGATAGGATATAGGCCATTTTTTGATCGATTGAGCATTCAAGCCTACCAATTTTGTTCATTCTATCTTGATAGTTCCCAGTTGAGCCTATATAGCCAGTTTTAATGACTAGCCATGTTTACCATACCCAAATCCAATTACAGGAGTTTGAGCTAAAATGGAAATATTTGTGACCTATTCTAGAGCTAAGAAAAAGTTGGAGATAAAAAATTGGAATGGTACTCTAAAAAATGGTACTTGAAAAGGAAAGAAAAATGAATGATGCAGAAAGAAGAGAAAAATATATCATCAGAAAAAAAAGAAAAAAAATGAACATTTGTACATCAAAAGAAGGAAAAAAAAAAAAGGGAACATCCAGACATCAAAAGAAGAATGTGAAAAAAAAAAAAGAAAAAAAAAGGGAAAAGAAAAAATAATTCTTTGAAAAAGTCCTAAAAGAAAAATGGAGGAAAAATATCCCATTCACATTTGAAAAGCCTCTAACTTTTATATTCAAAGTATTTAAATTTAGAGTTCTTTCGTCCTTATTTGATTTGAGCCTATCCCAAACCACGTTTCATCCTATTAGGAAATCCTATTGATCTTAAACCTAAATAGGGTATTTCATGTAGAGAATAGAGGAGGGAAAATGATGGTGTATAACTCAACGTTCTCTAGAAAGTGGCATCCATTCATGAGATATATATTTTCTTTGATCAGTGTCGTCTTTCCTAAATACGTATGTGAGAAATTTTGATTTGAATACATAAACTTTGCTCACATTTACCTCCGAGCATTAGTCTTTCTGAGAGATATATCTGGTGAGGTTTGAAGTCAGAGCATTTTTTACAATAGTGGTTACAAAACTTGTGCGTCTTTGGGAAAAAGAAGTTACTTTAATATTGTTTAAGTGTTGAATCTAGAAAAATTACATGTTCGCCTTTCAATTTTGGATTAGTTTGCCTTTATTTTGTAAATAAAAGATGCATTTAATAAGATTTTCTAGTTTTGCAGATAAGACTTTGGAAATAGAGGAAAAAGTCATAAAACAGTGGATAATTGTAAAAAGTGAGCTTAAATTGGAAGATTTGGAATTTTATAATTAATACATACCACTTTTAGGATTTTCAATTTAAACTAATTAATCTAGATCCAGTTATGAGAGTCTACATTAATTTAATATTTTAGATTTTAAGTGATTGGTTAATTATTTAATTCCATGAATAGAGAGTCTGCAATTAAAGAAGCCAAGAGTTTACAATCAAGATCCATGGGCCTGAGATCCACTATAATTGGGCCAGGCTATGCTCCGAATGTCAAGCATTGGGCCAAGCTCAAGCACTCCATGTGCATTTACCAATATGGGCCAGGCCAATGTGAATCCAAGTCCAGCAATCCCAAGTCCAAGAAGTTGAAGTCCAAGTCCAATCCAAGGTCCAATTACTCTAGGTTCATATTCGAATTTTGCAAACCATAAGCAACCATAAGCCCAAATCCACATCCAAAAGCCAACCCCATCTTCATACATGCAATCCAGACCATCCATCCATCCACACCATTTCATAGCCATTATTTTAGGAAACCCTAGAGCCACCTACTAATCCAATCCATACATTCATGACATTAGATCTAGGCCATCTATTCCATCCATCATTTAGATTAACCTTAGGATTATGATCATCAATGCATCACCTTATCATCCATCCATTTAGATCATCCATTTATTATTAAATCAATTAGATATTAGGACATTTAGTGCACAACCTAGGATTTAGCACACCATGCGCATATGTCCCATTGCATCACACGAAAATCCCAAGTCTAGAATCCTCCATGCGCATGAAATTCCTAAGTTTCCTCTCCAATCCATCCACCTCATGTACACATCATCTAGATCCTAGCTTTTCTCCCAATCCAATAAAAAAATAGTCCCACACGATTTTTGCACTATCCATCTAGATCCCATTCGAATTTCACTAGGTCAACCCTCCACGTCACCTCTCATCATCTCATCCATCCATGCATTCTATCTTTTAATCCCAACCATTCATATCATGCATTGCACAACCCAAAACCCAAATTACACATGTCAAATTTGATCGTGCCCTATCTTCTCTCTCAAATCCCTCTTTCCTCTCATTCTCTACTTAGATCTCAAGGCATCAAATTCGTGTACACATCTATGTAGCCCTAGATTTTTCATCTTAAATCCCATCCATTCACCATAAGTTAGATCCAACCGAAGCCCTTCCTTTACTAACTTAAATCCAGATTTAATCTCCACCATCCATTCAATCCCAAGTCCTATAAATACGCCATTCCATCATTGCTAAACTCGAGTTTCACCTGGAGCGTAAGAGGACCAAAGGTTGGGAGAAAATACAAGAAGACAGAAGCACCATTCAAATTTTACAAGTGAGAGTTGTAAATTTTCATTTTATTTTGTCTTTCTTGTACTTAATTTGTAATTGTCTGTACTTAATTCTTTCATTAAATAAAAGTGAGATATTCCTTTAGGATCCTGAGACATCCAATTTTCAGATTTAATTAATGATTTTTTTATTTGATTTTGAGTTTATGATCTTTGATTAATTAAATTGGACATGAAATAGTTAGGACTTAGGTTGTAAGTGTTGAATCTAAGTTACTAAGGCCTGATTTCTTAGATTAAAGTTTATAAGTCTTGATTTTGATGAAGATCATGAATTGAATGACGGATGTTTACCCGAATTTCAGCCCTAGATTTTACTCTTATTTATTTATTTTGTGTGATGAATGATCTATTCCAATAACCACCCTTTCAATTATGCACTTTTATATTCTATCATTTACTTTTATTGTCAATTTAGTTTCAATGTCTGTTTTGTTTTGTTTTGCAATTTCTTCTGCTTGTATGTTGTATTTTTATTGTTCTAATTATTTTCAATTCTTTAATTCTTTTTTCATGTATTTTAATTGTCTTATATTCAAAGTACACTCCTAACATATGTGTTAACTAGATTGAGGATTAATTTAATTTGGATCTTTAATTTTGATTTTCATAAATTCGTGTGAGAGATTGTTTATAAATTCTACATTAATCCATTTTTTAATTGTATTTAATTAGTGTTCTAATTTTTAGATCTATTTATTAAAATTAAGATTTGTTAACTTAGAGAATAGGATTGATTTCTTGGGATTAGACTAATTTAAAGATCTACATTATTTAAAAACATAATATTTCAAAATCATATATTTATGTTGACATATAGATAATATATTTGTTCTCTATGGGATCGACCTCGCACTTATAACTCTATAATATAAATGGTTCGTGCACTTGTGAGATTTATAAATTTAAAACATATCAACAAGTTTTTGGAGCCGTTAACGGGGATTCGTTGTGGCATTAACAATTTTTTGGCGCCGTTGCCGGGGAACATTTAACTTATATGTGAACATTTAAATATGACTTTTGAATTTTATGGTTTTAGAAAACACTTCTATTTTTAGAATCTTCTAATTTAGGAAACTCTTTAAAATTGGAAAGTTCTATTTTTAGAAACTCTAACTTTGGAAGGTTACTCAAAATTAAAATTTTCTTTAACATAGGAGATGTTAGTGCCTCGGCTTGGCCAAGACTCTATGTTTGTCAATTCCATGACTCGGAAAGAAGCACTTCCTAGAAGCTTGAAGACCCAAGATGATCAAGAGTAAAGATCATGCTCCACCGGATTAAAGCTCATCGTTATGACAATCACAAAACAGGTTTGTTGGTCATAGATGACCTTAGGTGGTACCCACACATTAAAGAGGACTATCCCTAGGCTTAGTGGAACAAATGGTTAAATCATAAAAACCCTAGAGAGGAAAGTTGACAGTGAATTGGAACCCAACTTGGAAATATGTATTTGGTTTCACTGTCAGCTCAACCAGTCTTATCTCACCGACCCCTCGGTGCAGTCAGGATCGACCCCAATCGTGGTCAAGGACTGGTCGGTCCAAATGACATTAGGTTCTGGAACATTAAACTCTCATTCTGGGTTTGCCTCTGATCAAGAGTCTCGTATGCATTGACCCCCTCGGTGAAAGGCTGAAACGACCCCTCGTGGTCAACGACTCGAAGATCAAGATCTTGAGTTTTAAAACCGTGAACTCTTTGGTCTCTCGAAGAAACATATCAGAAATCAAAGACCGTTCGAGAGTACCAGGACCGACCCCTCGGTAATGGACTACAGGTCGTTCTGGGTAACAGGTTTCCAAAGTTGAAACTACTGTCTAACATGTTTTGCACTAGAATGAGCCTCTCGTATAGACCAACCTCTCGGTACCATAAGTGTCAACTCATCGGCGGTAACGACATGTCGATCAGGAAAGAATACTACCATTGGGAGTGCACTTAATGCACAACGGTCGGAAATGTAACAATAATATTTCTAGTCACCGACCTCTTGGTGCGACCGACATGTCGGTAATTACTGTTACTTCAACTGGTTGCCTTCGCTATATAAACCAATCTTTATGCAACCAGTTGGTATCTTTCAGACGGATCAGTTGAACCCTCATCTTTACTAGTGAGCTTAAACAAGGGCCAACAGAAGGATCAATCTCTATCTCTTGTGCTTGCACTAGGGGAATCAAATACAACCAATCAAATTGATTGAGTTGTGAGAGAGAGAGAGGAAGGATGATAAAAACTCATAAACAACCATTCTGGGGATTGAGTTTGAGAGTGAGAAAGAGAGAACCATAAACTAGGAAACCTTTGGTAGAGCCAGTTTCCTTGTAACCCTGGACTGTGATTGCTAAACGACGGCTAAGGGGCGGAGCGTTGGCATACATGGGTGGGATCTCGAAGAAGCACACATCAAAAGAGAGAGCTTTAAAGGGAAGTGCTTCTTTTATTTTAATTTTCTTTTAAAACCTTTGTTCCGAAGTGGATTAAAGGGAGGTAACCTGGAAACACTATAACAAATTCTGGAGCGGTGTCTCCGGCACAGAGGTGGGTGAAACTCCCTGCCAAATGGATAGGTGGCATTCCTATTCAACAGTGCTAGGTGAAATTCCCAGATTGAGTGAGGTGGAATTCCTACTCTAATTGTGAGGGTGTAAGTCCCCACTTAGTGGATTTTGGAGATAGCTCAAGGTTGAGAGAGTCCTAACAGTGGATGTAGGTTGGCTAACCGAACCACTTTAAATTGGTCTTATGGTGTTTGATCTATGTGTGTTTGTATTTAGTATTTAAAAACTCTTCTTAACACACTTCACTTTGCATATTGATTATCTTATTCTACACATTGTGCACAAACATCAATAATCAAACATTACGTAAATGGTCATAATCTTAGTGTGATCGCTTAATAAAATTATTACACTAAATAAATCTCTAGATGAATGTTCCGCTGCACTTTAAACAATCAAGAAATTTATAAGCACCATTGAAAATGGGATTGACCTATTCACCCCCGTCTAGGGTCAATCATGATGTTCTAGCACATTGAAAATGGGAACTTTCAGGAGAGATCTTGAAATTTTCTAATTTTGCAAATTTTGCTAAACTTATACATTTATTTAATTTAGAAGTTTCTATTTTTGTAGAAAAGTTTTATTTTTGGAAATCCGCTAAATTCAATTAGTTCCTTCTTTTAGCCTCTTTCTAATCTCTTAAATATAATCTATCTTAGCAACATTTTAATTTTAGAAATGAATCTATTTTTGGAAGGTTTTAAAACTTCTATCTATTGAAAGTTTTAAAATTATCTAATTTTGGAAATAGTCTATTTTTTTAAAATTGCCCAATTTTGGAGACGTATAATTTTGGAAAATCTCTATTTTTGGAAGGTTTCTAATCGTCATTAAAAATTTATTCACACCAATTAGGAGACTTAATTAGATTTTAATTATTTTAATCTCTTTCTAGTTATAGTTTAGGACTTTGCATTTAGTTAGTCCATGCAATCTTTAGTTAGAATCTTCACCTAGGTTCATGTGTGGTGCTTTAGGAGTTTTAAAAATTGGGAGTTGAATTGCTGGAAAATATGCTCTTAGGCTAAGTTAAGTGCCTGACTACTTTCTTTTGATTTTATCTTTTTCATGCATTCATATAGATTTTATTAGGATGCTCTCATTTATTATTTGCATTTTAAAATAATATTGCATATTTACTTTGATCATGCATTTAGGTTGTTAGTCTCATTCATTAGTGTAGATTGTTTGATTAATTGTTTGCATATTTTCTTGTGTATCTTGCATTGTTAAATTTAGGTTTGTATTCACAAAAAGAAAAAAAGATTAGTAAATAAAATGGTTCATGCATTTAATGTAAAATCAATTTAGGAACCATAGGTTAGTTTTAGGGTCTTTAATGCTCATTAGGACAATCTTTAATTCAATTAATTTTAGATAACCAACTTTAGTTTTTCTTCAATAACAGTGTCTAGGCTAGTTCTATCACGAAGTCGTGAGGTCGAGCACGTCTAAGGATAAGTTGGGACGAGATGTCGTCGGTGTCCCCCACTTACATGAGAATTAACCTGGCCGCGATTGAGGTTAAACTCCTATTGGAGATTTAGAATTTTTGGAGAAAAGATTAGGAGCTGTTTAGAGTCTTAGGTTAATTTAGGTATTTGTTTTTAGTTTTAGGTCATTTATTTTGTTTGAATTTCGTTTGGTCTTGTTTGAGTAACAATGAATACTTGGAGGCGTGATTCAACTAAGCGTTTAGTTAGAGTTAGGCCCCCATTTGGTGAACCCCAAGTTAGTCATCAATCTACTTTGGATAACAGTAGGGCCTTGAGGATATGTCAGTTTCAACGCTAGCGTCTTTGTCAAATCTTGAGAGTTTCACCCGAGGTGAGGAGAGTCTAACTAGGGTAGGTTATAATTTGAGCGTCAAAGTCAAAATTAAGGAAAATCCTAAAGTTAAGGAAGAGCCTAGCAATGATGAAAGACCCAACATTGAGGAACAACCCGCACAAGACTGTATCCCATTTGATTTGAATGATCCATGTGCTTTCATCATGCCAGTGGGTGATAATAAGTGGGAAAAGAGATACTATACCCATGACATTATGTACTCATTGGAGCACATTCACCATCACCATCTGCCGATCGAATGGAACTCACTCAAGAAGGCCAAGGATGTGTCATTTGTGAAAAAATAATTAAGTTCGCAACCTTTATAGGTTTCTTTTTGAGTCAGTCAGTCTATGCTTTTCTTTTAGAGTCAGTCAGTTTAGGATTTTTAGTGAGTCAGTCTAGTTTAGGATTTTTGTTTCAGGTTCGTTGTGAGTGAACCTTTTTAAATACACCTGAACCCTAATTAACATTGTTTCAAAAAAATTCTAATTTACCCCTGATCACCTTAGATTAAGGAACATTGAGGACAATGTCTGATTTAAGTTTGGGAGTATCAAGGGGTTACACTGGTTGATTCCCTTAAAAAAAATTTATCAAAGGAAGACTGAGATTATTCCTTGTGTAAAAAAAAAAGGGATTTGTTGAGTGTAAGTGATTTTTCAGCATTAATGGGTAAATAAAAAAAATTATATCATATTTTTTCAATAAGATTTTTATAGGATTTATATTCGGAACAATTTTTACACTGCCATGTTAAAATTAGTTGGAAAAAGAAAAATATTCACGAGTCTAGTTATCACCTAGAGGAATACTAGTGGAGACTTCACCCAATGAACTTTAATGCCTATCTATTTTTCTGAGGGATATAAGTTAATCGATTTTTCTTTCTTAAGCTCATCAAGTCGTTGTGACCTCATTATTCTTCAATTTTGGTCATATTACTGAGAACGCATCAAATTTGAGTTAGTACACTTGAAATTTTTCAGAATTTATTTGAAACAAGGAAATTACCGTATGAAGCTTAGAATATGATTTAGGCCAGTTTTGGATTGTTTGAGTCTTCAAGCATACCTATTTTTGGTCATTTAATACTAGTTCCCAGTTGAGCCTCATTGAAAAATTAGCCTCTTTTATTGTTTAGCCATGTTTACCATACCAAACTCCAATTGTGGAGTCTGAGCCTCATTGAAATATTTGTGACCTATTCTAAGAGCTCAGAAAAGGTTAGAGATGACACAAATTGGGATGGTACTCTAAAAAATAGGCACTATAAAAAATGATGAAAAAGACAAAGAAAGGGAAAATCTAGACATCAAAAGAAAGATGTGAAAAGAAATTAAAAAAACAAAGAATATTTTGAAAAGTGTTGAGAAAAAAATTAAAAAAAATAGAGGAAGGAATATCCCGTCTTACATTTTGAAGACCTTTAACTTTACTGATGCAAAATATTTATTTTTGGAGTCCTTTATTCTTCTTTGATTTGACCTGATCTCAAGCCACGTTTTTTCCTATAGGAAGTCATATTGATCTTAAGTCTAATAGGGTATTTCATCTAGAGAACAAAGAAAGGAAAATGATAGTGTATAACTCAATGTTCTCAAGAAAATGGCATCCATTCATGAGATCTCTTGTTTTCTTTGAACTGTGCCGTCTTTCCAATACATATGTGAGAATTTTGATTTTGAATACATAAACTCCGCTCACATATACCTTTGAGAGAAAACAAACCCAAACCTCTGAGCGTTAGTCTTTCTAAGAGATATCTAATGAGGTTTGTAGTCAAAGCACATTTTCCGAAAGTGATTACAAAACTTGTGTCTATTTGGAAAAGGAAGATTGATTTAATATGGCTAAGCACACACTACACTCTGGATATAAGTTTTGTAAAATAAACTTTGGAATCGTATGATATCTAAATTTTTATGGACATGTTTTTGTCGAAAATGAAACTAAGGCTAAACAATTTTGATGTTTGTGGGTATCATCATTGCAAGCCCTCATGAGACTATAACTCATCTAGTAGGGGTAACCTAGGGGTTTAAAGGCTTGTTGCATATGCTAAATGCAATCGAGAGAACCAACGAAAGTGGTGTAGTTTAGGTTTAGGACTAAATTAGGATTATATTAGATTTTTGTTTTTAGATTTTCTACGTAGATTTGCTCGAGGACTAGAAAAATCTAAGTTTAAGAGTATTTGTTGAGTCCAGAAAATTACATTTTTTCTCTTCAATTTTGGATTAGTTAGCCTTTATTTGTAAATAAAATATGCATTTAATATGATTTTCTAGTTTTGTAGATAAGATTTGGGAAATACAGGAAAAAGTCATAAAACAATGGATAATTGCAAGAAGGGAGCTTAAATTGGAAGATTTGGAATTCTATAATTAATTCATACCACTTTTAGGATTTTCAATGTAAATTGAGTAATCTCGATCCAATTATGAGAGTCTACACTAATTTAATATTTTAGATTTTAAGTGCTTGGTTAATTATTTAAATCCATGAAGAGAGAGTGTGGAATTAAAGAAGCCAAGAGTTTGAAATCAAGATACAGGGGCATGAGATCCACTGCAATTGGGCCAAGTTATGCTCCAAATGTCAAGCATTGGGCCAAGCTCAAGTACTCCATTCGCATTTACCAATATGGGCCAGGCTAATGTGAATCCAAGTCCAGCAAGCCCAAGTCCAAGAAGTTGAAGTCCAAGTCCAATCCAAGGTCCAATTACTCTAGGTTCATATTCGAATTTTGCAAACCATAAGCAACCATAAGCCCAAATCCACATCCAAAAGCCAACCTCATCTTCATACATGCAATCCAGACCATCCATCTTCATCCATCCATCCACACCATTTCATAGCCATTATTTTAGGAAACCCTAGAGCCACCTACTAATCCAATCCATACATTCATGACATTAGATCTAGGCCATCTATTCCATCCATCATTTAGATTAACCTTAGGATTATGAACATCAATCCATCACCTTATCATCCATCCATTTAGATCATTCATTTATTATTAAATCCATTAGATATTAGGACATTTAATCATAGCCATCCATCCATACATTCATAAAACCCAAGATTTAGTGCACAACCCTAGGATTTAGCACACCATGCACATATGTCCCATTGCATCACACGAAAATCCCAAGTCTAGAATCCTCCATGCGCATGAAATTCCTAAGTTTCTTCTCCAATCCATCCACCTCATGTACACATCATCTAGATCCTAGCTTTTCTCCCAATCCAATCCAAAAATAGTCCCACATGATTTTTGTGTAACACCTCGGATTTTCAATTTATTATTTTATGAAAATATCCATTTTAATTGTGAATTTTAGATTGGATCTTAAATGGATAAAGAATTGGGCCATGACCCAATTAGGACCCAATTGATTTTGGAATTGGTTTTATTAAAATTAAGTGGGCTGAAATTAATTTAGTAATGCAATCCATGATTATGCGCATGGAGAGGATTAATATAGATTGCCTTGGCCGAAATTTAAAGATAGGCAATCCACGTTTATGCATATGGTATAAGAATTAAATGAAGAAGTTGTCAAATTAAATAGATAATTGATCATGGCCGTGGGTAACATACCAAAGTGGGAAGGTCGGCCATTCTAACTTAAGATAACACAAGGGGCGCACGGCCTAAGGGGGTTGGCTATCTTAAGGAATTTCTAAATATGGACCATGGAAAGGTTTTAAAAGAGGCAACAAGGGTTGGCAACGTCTAAATTAAACATAAGGAGTACACGGCATTAGCACCTTCTAACTTGGGATTAACAGGGAGTAATAAAAGGAGAAGCAAGGAAGGGTACACGGTTTTTACACCTTCATAGCCGAACTCTCTCTATCTCTCTCTCAATCTCTCATTCTCGCCAAGATCAAGAACAAAGAGAAGAAGAAGGCAGCCAGCAAGAGGTGTTTCTTGTTTGAAAGAAATTAAGAAGAAAGGAGAAGGATTGGAAGAACAAGAAATCGGAAAAAGGTTAGTACTTTGTTTGATAAACTTATCTTGAAATAAAAGAACCATAGGGTTCGCCCATGGTGTTTGGCCGAACCCCATGGAGGAAGATTGGAGATGGGTTTAATGATTTAAATGGAAAAGAAGAACCATAGGGTTCGGCCATAGTGCATGGCCGAACCCCATGGAAAGACTTGATTTATTTTATTGGGTTTTTAAGAATGAAAACCATGGAAGTTATTAATAAGTTTATGGGGTTTTCAAACATGAAGATAATGGATTAAGAGTATTTTAAATGGAAGATCATTGATAATGTAATATGATGTTTGGAGGGGTGAGGTTCGGCCATGGTGTATGGCCGAACCCCACCAAATAAATTTATGAAATTGGAGTTTTCATAGGCATTGGATTATATGGACATAAGGATAATAATTTTTAATGGAACCATAGGGTTCGGCTATGGGTATGGCCGAACCCCATGGAAGGGATATTGATAAGGTTTAATGGATTTAAAGTAATGGTCAAGATCATGAACCATAGGGTTAGGCCATAGTGTATGGCCGAACCCCATGGGGTTGTTTTGGAATGGAGATAGATTTTGGTTGCTAATTATGGAAAGGTGGAGTTTAATTATGGAAAGCTTCCAATTATGGAAAGAGTTGCTAAAATTAGAAAGCATCCAAGTATGGAAAGAGTTGCTAAAATTAGAAAGCATCCAAATATGGAAAGAAGGTTGCTAAAATTGGAAAGTATTCCAATTATGGAAAGGTGTAGTTTATTTATGGAAACTATCTAATTATGGAAGGGTTTACTTAATTTATATTTATGGAAGGAGGTTGATAAATTTAGTAAGTTTTAATTATGGAAGGTATTTGTATAAATATGGACTTTCTAATTAAGGATATGGGTCGGCCATTACATGGCCGAACCATAATGGCTAAGATGATAGATTAAGGTTAATGATTTGTTTGAAAGAGGGTTTATAATTTGGAAAGGATGTTATGTTTGATTATTGGATTGAAAGAATGGAAAAGAAGGGTGAGGTTCGGCCATGGTGTATGGTCGAACCCCACCAACTATATTATGACTTTAATTGATTAAAATGGAAGGTTAGCCATGAATGGCATTATTGTAAATATATGGAAATATTGGACATAGGGTTCGGCCATGATGTATGACCGAACCCCATGAATTAATTCTATGGGTTAGGTTTATGTGTTAATGAATCAAGGGAAATGGATGGTATGAATTTAATATGATGATTGAATTAATGGGAAGACATGAACCTAAGCTAGTGGCAAAATGGTAAATATTGTCTAAATTGAAAGACCATGGGTTCGGCCACGATGTATGGCCGAACCCCATGAGATGTTTTGTGGGTCAAACATTAACTTAGGCAATTGTTTTAATGATTGAAAAGATGGGATTATGGAATGATAGCCATGGATGGCATTTTCGTAATTAGGTGTGAAAATGGTAAGCCATGGCCGAACCCCATGGGGTTTTGTTTATGGACTTAGAACCTTATAAATCAAGTGGGACTTGGTGTTGATTTATTATTATATTATAAGGTAGCGGGATCACACAAGAGGTGCACGACGGTGATCGATTCTTGAACGGAAGCGCAAGGACTCGTGAACGGTCTTTGGTAGGATTCCACCTCTTTGAAACCATGGTTTATGTACTTTGTGTTTATCTTATGTTTGATGAAAATATGTTTCAAAGGATATGATTTATTATTGGATTTTCAAATGCTATATTTAATTGTATAAATAGCATGTATTGATTGTATTTCAAAGGTTGATGTAAAATGCTAAGTCTATATGAGGAAAGAGCATGTGTTTTAATATGATTTTAAATGCTATGTTTATGTTATAAAATAGCATGTGTTTCATTGGCATCTCATGCATGGCATGGGGTAGAGGATTTGTAACCGGAGGGGTCACACTCCGTCGGGGCGTCCGAAAAACCTATGTACGGTACCTTGATGTGATTTTCCATCAAGAAGAATCCGGAGGGTCCATACTCAGCCGGGGCATCCGGAAGACCTATGTGGTGGGTACTTTTATGTACATGTGATGGGTGGGACTCATTACATTTGTCATCATTGCATGGTATGGATTTTACCTGGTTTTGGATATTATGTTATAATATACGTTTTGTACTAACCATGTGTTAGCCGTAACTGGAATACATACTGGGCGCGTTGTTCTAACGCCCTACTTCTACCCTAGTTGATGATATAGGAAATCAGGGAAACGATGAACGCAAGAGGGACCAGGCATAGGAGCTTGGAAGACTTATTTTATATGTTTTGAATAAAATTACTCATGAACTTGTATTTGAGTATTTAGATTACGGAATGTAATTGTAACGCCCACCCCTTTTCACTGTAAAATCAGAGTACATTTTTTTTTTAATTGATAAAGTGACAAAGGGCACGGACGTCACGACGCGAGTTAAGTTCCGAGCTTCTAAAGCCCGGAACTTAACTGGCCAACCCTACGCGTGCGTGGAACATAAGTCCACGAGTACGGTTCATGCGTAGCAAGTAAGCTCACGGAACATAAAAATAAATGCGGATGATCATAGAACTATCCTACCAGTTCCTTTTCAGATAGTAGGCAAGTAAGGCCATTTAATTACTAAAATGCCACTGGACTGCACCGTCCAAAATAAAATATACAACATAACAAGCCATCTAAGTTATTACATTTCCGACAAGCTAAACTATACAATTACACATTTCCAAAATGAAATAATTCAACTTAAACAAAATAACCAGTCCGCCCTTCCAAGCTCCTAAGCTTGGCTTCCGTCTCGCCCTTCCGGTCCGCCATCTCCTGCATTGTCAGCTAGGGTAGAAGTAGGGCGTTAGAACAACGCGCCCAATAGGACTCCGAGTAGGGCTAGCACATGGATTAGTAATAACAGCATACTGATAATAACCCAATGAAAATTGATAAACCACGTATAGTGAAAATATACGATATATGCCATGCCCTGGGTGTCTATGTTATGAATCCCACACATCATTCCTGCCATATACTGTCATATCCCTCTTGATGGAAAAACCTCGTCAAGACATGTCCAACCGCAAAATATCCCCCTTGACGGTAAAGCCTCGTCAAGGTGTCCCCATGCCTATTCTCGGTCGCCCCGACAGAGCATGGACTTCGGTTTCATTATTTTCCCGCCCATGCCGTGCATGAGATGTAATGCATTATGCTATGTAATATATACGTCTCATAACTCTAGTATATCATACATAGCCTTGGCATATAATGCATCATCTTAAAATATAAATCATAGTAGTAAACATAACATTCATAATCGTAAAACAACCCATCATAAGATAAATCCCATAGTCCACAAAATAAGATAAAGATACCATACATATCCATGGCTTACAAGGAGGTAGGAATCCTACCGAATACCGACTCGCGTCTTTATTTCGTTTTCGTCCAACAATGTGGCTACCGACTCGCGTACCACTCGCGTTATCCGGTACCTTATTAAATTACCAAATCAATCCAAGTTTTAATCATTTCCAAGCCCGTAAATCATAACTTAGTTGGTTTCTTCATTTTAGCCCATATTTACCATTTTTTGCCACTACCCTTCACATAAACAATTTTTCATTAATTTACGCCTACTTAAGCCCAAAATTTAATCCACAACTTAGGTCCTTAACTTAGGTCCATTATTGATTCACTAACCATGACCCAACATGAAAGAAAATCAGCCATCTAATTCAGCCCCGTTTTCCGTGGTTTAAAACACATCCATAAATCCAATTTTTTTGGCCATTTTAAATATTCCGATTTGCGAGCCTAAAACACAGCATCTATCCGTTTCATTTAGTCATTCGCGATGTAACCAATTTTTATGTCTAACATACATAGGATCATTAAAATCAGTCCCTTTAATTTAACATAATCTCCATTCATCCTACCGGATTAACAACGACCTCTGAAGATGTTCAAAACTGTACATTTCAATTCAGTCGACTGAATTACCAGTTCAGTCGACTGAATCACGAGTTCAGTTGACTAAAACACAGATTCAGTCGGCTGAACTTCGAATCAGAGTGTCTGTTTGTCCTGCCAGTTCAGTTTCAGTCGACTGAAATACACATTCAGTCAGCTGAAACATGGTTCATACCCCTTTCAGTCGACTGAATCACAGATACAGTCGGCTGACTTTGTATCAGGTCATCTGATTGTTCTGTCAGTTTATTTTCAGTCGACTGAATCATAGATTCAGTCGGCTGAACTTTCAATCATCCATTTACGTGTTTAATAAGCATCCCTTCAGTCGACTGAATCGTATATTCAGTCGGCTGAAACTTCCAGAACCCTTTTCTTATCTGAGAAGTTTGTGTTCAGTCGACTGAATCATAAGATTCAGTCGACTGAAACTCCCAGAAACTCATTTTATTATAAGCCACCATTAGTTCAGTCGACTGAATCCCTAATTTAGTCGGCTGAAAGTCCCAGAAACTTGTTTCTGATTCGTTTATCACCAGTTCAGTCGACTGAATCTATGATTCAGTCGACTGACTGTTTTGCCAGTCTTTTCCATTGCATATTTTGTATATTTTTCCTTCATGGTTCCCTCATTTAAACTCCTTAAAAATTACCCACTTCTTAATCACTTAAAAATATATATAAACTCTTGTTTTAAGAATGCTTACCACCCGACGACTCCTCCGGTCCTTCTTTCCTCTTTGCTCTCCTTGATATACGGTCAAGATGAGCTTGATCAAATGGTGAGGCCCTCTAAGCTTAGGATTTGCCAAGATTGGGTGGTTTTTTTTCTTGAGAGAGGGAGAGGGGAAAGTAATGAAGGACAAGATCCAACCTTTGATCTTATGGTGGTGAACTAATGCTTTACTTCTTTTCTTCTCTCATTCTCTTCTTAGCTTCCTTTCCTTAATTTTTTTCTTCTCTTCTCCTTCCTAGAGTGGGACGGCCATGGAGAATGAAAATGGAGAGAGTTGAATGAAAGGAGAATGGGAAAAGACATCAAGGCTTATCCCCATTTTTTTTTTTCACTTTACATTAATTACACCCACCAACCCTAAGATATTTTCTTAGATATTTTAATTGCTTTATGGCTTATGCCTCTACCCTCCCTAAGTCCCAACGTGTTCTATTTTTTGAGTTTGGGATGAGGTGAGTCCTCACCTCATGGGCCGCCTTTGACCATTCTTAATTACCATTTTTAAATAATTTAATTATTTAATTACTTAGTTACTTTAATTCCCATTTACTTATTTAAATCACCTTAGGTTAATTCATTATACTTAACCTAATTCCATTATTCCACCCATGGTTGACCAATCAACCATGGCGGTCGGCCCCACCAAACCTTGGGTCCACACTTGGCCACATCACCATTATTTAATTCCAAATAACTTAGGTGATTTAAAATCATTGAATTCACTCTAAGTGGATTACCATTGGGCCTATGGCCCAATTACATTTCCATCTAGCCCATTTACCTTAGAGCATAACCATCTTGACCCATTGGGTCCCAAATAGGTATTTGACCCACTTTGACCATTCTTAACCCATTTAAATAAATTTAAATCCAAACCATAGTCTATTGGGCCATACTTGGGCCTTTATCCAATTTTGGCCCATTTACCATTTACTCCACCAATTTTCTAATTTCCATCATTAAAATAAATAATATTCACATTTATATTAATTCCAAAATTCCGAGACCTTACAGTAATAACTTAGATGGTTGGATGATTTGTTGGGTAATTATGATGTTTTAATTATGGATAAGGATTTGACGTACTTTGCTATCTGATTGGAATAGAACTTGGTTCTATTATGATTCCGCATTTTGATGTTATGATTCCGCAGGTTATGAGTTTTATTCCACAAGTTGAAATTGCTATTTGTGAACCATTTTCGTGGACTTGGTCCCTACACACATAGGGTTGGCCAGTTAAGGGTCGGACTTTAGAAGTTCGGACTTAGCTCGCGTCGTGACGTCCCGCGCTCTATCACTCTACTCTGTTATAAAAAAAAAAATATACTCTGAATTTACGGGAAGAAGCGAGTGAAAAAAGGCGGGGCATTACATTTTGCACATCAATCTAGATCCCATTCGAAAATCACTAGGTCAACCCTCCACATTACCTCTCATCATCTCATCCATCTATGCATTCTATCTTTTAATCCCAACCATTCATATCATGCATTGCACAACCCAAAACCCTAATTACACATGTGAAATTCGCCCCATGCCCTATCTTCTCTCTCAAATCCCTCTTTTCTCTCATTCTCTGCTTAGATCTCAAGGCATCAAATTCGTGTACACATCTATGTAGCCCTAGATTTTTCATCTTAAATCCCATCCATTCACCATAAGTTAGATCCAATCCTTGCCCATCATTTACCAACTTAAGTCTGGATTTAATCTCCACCATCCATTTAATCTCAAATCCTATAAATATCCCATTCCACCATTGCTAAACTTGAATTTCACCTGGAGCACAAGAGGACCAAAGGTTGGGGAGAAAAGACAAGGAGACAGAAACACCTTTCGAATTTTACAAGTGAGAGTTGTAAATTTTCATTTTATTTTGTTTTACTAATACTTTATTTATAATTGCCTGTACTTAATTGTTCCATTAAATAAAAGTGAGTTATTCCTTTAGGATCATGAGGCATCCAATTTTCAGATTTCATTAATAATTGTTTTGATTTGATTTTGAGTTTATGATGTTTGTTTAATTAAATTGGACATGAAATAGTTAGGACGTAGGTTGTAAGTGTTGAATGTAAGTTACTAAGGTCCGATTTCTTAAATTAAAGTTTATAAGTCTTAATTTTGATGATGAACATGAATTGAATGACAGATTTTTACCCGAATTTCAACCCTAGGTTTTACTCTTATTTATGTATTTTGTTTGATGAAGGATCTATTCCAATAACCACCTTTCCAATTATGCACTTTTATATTATGTCATTTACTTTTATTGTCAATTTAGTTTCAATGTATGTTTTATTTCTTTTTACAATTTCTTTTGCTTGTATGTTATATTTTTATTGTTCTAATTATTTTCAATTCTTTAATTCTTTTGTCATGTATTTTAATTGACTTGTATTCAAGCCACCCTCCTAACATATGTGTGAACTAGATTGAGAATTAATTTCATTGGATCTTTAATTTTGTTTTTCCTAAATTTGTGTGAGAGATTGTATATAAATTCTACATTAATCCATTTTTTTAATTGTATTTAATTAGTGTTCTAATTTTTAGATCTATTTATTAAAAGTAGGATTTGTTAACTTAGATATAAATTTATGAGAATAGGATTAATTTCTTGGGATTAGACTAATTTAAAGATCTACATTCTTTAAAAACATAAAATTTCAAAATCATATAATTATGTTTACATATAGATAATATATTTGTTCTCTGTGGGATTGATCTCGCACTCATAACGCTATACTATAAATGGTTCGTGTGCATAAGAGATTTATAAATTTAAAACACATCACTAAGCACTCACTACACTCTGGGTATAAGTCTTGTAAAATGAATTTTAGAATTGTATGATGCCTAGATATTTGTCTATGTATTTTTGTTAAAAACTTGGATGTTTGTGGGTATCATCACTTCAAGCCCTCACATGACTATAACTCATCCACTAGTGGTGAGATAGGGGTTTAAAGGCTTATTGTATACGCTAAATGCAATCGAGAGTACCAGCGAAAGTAGGTAGATTAAGATTTGAATTTCTAGTTTTTAGTTTTTGTTTTGCTTGAGGTCTAGCAAAATCTATGTTTGGGGGTATTTGTTGATCACTGAAAAATGACTATTTTACCCTTGATTATTGGATTAGTTATCCTGCAATTTGTGTACACTAGATATGTTTAATGTTGTTTTTGTGTTTTGTAGATTATTTTAGAGAATAAAAGGAATTGAGCTAAAATGGAAATAAATGCACAAAAAGTGGGTTAGCGTAGCTATTTTTGGAAAGTGTGTAATTTACCACTAATTTTGAAATTTATTGTAAAGTTATCTTAATTCAAATCCAGCTATGAGAGTTTGTATTAGCATAATTAATTTTCGGAGTTCTATTGTAAATGTTGTAAATTCACAACACTACGAAAATGAGCCCATTTGCCCAGCCTGAAGATCCAATTTGAAATTGAAGTCAATGAGCGAAAGCCCGAAGTTCAGATTGAAGCCCAAGTCTATGATTCAAGTCCAAGCTCATAAACTCAAGGTGGTGCCCATTGAACTTCGTGTGAAGCATTGTGGAAGCATGAAAGAAAAAAAATTGGGATTTGGATTGGCCAAAGAGAGAATTTTGAAAGAAATCTTAGAAGGAATATTTTGACATGGCTTCAGTATTTTGACCATAAAGTTTCACTCCAATGTACGATTGCATTGATTCTTGTTGTGTTGGAAAGAAAACTTCGAGGGATACAACTATGTATTTCACAAACGTTTCTTAATTCGGACGTGTACTAGGTCAAAATTGAGTTGCAATATGGTGCATGTGTTGAAAAACGAGATTTGCACCTTACTTTCAAAACTAATCCAAAATTCCTAAAATCATGGAGTCTTATCTGTAAAATTCACCCAGGGCCTTGGAATAGACTGTGAAATTCAAATTTAGGTATATGAAAGAGAGAAAATCATGGAAGAGAGAGACTTTTGGAGAAAGCTTTGGAAAGAGACTTTTGGAGAAAGTTTTGGAGAGAGGATTATGGAGAAATTCTCTCCAAGTCTTGCCTAATCCAGTCCCTTTTGAACACTATAAATATGGGTCTTGAGACACAGTAAAATTTGACTAGAACAAAGGCTAGATCTGTGCATTTAAATAAGGAGGATTAGAGATCAAAAAGGCAAAACTAGAATTCGAATTTACAGAGGGTTTGAGGATGGTGAAAATTTTGATTTCCAAGTTCTTGTATTCTTGTATTTTTAATTCAAAAATCCATGTATTGTATTTCTATTTCCTTTTCCCATCCATAACAAAGTTCGAAGTAGATTTTTTTAGATTTCATTGTTTTCCAATTTTCAATTTACATTGTGAATGGTTGAGTTTATTTCTATTCTTTTTATGTAGTTTATATTGAAAATTATTTCAAGGTTTCAAGGAAAGTAGAACCCTTTCAGGATTTAAGGCTCTTTTTGAAGAGTAGCTTACTTTTATATTTGGGAAGGAGAGTAGAAATTTTGCCCACGCCTAAACCTTGAATTGAAATTCTTGCTCTAATAGAAAATATAATACTAATATTGAGAATTTTTATAAATGATATTTATGAATGTAATTTTGTTAATTCAGAAATACTTGGTCTAGGCTTTGTTTTTATTTTTCGTAAAATATGGGATATGATGCCAGATTGAATGTTTGTCTCTGCTAACCAAAAAAATTGTACATAAGTATTTTTATTTTTGAGTTTATTTCATTTATTCAATTCTTTCAAATTCTTTGACACTAGGTTAGAATTATTTTGTTGAATCTTAATTTTGTTCCTTTTAATTGAGGGAGGGTTGTGTATAATTTTTAGATGAGATGTTTTTCATGAAAGATAAGATTTCAAAATGGTTAAATTTAAATTTTAGATGATGATTCCACTATTAGATTGGTTCTAGGAATTTAGAAAGTTTCTAAGCCAATAATATGTTACTAATGATTATAATTTTTGTTTTCATGTTTAGATTATTTCCAGGATTTACTTTTCTTGAATTACACAATCTCAAAGACATATATTTGTTTTTTTTTTTTACATATATTTTGAATGTTCCTTGTGGGATCGACCTCTCATTCATATGTAATATCCCAGATTTTCAATATAGCAATATTTACGAAAATTGTCATTGAAAGTGTGAATTAATGGATATGGACCTTAGATGGGTAAAGGATTGGGTCAATTGCCCAATTAAGACCCAACGGATTGTGGATATGGTGGCAATTGGAATAATTGGGTAAGATGTATTTAATTGGGTCAAAGCTGTTAATTGGGTCAAAATGTCCAATTGGGACCCAATGGGTTGTGTTTGACTTGGTTGACCACCAAGTGAGTTGAATTAAATTAAATGAGTTGAGATGGACGGTTTGCATTTTAAATTTAAATTCAAACAATGGAAAGGACGGTTTACATTTTAAATTTAATTTCAAATAATGGGATGGACGGTTTTTATTTCAAATTCAAATGAGATGGGATGGACTGCTTTTTGGAATTCAAATTCAAAACAAAGGTAAGGATAAACGTTGGGGAGGTGGTTGGTTTGTTTCAAAATTTAAATGTTGGAGAGATGGAAGAGTATTGTTTTTATTTCAAACTCAAACGTTGGAGAGATGAAGATGGTTTATTTCAAATTCAAATAAGAGCTACACGTTGGAGAGGTAGGGAGGTTTGGCTTGTTTCAAAATCAAAACAAGGATGCACATGGAAAGATAATGGAATAGTTTTACATTTAAAAAATTCAAATTTCAAAGGCATACACGTTGGAGTCTTGAGAATTCTATCTCATGTGGAGATAGGGAAGATAATTAAGAGGAAACTCCCACATGGAGAGATAATGGAGATGGTTATGGTTTAATTTTGAAATTCAAACAAATGAAGGAGTATTGGTTTATTTCAAATTCAAAGGCACACGCTGGAGAGATAATGGAGATGGTTATGGTTTAATTTTCAAATTCAAACAAGGTTCAACTCTCCCTCTCCCACTTGACTATCTCTCTCCCTCACACCCTCTCTTGGCCGGCCAGCAACCTAAGAGAAAAAAGATAAAACATTTGGAGAATTTTATCTCATTTTCTCCCTCTCTTGGCCGTTCCTCTCAAGTCAAGGACTTGGAGTATTTTTTCCATCTCAAGTTACTATTTCTCTCTCAAATCAATACCTTGGCCGATCAAGGAGTTTCCAACAAGGTTAGGCTCGGTTAAAAGATCAAGAAGGGAGGAAGGAAGGACAAAAAGAAGGAGAAGATCAAGAAGGAGTGAAAGAACCGGAGGAGTCGCGGTATTGGTAAGTGCACCATAAACCTTGTTAAATAAATTGGATAAGGGAGCATGATCCAGCCATTGTATGGCCGAATCTATCAAGGGTTTAAACCTTGGATGATGATGTTTAAAAGGGTAGAAACATGGATCATAGGGTTCGGCCACTTTGGATGGCCGAACCCCATGAAAGGACTTGATAAGTTTTATGGTTATTTTGAATGGTTTTTGAGAGATAAAAACCATACAAGGTATGGAAGTTTTAAGGTGTTTTAAATGAAGATTAGGCTAATGTTTGGGTCAGCTCTTGCATGGCTAAACCCTATTGTTGTTATGGCCAAGTTGCTATGTATAAACCATGCATGATTATTAGAAGATTTGAATCAAGAGACTCATAGGGTTCGAATATGTGTATGGCCGAACCCCATGGATCATTTTATGGGTTATATGGAGTATGAATATGGTTAGAATTATTATTGGTTCTATGATGTTTTAAAGGGTTTAACATAGATGGAAAAATGATGGATTAGATGGTTATTGTTTATCAAAAAGGATAGCAAAGAGGAGCACCAAAACCAAAGGGGTGAGGTTCGGCCATGGTGTATGGCCGAGGTTTTAAAAGGTTTTAAAAGGTTTAAAATATTCAAGTGGATGGAATTATGAGAACCATTCATAGATGGATAAATGTTTAGTTTGATGTAAGGAACTATAGGGTTCGGCCATGTATAGGGCCGAACCCCATAGAGTGACAATGGTGGATGGTTAAGGACTAGATAATTAAATGGATGGATTGATAATTAGTCTTAGGTATGAAGGATTAAAGGGCTAACTTTAAGGTGGTGTGGTTCGGCCATGGGGTATGGCCATACCCCACTAAGGTGGATTTATTATAGACATTGGTTATTAAGCAAAGGTTAAACCAATGGCAAAACCATAAATACAAGTCAAATTATAAATATGGAATGAATTGATCAAGGGATTTGAAAAAGGGGTTCAAACCAAAATGGTGAGGTTCGGCCATGTTGTATGGCCGAACCCCACCAAGTGATGTTTGGTGGATTGAGGTTTTCAGTAAAATATTTGGATGGTATTGATCCAAAACAAAGAAAGATCAAATCCAAAATGGGTGAGGTTCGACCATGGGGTATGGCCGAACCCCACAAAGTGGTGTTTGGTCTTAGACTTAGTTTGAAACCATATGAGACATGTGTTTGACTTGCTGTCATATAAACAAGGTAACGGGACTTCTTGAACGGTGCTCGAATCGTGAACGGGTGACGGGTTAAGAAGAGCGGACGGCTTAAGTAACTTTTCTATAGGTTTCCTATCTCTTTGTAACTACACTTGTACTTGATGTTTTTATCTTGATTTTCATGAGTTATGTGTTAAACTATTATATTTCAATGTGGATTCGAATGTTAAGATTTATTTACAAATGGCATGTATTCATAGACATCTCATGCATGGCATGGGGTGATGGTTATTTAACCGGAGGGTCCACACTCCGTCGGGGCGACCGAAAAACCTATGTGGTAGTACCTTGATGATGAGAATCCCATCAAGAGGAAACAGAAGGGTCCACACTCCGTCGGGGCATCCGAACAACCTATGTGGAGGTACCTTGATGATGAGAATCCCATCAAGAGGAGGCTATGTATACTTGTGATGGGTGGGACTCATTACATTTGCATACATACATAGCATTGTTTTTATAAGATTTTGATGATCATGTATTATTATGTTATATGCATGTTTTTATACTAACCTTGTGGTAGCCCTAATCGGAAGACCTAGTGGGCTCGTTGTTCTAACGCCCTATTTCTATCCTTAGTGGATGACACAGGAAATGAAGAGATCGAGGATCGTGGAAAAAGCCAAGCATAGGAGCTTGGATATTTGAATGGACTTAACTCGCGTCGTGACATCCCGCTCTTATCACTTGTTTATTTTTTTAAAAAAAAATAGACCCCGATTTATAGTGAAAAAGGGCGGGGTGTTACAGTTGGTATCAGAGCGAAACGGGAAGATTGAATCTTTCGAAGTAAGATTAAGACGGTTTCATATCTCACTGACAGATAAGAATCCCAACTGACCGACTCTTCAAAGTCTGCTGATGGGGGCCGGATTAATTTACTTCGTTAGACTCAGACTGAACAATCAATCTGAGAACAACAATGAAAGATAGCAAAGGAAGTACAGTCATCATAATTGGATATACCAAACATAGCAAAATAGGATACACTTCCCCGATATCCCCAAATTGATAAACAAACAATAGGTATTTAGAAATTCCCCCCCAAAAAAAAAAAAAAACCAAGAGTGCTTATTTGCAAATTTCCCCAAAATAGTGATAACACAAACTGTACAAGGAAACTAAGTCAATAATATTTTTTAATGACTTAGGGAAAATGGTTCTAAAAAGAAAGACTCGACAGGACCAGAAAAGGAAGGAAAAATGGTAGAAAACTCCCAACATGAGGAAGAAAGGGAAAAATCTCAACATGAGAAGGAACCTTCTCAACATGAAAAATCTCAACATGAGAAGGAGCATTCTGAGGAAGATGAACGGCACTCACGGCGGGAAGAGGAAGAGCGACACTCTCACTATAGTGAACGAGAGAAGGAGGAGCAAAGCAGCTTGAGTATACTAGTGGTGCCTCCTGAACTACAAAGCTTGGTTCAAGCAGTAATTACTTCTGTTCTCCAACAACATCTGAATGGAAGTGGAACCACTAGTGATGCCAATAACCGGAACATGGTCCGAGATTTCCAGCAACAACGCCCTCCCTACTTCAAGGGAAAGGAAGGGGCTGTCGGAGCAGAACATTGGCTGAAGAAGATCACTCAGATCTTGACCCTACTCTAGATCTCGAGTCATGCTGACAGGATTTTGTTGGCTACATTCCAACTGATCGAGGATGCCGGTAAATGGTGGGAGGTTATAGAAAAACAGCAAGCACTTGTGCCGGAAAGGGAAAGGGCTACAATGACGGGGGAATGGTTCTCAGCTACCTTCCTAGATCAGTATTTTCCTGAGGAGAAAAGGGAGCGCCAGATTCAAGCTTTCCTATCCTTGGTACAGGGCTCCATGATGGTGGTGGAATATCATCGGGAATTCCTCAGTCTGTCTTGTTATGCATTTTATATGGTGGACACAGAACACCGAAGGGCACGTAAGTTTGAGCGGGGCCTATGGCCAAACATTAGGGCCAAAGTATCCATATTCAAAGCAGCCACACTAGCTGAAGTGGTCAGCAGGGCCACCATAGTTGAGCAAGAAATGGCTGAGTTCGCGTGCTTTGACAACCGCCGAACACAGAGTGGGAGGGGTACATATCAGCCCAACAAGAAGTTCCGACCGAACTTCAGCAGACCCTCACCATATTGGGTCCACAGGGGGCTTTCGTCGCAACCAGCCCTCCCCATCTGTATCAGTCACTCAGGCCTTCAGAGGGGTGAACAACTGTTTTCAGTGTGATCAGCCGGGTCACTTCAAGAGGGATTGCCCAAAGCTCAACAAGCTCTCTTATTCCAGTGGATCATTCCGTCCACCAGCTAGGCCAGTTAACTCCCGGGGAGGCAGGACATATAACCAAGCGGGACGGGCGCCTAGCCCTACTGGATCTAGACGACTGTTCACTCTAGCTCCTCCATCGGATGTGGATCATTCAGTGATTCAAGGTATGGCTGTTGTCAGTAGTTCTTATGCCTATGTACTATTTGATTCTGGAGCTTCACACTCCTTTATATCTGCATCATTTATAATTGCTACCGGTACCTTAGTTCAAAAACTGTCCACAACACTCACAATTATATCCCCTGTCGGAGACATGTCATTGGGACTCATATGTAAGGCTATGAATACCGAACTCGCTGGACTCAGATTTGAGTTCAATTATCTGGTACTCGACATGACTGAGTACGATATTATCTTTGGCATGGACTAGTTGGCTAGTTTCCAGGCCAACATCGATTGTTATCGCCGCAGAGTGACATTTTGGTCACCCGAGGGAAAACAATATGTGGTTCGTACAGACAAGCAGAGCAGACTGCAGGAAGGGTTGAACCATTTGGTATTGAACACTATCATCATAAATAAGGCACCAGTCACTGAACTTCCGGCAATTGTGAAAGAATTTGTGGATGTATTTCCAAAATAACTCCCTGGCTTACCACCCATGAGGGAGCTCAACTTTGAAATCAAGCTATACCTTGGCACATCGCCAGTGTCTTTACCACATTATCGGATGGCACCAGCAGAGATGTCCGAGCTAAAGAAGCAAATTGATGAACTGCTCAGACTGGGTTGCATCCGGAACAACACATCATCTTAGGGAGCTCCAGTGTTGTTTGTGAAGAAGAAGGACGGTTCACTCCGAATGTGTTTGGATTACCGGAAATTGAATCAGTTAACTGTCTGGAACAAGTACCCTTTACCCAGGATCGATGACTTATTCGATCAATTGAGGGGTTCCAGTCACTTTTCGAAGATTGATCTGATGTCCGGTTATCATCAAATCCGGGTTAAGGAGGAAGATATAGAGAAGACGACCTTCAGGACGCGGTATGGACTATTTGAGTTTGTAGTCATGCCGTTTGGACTCACCAATGCACCGGCTGTGTTCATGGATCTAATGAACAGGATCTTCCGTCCGTACCTGGACCAGTTTGTGATTGTGTTTATTGATGATATCCTGATCTATTCCAAAAGTAAGGAAGACCATGCTGAACACCTGAAAATAGTTCTGGACACTTTGAGGAAGAATAAGTTGTATGCCAAAGCAAGCAAATGTGAATTTTGGCTACTTGAGGTCAAATTTTTGGGGCATGTCATAACAGCAGACGGTATAGCCGTGGATCCGGCTAAGGTGGCGGCAGTAAGTGAATGGACAGCGCCAAAGAATGTAACCGAGATCCGCACTTTCTTGGGATTGGTTGGTTATTATAGGAAGTTCATCATGGACTTCTCCAAAATTGCATCTCAATTGACTCGACTCACTCAGAAAGGAGTCAAGTATGAGTGGACAGATCTGTGCAACCGGAGGTTCGAGGAGCTGAAAGATAGATTTACAACTGCTCCTATCTTGATTTTGCCGGAAAGAGGCAAGGTTTATGAAGTACAATGCGATGCTTCAGGAGAGGGACTGCGGTGTTCACTCATGCAACGTCATCATGTGGTGGCTTATGGTTCAAGACAACTAAAAGTACATGAACGCCTCTATCCTACACATGATCTGGAACTAGCCGCATTGGTCTTCGCTCTCAAAAGCTGGAGACACTACCTATATGGCGGATGCTCTCAGCCGTATATCAGATGCATCAGTGGCATGTTTGATCAGAACAGAATGGGAGATGCTGAATACCATTCGAGAGTTCAATTTATATATCACAAACCATGGGAGTATGTACAATTTAATCATACGGTCCAACATGGTTAACAAGATTGAATAAGAGCAACGAGCAGATCCGGAAGTGGAAGAGATATGGGCCAAGGTGTCTACTGGCGTGGTCATACTGGAATGGGAATTATGACCAGGACAGGGTCTTGTATTCCAGGGAAGAATATATATGCCAAAAAGCTGCAGAAAAGAGTTGTTGATTGAGGCACATCAGACCAAACTCTCCATACATCCGGGCAGCACCAAGATGTATCACGACCTGAAGAGGCACTATTGGTGGCATGGACTCAAAAGAGATGTGGCAGAGTTTGTGGCACATTGCTTAACTTGTCAGCAAGTTAAAACGGAACATCAGAAGCCACCATGGTTACTCAAACCCCTACCAGTGCTGGAATGGAAATGGGAACACATTTCCATGGATTTTGTGACGGGGTTGCCGAGGTCCTCAAAGGGCAGTGATGCTATATGGGTCGTGGTAGACCGATTGACCAAGTCTGCACATTTTCTTCCTATTAGGATGTCAGACTCATCTGAGACTTTGGGTGGGCTGTATATCAGAGATATCATTAGATTACATGGTATTCCTCGGACTATAGTGTCTGATAGAGATGGTCGTTTCACCGACAGGGTATGGCAGAGCATGCAGTCGGCCATGGGAACAAATTTACTGACTAGCACTTTCCATCCACAGACTGATGGACAGTCAGAAAAGGCAATACAAACACTAGAGGATATGTTGAAGGCGTGCATGCTAGACTTCAAAGGTGGATGGGAGGATCACTTGCCGCTAGTGGAGTTCTCATATAACAACAGTTACCAAGCAAGCCTTCAGATGGCTCCATTCGAGGTTTTATATGGTAGAACATGTAGGTCACCAGTATGCTGGACAGAGGCCGGTGAGCCTGCGCTAATTGGTCCCGAGCTAGTCACAGAGACTACAGTACAAATTCAGTTGGTACGTCAGCACTTATTGGCTGCACAGAGTCAGCAGAAGAGTTATGCTGACAAGAGAAGGAGGTTCCTTGAATTTGAAGTGGGGGACATGGTATTTTTTAAAGTCTCGCCACAAAAGGGACTCATTGTAACGCCCCGCCCTCTTCGAGAATTTCAAAGTCTAATTTTTTTTTTAATAATAATAAAACATCGGAAAAGAGCGGGCGGCGCCACGACGCGAGTTAAGTTCAGACTACTCAAGTCTGAACCTTAACTGGCCACCCATGTGTACATGGAATAGACCATGATAGTGAATCACACATGGAACTAACATCAACATGCGGAATAATCTAGATAATTGCGGAAAAGAAAGACGAGATAGCAAGTAACAGTCTTAAATTAAATAACATAGATCAACCATCCACAGGTTATTATCCTAATCAAACATAGCAAATAACGAATTATTACATGTCCAACAATAGTATTCAAATGACAGTAATATAACGTAATCCAAATCCATCATTAAAGCACTTAGGCTCAGCTCCCCTCCCGGTCAATGACCTTTCCTTTCCCCTTGCTTGTACCTGCAATCTCCTCTGACGATAGAATTAGGGCGTTAGATCAACGCGCCCAGTAGGTTCCCGAATCAGGGCTACCACATGTTAGCATATAAAACATATACATATCATAATACATGATCATCAAAACAGGTAAAAACAATGCTATGAAATATGCACATGCAATGAGCATCCCCCATCATGTACTTCCATAGCCATCACTTGACGTGCCTGCACCGACAAGGTAAATTACAACACACCTTCATCTCTTCTATAAGCGATGTACATGTAATGAGCAACCCCCATCATGTACCATCGTAGCCATCACTTGACGTGCCTTGCACCGACAAGGTAAATTACAACAAACATTCATCTCTTCTATACAATATACATGCAATGGGCAACCCCCATCATGTACAATCGTAGCCATCACTGTAGAACTTCATTCATTATCCCATGATGCATGAGATGCCAATGCCTGTATGCCATTTGTTAATGCATAATATATATTTGAAACACATATATTAAACAAGAGTATCATAAGAAAAACTGGGTAAAACCGTGGTTACAAGTAGGTAGGAAACCTACTGAAATCACTTCAGTGTCCGTTCTTTCTTAGGCTTTAACCGGTCACGACTTGTTCGTCGTTCAACTTTCGGTACCTTATTATGCAACAATAAGTAAATCATAATCTTATTTACATGTCCATTCACATATGAGACCTAAGACATCTTATAAGTCCTTTTGATCAATCTCTTCATTTGGGTATTTTAAACCTTTTAAAACAACATAGAACCATTACAACTACTACTCATAAGCTTAGGCTATTTAACCCATTCATTATGAATTAGCATAAAGTCCAATTCTCCTAATGATCTCTCATCATTTATCATACATCTTAGCCATAAAAACAGCAACCATAATTCTATTTAAAATCACATATACATCCATAACTTGACCCATGAAAACAGTCCATTAATTATCAAAACAGCCCCATGGGGTTCGGCCATACTCATAGCCGAATCCTAGGGTTCACTTATCCAATCATCACCATGATCACTCATGGTTTAATCATGCTAACTCAACCATGAATTAAACATGGTTCAGCCACATATTAATCCACTAAAACAGTAACATATAATCCATTTATTACCATAAGAACACCATATTTTCATATGGTTTTTAACTCACCAAAAACATGAAAGACTTACATGGGGTTCGGCCATCCAAGGTGGCCGAACCTAGGTCCATGTTTTGGTCTTTCATACATATTTTTTGGTGTCACTTATTCATATAAAAATCAGCACATCATTGCTGCACTTTAACCTCTCAAAACCATCTAATAAATTCATTATTTTGTCCAAATAACCATAACACCTCATGGGATTCGGCCATCCAAGATGGCGATCCATGGTCCATTTTTCAGTTTTAATCCACTGTTTTAGATCAGTAACTTAACCATAACATTATCATGGTTCAGCCATATATTGGCCAACCAAAATCAGTAAACAATCTTCATGTAAATCACATAAAAACCCCATGGTAATGTATGGTTTTTATCTCTCAAAACCATCACCATTACCCATAAAATTATCACACATTCATGGGGTTCGGCCATGCTCATTGGCTGAACCCTATAGCCTTTGGTTTGAACCTATTAAACATTTCACCTTATGTCTAATCTAATCATCCAAAACAGTAAACATTTGCATGGTTTTGACTTACAAAACCATCAAAAATTCCAACATCAATTCATGGGGTTTGGCCATCCAAGGTGCCGAACCCAATGAACCCTTTCATCATTTGATACCCAAGGTTTTAGACCATGATACATTCAGCCATTCATCTTCAGATCCATGTTTTAAACCTTTCTAAAACATGCATTTGCACTTAAATAAAACCCAAAACAGTCCACCAAAACTCTATGGTTTCCATGTTTCAAAAACATCAAAACCAAACATCATTTGCATGGGGTTCAGCCCTCCATGGTGGCCGAACCCTATGACCTTTAGTTTTGAATTTCTTAATCTTCTTCTAGGTCTAAATCAGACTTCCTTACTTAGTTTAAACCTTTTTAAAAGCATATAGTTTAAATCATTTAAAAACAGTCCATAAAACTCCTGGTTTTCATGTTTCAAAACATGAAAACCACCAATCTTTTACATGGGTCGGCCTCCATGGTGGCCGAACCCAATGGTTATTTTCACCATTCTTAAAACCTCTGTTAATCAAGGTTAAAATCTTGGTGTATTCGGTCATAACCATGGCCCAATACACACCTCATTTGTTCCATGTTATTAAACCAAAATAACATAAAAACTTACCAAACTTCCAATCTTTCTTCTTGCCTTGGTCCTTGGTTCTCCCTTTTATTTCTTCCTTTCTTTTGCAGTTTTTGCTTGATCTACTGGTGCAAAATCCTCTGATGTTCCAGCTAGGAAGAAAAACGAATTGGAGAGAGGAGAGAGAGATGGAAATCTTAAGATTTTCAATGTGAAAATCGTTCAAGTGTGTGGTCTATTACTTTTGTAATTCAGCCACTTAATCCATTGATTTCCCTCATAAACTCTTGTTCATTTCAATGAGACACCTGCTGCCAGTCAAAGTACCCATTGGCACTACCCAATGTAACCATTCAGCTCCCCAAGCAACACCTCTCATTTCCATGTGTTTCATTTAAAGTTTAACATGGAAAATCACCCCAACAAGTCCCCAACGTGTGGGACTTGTTTTGGTGGTTAAGACTAAGCCAAACTCCTCCTATTCCCTCTAAACTCAGTGATTTTACAGTCCCATTGACTTCCACTTTGACTCACCCAACTCAAGGTATTTTTATTCCAACCCAACTCATCACATTTAATGCATTTCATTTAATGCACATGAATTAACTCACCTTTTGATTTAATTCCAACTCACCTCAGTCCCACTCAACTGATTTGACTCGTGTTTGAGCTCCCTTGAGGGTTCACACGGTCAACAATAGTCAACTCGACCCCGTTGGGTCCACTTTTAGCTCCTTGACCCGTTTTGACAACATGACCCATTTATGGTATTTTGGTCATTTCTAATTGGTTTTTACATATGGATCAAGCCTACCCATTTTTCCTCCACTTGATTTCCAATCAAATAGGCTTAACCCCATTTAATTTAAAATCACAAAACGGTCAAATAACCCAGCAAGACCCGATGGGCCCCATTTGGGCCCTTTGACCCATTTAGCCATTTTTGACCCAAATGATGAAAATTACCCAACCAATCAAACTTAACATTCATAATGTGCTCATATGATTTTATTTTGAGCAATGGGCCCCACTATTTCCTTACTTAACATCACAAAATAATTAATTTAACAACTCAGGGGCATTTTGGTAATTTTCCACTTCATTGAGAAATTGGGGTGTTACAATATAACCCTCTTTTTAAAATTTTCGTCCCGAAAATCGAGTGAAGTAGGGTTCTCAAATTAAATTACACAAATAACTCGGGTGAGCTGTTCTCATCTCCGACTCAAGTTCCCATGTGGCCTCTTCATCACCATGACGGTCCCATACCACTTTTACGAACTGAATCGCTCTGTTTCGCAACACTCTTTGTTCGGTCTCCACTATCCTGACCGGCTTCTCGACGTACGTCACGTCGCTTTGTACTTCAATATCTTGAACATTTAAAACATGGGACCGATCCGGATTGTATTTCCTTAGCATCGACACGTGGAAAACATCGTGTAGAGCTGCTAATTGCGATGGAAGTGCTAATTGGTAAGCTACATCCCCCATCCTTCTTATGATGGAACGGTCCCACATATCTTGGCGACAGTTTTCCTTTCTTACCAAACCTCATATGTCCCTTCCGTGGTGAGACTTTTAGAAACACCAAGTCTCCCACTTCAAATTCCAAAAACCGTCTCCTTTTATCAGCATAACTTTTCTGCCGACTCTGTGCATTTAGTAAATGTTGACGTATCAACTTAATTTGTGCAGTAGTTTCTGCGACTAGTTCCGGTCCGATCAATGCAGGCTCACCTGCCTCTGTCCAACATACCGGTGACCTACACGGTCTACCATATAAAGCCTCGTATGGAGCCATTTGAAGGCTTGCCTGATAACTGTTATTATACGAGAACTCCACCAGTGGTAAGTGGTCCTCCCATCCACCCTTGAAATCTAACATACATGCTCTCAGCATGTCTTCCAAGGTCTGGATTGTCCTTTCAGATTGTCCATCAGTCTGTGGATGGAATGCGGTGCTCGTCAGTAGATCTGTCCCCATGGCTGACTGCATGCTTTGCCATACTCTGCCGGTAAAACGGCCATCTCTGTCCGATACTATGGTTCGGGGAATGCCATGTAGTCGAATGATCTCTTTAATATAACGCAGACCCAACGTCTCAGACGAATCCGTCATCTTGATAGGAATGAAATGTGCAGACTTGGTCAGCCGGTCGACTACGACCCAAATGGCGTCATTACCCTTTGAGGACCTCGGCAACCCAGATACAAAATCCATGGCAATATGTTCCCATTTCCATTCTGGCACGGCTAAGGGTTTGACAACCCTGGTGGTTTTTGGTGTTCAGTCTTAACTTGTTGACAAGTTAGACAATGTGCCACGAATTCTGCCACATCCCTTTTTAGTCCATGCCACCAATAATGCCTCTTTAGATCGTGATACATTTTGGTGCTACCCGGATGAATAGAGAGCTTGGACTGATGTGCCTCAATTAGTAGCTCTTTCCTGCAACTCTGTGGCACATACGTTCTTCCCCGGAATAAAAGACCTTGTCCCGGTCGTAATTCCCATTCCGGTACAATGGTGCCAGTAGACATCTTGGCCCATATGTCCTCCACTTCCGGGTCTGCTCTTTGTTCTTGTTCAATCTTGGTGACTATATTGGACCGTATGATTAAATTGTGCAAAACTCCACGGTTTGTAATGTATAGATTGAACTCTCGAATGGTATTCAACATCTCCCACTCGATTCTGATCAGACATGCCACGGATGCATGTGATATGCGGCTAAGAGCATCAGCCACCTTGTTCGCCTTGCCTGGATGGTATCGAAGCTCGAACTCATAATCCGCCAGATACTCCATCCATCTACGCTGCCTTAGATTAAGCTCCTTCTGATCAAATAAATATTTCAAACTCTTATGATCAGAATACACTTCAAACTTCTCGCCATAAAAGATAATGTCTCCAGCTTTTGAGAGCGAAGACCACTGCGGCTAGTTCAAGATCATGCGTAGGATAGAGGCGTTCATGTATTTTTAGTTGTCTTGAACCATAAGCCACCACACGATGATCTTGACAAAGGACACCCCAGTCCTTCTCCCGAAGCGTCGCATTCTACTTCATAAACCTTTGCCATTTTCCGGCAAAATCAAAATAGGAGCGGTTGTAAGTCTGTCTTTAGCTCTTCAAACCTTTGGTTGCACAGATCTGACCACTCATACTTGACTCCTTTGAGTGAGTCGAGTCAATGGAGACGCTAAATTTGGAAAAATCCATAATAAATTTCCGATAATAACCCGCCAATCCTAAGAAACTGCGGATCTCAGTTACGTTCTTTGGCGCTTTCCAGTCTTTCACGGCCGTCACCTTAGCCGGATCCACGGCTATTCCTTCCTTAGATATAACATGTCCTAAGAAATTCACTTGAGATAGCCAGAATTCACACTTACTGGCCTTGGCATACAGTTTATTCTGCCTCAAAGTATTCAAAACTATCCGTAGATGCTTTGCATGTTCCTCCTGACTCTTAGAATAGATCAGGATATCATCAATGAATACGATTACAAACTGATCCAGATAGGGACGGAAGATTCTGTTCATTAAATCCATGAACACAGCCGGCGCATTTGTGAGTCCAAATGGCATGACCACGAACTCAAACAGTCCATATCGCGTCCGAAAAGCTGTCTTTTCTATATCTTCCTCTCTAACTCGGATTTGATGATAACCAGACATCAAATCGATCTTTGAAAAATGACTAGAACCCCTCAATTGATCAAATAAATCGTCAATCCTGGGTAGAGGGTACTTGTTCCGGACTGTTAACTGATTCAGCTTCCGGTAGTCCACGCACATCCGTAGTGAACCGTCCTTCTTCTTTACAAACAACACTGGTGCTCCCCATGATGACGTACTGTTCCGGATGCAACCCAGCCTAAGCAGTTCATCAATCTGCTTCTTTAGCTCCGACATCTCCGCTGGTGCCATCCGATAGTGTGGTAACGACACTGGTATTGTGCCAGGGTACAGCCTGATCTCGAAGTTAATCTCCCTCATAGGTGGTAAACCAGGGAGTTCCTTTGGGAACACATCCACAAATTCTTGTACAATTTCCGGAAGTTCAGTAACTGGAGCTTTGTTTATGGTGATATTATTCAATACCACGTGGTTTAACCCTTCCTGTAATCCACTTTGTTTATCTGCACGAACTACATATTGCTTGCCCTCGGGACTTAAATGTCACTCTTCGACCATAACAGTCGATGTTGGCATGAAACTTTGCCAACCAATCCATTCCGAATATAATATCATATTCCGACATGTCCAGCACTAAATAATTGAACTCAAATCTGAGTCCAGCTAATTCGGTGTTAACCGCAGTACAAATAAGTCCCCAATGCCGAATCTCCGATAGGGGATACAATAGTAAGTTCTGTGGCTAATCTTTGAACTAATGTACCAGTAGCAGTAATAAACGATGCAGCTATAAAGGAGTGTGATGCTCCGGAATCAAATAGTGCATATGCATATGAGCTACTCACTACCGCCATACCTTGTATCACAGGATGATCCTCCTCCTCTTCCTCTGGAGAAGTTAGAGTGAATAATCTTCCCGCTCCAGCAGGGTTAGACCTTCGACCTCCCCGGCCCTGCATTCTGCCTCCTCTGGAGTATGCCGGTCTAGCTGGCGGACGAAATGATCCTCTTGAGTTAGACAGCCTGTTGAGCTTTGGGCAGTCCTTTTTGTAGTGACCAGGTTGATCACAGTGAAAGCAAGTATTCACTCCTCGAGATGCTTGAGTGACCGCAACAGATTGAGTGGGCTGGTTGGGGCGAAAGCCCCCACTTGATCCAACAGACGGTGAGGGTCTGCTGAAGTTCGATCTGAACTTCTTGATGGGTTGGTACACACCCCTCCCACTTGGAGCTCGGCGGTTGTCCACTCTGGCAAATTCCGCCATTTCCTGTTCCACAATGGTGGCCCTGCTGACCACTTCTGCCAGTGTGGCTGCTTTGAACACGGTTACCCTGGCCCTAATGTTTGGCCGTAACCCCCACGTTCGAACTTGCGAGCTTTTCGATATTCCGTGTCCACAATATAGTATGCATAGATTGACAGGCTGAGGAATTCCTGGTGATACTCAGCCACCGTCATTGAGCCTTGCACCAAAGTCATAAAGGCCTGAATTTGTCGTTCTCTTTCTTCCTCTGGAAAGTAGCGCTCTAAGAATGTCTCTGAGAATTGCTCCCAGGTCATAGCAACTCCTTCTCTTCTTGGCACAAGTGCCTGCTGTTTCTCCACCACCTTCCACCATTTGGCAGCGTCATCTACCAGCTGTGACGTGGCCAATAATATTTTATGAGCATGACTCCTGATGTTCAGAAGAGTCAATATGTGGGAAATCTTCTCCAACCAGTTCTCGGCTCCGACTGGCCCTTCTCTGCCCTTAAAGTAAGGTGGCCGCTGTTGCTGAAAATCTCTGACCATGTTACGGTCATTATTTTCGCTCGTACTTCTCCCTCCGTTCAAATGTTGTTGGAGGACGGATGTAACCACAGCTTGCACCAAGCTGTGCAGTTCAGGAGGCACAAAGGGTACAGTCATGTTACTATTCTCATCCTCCTCGCATCGATATGACGAGTCATATCCCTCCTCTTCGTCCTGTTGATATGTAGGGTCACTCTCTTCTTCCCGCCTAGAGTGGTGAGACTCTTCCTCACTGTGAGATCGTTCATGAACAGATCTCTCTTTGTCATGAACGGACGGCTCTCTTTCAGGTTCCGATGACGCCTTCTTGCGTCGGGGTACCACCTTTCCTTGTGGTGTGATAATGAGCACGTCATCCTTCTTTTTATCGTCCTGACGAGTCCTTCTCTTTGACACCCCCACCTAGTCCGATCTGTAAAACCTTCTCTTTTCCCTTCGGATCTTTTACCACCTTTTTCTGTGGCGCCATTTAGTCCTAATTCATGGAAACATCATAGACTTAGTTTCCATTAACAATATGCAACACATGCCATGAATCCTCATAAAAACATGAAATCACATATTTATATAAATTCAAACTGCATCTTTGTACAAAGGTGGGTAGGGTGAAACAAACCCTATGTATAACAAAATATACCCTTACAAAAATAACCCTCTTTTTAATACCCCTATTATTACTTCCTATCCTAGTCTTCCGTAGAAGACTCCGCATCAAAAGCGAACTTGAATCGGTTATCAGGACACGTCATCGCCGTGTGCCCCAATACTTCACATGTCGTGCAGGGGATTATTCCAGGTCCTCCAATACAAGGACAATTAGTCCTCGCCTCTCCATGCCCGTGTAGTCCACAAACCGGACATACAACTCCCAATGGATGAGGACAATACAAACCTGTTGTCGTCCTGATTACACAACTCACAGGTATCATAGGGATCTACTTCCCCCGCCGATTCCAGTATTATAGGAAAGTCTTCCATCGGATCCTCATAAAAGAAAAATCCCAGATCCTCCTCCTCTTCTTCCTCAGGAGGTTCCACCATCCCAGGAATATCATCCCTCAAATCCTCTGCAATAGGTGCTAAGTCCATCTCAACTTCTTCAGGAGGTCCCTCCTGAAGGTCCACTTGAGCTTCTACGTCGGTGTTGTTAGAAGCAGATACCAAGTCTATGGGATGGCTAGGAGTTCCGCTGTGCCATTCCGAGTACTCCACATTACTCGACATATCTGTATCATATCAATAGAACACAAGCATATTTAACAACAATTCTAATAAACCAACCTTGGTTTTCAGGGGAATTTGATCAGGCATAAAGTCATGTACTTTGTTTGGGAAGATTACCAATTCAACATTCTGTTTTCTTTTGTTTCTGGGGAAATCTCTAATTTCCTATTGTTTGTTTCTCAGTGTGGGGATTCCAGGGGAGTGCATCCTACCTTGCTACGTTTTGATTGTCCAATTATGATGACTGTACTTTACTTTGCTATCTTTCATTGTCGTTCTCAGATTGATTGTTCAGTCCGAGTCACTCGAAGTAAATTAATCCGGCCCCCAGGCAGCGGACTCCGAAGAGTCGGTCAGTTGGGATTCTTATCCGTCAGTGAGACATGAAACCGTCTTAATCTTACTTCGATGATTCAACTTCCCGTTTCGCTCTGATACCAACTGTAACGCCCCGCCCTCTTCGAGAATTTCAAAGTCTAATTTTTTTTTTTAATAATAATAAAACATCGGAAAAGAGCGGGCGGCGTCACGACGCGAGTTAAGTTCAGACTACTCAAGTCTGAACCTTAACTGGCCACCCATGTGTACATGGAATAGACCATGATAGTGAATCACACATGGAACTAACATCAACATGCGGAATAATCTAGATAATTGCGGAAAAGAAAGACGAGATAGCAAGTAACAGTCTTAAATATTAAATAACATAGATCAACCATCCACAGGTTATTATCCTAATCAAACCATAGCAAATAACGAATTATTACATGTCCAACAATATTCAAATGACAGTAATATAACGTAATCCAAATCCATCATTAAAGCACTTAGGCTCAGCTCCCCTCCCGGTCAATGACCTTTCCTTTCCCCTTGCTTGTACCTGCAATCTCCTCTGACGATAGAATTAGGGCGTTAGATCAACGCGCCCAGTAGGTTCCCGAATCAGGCTACCACATGTTAGCATATAAAACATGCATATACATATCATAATACATGATCATCAAAACAGGTAAAAACAATGCTATGAAATATGCACATGCAATGAGCATCCCCCATCATGTACTTCCATAGCCATCACTTGACGTGCCTTGCACCGACAAGGTAAATTACAACACACCTTCATCTCTTCTATAAGCGATGTACATGTAATGAGCAACCCCCATCATGTACCATCGTAGCCATCACTTGACGTGCCTTGCACCGACAAGGTAAATTACAACAACATTCATCTCTTCTATACAATATGTACATGCAATGGGCAACCCCCATCATGTACAATCGTAGCCATCACTGTAGAACTTCATTCATTATCCCATGACTATGCATGAGATGCCAATGCCTGTATGCCATTTGTTAATGCATAATATATATTTGAAACACATATATTAAAACAAGAGTATCATAAGAAAAACTGGGTAAAACCGTGGTTACAAGTAGGTAGGAAACCTACTGAAGAATCACTTCAGTGTCCGTTCTTTCTTAGGCTTTAACCGGTCACGACTTGTTCGTCGTTCAACTTTCGGTACCTTATTATGCAACAATAAGTAAATCATAATCTTATTTACATGTCCATTCACATATGAGACCTAAGACATCTTATAAGTCCTTTTGATCAATCTCTTCATTTGGGTATTTTAAACCTTTTAAAACAACATAGAACCATTACCAACTACTACTCATAAGCTTAGGCTATTTAACCCATTCATTATGAATTAGCATAAAGTCCAATTCTCCTAATGATCTCTCATCATTTATCATACATCTTAGCCATAAAAACAGCAACCATAATTCTATTTAAAATCACATACATCCATAACTTGACCCATGAAAACAGTCCATTAATTATCAAAACAGCCCCATGGGTTCGGCCATACTCATAGCCGAATCCTAGGGTTCACTTGATCCAATCATCACCATGATCACTCATGGTTTAATCATGCTAACTCAACCATGAATTAAACATGGTTCAGCCACATATTAATCCACTAAAACAGTAACATATTAATCCATTTATTACCATAAGAACACCATATTTTCATATGGTTTTTAACTCACCAAAAACATGAAAGACTTACATGGGGTTCGGCCATCCAAGGTGGCCGAACCCTAGGTCCATGTTTTGGTCTTTCATACATATTTTTGGTGTCACTTATTCATAAAAAATCAGCACATCATTGCTGCACTTTAACCTCTCAAAACCATCTAATAAATTCATTATTTTGTCCAAATAACCATAACACCTCATGGGATTCGGCCATCCAAGATGGCCGATCCCCATGGTCCATTTTTCCAGTTTTAATCCACTGTTTTAGATCAGTAACTTAACCATAACATTATCATGGTTCAGCCATATATTGGCCAACCAAAATCAGTAAACAATCTTCATGTAAATCACATAAAAACCCCATGGTAATGTATGGTTTTTATCTCTCAAAACCATCACCATTACCCATAAAATTATCACACCATTTCATGGGGTTCGGCCATGCTCATTGGCTGAACCCTATAGCCTTTGGTTTGAACCTATTAAACATTTCACCTTATGTCTAATCTATCATCCAAAATAGTAAAACATTTGCATGGTTTTGACTTACAAAACCATCAAATTCCAACATCAATTCATGGGGTTTGGCCATCCAAGGTGGCCGAACCCAATGAACCCTTTCATCATTTGATACCCAAGGTTTTAGACCCATGATACATTCAGCCATTCATCATTCAGATCCATGTTTTAAACCTTTCTAAAACATGCATTTGCACCTTAAATAAAACCCAAAACAGTCCACCAAAACTCTATGGTTCCATGTTTCAAAAACATCAAAACCAAACATCATTTGCATGGGGTTCAGCCCTCCATGGTGGCCGAACCCTATGACCTTTAGTTTTGAATTTCTTAATCTTCTTCTAGGTCTAAATCAGACTTCCTTACTTATGTTTAAACCTTTTTAAAGCATATAGTTTAAATCATTTAAAAACAGTCCATAAAACTCCATGGTTTTCATGTTTCAAAACATGAAAACCACCAATCTTTTACATGGGGTTCGGCCCTCCATGGTGGCCGAACCCAATGGTTTTTTCACCATTCTTAAACCTCTGTTAATCAAGGTTAAAATCTTGGTGTATTCGGCCATAACCATGGCCCAATACACACCTCATTTGTTCCATGTTATTAAACCAAAATAACATAAAAATACTTACCAAACTTCCAATCTTTCTTCTTGCCTTTGGCCTTGGTTTCTCCCTTTTATTTCTTCCTCTTTTGCTGTTTTGTGCTTGATCTACTGGTGCAAAATCCTCTGATGTTCCAGCTAGGAAGAAAAACGAATTGGAGAGAGGGAGAGAGATGGAATCTTAAGATTTTCAATGTGAAAATCGTTCAAGTGTGTGGTCTATTACTTTTGTAATTCACCACTTAATCCATTGATTTCCCTCATAAACTCTTGTTCATTTCAATGAGACACCTGCTGCCAGTCAAAGTACCCATTGGCACTACCCAATGTAACCATTCAGCTCCCCAAGCAACACCTCTCATTTCCATGTGTTTCATTTAAAGTTTAACATGGAAAATCACCCCAACAAGTCCCAACGTGTGGGACTTGTTTTGGTGGTTAAGACTAAGCCAAACTCCTCCTATTCCCTCTAAACTCAGTGATTTTACAGTCCCATTGACTTTCACTTTGACTCACCCAACTCAAGGTATTTTTATTCCAACCCAACTCATCACATTTAATGCATTCATTTAATGCACATGAATTAACTCACCTTTTGATTTAATTCCAACTCACCTCAGTCCCACTCAACTGATTTGACTCGTGTTTGAGCTCCCTTGAGGGTTCACACGGTCAACAATAGTCAACTCGACCCGTTGGGTCCACTTTTAGCTCCTTGACCCGTTTTGACAACATGACCCATTTATGGTATTTTGGTCATTTCTAATTGGTTTTTACATATGGATCAAGCCTACCCATTTTTCCTCCACTTGATTTCCAATCAAATAGGCTTAACCCCATTTAATTTAAAATCACAAAACGGTCAAATAACCCAGCAAGACCCGATGGGCCCCATTTGGGCCCTTTGACCCATTTAGCCATTTTTGACCCAAATGATGAAAATTACCCAACCAATCAAACTTAACATTCATAATGTGCTCATATGATTTTATTTTGAGCAATGGGCCCCACTATTTCCTTACTTAACATCACAAAATAATTAATTTAACAACTCAGGGGCATTTTGGTAATTTTCCACTTCATTGAGAAATTGGGGTGTTACACTCATGAGGTTTGGAAAGAAGGGGAAACTGTCGCCAAGATATGTGGGACCATTTTCCATCATAAGAAGGATGGGAGATGTAGCTTATCAGTAGGGACTTCCTTCACAATTGGCATCTCTACACCATGTGTTTCATATATCGATGTTGAGGAAGTACAATCCCGATCCGTCTCGTGTATTGAATGTGCAAGATATAGAGATACAAAGCGACATGACATACGTCGAGAAGCCAGTCAGAATAATAGAGACTGAGCAAAGGGTGTTACGAAATAGAGCGATTCAGTTCGTCAAGGTGGTATGGGATCGACATGGTATTGAGGAAGCCACTTGGGAACTCGAAGTGGAGATGAGAACAGCTCACCCTGAATTATTCATGTAATTTATTTTGGAATCCTACTTCATTCGATTTTCGAGAAGAAAATTTTAAAAAGAGGATTGTATTGTAATATCCTAGATTTTCAATATAGCAATATTTACGAAAATTGCCATTGAAAGTGTGAATTAATGGATATGGACCTTAGATGGGTAAAGGATTGGGTCAATTGCCCAATTAAGACCCAACGGATTGTGGATATGGTGGCAATTGGAATAATTGGGTAAGATGTATTCAATTGGGTCAAAGCTGTTAATTGGGTCAAAATGTCCAATTGGGACCCAATGGGTCGTGTTTGACTTGGTTGACCACCAAGTGAGTTGAATTAAATTAAATGAGTTGAGATGGACGGTTTGCATTTTAAATTTAAATTCAAACAATGGAAAGGACAGTTTACATTTTAAATTTAATTTCAAATAATGGGATGGACGGTTTTTATTTCAAATTCAAATGAGATGGGATGAACGGCCTTTTGGAATTCAAATTCAAAACAAAGGTAAGGATACACGTTGGGGAGGAGGTTGGTTTGTTTCAAAATTTAAATGTTGGAGAGATGGAAGAGTATTGTTTTTATTTCAAACTCAAACGTTGGAGAGATGAAGATGGTTTATTTCAAATTCAAATAAGAGCTACACGTTGGAGAGGTAGGGAGGTTTGGCTTGTTTCAAAATCAAAACAAGGATGCACATGGAAAGATAATGGAATAGTTTTACATTTAAAAAATTCAAATTTCAAAGGCATACACGTTGGAGTCTTGATAATTCTATCTCATGTGGAGATAGGGAAGATAATGAAGAGGAAACTCCCACATGGAGAGATAATGGAGAAGGTTATGGTTTAATTTTGAAATTCAAACAAATGAAGGAGTATTGGTTTATTTCAAATTCAAAGGCACACGCTGGAGAGATAATGGAGATGGTTATGGTTTAATTTTCATATTCAAACAAGGCTCAACTCTCCCTCTCCCACTTGACTATCTCTCTCCCTCACACCCTCTCTTGGCCGGCCAGCAACCTAAGAGAAAGAAAATCAAACATTTGGAGAATTTTATCTCATTTTCTCCCTCTCTTGGCCGTTCCTCTCAAGTCAAGGACTTGGAGTATTTTTTCCATCTCAAGTTACTCTCTCTCTCTTAAGTCAATACCTTGGCCGATCAAGGAGTTTCCAGCAAGGTTAGGCTCGGCTAAAAGATCAAGAAGGGAGGAAGGAAGGACAAAAGGAAGGAGAAGATCAAAAAGGAGTGAAAGAACCGGAGGAGTCGCGGTATTGGTAAGTGCACCATAAACCTTGTTAAATAAATTGGATAAGGGAGCATGATCCGGCCATTGTATGGCCGAATCTATCAAGGGTTTAAACCTTGGATGATGATGTTTAAAAGGGTAGAAACATGGATCATAGGGTTCGGCCACTTTGGATGGCCGAACCCCAAGAAAGGACTTGTTAAGTTTTATGGTTATTTTGAATGGTTTTTGAGAGATAAAAACCATAAAAGGTGTGGAAGTTTTAAGTTGTTTTAAATGAAGATTAGGCTAATGTTTAGGTCAGCTCTTGCATGGCTAAACCCTATTGTTGTTATGGCCAAGTTGCTATGTATAAACCATGCATGATTATTAGAAGATTTGAATCAAAAGAATCATAGGGTTCAGCTATGTGTATGGCCGAACCCCATGGACCATTTTATTGTTTATATGGAGTATGAATATGGTTAGAATTATTATTGGTTCTATGATGTTTTAAAGGGTTTAACATAGATGGAAAAATGATGGATTTAGATGGTTATTGTTTATCAAAAAGGATAGCAAAGAGGAGCACCAAAACCAGAGGGGTGAGGTTCTGTAACGCCCACCCCATTTTCACCGAAATCAGAGTCTATTTTTTTTTTTTTGAAGTAAAAGTGACAACGGGCGCGGACATCACAACGCGAGTTAAGTCCGAGTTTCTAAAGCCCGACCCTTAACTGGCCAACCCCATGCGTGCGCGGAACTAAGTCCACGAGAACGGTTCACGCGTAGAAAGTAAGCTCGTGGAAACTAACTGAATGCGGAACATGATAATAGAGTCTATCCTACCGGTTTTTAGATAGAAGGGAAGATACAACATTAACTTACCAAAATACCGCTATGTTCACATTTATGCCTCAAATCGATATTGTCCATAATGCAGTCCAAACCATAGCAAGAAAATATAATTATACAGTCTGACGAGCTAAGCTACTTTAAATTACATCTCCAAAATGAAACTTAAATAAAACTAGATATCCGCTTCCCAAGCTCCTAAGCTTGGCTCCCGGCGTGTCCACCGTTTCCGCCATCTCCTGCGTCATCAGCTAGGGTAGAAGTAAGGCGTTAGTCAACGCGCCCAGTAGGATTCCGAGTAGGGCTAGCACATGGGTTAGTGATAACATGCATACCGACAATATAAAAAAACATATGATGAATGCCATGCCATGGGTACCTATGTCATGTGTCCCACCCATCCACCGTATCATCATAAAATATCGTATCCCCCTTGACGGCAAAGCCTCATCAAGGTGTCCCCATGTTTGCTTCTCGGTCGCCCCGACGGAGCATGGACTCTGGTTATAGCATAAGAGTTATCCCCATGTCTGATTCTCGGTCACCCCGACGGAGCATGGACTCCGGTTTCATTATTTTCCCGCCCATGCCATGGATGAGATGTAAGTACATTATGCTATGTAATATATATATATATATAAACCATAACTTTATATATATCATACATAGCCATATAATGCATAATATCAAAATATATAAACCATAGTATGAACATATAATTCATAATAAAAAATCCATTATAAGCCAAATCACATAATCATCAAAATAATTTAAAATCACTATCACATATCCACGGCTTACAAAGAGGTAGGAATCCTACCGAATACCGTTTAGCGTCCCGTTACGTTTCCGTTCGATAATCCGGTCGCCGATCGCGTACCGTTTGCGACGTCCCGATACCTTATTACATATTTACCGAATTAGTCCGTATTTTATTTCATGATTAAATCCCTAACTGATCACACCCTTAGATCCATTAATGATCCCTAAATACATTACAAGTTTATCAAGATCAACTCCTAACTTAGCCACATTTCTCATTGGCTTAACCATATGCATAATTCCCATTTTGCCCATTTTAAATATTCCGATGTGCGAGCCTAAAACGCAGCAACTATCCATTTCATTTATTCATTCATAATATATCCATTTTCATGTCCAACCTACATAGGGTTCGGCCATGTACCATGGTCGAACCCATGGTTCTTCAATGTGGGTAATAATTACCATTTTGTCACTCTCTCTTCCATGTTTAATCATTCACCCATTCATGTATATTTTAAGTCTAAAATTCATCCATAACTTAGATCCATTAAGGATTCATTAACCATGACCTAACATGCAACAAAATTAGCCACCTAATTTAATAAAATTTGAAATCGTTTAATCTCATACGGCATTCCATATTTGGCCCAAAATGTGGCCCATAAAGGGGTCATGGGTTCGGTCATACACCATGGCTGAACCCATGATACCTAAATTCCATTTTATTGGGTTCATTTTATCCCCTTTTAATCCTATCTCTAATGAAATTAAATCATCCATTTAAATCTCCATTTTTCATCCCATTTAAGACATCACATACCTTTCTCATAAATCTATTAAAATTATCATCTCTCTCCATAATTTTCCACTCTTTTTACTTTCATCAAAATCACCAAACCTCACCATAGGGTTCGGCCATATACCATGGCCAAACCCATGGTTCATGGTTCACTTTCATGGGTGCCATTTTAAGGCCATTATCTCACCCATGTTTGTCCATGGTTTTTCTTCACTAAAAATCCATTTTTAAAATCAATAACCCTCATTCATTTTGGTCATTTTAAAACTTCCAAAATATTAACATATTAATACATCATTTCCATCCTTTAAACCCATTTAAAAAAATCACTTTTCAACACTATAGGGTTCGGCCATACACCATGGCCTAACCCATGGTTCATTCTCCATCTTATCCATGTCATTTTATTTTTCCTTAAACCATCTCTTCCATCTCATCCATTTCTTATCCTACCGTTGGATGGATCTTAGATCCATGGCCCACAACATTTTTGGCCACATTTAGTCTAAGAAATGGATTCCATATCCTATCTTAAAAAAATATATAAACTCTTATTTTAAGAATTCTTACCACCAGACGACTCCTCCGGTCTTTCTTTCCTCTTTGCTCTCCTTAGCCTTCTCTTCTCTTCTTCTCCTTGATGTACGGTCAAGATGAGCTTGATCAAATGGTGAGGCCCTCTAAGTTAGGATCGGCCAAGATTGAGTGGGTTTTCTTGAGAGAGGGAGAGGGGAAGGTGATGAGAAAATCACCCCAAACTTTGTCTTGGTGGTGGTTTTCCAACACTTAGTTTCTTTCCTTTCTTTTCTTCTTCTCCTCTAAGTTTTCTTCTTTTCTTCTCTATGGAAGTGAGGGACGGTTTTGGTGAGTGAGGGAGAGAGGGAGATGGAATGGAAAGGCTAAGGTAAAACTCATCTCATTTCTTTGGTCTTACTTGGACCATACTCCCCCATTATGGCTCCACCAACCAAGCATGGGCTACCTTGACTTTGGTGGTGGTGGTTGAGACAAAACCACCACTAGCCAATGGTTTTGGTGTTTGAAAATGGGTGGTTTGGGTCTTCCCCCCATTCAATACTTGACCAACATCATTTGGGTATGGGTCACCATGTTTGGAGTGGTGGTGGTTGAGATAAAACCACCACCCTAAGCCCATGAAGAAGACGACCATGCTGTGATACAAGGTATGGCGGTAGTGAATAGTTCTTATGCATATGCACTATTTGATTCGGGAGCATCACACTCCTTCATAGCTGCATCATTTATTACTGCTACCGGTACATTAGTTCAAAGATTAGCCACAGCACTCACTATTGTATCCCCTGTCGGAGATTCGGCATTGGGACTTATATGTACGGCGGTTAACACTGAATTAGCTGGACTCAAATTTGAGTTCAATTATCTAGTGCTGGACATGTCTGAATATGATATTATATTCGGTATAGATTGGTTGGTTAAGTTTCATGCCAACATCGACTATTATCGTCGATGAGTGACATTTATGTCACCCGAGGGCAAGCAATATGTAGTCCGTTCAGATAAACAAAATGGATTGCAGGAAGGGTTAAACCACGTGGTATTGAATAATATCACCATAAACAGAGCTCCAGTTACTGAACTTCCGGCAATTGTGCAAGAATTTGCGGATGTATTTCCAAAGGAACTCCCTGGTTTACCGCCTAGGAGGGAGATTAACTTCAAGATCAAGTTATATCCTAGCACAGCACCAGCGTCGTTACCACACTATCGGATGGCACCAGCAGAGATGTCGGAGCTAAAGAAGCAGATTGATGAACTGCTTAGGCTGGGTTGCATCCGGAACAGTACATCATCATGGGGAGCACCAGTGTTGTTTGTGAAGAAGAAGGACGGTTCACTACGTATGTGCGTGGACTACCGGAAGCTGAATCAGCTAACAGTCCGGAACAAGTACCCTCTACCCAGGATCGATGATTTATTTGATCAATTGAGGGGTTCTAGTCATTTTTCAAAGATCGATTTGATGTCTGGTTATCATCAAATCCGAGTTAGAGAGGAAGATATAGAAAAGATAGCTTTTCGGACACGATATGGACTGTTTGAGTTCGTAGTCATGCCATTTGGACTCACAAATGCACCGGCTGTGTTCATGGATTTAATGAACAGAATCTTCCGTCCCTATCTGGATCAGTTTGTAATCGTATTCATTGATGATATCCTGATCTATTCTAAGAGTCAGGAGGAACATACAGAGCATTTACGTATAGTCTTGAATACTTTGAGGCAAAATAAGTTGTATGCCAAGGCCAGTAAATGTGAATTCTGGTTATCCGAGGTCAATTTCTTGGGACATGTCATAACAGAAAACGGTATAGCCGTGGATCCATCTAAAGTGGCGGCAGTAAGTGAATGGAAAGCGCCAAAGAATGTGACCGAGATCCGCAGTTTCTTAGGATTGGCGGGTTATTATCGGAAATTTATTATGGATTTTTCCAAAATTTCATCTCCATTGACTCGACTCACTCAGAAGGGAGTCAAATATGAGTGGACAGATCTGTGTAATCGGAGGTTTGAGGAACTGAAAAGTAGACTTACCACTTCTCCTATTTTAATTTTACCGGAAAGGGGCAAAGGATATGAAGTACAATGCTATGCTTCAGGAGAGGGACTAGGGTGTTCGCTCATGCAACATCATCGTGTGGTGGCTTATGGATCAAGGCAGTTGAAGGTGCATGAACGTCTCTATCCCACACATGATTTGGAGCTAACTGCAGTGGTCTTCGTTCTTAAAAGTTGGAGACACTACCTCTATGGCGAAAAATTTGAGGTATTTTCTGATCATAAGAGTTTAAAATATTTATTTGATCAGAAGGAGCTCAATCAAAGGCAGCGTAGATGGATGGAGTATTTGGTGGATTATGAGTTCGAGCTTCGATACCATCCAGGCAAGGCGAACAAGGTGGCGGATGCTCTCAGCCGCCTATCTCATGCGTCGGTCGCATGCTTGATCAGAACCGAATGGGAGATGCTGCACACCATTCGAGAGTTCAATCTTCATATCAACAACCATGGGAGTATGTATAATTTAATTATACTATCCAATATAGTCACCAAGATTGAACAAGAACAAAGAACAGACCCGGAAGTGGAAGACATATGGGCCAAGATGTCCACTGGCGTAGACATACCGAAATGGGAATTACGACCGGGACAAGGTCTTTTATTCCGGGGAAGAACATATGTGCCAAAGAGTTGCAGGAAAGAGCTACTGATTGAGGCACATCAATCCAAGCTCTCTATTCATCCGGGTAGCACCAAAATGTACCATGATTTAAAGAGGCATTATTGGTGGCATGGATTAAAAAGGGATGTGGCGGAATTCGTGTCACATTGTCTAACTTGCCAGCAAGTTAAGACTGAACACCAAAAGCCACCAGGGTTACTTAAACCCTTAGCAGTGCTAGAATGGAAATGGGAACACATTTCCATGGACTTTGTATCGGGGTTGCCGAGGTCTTCAAAGGGCAATGACGCCATATGGGTCGTAGTCTACCGATTGACAAAGTCCGCACATTTCATTCCTATCAAGATGACAGATTCATCTGAAGCGTTGGGTCGGCGGTATATTAAAGAAATCATTCGACTACATGGCATTCCCCAAACGATAGTATCGGACAGAGATGGCCATTTTACCGGCAGAGTATGGCAATGCATGCAGTCAGCCATGGGGACAGACTTATTGACTAGCACCGTTTTCCATCCACAGACTGATGGACAGTCTGAAAGAACAATACAAACCTTGGAAGACATGTTGAGAGCATGCATGTTAGATTTCAAGGGTGGATGGGAGGACCACTTACCCCTGGTGGAGTTCTCGTATAATAACAGCTATCAGGCAAGCCTTCAGATGGCTCCATACGAGGCATTATATGGTAGACCGTGTAGGTCACCGGTATGTTGGACAGACGCTGGAGAGCCTGCATTGATCGGACCGGAACTAGTCGCAGAGACTACTGCACAAATTAAGTTGATACGTCAACACTTGTTGACTGTACAGAGTCGGCAGAAGAGTTATGCTGATAAAAGGAGACGGTTTCTGGAATTTGAAGTGGGAGACATGGTATTCTTAAAGGTCTCGCCACGGAAAGGGCACATGAGGTTTGGCAAGAAAGGAAAACTGTCGCCAAGATATGTGGGACCGTTTTCCATCATAAGAAGGATGGGGGATGTTGCTTACCAGTTAGCACTCCCATCGCAATTAGCAGCTCTACACGATGTGTTTCATGTGTCAATGCTAAGGCAATACAATCCGAATCCGTCCAATGTTTTAAATGTTCAAGATATTGAAGTACAAAGCGACGTGACATACGTCGAAAAGCCGGTCAGGATAGTGGAGACCGAACAAAAGGTGTTGCGAAACAGAGCGAGTCAGTTCGTAAAAGTGGTATGGGACCGTCATGGTGATGAAGAGGCCACATGGGAACTTGAATCGGAGATGAGAACAGCTCACCCCGAATTATTTATGTAATTTAATTTGAGAACCCTACTTCACTCGATTTTCGGGACGAAAATTTTAAAAAGAGGGTTATATTGTAACACCCCAATTTCTCAATGAAGTGAAAAATTACGAAAATGCCCCTGAGTTATTAAATTAATTATTTTGTGATGTCAAATAAGGAAATAGTGAGGCCCATTGCTCAAATAAAAATCATATGAGCACATTATGAATGTTAAGTTTGATTGGTTGGGTAATTTACATCAATTGGGTCAAAAATGGTTAAATGGGTCAAAGGGCCCAAATGGGACCCATCGGGTCAAAATGGATGATTTGACCGTTTTATGAACTTAAATTAAATGGGGTTAGGCTGATTTGATTGGAAATAAAGTGGATGAAAAATGGGTAGGCCTGATCCATATGTAAAAATCAATTACAAATGACCAAAATATCATAATTGGGTCATGGAGTCAAAAACGGGTCAAGTAGCTAAAAGTGGACCCAACGGGTCGAGTTGATTATGGTTGACCATGTGGACCCTCAAGGGAACTAAAATATGAGTTAAATCAGTTGAGTGGGACTGAAGTGAGTTGGAATTAAATCAAGTAGTGAGTCAACACATGTGCATTAAATGAAATGCATTAAGTATGTGAGTTGGGTGAGTTGAGATGGAAACCTAAATAGCCTTGAGTTCAAGTGAGTCAAAAGGGAAATTGAAGGGGCTGTAAATCAGTGAGTTGAGTGGGAATTTGAAGAGGTTGGCTGATCTCAAACCAACCAAAACAAGTCCCACACGTTGGGGACTTGTTTTGGTGAGTTCCATGGTAAATGATTAATGCAAATGATGGGTTTGAGATGAGTTGCATGGAAAGCTGAATGGCTGCATGGGTAGGTACCAAGGGGTGCCTTGGTTAGCACCCAAGACCCATCATTTTATGGGAGAATTGATGAGGAAGTGGAGGGGTTTTGGGGGGCTGAAAATACAAAAGCAAACAACACCCATTTTGGCCTATTTTTATCATTGCAAAAGCCTTAGAATCCCATCTCTTTCCCTCTCTCAAGAACACCATCATTTGGCCGAATTGGACTTGGTGTTTTCACCATTGGTTCAAGCAAATAATCAGCAAAGGAAGGGAGGCTAAGAAAGAAAGGAAGCAAGGATCAAAAGGCAAGACAAGAGCTTGGAATTTGGTAAGTGTTTCATGGACTTTTGGATTAATAAAGTGGGGTATGTATTGGGCCATGGTCATGGCCGAATACACCAATGTTTAACCTTGATTATGGAGGATTTAAAATGGTAAAAATAACCATTGGGTTCGGCCACCATGGAGGGCCGAACCCCATGTAAGAGATTGCTTGATTTTCATGTTTTGAAACATGAAAACCATGGATTTTGTGGACTGTTTTTGGGTATTGATTTAAGATTTAAATGCATGTTTTAGAATGGGTTAAAAACATGGATCTAAATGACATAGGGACTGAAGGTATTATGGGTATAAAACAGCGGTTTAAAACTGATAAGTTGGACCATTGGGTTCGGCCACTTTGCATGGCCGAACCCCATGGAAACAAATGATTGATGTTGATGGTTTTTGGAAATTAAAACCATATAAAAGTGGGACTGATATTAGATGTTAGTGTTAGTTTTAAAATCATGTTTTAAGAAGGTTAAAACATGGAGTTGGATGGTTGATTCAGACCTAAGATAAATGATTGAATATTTCAAAACCAAAGGTCATAGAGTTCGGCCAATGAGCATGGCCGAACCCTATGAAATTGGGTTGGTTTTTAGATGATTTTTAAAGGGTTAAACTCGGTGATAATACGCTGGTTATTACATGATTATTTGAGGTTTAAAAATAGAAAAAAAATAACCATTGGGTTCGGCCACCATGGAGGGCCGAACCCCATGTGAAAGATTGTTGGTTTGCATGTTGTGAAACATGGAAACCATGGACTTTTATGGACCATTTTGGATGGATTTAATTAGAGGGTTCTAAGAGGTATAAAGGCAGCAATATGATACTGATATTGCATGATTTAAATAACACCTAATGCATGTTTGAAGGATCAATTCATGGACATAGGGTTCGGCCAACTTGAATGGCCGAAACCCATGAAAGAGATTGATGATTGTTATGAATTTAAAGAGTTAGAAACCATGCAATATCATGGGGTTTCTATGGGATTTTAAATAGAATCATGGTTGCTGTTTTTTATGGCTAAGATGCACGATAAATGATGAAAGATCATTCGGAGAATTGGATTCAAAGAACCATGAGGTTCGGGCATGTGAGTGGCCGAACCCCATGGGTTACTTTATGGTTTTTATTTGGTTTACATAGGGTTATGCTTACTGATTGGGTTGTATGATTTTGATTCAAGAATCATGTATGTATCTATGTACATAATATCAGTAAATAACCAAGCATGTTGATGGACTTTATGCTAATTCATAATGAATGGGTTAAATAGCCTAAGCTTATGAGTAGTAGTTAGTAATGGTTCTATGTTGATTTAAAAGGTTTAAAGTACCCTAATGGAGAACCATGTGGTAATGGATAAAGGAACCATTGGGTTTGGCCAAATGTATGGCCGAACCCCATGGAGTAAGTTTGGTGGATTAAAAGTTGGACAGACCAATGACAAATCTGTGAATACAAGTCAAATGAAGGGATTGATCAAAAGACTTACGAGAGGGATCAAATCTAAAGTGGGTAAGGTTCGGCCATGGGTTTGGCCGAACCCCACAAGATGTTCTTTTGGGTTTTATATGAGAATGGATATTTAAATGCTAGTATTGATTTACTATTACATGATAAGGTAACGGAACGTGAACGACGAGTGAGTCGTGACCAGGCGAAACTCAAAAAGGAACGGACACTTAAGCCAGTTTAAGTAGGTTTCCTACCTACTTGTAACCACAGTTTTTATCTAGTTTTCTTATGAGACTCTTGTTTTATTATATGTATTTCAAATGATATATTATGCATTAACAAATGGCATACAGGCATTGGCATCTCATGCATAGACATGGGATTATGAATGAGGTTCTACAGTGTTTCAAGTTACGAGTTACGTCCTCCTTCAGCGGTGGAAGTCACGCCGGGAAGAGTAACATGGTGATCATAGTCACAATGGTCTCCTTTGGCGATGAGAGTCCCGCCAGGAGGACTCATATGTGATATGAATCAGTTAGTGATGAAGTGATGAAAGTGTGTTGTAATTTACCTTGTCGGTGCAGGGCACGTCAAGTGATGGCTATGAATGTACATGATGGGGGATGCTCATTGCATGTGCATACATCATAACATTATTTTACCTATTTTTGATGATCATGTAATATGATATATATATATATATATATATGCACGTTTTATATGCTAACATGTGGTAGCCCTGATCGGGAACCTACTGGGCGCGTTGATCTAACGCCCTAATTCTATCCTCAGAGGAGAATGTAGGTTCAAGTAAAGGAAAAGAAAAGGTCGTTGACCGGGAGGGGAGCTAAGCCAAGCCTGAGTGCTTGAATGCTGGAATGAATTTATAATTGCTGTTATTTGATACTTTATTATGGACATGTAATAAAGTAGTTACTTGCTATGGTTTGATTAGGATAAATACTTTGGATGGTTGTATTATGTTAATTAATGTTTGAGACTGTTACTTGCTATCTAGTCTTTCTATTCTGCAGTTAATCTAGGTTATTCCGCAAGTTGATGTTAGTTCCATGTGTGGTTCATTATCATGGTCTAGTCCATGTAACCATGGGTGGCCAGTTAAGGTTCAGACTTGGGTAGTCTGAACTTAACTCGCGTCGTGACGCCGCCCGCTCTCTTTTGATGTTTTATTATTATAAAAAAAAAAAATTAGACTCTAATTTATAGGAAAGGACGGGGCGTTACAGGTATTGATCCAAAACAAAGAAAGATCAAATCCAAAATGGGTGAGGTTCGGCCATGGGGTATGGCCGAACCCCACAAAATGGTGTTTGGTCTTAGACTTAGTTTGAAACCATATGAGACATGTGTTTGACTTGCTGTCATATAAACAAGGTAACGGGACTTCTTGAACGGTGCTCGAATCGTGAACGGGTGACGGGTTAAGAAGAGCGGACGGTTTAAGTAACTTTTCTATAGGTTTCCTATCTCTTTGTAACTACACTTATACTTGATGTTTTTATCTTGATTTTCATGAGTTATGTGTTAAACTATTATATTTCAATGTGGATTAGAATGTTAAGATTTATTTACAAATGGCATGTATTCATAGACATCTCATGCATGGCATGGGGTGATGGGTATTTAACCGAAGGGTCCATACTTCATCGGGGCGACCGAAAAACCTATGTGGTAGTACCTTGATGATGAGAATCCCATTAAGAGGAAACCGGAGGGTCCACACTTCGTCGGGGCATCCTAACAACGTATGTGGAGGTACCTTGATGATGAGAATCCCATCAAGAGGAGACTACGTATACTTGTGATGGGTGGGACTCATTACATTTGCATACATACATAGCATTGTTTTTATAAGATTTTGATGATCATGTATTATTATGTTATATGCATGTTTTTATACTAACCTTGTGGTAGCCCTAATCGGAAGACCTACTGGGCCCGTTGTTCTAACGCCGTATTTCTATCCTTAGTGGATGACACAGGAAAGGAAGAGATCGAGGATCGTGGAAAAAGCCAAGCATAGGAGCTTGGATATTTGAATGGACTTAACTCGCGTCATGACATCCCGCTCTTATCACTTGTTTATTTAAAAAAAAAAATACTCTGATTTATAGTGAAAAAGGGCGGGGTGTTACATCATATGTTATATTATAAAATGATTCGTACACGTACGAGTATTTAAAATTTGCATAACAAGTTTTTGGCGTCGTTGTCGGGGAACAATGCAAAATATATGTTTTGAAATATTGTGGTTTAATAAATATTGTATTTTAGAAATTTCTAATTTAGGCAACTCTTTAAAATTAGAAGTTTCTATTTTTAGAAACTCTAATTTTAGATGGTTACCTAAAATTAACTTTTAAAAAAAAAAACAGAAATCTATAGAATTTTAGTTTAAACTTTAAATTTCTTAGAACTTTGTTGAATTTATGAAATTTTTTTCTTAGAAATTAATATTTTTAGAAATCTTCAAAATTTAGCTAGTTTCTAGTTTTAGAATTTTACTATTCTTGGAAAGCTGCATTATTTTAGGAATTTTTTATGTTTGGAAAGCAATCTAAATTTGGAAATTTTTAAATTTATATTTATGGTAAGTCTTAAAATCAACTAATTTTAGAAAAATTCTATTTTTAGAAAATTGTCAATTTTTGGAGACGTTTAATTTTGGAAAATTTCTAAGCGTACAAAAGTTTCTAATTTTAGAAATTCATCTAAACTTAGATGGTTTCTAATTATAGTATTTAATTCATTTATTAGGTGGTGCTTACATCTAGAATTTTATTTATAACCTTTCATCAATTGTAAAGTCTAAATTGGGTTTTAAATATTTTAATTCTTCCCTAGTTATAACTTTAGGAAAAATTGCATCTAGATTGCATTTCATACATTCTTTATGAGAGTTAGAATCTTCACTTTGGGATTTTGAATAGTGCACTAAAAATTTCTGGCAGGAAAGCACGACAGGCCAAAGGGAGTGCCTAATCTCATTTTTTTAATTTTTATCTTTTCATGCATTAATATAGAATTTTTATTTAAGGTGTTTTCATTTATTATTTTCATTTAAACAAATTTGAATATTTACTTTGCTTATGCAATTAGGTTGTTAGTATTCATGCATTAGATTAGATTGTTTGCTTATTGTTTGCATATTTGTTTTGAATCTTGCATTGTTAGATTTAGGATTGCATTCACAAAAAATTAAAAAGATTAGTAAAATGGTTCATGCATTCAAAATAAAATCAACTTTAGAACCATTAGTTAGAAATAGGGTGTTCATGCTCAATAGGACCATCTTTAATTCAATTAATTATGGATCACCGGTCTTAGTTTTTCTTCAATCATAGTGTCTAAGGCTAGTTCGTCACCAAGACGTGAGGTCGAGCACGTCTAAGGATAAGCTGGGACGAGATGCCATCTGTGTTCCCCACTTACCTAGAAAATTACATGGCCGTGATTGTGGTTAGACTTCAATCGAAGGCTTAAAATTTTTGGGAGAAAAGATTAAGAGCAGTCTACTTTTTAGGATCCCTATGTCAGTTTAGATTTAGGTTATTTTTTGTGTGAAATTTGATTGGTCTTGTTTGTCTTTGTGTGAAAATAAGTGTTTGGAGGCACGATTCGACCAATCGTTTTGTTAGAATAAGTCTCTAGGTTGTGAATCTTGTGTCAGTCATCAATCCAGTATGGACGATGTTGCAGTCCAAATTTTATATTTATAACTCGCAAGTGCACGAACCATTTATAATATAGCAGTTAGAGCGCGAGGTCAAACCCAACGGAAAATCACATAATATATTGAAATTCCGTTAATAGAAGTATGCAAGACCTAGAGGGGGGTGAATAAGTCTGATCCAATTTTATTTCCCTTTTAAATAATTTATCAATTTAACAATATGTGCAGCTAAATAAACGTGTATACAAGTGATAAACAAATAAATCAAACCATTAAAGCAAACCACATATGCACAACGATATACAGTGGTTCGGTTTACCTAAACCTGCATCCACTGTTGGACTCACCCTCTCTAGGGCTATCCCAAATCCACTATATATGGGAGTCACACCCAAACATTACAACCTAGTTTTGAAAGGTTCGACTGTCCTAGTCTAATCCTTGACACCTATTTTTTAAAGTGGTTCAATCACACTGATCTAATCCACCGTTCAATGTTAAACAAAGAACACTTGCCTTAGGCCTTAACAATTCTTCAAAATGTGTTCTTCTTGTGCTTGATGTTTCTGCGCCTCTTCATTTAGATTAGATTCACCATAGTTGAGTATCGGCACAGCGGGACAAGGGTATTAGGACAAAGGTATAACTGATTTTTGGTCCTAGATAAAAACATCTTAACTCCATCAAACTTAAGGTATTGATTACCCAAACATATCCTTGTTAGAGGATGATGAAGAAGGTGTGAAAAGGGGCTGGAAATCTCTCTGGTCTCAGTTGTTATTTTTCCAAAAATGATTTGTGTATGTATTTCATTCAGCCCACAGATATAAATAAGACTGTTTGCTTTTGCGGTCAGTCACGTCCACGAGGCCTCGAGGATTCTACTGAGGCTTCGTGACGATTACAGCAAAGACAACACATAATTTGCATGTGATTCCAATTATTCTGTTTTGCAAATTAGCTAATAACCAGCCAGTTCGGATGACACCTGTGCATGATTGACCATTCATTTATTTCAGTCATCAATCAAGGATTTACATAGAGAGAGATTGATGATTGTAAATCACATGGAGGAGCCTTTCCAATTTAGTAAAGACAACCAGCTCCCCAACGGTTCTTATTCAAATCATGTGAGGTGGCACTTGGAGTTTCAAAATGAGGATATACCTTATTTCCATAATAAACTCCCAATTAAGGATTACAGATTTAATTTCCTAAATCTGTAAGAGACTCAGTCAGCAAGACACAAGATCAGCTGAGTTACAGCTGTCTCAAATACGACTCAGCAAAAGACTTGCTGCGAGGCCTCGACAGACTGCGCGAGGCCTCGAAGCTGAAAGTCAATTATATTCTAATTTTCTACTTTATAAACAATTAACTTCTAAGGTATTTAACTTAGACTAAGGTCTCCTAAGGTTCACTTACCTGTGTACCAATAACATGTTCGGTGTAGACTCTTCAATGCATAGTAGATTTTCACATTCTTCCAAGGCAAGGTTCAGCTGAGTCACGTAATTGACAATATGGGTGACTCGGACAAACCGGGGCACTAACATATATGCATTAAAATTAAATCAACATCCCTTTTAAAAATATATATTTCCAAGAAAATCAAGTCAATTCTTTAAACAACATCAATCCAATTTGTATCTAATATGTACAACTAACAAAATAAGATGTTTGAATTAAATTCAATTTATTGTCAAGAATCAAATCTATGTCCTTTGTATTTAAATTAGTGAAACATAATGAAAATCTTAATCTCAATTTAAAATCTCATGTTTTAAAGTTAAAATAACACATCTCCAGCCTTAGTTAAAAGAATTTTGAGAGAGAGAGATTTTTTGGATACAATGAATTAAAGAATTTAAAAAATGAACATACAACAAATAAAATAAAAATATAAATTGAACATTTTTGATACAACATACATACAAAGTGATTAATGTAACTAAAGGCAGGAAATAAATTGACAAATAAAGTAAATGACAAAATAAATAAATGCATAATTTAAAGTTTGGTTATTGGAATAGACCATTCATCACCCAAAAAATATATAAACAAATACAAAACCTAGATCTGAAATTCGCGTTAAAGTCCAAATATCAATTCATGTCCGTCATCGAAGTTAAGAATTCATAGACTTTAATTTAACAATCGGACCTTAGTAATTTAGATTCAACACTTACTATCTAAGTTCTAACTATTTCATGTCCAATTAATTAAATAAAGAATACAAACTTTAAAATCAAATCTAAACAACCATAAAAAAGATTTGAAAATTGGATGTTTCAGAGTTCTAAAGGAATGTCTTGTATTTATTTCATGGAAGAATTCAGTACAGGCAATCATAAAATTAAGTACAAGAAATACAAAAATATGAAAATTTAGAAGTCTCACTTGTAAAATTCGACTGGGGCTTCTGTCTTCTTGCCTTTTCTCTCCAAAAGTATGGCATACACAAATTTGGGTTGCTTGGGATTGAGGTTGGCTTGGTGGTTAAGCAATGGATGAGAGAAAATTGGGATTTTGGAGAAAAGGTAGGTCATGGTCAAATTTTGCATGTGTTAGGTTTTAAATGCAATGCATTGCATGAATGGTTGAGATCTAAAGTTGGAGTGAATGAGTGGATGAGATGATAAGTTGATGTGGAGGGTTGATTAATAGGATTTTCGAATTTAGGTGGACAAGATATGGGAAAATCGTGTGAGGTGTGGATGATTTTGATGATGAGATGTTTAGGGATTTTAGGAGTGTATCTAGATGGATTTTTGTCTAAGTATATGGAGGGTTTTTAGTGAGAAAATCGTGTGGATTTTCTTTGGATTGGATTGGGAGAAAAGCTTGGAGCTTAGGTGATGTGCACATGAGGTAGATGGATTGGAGAGGAAACTTAGGAATTACATGTGCATGGAGGCTTGTGGAATTAGGATTTTCATGTGATGCACAGGATATGTGCATGGTGTCCTATATTCTACTGTTGTGCACTAGATCTAGGGTTTAATGGAAGCTATGGATGGATGGATGGCTATGATTAAATGTCCTTATTAGTGCCTCGGCTTGGCCAAGCTCCTATGTTTGTCAATTCCATAACTCAAAAAGAAGCACTTACTGGAAAATTGATGACCCAAGATGATCAAGAGTAAAGATCATACTCCACCGGATTAAAGCTCATCGTTATGGCAATCACAAAATAGGTATATTGGCCATAGATGACCTTAGGTGATACCTACACCTTAGAGAGGACTATCCCTAGGCTTAGAAGAACAAAGATTAAATCATAAAAAGCCTAGTGAGAAAGCTTGACAGTGAAATGGAAGCAAACTTGAAAATATGAATTATGTTCACTATCAGCTCGACCAGTCTTATCTCACCTACCCCTCGGTGCAGTCAAGATCGACCCATCGTGGTCAAAGACTGATCGACCCGAATGGTAGGTTCTGGAACGTTGAACTGTCATTCTGGGTATACTTCTGATCGAGAGTCTCGTATGCACCGACCTCTCGGTGAAAGGCTAAAACGACATCTCGTTGCCAACGACTCCTTGATCAAGATTTATGAGTTCTGGACTTAGAACTCAGGTTGGCTCTCGAAAAAATAGACATATCGGTAGTTCAAGACCAATCGAGAGTAGCTAGGATCAAGCCCTCGGTAATGGGCGACAGGTCGTTCTGGGTAACAGGCTTCTAAGTTGAAATTACTGTTAAACATGTTTTGCACTAGAACGAGCCTCTCGTATGGACCGACCCCTCGGTACCATAAGTGTCGACCCATCGGCGACAATGACAAGTCGACCTTGAAAGAATATTACGGTTGGGAGTGCACTTAATGCACAACGATTGAAATTGTAATGGTAATATTTCTAGTCACCGACCCCTCAGTGCAGCCGACCTGTTGGTACATTACCATTACTACCACTGGTTGCCTTCACTATATAAATCAACCTTTATGCAAACAGTTGGTATCCTTCAGACGGATCAGTTGGATCCTCATCTTTAAGAGTGAGCTTAAACAAGGGCCAACATAAGGATCACTATCTCTCTTGTGCTTGCACTAGGGGAATCAAATACAACCAATAATATGGATTGAGTTGTGAAAGAGAGAGGAAGGATGATAAAAACTCATAAACAACCAATCTGAGTATTGAGTTTGAAAGTGAGAAGGAGAGAACCATAAACTAGGAAACCTTTGGTAGAACCAGTTTCCTTGTCACCCTGGAATGTGATTTCTAAATGACGGCTAAGGGATGGAGCGTCGGCATACATGGGTGGGATCTCGAAGAAACACACATCAGAAGAGAGAGCTTCAAAGGCAAGTGCTTCTTGGTTTTAATTTTCTTTTAAAACCTTTGTTCTGAAGTGGATTAAGGGGATGTACCCCGGAACAACTATAAAAATTCTGGAACGATGTCTCCAGCACAGAGGTGGGTGGAACTCCCGGCCAAATGAATAGGTGGAATTCGTATTCGACAGTGGTGGGTGAAATTTCTAGTCGATTGAGTGAGGTGGAATTCCTACTCTAATTGTGAGGGTGCAAGTCCCCGATTAATGGATTTTGGGGATAGCTCAAGGTTAAGCGACTCCTAACAGTGGATGTAGGTTGGCTAACCGAACCACTTTAAAATGGTCTTATGGTGTTTGATCTATGTGTGTTTGTATTTAGTTTTTTAAGTATTCTTCTTAACACACATCGCTTTGCATATTGATTATCTTACTCTATACATTGTGCACAATCATCGATATTCCAACTTTATGTAAAGGGTCATTATCTTATTGTGATCGATCAATGAAATTGTCATACTAAATAAATCTCTTGATTGAACAATATGCTACACTTCAAATAATCAAGAAATTTGTAAACACCATTAAAAATGGGGTTGACCTATTCACCCCCCCCCCCCCCCCCCCCCCCCCCGGGGGTCAATCACGATATTCTAGCACATTGAAAATGGGAACTTTCAGTCCTAAATCTAATGGTTTTAATAGATGATGGGTGACCTAAATGGATGGATGATGAGATGATGCATGGATGATTATGATCATGATCCTAAGGTTATTCTAGACGATAGATAGGTTGGATGGCCCAGATCTAATGTCATGAATGTATGGGTTGGATTTGATAGGTGGCTCTAGGTTTGACCTAGTTTTAATGCATGAGATGAATGGTTATGATTTAAAAGGGAGATTGGATGGTGTGGATTGATAAGGAAATGGATAAGGCTTGGGCGTGTGGATGATTTATGGCATTGGGTTTGGATCTATAAATGAGCACATGGGCCTTCAATGGACCTTAGACTTGAGCTTGAGGAGTTGGGCCTTTGTTGGACTTTGGAGTGCACATTGGCCTGGCCCAATTGTGATATGCGCATGGACTGCCTGTGGCCTGGCCCAATGTTGGCCTATAGAGCTTAGCATGGACCAATTGAAGTGGATCTCTGGCCCATTAATCTTGAATTTCAACCTTTACCTCTTGAATTGCATGCTTTCTCTTCCAGAATTAAATAATTAACTTCACTTCTTAAAATCTAAAATATTAATTTAATCTAGACTCTCATAACTGGATCTAGACTAACCAATTTACATGAAAACCCTAAAAGTGAAGTGAAATAAATCATAAAAATTCTAAGTCTTCCAAATTAAGCACCAAACTTGCAATTATCCACTTATTTGAGATTATTTTCCTGAATTTTCCATTTTTATCAATAAAACTAGAAAATGACATGTGATATAAACAAAATCAGGCCTAACTAATCCAATAATCAAGGGTAAAAATGTAATATTTCAGTGCTCAACAAATACCCCCAAACTCAGATTTTTCTAGTCCTCGAGCAAAGTTTCCTAAAAAGACTAAAAACAAATAAAAGCACACAAATCCTAAACTAAACCCAATATAGACCTAAACTACACCTCTTTCGCTGGTACTCTCTATTGCATTTAGCAAATGCAATAAATCTTTAAACCCCTATCTCACCACTAGTGGACGAGTTGTAGTGTCGTGAGGGCTTTCAATGATAATACCCACAAATGTCAACATATTTAATCAGAACACATAGATAATGGGTCAAAACATTATACAACTCTAAAATTCATTTTACAATGCTTATACCCGGAGTGTAGTGTGAGCTTATCCAATATTAAGATACACTTGTTTTTCCAAATAGACCCAAGTTTTGTTCACACCATTGGAAAATACGGTTTGACTACAAACCTCACTGGATATATCTCTCGGAAAAATAAACACTCAGAGGTTTGGTTTAATTTTCTCTCAAGGTATATGTGAGCAAAATTTATGTATTCAAAATCAAAGTATCTCACATATGTATTAACAAATACGACTCATATCAAGGAAAATGAATGATCTCATGAATAAGTGCCACTTTCCTAAGAACGTTGAGTCAAATGCCATCATTTTTACTCATTTACTCTCCACATAAAATAGCCTATTTAGACTTAATATCAATACGACTTCCTACTAGGACGAAATGTGGCTTAGGACCGGGTCATATCGAAGAAGGATAAAATGCTCTAAAAATAAATACTTTGAATAGAAAGGATAAAGGTCTTCAAGATGTTAAATCGTATATTTTTCCTCTATTTTTCTTTCAACACTTTGCAGAGTATTATTTCTTTTCTTTTTTTTTCAGGAATCCTTCTATGGTATCAGGATGTTCCCTTCTTTAGATGCTATTTTTTTTTCTTTTCTTGTGCCCTTTTTAGAGTACTATCCCAAATTGTCATCTCTTACCTTTTCTATGAATAGGTCATAGATATTTTCAATTGGCTCATATTCCTGGACTAGAGTTGGGTATGGTAAACGTGGTTGGTCAAGAAAATAGGCTACTTTAAAGGCTCAACTAGGAAACTATCAAGATAAATGGCCAGATATAAGTAGGCTTTTAGGCTCAAATGATCCAAAAATGGCTTATGTCATATCCTAAGCTTCATAAGATGATTTCGTTGTTTCAAATAAATTTGGAAAAGATTTCAGGCATACTAACTCAATTTTGATGGCGTTCTCAGTAATATGACCAAAATGAAGAGTAATGAGGTCAACAACGACTTTATTGCGCTACCAAAGAAAAATGGAATTGATTTATAACCCTCAGAAAAAAAAAATGGCTCTAAAGCTCACTGGGCTAAGTCTCCACTGGTATTCCTCTAGTGATCACTCGACTCGTGAATATTTTTCTTTTTCAGACTAAACTTAATATGGCTGTGTACAAGGGTTTTCCAAGTATAAATCCTATAAAAATCTTTCAGGAAAAGTATGATATAAAGATCTCTATCTAAGTATTAATGCTAAAAATGTGACTCTTTTACGTCAAATTGTCAAGATGCATGTAATCTTTTTCAAATTAAAATTGGCAGTGTTTAAGGCCCAAAAACTTAGTCCTCATTCACTCTTCTCTAAAATGATTCTGCGTATTTTTTTCTAAGAAAGATTATGACTCATTTAACTTCATATTGTCAAGACGTTTGTAAGCGCTTAGTCGGAAATCAACAGTTCTCTGGAGTTCAAGGCGTCTCAGTTTTTCAGGACTTACTCTTGCATAGATCCACATAGATCTGTCTATTTCCTATGAGTCTACTTATTGTTGTCTCACAACGAACTTCATAGTCTGATCTTATTCCAATGAAGTTCCAACGTCCACATTTGTGACAAACACCTAGCATCTTAGATTTCCTTTTTGTGGCCAGAGTGCTTCTACCACAGAGTGGTCTGGATTGCTCCTTTCGGATTTCCAGCTTCCTCACCCTCATCGCTAAGGAAATGATTTTCCTACACAAGTCCGGGGGAACTTGTGTTTTAGACAAACACATTGCGAAAACGAAAACCCGACCGTCGACGTGCATGACTTTTATCCAGTTCTTTAACGTATGTTGGTCACAAAGACAAAGATGGATGATGGATGCTGAAAATTTGAGAATTTTTTTTTTTTAAAAGGGTCTCAATTTTGCACTCACTCTGGCCTAAGATTTTTTTTTTTATGGATAGGAATGACATATGATGACCTTAGTACCTCCAAACTCTAATTGAACATTGTTCTCAATGTTCCCTAATCTACACTGGTGAGGTGTAAAAGAAGAAATATTTTAGAAGACGAACAATCGGAGTATGAGATGTACCTTGGGATGAAATGATGTATGACTGACTCTTAGGTTAGACTGACTCAATGAAAAATCCTAAATTAGACTCAGTAATCTCAAAACTAGACACTGACTATACAGACCAACTCAGACATAGACAGATGGGTAGGTGGGTCTAGGTGGATGGGGTTAAATGGATAAATGGATGGATATGGATGAGTGGGTGTAACACCTCGGATTTTCAGATTATTATTTATATGAGAATTATTCTTTTAAATTGTGAATTTTAGAATTGGATCTTATATGGATAAGGAATTAGGCCATGACCCAATTAAGACCCAATTAATGGTAGGATTGGTTTCAATAAATCAAATAGGGCTGAAATTAATTTAGTATGCAATCCAAGATTATGCATGGCCGAATTTAGATGTAAAAATATATGCTTATGTGCATGAGATCTTTTAAAAAAGGGTGTACATATTTTCTTAAAATAAATAAAGGAAATATCTAAATTAAAAGGAGAGCTCACGGCATTGCTATATGTATTTTAGCATTGGCCGATTGGAAGGTTACTAATCTAAGGAGGAGAAGTCAGCCATGGCTAATTAAAGCAAGGGAGGTCGTCATTGCATTTAAGGCAATGACTAAAATTACACAAGGGGCGCACGGCCCCAAGGGGGTAAGTCTATCTTAAGAACATTCTCAATTTGGATTAAGGAGAGCTTATATAAAGGAAAGAAGGACAAGGGGGCAAGGTTTACAACCCATAGCCGAATTTTATTTTCCTCTCTCCCAATTTCTCATTCTCTCACACGGCAAGATCAAGAGCAAGAAGAAGGCAATCAACAAGAGGTAGTTCGACCAGCAAAGGGAAAGGGGAAGAAGATTGGAAGAGAAAGAACAAGTGGGAGAAGAATAAGGAATTAAAAAGAGGTTAGTATCTAATTGTTTAAATAATTTTATTTTGAAACAAAAAGAACCATAGGGTTTGGCCATGGTGGTTGGCCGAACCCCATGGAGAAAGATTGGAGATGACTTGATGATCTTAAATGGAGAGAAAGAACCATAGGGTTCGGCCATAGTGCATGGCCGAACCCCATGGAAAGATTTTATTTAATAGATGGTTGTTAAGAATGAAAACTATGGAGATGGTTTGGTATAAATGATATGTGAATTTGAATGGATTAAATGGAAGGTCCATAATTGATTAATGGAGACATGGATAGGAAAGTGGATCGGCCATGGAATGGCCGAACCATGATTACATTATGGCAAAATTGATTTGATCAAAGTAATAAAAAGAAGGGGTGAGGTTCGGCCATAGTGCTTGGCCGAGCCCCACCAAATATTTTATGGTTTGATGATCAATTGTTACTGGATCTAAACTTATGGTCAAAAATCATGAACCATAGGGTTCAGCCATGGTGTATGGCCGAACCCCATGGGGTGGTTTTGGATTGGTAAAGGCATTTGGATGGCTAAATTAGAAAGCTTCTAATTAAGGAAAGGAGTTGCTAAAATTGGAAAGCATCCAATTATGGAAGGTGTGTGCTAAATTTAGAAAGGTTCCAATTATGGAAGGTGGTTGCTAATTATGGAAACCCTCTATTTATGGAAAGTTGGAGTTTGATTTATGGAAACCTTTCAATTATGGAAAGGTGTAGGTTATTTATGGAAACCTTCTAATAATAGAAGGTGGAGTTTAATTAAGGAAGGTTGGATTTAAAAAGGGAAATCTAGACATCATAGGGTTCGGCCATGGTGCATGGCCGAACCCCATAAATTAATTCTATAGGTTAAGCTTACTTTATGGACCTATGATGGAACTAAGATGTCATAGGGTTCGGCCATGGTGTGTGGCCGAACCCCATAAATCAAGTAGAATGTATTGTATGGATTTAATATGAGGTTTGGATTAATGAGACAACACAAACCTAAGCTAGTGGCAAAATGGTAATTACATGCCAAAGTGGAGGAACATGGGTTCGGCCATAGTGTATGGCCGAACCCCATGAGTTGTGTTTAATGGACTTATTTGGTTAAAGAATTAATACAAGGTTTAAGTATGGTAAATTTAAATGAATGAGGGAACAATGGCATTTCCGTAAATAGTTGTGAAAGTGGTAAGCCATGGGTTCGGCCATGGTGTATGGCCGAACCCCATGGGATTTTTGTTTATGGATTTGGAATTTTGAAAATTAAGTGGCACTTGATTTTGATTTACGTTATATTATAAGGTAACGGGATCTCGCAAGCGGTGCGCGGTCGGTGAGCGAATCTTAGACGGAAACGCAAGGACACATAACGGTTTTTGGTAAGATTCCACCTCTTTGAAACCATGAATTTATGTACACTTGTTTTATCTTACGTTTGATGAAAATATGTTTCAAATGATGTGCGTTATTTGAATTTGGAATGCTATGTTTATTTGTTTAAAATAGCATATGTTTGAATATGTTTCAAAAGGAATTTTCAATGCTATGTTTATGTTATAAAAATAGCATGTGTTTCATTGGCATCTCATGAATGGCATGGGGTGGAGGATTTATAACCGGAGGGGTCACACTCCGTCAGGGCGTCCGAAAAACCTATGTGCGTTACCTTGATGTGATTTCCATCAAGAAGAATCTGGAGGGTCCACACTCCGCCGAGGCGTCCGGAAGACCTATGTGGTGGGTACATTTATGTACATGTGATGGGTGGGACTCATTGCATATTTGTCATCATTGCCTGGTTTTATATATTATGTTATAATATATGTTTTGTACTAACCATGTGTTAGCCGTAATTGGAATACCTACTGGGCGCGTTGTTCTAACGCCCTACTTCTACCCTAGTTGATGATACAGGTAACCAGGGGAACGATGAACGTAAGACGGACCAGGCATAGGAGCTTGGAAGATTTACCTTACATGTTTTGAATAAAGTTACTCATGAACTTGTATTTGAGTATTTGGATTTCGGAATGTAATAACTTAGATGGTCGAATGATTTAGTTTGATGATTATGACGTTTTTTAATAATGATTAAGGACTTGATGTACTTTACTATCTGAGTGGAATAGAACTTGGTTCTATTATGTTTCCGCATTTTGATGTTATGATTCCGCAGGTTATGATTTTTATCCGCATCTTGATATTGTTATGTGTGAACCGTTTTATTGGACTAAGTCCATACACACATAGTTTGGCCAGTTAAGGGTCGAACTTTGGAAGTTCGGACTTAGCTCGCGTCGTGACGTCCCGCACTCTATCACTCTACTCTATTATAAAAAAAAAATACACTCTGAATTTATGGGAAGAAGCGAGTGAAAAAGGGCGGGGCGGTACAGTGGGTGTGGGTAAATGGGTGAGTGGATGGGAAAATGGGTAACGAGATCAGTCTTGGTAAATTGGATCAATGAACAGCACTTTTGCCTCCCTTTTAAGAATGGTTTTAATGGATGACCATTGAATTTGAAAGAATGACCATTCTTATGATGCTTGATTTGAACAGCTCCATGTGGGAATACATCTGTGACAATGAAAGGATCGGACCACTTTGATTTCAATTTTCCAGGAAAAATATGTAACCCTTAATTATACAATAAGACCTTCTAACCAGCAGTGAACACTTTCTGGAGAATGTTTTTGTCATGAAAAAATTTCGTCCGGACTTTGTACTTTCTGGTTGTATCATATGCTTCATTTCGTATTTCTTTTAACTCAGTCAATTGGAGTTTTTTGAGTTGTCCAACCGAGTTAAGAGCAAAATTGAAACGTTTGATAGCAAAATAAGTTTTATGTTTTAACTTGACTGGAAGATGATAAGCCTTACCATACACTAAAAGATAGGGTGTCTAACGCCCCGCCCTTTTTCACTTTGCATAAATCAGAGTGTATATATATATATATATATATATTTGAATAAATGAGAGAGGACAGGTCGTCACGACGCGAGTCAAGTCCGAGTTTCCAAACCTCGACCCTTGACTGGCCACCATTACGTGTGTGTGGATTAAGTCCACTAAAACATTTTCACACGCCTTTCATAATGCTTGCAGAATAATTTATATGAATAAGATGCCTATTCATACTTGTCATCATTAGGCAAGGAAAGTCAATCACCATGTAATATCAATAAAACTTACGGGTTATCAAACCATAGAAAATAAGTTCTAAGTTATTACAATCCAAAATGTAAGTCCTTCGAATGCATCATTTTAATAAAAAAACTAAGTAATATAAATTTAAATCTTCTCAAGCTCATACGCTTGGCTCCCTTCCGATCCCATATCCTTTTCCTTAACATTCCCTGTTCCATCATCTATAGGGTAGAAGTAGGACATATTAGTCAACATGCCCAGTAAGTATTCCAATTAGGGTTATGGTACACATAGGAGTAATATTAGTTTAACATAAATCAAGGGTATATACATCATTAACGTCATATTTTGTAAAACATCTTGTCAGTACTAAAACAATGCATGATGTCCATATCATAATCATGCTAACATGAGTGTCATGTCATGGGTGTCAATGCCAAATGAGATCCCACCCAATGTCCATATCCGATCACATCATAAATCAATCAATGGTTTCATTGGCCAATTATGTCCACAGTGTTTGAGGCGGCAACCACCAGGGCACTGTCTACCCATCCACAAATTAATCGGGATTACTGATAGAGTGTGGACTCCTCCCTCTGCGCAGGGTTTCGGGACCTTCTCAGGAACTCTTTGGCCCAATTACGCCATACTTTCTATCAACTGGACGTGGCCAAATCTCAACAGTTCATATAGCTTCATATAAGCTAGTCTCAAGCCCAAGTTATGCCTGGATGGTATCGAAGCTCGAACTCATAATCCGCCAGATACTCCATCCATCTACGCTGCCTTAGATTGAGCTCCTTCTGATCAAATAAATATTTCAAACTCTTATGATCAGAATACACTTCAAACTTCTCGCCATAAAGATAATGTCTCCAGCTTTTGAGAGCGAAGACCACTGCGGCTAGTTCAAGATCATGCGTAGGATAGAGGCGTTCATGTATTTTTAGTTGTCTTGAACCATAAGCCACCACACGATGATCTTGACTGAGGACACACCCCAGTCCTTCTCCGAAGCGTCGCATTCTACTTCATAACCTTTGCCCTTTTCCGGCAAAATCAAAATAGGAGCGGTTGTAAGTCTGTCTTTTAGCTCTTCAAACCTTTGGTTGCACAGATCTGACCACTCATACTTGACTCCTTTCTGAGTGAGTCGAGTCAATGGAGACGCTAATTTGGAAAAATCCATAATAAATTTTCGATAATAACCCGCCAATCCTAAGAAAAACTGCGGATCTCAGTTACGTTCTTTGGCGCTTTCCAGTCTTTCACGGCCGTCACCTTAGCCGGATCCACGGCTATTCCTTCCTCGGATATAACATGTCCTAAGAAATTCACTTGAGATAGCCAGAATTCACACTTACTGGCCTTGGCATACAGTTTATTCTGCCTCAAAGTATTCAAAACTATCCGTAGATGCTTTGCATGTTCCTCCTGACTCTTAGAATAGATCAGGATATCATCAATGAATACGATTACAAACTGATCCAGATAGGGACGGAAGATTCTGTTCATTAAATCCATGAACACAGCCGGCGCATTTGTGAGTCCAAATGGCATGACCACGAACTCAAACAGTCCATATCGCGTCCGAAAAGCTGTCTTTTCTATATCTTCCTCTCTAACTCGGATTTGATGATAACCATACATCAAATCGATCTTTGAAAAATGACTAGAACCCCTCAATTGATCAAATAAATCGTCAATCCTGGGTTAGGGTACTTGTTCCGGACTGTTAACTGATTCAGCTTCCGGTAGTCCACGCACATCCGTAGTGAACCGTCCTTCTTCTTTACAAACAACACTGGTGCTCCCCATGATGACGTACTGTTCCGGATGCAACCCAGCCTAAGCAGTTCATCAATCTGCTTCTTTAACTCCGACATCTCTGCTGGTGCCATCCGATAGTGTGGTAACGACACTGGTGTTGTGCCAGGGTATAACTTGATTTCGAAGTTAATCTCCCTCCTAGGCGGTAAACCAGGGAGTTCCTTTGGAAATACATCAGCAAATTCTTGCACAATTGCCGGAAGTTCAGTAACTGGAGCTTTGTTTATGGTGATATTATTCAATACCACGTGATTTAACCCTTCCTGCAATCCACTTTGTTTATCTGAACGGACTACATATTGCTTGCCCTCGGGTGACTTAAATGTCACTCTTCGACGATAACAGTCGATGTTGGCATGAAACTTAACCAACCAATCTATACCGAATATAATATCATATTCTGACATGTCCAGCACTAGATAATTGAACTCAAATCTGAGTCCAGTTAATTCAGTGTTAACCGCCGTACATATAAGTCCCAATGCCGAATCTCCGACAGGGGATACAATAGTGAGTGTTGTGGCTAATCTTTGAACTAATGTACCCGTAGCAGTAATAAATGATGCAGCTATGAAGGAGTGTGATGCTCCCGAATCAAATAGTGCATATGCATAAGAACTATTCACTACCGCCATACCTTGTATCACAGCATGGTCATCTTCTTCCTGAGAAGTTAGAGTAAATAATCGTCCAAAACCAGCAGGGTCAGACCTTCGACCTCCCCGACTTTGCATTCTGCCTCCTCTGGAGTTTCCCGGTCTAGCTGGCGGACGAAATGATCCTCTGGAGTATGACAACCTGTTGAGCTTTGGGCAGTCTTTCTTGTAGTGACCCGGTTGATCACAATGAAAACAGGTGTTCATTCCTCGAGAAGCTTGTGTGACTGCTACAGATTGAGTGGGCTGGTTGGGGCGAAAACCACCACTTGATCCAACAGACGGTAAAGGTCTACTAAAGTTCGTTCTGAACCTCATGTTGGGTTGGTACGTACCCCTCCCACTCGGAGCTCGACGGTTGTCCACTCTGGCAAATTCCGCCATCTCCTGTTCCACAATGGTTGCCCTGCTGACCACTTCTGCCAGTGTGGCTGCTTTCAACACGGTTACCTTGGCCCTAATGTGTGGCCGTAACCCACGCTCGAACTTGCGAGCCTTTCGATATTCCGTATCCACAATATATAGTATGCATAGATTGACAGGCTGAGGAATTCTTAGTGATACTCAGCCACCGTCATTGAACCTTGTACTAACGTCATAAAGGCCTGAATTTGACGTTCTCTTTCTTCCTCTGGAAAGTAGCGCTCTAGAAATGTCGCGGAGAATTGCTCCCAGGTCATAGCAACTCTTTCTCTTCTTGGCACAAGTGTCTGCTGTTTCTCCACCACCTTCCACCATTTGGCAGCGTCATCTACCAGCTGTGACGTGGCCAATAATATTTTATGAGCATGACTCCTGATGTTCAGAAGAGTCAATATGTGGGAAATCTTCTTCAACCAGTTCTCGGCTCCGACTGGCCCTTCTCTGCCCTTAAAGTAAGGTGGCCGCTGTTGCTGAAAATCTCTGACCATGTTACGGTCATTATTTTCGCTCGTACTTCCCCCCTCCGTTCAAATGTTGTTGGAGGACAGACGTAACCACAGCTTGCACCAAGCTGTGCAGTTCAGGAGGCACAAAGGGTGCAGTCATGTTACTGTTCTCCTCCTCCTCTCGTCGATAAGACGAGACATATTCCTCCTCGTCGTCCTGTTGATATGTAGGGTCACTCCCTTCTTCTTCCCGCCGGGAATGTTGTGACTCTTCCTCACTGTGAGATCGTTCATGAACAGATCTCTCTTTGTCATGAACGGACGGCTCTCTTTCAGGTTCCGATGACGCCTTCTTGCGTCGGGGTACCACCTTCCCTTGTGGTGTGATAATGAGCACGTCATCCTGCTTTTTATCGTCCTGACGAGTCCTTCTCTTTGACACCCCCTCACCTAGTCCTATCTGTAAAACTTTCTCTTTTCCCTTCGGATCTTTTACCACCTTTTTCTGTGGCGCCATTTATTCCTAATTCATGGAAACATCATAAACTTAGTTTCCATTAACAATATGCAACACATGCCATGAATCCTCATAAAAACATGAAATCACATATTTATATAAATTCAAACTGCATCTTTGTACAAAGGTGGGTAGGGTGAAACAAACCCTATGTATAACAAAATATACCCCCTTACAAAAATAACCCTCTTTTTAATACCCCTACTATTACTTCCTATCCTAGTCTTCCGTAGAAGACTCCGCATCACCAGAGAACTTGAAACGGTTATCAGGACACATCATCGCTGTGTGCCCCAATACTTCACACATTGTGCAGGGTATTAAACCGGGTCCTCCTATGCTAGGACAATTAGTCCTCGCCTCTCCATGCCCGTGCAGTCCACAGACCGGACAGACAATTCCTAATGGATGAGGACAATACAACCTGTTGTGATCGTCCTGATTACACAACTCACAAGTATCGTAGGGATCTACCTCCCCCGCCGATTCCAATATTATAGGAAAGTCTTCCATAGGATCCTTATAAAAGAAAAATCCCAGATCCTCTTCCTCCTCAGGAGGTTCCACTAACCAAGGAATATCCTCCATCTGATACTCAGGTAACGGTGCTAGATTCACCTCCTCCATTTGTGCTAAGTTCAACTCTTCCAATGGTGCTAGATTCCATTCCTCTTCCTGAAGGTTCACATTAGCCTCACCGATTGTTGATACTATGTTAAGTGCAGTTGATAATTGTTGTACAAGTAAACCAGTGGCTACTGCATAAGAACTGCCAATAACTACCATACCTTGGATCACCGCTTGTTCCGCTGTCTCAGGAGAAGGAATGAGGGCGTACAATCGTCCTGAAGCTGTTGGGATAGGTGGTTGTCCAGACTGGTTCTATGCTCTCGATACATGAGACTGTTCTGGCCTGCCTGGTGGACGGAAATAATTTCATGCTTGAGGTGAGTTGTGAAGTTGCGGACAGTCCCATTTCATGTGCCCTGCCTGGCCACACTGGAAACAAGTGATGCCACCCCTGGATGTCTGTGCTGCTGGAGCTGAGGCTGAAGGATGGTGGGACATTATCCACCAATGGAGGTCATAGAAACTAAAGGTTTTCCGGAGTTGGGCCAAAATTTCTTGCGATGACGAAAAGAGTTTCCCTCGCTTTGATTCTTTCTTTTTCCATGTACTTATCTCACTCAATCAACTCTTGCTCAGCAATGCTTGCTCTGCTCACAAGTTCTGCCAAAGTTGTTGATCTGAATATGGTGACCTTGGCTCTGATGATAGGACGTAAACCTCTCTCAAACTTTCGAGCTTTCTTATATTCAGTGTCCACCATGTATGGAACATAACAAGAGAGTCGGATGAATTCTTGGTGATTGTGATTGTGGATCTTCTAGGCAAAATTTTTTAATAACCTCAACTCGATGTTTACCCCAATTATTATCTTAACTGGACATGGACATGCAGGTATCCATAACAGTTATTCTAGCAACAAGATCTTACTCGGACAATTAAATCCAAATATGTAGAGCACCTTGCTCTGATACCAATTGAAATTCTCAATGTGCTAGAAAATGATTGACCCTAGAGGGGCGGTGAATATGTCAATCTCAATTTGTTGCTCCTTTTAAAATTAACTTGATTGAATAGTATAAGTGTAGCTGATATAACAATCAAGTAGGTGTGTGTTAGATTAAGTGATTAAACGATGAACACAAGAAGTTAGCTCTAACACCACAATCTCAAGGACGCAAGATATATAGTGGTTCGGTTAACCAACCTACATCCACTGTTATGACTCGCTCAAGCTTGAGCTATCCCCAAATTTATTAAGTAGAGACTTACACCCTCACAATTAAAGTAGGAATTTCACCTCACTCAATCGGCTGGAAATTACACCCACCACTGTGCCAGAGACAACGCTCTAGAGTTTTTTATAGTGGTTCCGGAGCAAATCCCCTTAATCCACTTTCGGGTCAAAGGTTTTAAAATACAAATTTAACCAAAAAACACTTGCCTTGTAAATCCTTTCGTGAAGGTGTTTGCTTCTCAAAGATTCACTCAAGGTGTGTTGACGGTCTTTCTTATAGACGTCGTATAGTAATCACAATTTCAGGAGGTCTATGAAAATTGGTTCAAGTGTCCTAGCAGATGTCTTATTTCTCTACTTTCTTTCTCTCTCACAATCTTAATCAAAGATTGAGTATTTGATTTTGGTATTGACACAAAAGAGATGATCGTTCTTCAGAGTATATGATTTTTCTTGGTTCAAGAAAGATGATCAAATAATCATACAACACTCATATATATAGAGGAGTGTTAACGGTTTTTCATACTGTCCAGTACCGACAGGTCGGTGGCACCGATGGGTCGGCGTTCATATTTATTACCATTCAACCACCCGACCATTGCGCATTAAATGCACTCCGAACGGTATAATTACTTCTCGGTCGACAGGTCGGTGTCGCCGATGGGTCGACAGTTATGGCACCGAGAGGTCGGTCCATATGAGAGGCTCGATCTGGGGCAACACCATGCTCACAGAGTTTCAAGACAAAAACTAGTCAAATCCAGACAGACCTGTCGCCCTTTACCGAGGGGTCGGTCGTGTTATTCTCGATCGGTTTTGAATCACCGAGATGTCTATTTTCTCGAGAGCCTACTTGTGTTCAAGATTAAGAACTCACAAGTTTTTCATCGATGAGTCGTTTGACCACGAGGGGTCGTTCAGCTTATCACCGAGGGGTTGGTGCATACGAGACTCTCGATCAGAGGCATTCAAAGAATGATAGTTCTATTATCCAGAACCTATGTCAATCTGGTCAACCAGTCTTTTGACCACGATGGATCGGTCCTGTCTCCACCAAGAGGTCGGTGAGAATGACTAATTGAGCTGACAGTGAAACCAAAAACATATTTCCAAGTTGGGGTCCAATTCATTGTCAAGCTTCCTCACTAGGTTTTTTATGGTTTTAGCATTTGTTCAAATAGGCCTAAGAATAGTCCTCTCTAAGGTGTGGGTTCCACCTAAAGTCATATATGGTCAAATACATGTTTTTGTGATTGTCATAACGATGAGCTTCAATACGGTGGAGCATGATCTTCACTCTTGATCATCTTGAGTCTTCAAGCTTCTAGCAAGTACTTCTTCCCGAGTGTAAGCACAAGATAGAGAGTGATAATTTTGTTAGCCCTTGTTTAAGCTCATTAATAATGATGAGGGTCCAACGGATTTGCCAAAGGATGTCAACTGGTTGCACAAATATTGGTATTTATAGAGAAGGAAACCAGTTGCAATAACGGTCATGTACCGACAGGTCGGGCGCACCGAGGGGTCGGTGACTAAGAATATTACCATTCAACCACCCGATCGTTGGGCATTAAATGCACTCCCAACGACACAATTATTTCTCGGTCGACAGGTTGGTATCGCCAATGGGTCGATAGTCATGGCACCGAGAGTTTGATCCATACGAGGGTCTCGATTTGGGGCAACACCATACAGACAGAGTTTCATGACCCGAAACTTGTCCTGCCCAGAACAACCTGTCGCCCTTTACCGAGGGGTAGGTCCTGGTACTCTCGATCGATCTTGAACTACCGATATGTTTGTTTTCTCGAGAGCTCACTTCAGTTCAAAGTCCGAAACTCATAAGTTTTTCATCAATGAGTCATTGACCACTGTCAAGTTTCCTCTCTAGGCTTATTATGTCCATTACCAACATATGCAACTAAGCCTAGGGATGGTCCTCTTAAGGTGTGGGTACCACCTAAAGTCATTTATGACCAAATACTTGTTTTGTGATTGCCATAACGATGAGTTTCAAGCCGGTGGAGCATGATCTTCACTCTTGATCACTTTGAGTCTTCAAGCTTCTAGCAAGTGCTTCTTCCCGAGTCATGGAATTGACAAACATAGGGACTAGAAAGCCGTGGCACTAACATACACTATTCATATTTTTAAGTAAAAGAAAAGACATTGTGTAATGTCCAAAATGCCCTACAAAGTTCGTCGGGCTGGATCACTAAGAAAACGAACTCTGATCGGGTCACATAATACCTTTTCGGGAAGCGCTCTCTACACTCTATCATGTTAACCAGTTGCAAAGGTAAATTAACGGTTCTAAAATTTTGTCATTTTTCTTATTAAGGGTCAGATTATTACTATCTAACATGTACCACTTGAAATAGATAATTGAATAATTAAAATAAATAAATAAAAGAAACTCCCCTCAAAAGGGTCGCTGGACGGTGACTGTTCAGAGTGAAAAGGGAAGGAGGCTTTAGAAAAATAAAGGGTAGAAGATGAAAAAAGAGAGAGAAACGCATGGGATGAGACTTGAGAGGAAAGTTTCAAATGGGAGAGGGCTCCCTTCAATCCAATTTATAAAAATTCCAAAACTTGGAACCCAAGCTAAAGTACACACGTTGGAAGGTTTAGGTTTGTTTTATTATTATTACTTGCAAACTTGGCCACCAAGGAAGCCAAATTGAGATACCTTTACAACGTGTGAGAGAGGGATGAGTTTATCCTTCCTTCATTTGTATTTTTCCTATTTTGTTTTTATTACGTTTTGGTTTTCTATTTTCATTTTCCACAATTTTGGTTGAGAGACCTCTTTGGCTTAAATCAACCGGTCTAATGGGTTAGGGACTAAAAATTGATCACGCCTTCAACAATCTAAATGGGAAAACACCTTATAAATCTCTCGATAACCGAAAAAGGAGTTTTCCCTATTTTTCTGGAGATTTATGGACCTTCTAGTTGTTTTTAGGGTGTGGTGACCTTGGGTAGCTCATGGGCTCACTGGTGAGCCGGTCAACGCCGTTTCGAGCTTGGAGGTTTGAATGCATTTTCGTGATTATGATTAATTATTATTTATCATGCTAAAATGTTTCAAAACACTCTGAAAACATATAAATTGGACATTAAGATCTTCTATGTTTCACACACTTTCCCCTCAATTAGATACACTTGAAAAATGTAGAAACCCGCCCAAACTCCCTCTTGATGTTTAAATTTTAATTTTTCATGAGTTTTAAGTGAATTTGAAAACCAAGTTTTAAAATTATCCCTGAACAATTGTTTGCGACAAAATTATATTTATAGACTAAGACTTTGTTAAAAGAATTTAACAAAACTTCCAGAATTTTCAAATGAAGTATTTTGAAAAAAAAAAAAAACTGACTTCAAAATTCCCAATATTTTATTTAAACCAACCCCTTTTATCCATTGAATTTTCTATGTTAAAGTAAAACAAATTAAAAATAAATTTCAAATTAAAACTTTTACTTTGTGGATTAATTTATTTGAAATAAATAAGTTTTTTTTAAAAAAAAAAAAAAAAAGAGAGCCAAACCCTCAAATCGTGGGACCCACACATGGACTCCATCCAAAATCCCCATTTCATGCCAAAGCCCCCAAGCCGACCACATGATGGTATAAAATCTCAGAAGAAAACCTTAGCCTATTAACCCTTCTCTTTATCTCTCTCTCAAAAGCAAAATCGGTAGCTTGCTCCATTCTATTGGGCCTCCTCAACGGCAGCCGCCAACACCTCTTGCAATTGTAAGCACTCCAAACAGTCTCTTCATTTTTTTTTCACCCAATTTGTCAAATCTGGGACCATGATACATTGACTTTTGTAAAAGAAACTGTGGGCAAGCATGCATCGTCCACACTTGTATCTTCTTGAATTTTTTCGTCCACACTTTAACTTTTTCATGGCAAGAAAGCATGATGTCCTTTGTCAACCTTGGAACCTTATTTTATTTTTAATCCTTTTGGATGGGTTTGCATTACTCTTTATTTTAGTTAATTTTAACCCTATTTATTTTATATGATTTATGATATGGTTTTGCAAAGTTTATGTATTTACTCATTAGATTGCAACCCACTCCTTTTAAATTGGTTTTCATTGAGCTATGATTTTATTGGTCACTACCATCCTATTTGACTAAACCATTTCTTAGATTTAGATATTTTTGTAAACTTTTTTAATAATTATTACTTTTATTTGATTAAACACCCATTTGACCATTTTAAAAGAAAACCAAAACAATTTCAAAGTATTTTGGCATTTTCTTGTAATTCAGATTTTCTTCATTGAAAATCTTTGGATTGATTTTATTCGTCGGAGCACTTAATGAGGTAGGTTTTTGAAAATGTTTTTTTTGTCTTCAATGTTACTCCACTTTATTCAATTAAATTATTTCAGACATTTTAAGGATCAAAATGAATTTCACAGGAACCTTGGTTTTCTCAAAATATCTTTTCGCAGCAAGCAGGACCCCCCTTCAATCCATCTTGGCCCAATTCATCAACACACAGTTTTCACCAACATATTCAGGTGAGGGGACTTATCACTGTTTTAGCACACATTCGTTTCTATTTAACCTTTAGCATTGTACATGGAGTGACTTGAATGAGACCTTTAGTTTATTAAGACACTTAGTAAAGGAACCGTTGAATGAATCTGTGGCAAGGGATCCGTTGAGGTGCACTCATGTCAACCATATGTGATTAAATGGAAAATTCTGATCAGACGAATGGATATTGAACATGATGCTTGCAACTTTTTGATAACATGTTGTATATTTAGATATAACATGTGAGTGAATTTATGATGAGAATAAAACTTGTGTTGGATGTCGAACATGATACTTGGGAATTAATGATAACATGTTGTGTATTTATTTATAACATGTGAATGAATTTATGCTGAGAGTGAGATGTGCATCTGCATATTGGATATGATGCTTGGAACTTGTCAATAACATGATGGGTGTTTACTTATAATATGTGAACGAGTTCATGATGAGTATGTGGATTTGTGTTTTGAGATCTTATTATATGCTTATGTTGTTATACATGATCATGATGTCATGTGCATACATGGGAGGTAACCAAGCAACGGATAGCGCGTCGTTGGGTGTTGAAATGGAGGAATTATTCACAAGTGTATATGTTTATGATGATGGGATGATGATGTTGGTTGTTGGGATGACTTCCCTGTTACGCTCCGACGGTCGAAACCCCCACAGGGGATGCAGGTTTCCCCGTTGCGTTCCGGTGGTTGAGGTGCCTACCCTAGAGCAGAGATGTTATCTATATGTGTGTATATTTATGATGAGATGATGATTTGGTTATTGGGAGGACTTCCTCGTTACGCTTCGGCGGTCGAGACCCCTATAGGAGATGCAGGTTTCCCCGTTGCGTTCCGGCGGTTGAGGTGTCTGCCCTAGAGTTTTGCTTCCCCAGGCGTGGTCGAGGGGTTTTCCGACACAGCTCATGTGGTTGAGGCAGTTGTGTATGGTATAGTCTCCTGTTGACACTGGTAGGGAGACCAGAGTTGATGGAGGACCCGATGTGGGCTACTAAGATGATGTCTCAGATTTGGTTGTTGGATCATTAGTTGGTGTTGTAGTTGGGTTTCATGTACATGAGCACCCTTGTTGTTATGATATTCTTGCATTCATACATATGATATCTATTTATGTTTCTAACTTATGATAAGCATTATATCTTCACTAGGCTGGTTAGCTCACCCCTTACCTTTCAGGTACCCCGATTGCGAAGGGGCCAGGCAGACCCCTTGAGGAGGTAACTGAGGAGGAGTAGCAGTAGTTAAATATCTCATATTATGCTTATGCTTTAGTTTTGGGAGACTTTTGTTTGTATGGACTCATCATCGCATGTTTTGTTTAGATGATTGTATAACTATATTGACTGGTCGGTGGTTCTTTGTTGGATTTGACCTTTATTGGATTGTTGAGTGGGAGGTAGTTATCCCGTTTCCAAAAAAAAAAATTGTGCCCGATATCCTTTCTTTGGTAATGTATTGAGACTTTCGGAGATAACGTGCTCGTAGCAGGACGGGGCGTTACATTTCTAGTAAATTCACTAAACTTTGAAACATTTCTTAATGAAAATCTGACTTTATAGTTAGGTAAATAAAATTTGTCTGATGAAAACATTCTAAAGTTAAAAGGGATTTTGACTCTCCTAAATACTTTAAATTGAGATTTTATAAAATAGGGACACCCCCAATGATTCAAAACCCTTACTTCTAAAAGTCGGAATGATAAAGAGTAAAATTCATTGAACTCAGAATTTAAAATTGACCGACAGTACACAATTTGAAACTTTAAATATCTCAAGTGAGGGTTCTTTTCACATAAAAATAACTTTATGGTCTCAATCGGAAAAAGTTCAGATATTTACAACTTTGCCACTTACACTTTAGCTGGTCGAATCACCTCTTCCAAACTCGGATCAAATTATACTTGGACTCTACATAAAGCCCACTTCGTAATCTTCATGATTAACGGATCACAAAACACTATTAACGGTTCAAAATCAAAGGATTAACCACTAATTAAGGTTGGAGTATTACATGAAGAACAATCAGTGAGTATGCAAGAATAGAGGGAGAGAGTAGTTACTCTATTGCTTTGAACTTAAGAGGGAAAGACTCAAGGTCCTCTGTATTTGTAGGGGGCCCCACTAGGTAAATATTTCCTTAAAGATTGGATGTCTAAAACTTCGAATTGAAATTCTAAAAACACAAAAAGTTTGACAAAATTACAGATCTAGAATAAAAAAGTTTCCATAGGATTTCAAAGTCCGATGATATTTTTAAACCAAGGCTTTGAAATAGGGCCCTTTTGTGACGTTAAATATTTCGAAGATCTGGTAAATATTTGAATAAACATTGAAATTCACAGCGTTCAATTTTTAAAGACTATTTGTGTATGCAAGTTTGGAAATCTAAATATATCAAATGAGTGATTTTACATATCGAAGTAGTTTTGAGGTCATTCAAAAATGATAAATGAAGTATTATCCATAATAATAAAATGATTATTTTGCTCTTCCAACTTCAATGAGTTGAATTACTGACCTAATGAAGTCAGATTGAGCCAAACTTATGCTTTTTGGAAAACCCATACAGTGATCTACACAATTAACCATTCACAAGGCTTACTTAATGTCACTAATTACTCAGTTTTAGATTAATTAGGGGTCAGTGTATTACAAATACTTTCAAAAACAAAATATTAAAAATAAAAAACTTATCGCTAATATAATAATTTAAAAAAAAGCAATGATGTTTTCACTTAATGTGAGAAAGACCTAATATTCTTTTCATATTAAAAAAAGAATTAGTAAATTATTTTTTATAATATATGAATTTACTATGATTCTCATAAAATTATTTATATACTAAATTTTCCCTAAATTCTAACTTTCCCACTACCTGTCCTCAAAATGTACCCCTCATCCTAAAACACCTTTATACCAATGTCACAAATATCGACGGTATTTTTAAATTATCATGTTTTTATCACCAAAATATTAATTACGATTAATATTCAGAGATTTATGACACTACATTGAATTCTCGATAAAATCATGTTAAAAATATAATAAATGATAAAATTACAAATACATTATCGATAAATTCTTTATTGCTATTTTATTTTATTATATTTTTATTATTTTTTAAATCTATATTTTCTACAAAATTTTCGTGTTAATTTCTTCATAAAAGTATGAGAATTTGAACATATTTCGATACTGTCAATCACCTTAAATTTGTGACAATGCTTTGTGAATGTTTATTTCTAAGTTTGTGATAGGAAATTTCAACCAAGAAATCGAGCCTGGTAACGGGCTTGCCGACACTGCTCTGCCCGTCCGACCTCAGGGCTACTGAAATCCTCGTTATCCTATAAAGTATTCTGTCGCACTCGAGTGAGAAATCGTTTGCGGTGGAGTAACAGAAAGGAGTGAGCGATAAAAAAAGAAATAGTAGAGTAAGAGGATCGATCAGAGGAGGAGAAGAAGGAAATGGCGTCTGGCAGCATGGGATTAAGGAGTTGTTGCAGCCTACAAATGGCCATGGCTTCTTCCATGTCTTCTCCAAGAAGGAAAAGCAGCAGATGCGCCGCAGCATCGATTCCGATGCCTCCTGTAAACCCCCGCGACCCTTTCCTCTCAAAGCTCGCCTCCGCCGCTGCAGCTTCTCCCGACCCTCTTTCCCTCACCTCCTCTACCAGTTCATCAGATACTCCTCCCTATCTTCATATCTTCGATAATCCCAAGCTCATGGCCACTCCTGCTCAGGTCAAATTTGAATAGGATTTTGGCTTTTTTGTACTTTAATTTTTGACTAATGATTAGAAAAAACCTAAAATGGAACACTAAGTTGTCTCTATTTGAAGGGTGAAAATGAAACAGGTCTCCCATTCAGTAGCCCTCCGGTTCTGTTCCATCTTGCGGGGTGCCCACCAATCTTTGGTCAAGAATTAAAAGAACAAAAAGATTTGCAAAGAGAATCTGAAATGGGTTTGTAATATCCAGTTTGAACAAAGAACTTAAACCTGAAGAAAAAGAAAAGTTCTCAAAGTTTTTATAAATACAAATAAATTTCAAGAAAATTAAACATTAGTGGCCTTAAAAAGTTTCTTTCACTCTCTTGGGTTACGAACTTATAAACACTGCCCCGTTTTTTCACTTTGCAGTGGTGATATCTGTTAGAAAAGAGACTAATGGGTCTTACTTAGTAGAAAAATTGGTGTTCCAGTCACCAGTTTTTACTCATTTTTTTCTTTTCTTTTGTCCAATTTGTTGTTGTGGGTGTTTTTGTTGTGATCAGTTCTTGTGTTTGTATTTTTTTTTTTTCTTTCCATGATTTTGTTTTCTTGGTTGATTTTGTTTTGAGTGTTCTGGTTGGAAATTAGAGACATATGTAGTAGTAGTACGTTGTGTTTTCTTTGGGTATGCGCTACTATGTGGACCACATAAATCAATTACGTAACTTTCTTGGTATAATTGTTGGTTTTCTGATTGGGAACAAAATAATTGTCAAAATATGCTTCTGGACTTAGTTTTTCCTAGAGCCATTGGGTTCATGTGGTATAGTTTCTTGAATCCTCTTCTTGTACTTCCTGTGGTTGGGAGCCTTACCCTTTTGTGGTGTATGTTTTCAGTTGGTTATTCCTTATCCCTATAGAATCTTTGTTATTAGGCTCTTTTCTATCTGTTTGTTGGTTTGCTTTGTACAAGTTGTCTCTGGAGCAAAAATTATTTTAGCATTTGCTTGATTTGCAAAATATGTTTCTTTGATTAGTTGGTTCTATAATCTTGTTAGCAGGCTTTTAATCTTATGTTTTTCTCCTGTTCTGTTTTTTTTTCCTTCTAAGTTCTGCAATCAGGTTTTCTTTAGTCTTGCTTGATTGAGCACTGCATAAATTTTTCTTTTTCAATCCATCCTCCTTTTTTTATTGTACCTGCTGAAAAGTTTTCTTTGGTTCTTGACCAGTGTCTGTTCAATTATATGATTTCTGTGAACCAGGTGGAACGTGCTGTGACTTATAATGAACACAGACCAAGAAAGCCTCCCCCAGACTTGCCATCTCTGCTTCTCCATGGGCGAATTGTTTACATTGGCATGCCTGTAAGGTTTCTAGCTTGGATTTTTTGGGACATGTAAATCTACTATCATTGCTTCTTCTTATTTGTAATGGAATTGGTGCAATAGGGTATGATTAACTAAGTTGTAGACTATCGTCACATCTTCTGCTTTATCGAAATATTCTCATAAGTTCCATTCAGTATTGGATTTCATGTCTTAACTTTCATTAGTGTTATCTATTGTCTACTGGAGTTTATATACTTTACATTTTAAGGTGTATTCCTATTTAAGGCCTGTTTGGTATTTAGAATTTGGACATGGAGTTTTGGATTTGGTGGAATTTGACTAATTCTGCTCAAAATCCATTGTTTGATTCATAAAAAAATCTAAGAGGCTTGGACACCTTGGTCATAAAAATAAAATAAAAATAAATCTAAAGATGAAAATTTTGAAATTCCAAAAGTTGCCACAATTCTGGAATTCCAAATTCTCTTAAAAAGTTGTTATCTTTGAAGTTTTAAAAGCTGTCATTTTGTATTATGATATTTTTAAGACGTTTTGGGTGCATGACAGTTGGGTTTTCCAATACATACCTCTATTTAGGGCCTATAATGTTGGACATGAGTTTGTTTTAATTAATTATGCTTGAATGTAGATATCACTTGAATTAAACTACCGCTAGAGCAATTGAACCATGTGTTTAAGGACAATAAAAGCTTATAATTAAAAATAATTTAAAGTGATGAATGTATGGGAGTTAAAAAAAGAGCATTGAATGAGTTCATTAATTCTTTTTACAGTGGTAGGTATAGGCATTTGATTATATTTTTATTCTTCTGTTTCAATATTTTTTATTGAATGACAAATTGAGTTGTTTCATTATATGATTTTATAGTTTTCGTACATATTGATGTTATCGGGTGGGGCCATAAAATGTCACTTTATCTATTATTTTTCAATTTAGTGCTTATATTTTTTAAATCAATTTTAACCCAACCCTACTTGGTCAAATCAGCAGCTGACAGTCATAAAGACACGGCCCGACTTGGTCAAATCAGCATATCCATGGACTCGACCCCAGTGGTCATAGTTGACAAAAAACCGATCAAACTAGCCGTCAACTACAAGTTGGTAACAATGTCCCAACCCAGCGTCGCATGGTTCACAACCAAATCTCCCTCTCCCACCCACCTGTGGATTCTCATGCAGAAAGCGTCACATAAAAATCATGCATGAATGCCATGACAAAATAACTTGCATCCATGCCATAACAGTCTCACAATTTAATTTAGCATATCAAAATACTAAATCAGTTCCAAGCACATGAATTCCATTACAATAAACATGTGCACATAATTATGGCTAAACACACATGGCAAACAATATCACCCAATTTCAGAATTTCATCAAAATTCCAAAACATAACATTCCAATCCAAATTTCCATCCAAAATTTAGAATACACGAATTGGGTTTTCCAACAAGGTAAATAGGTAATATCCATGATCTGGGCAGACTGAGATACTCACTGGCTTCTAACATTTTGCCACAAAAATTCAACCCTTACATCATGTGAGATGCATTGGATTTTTACCCATCTATTCTATTTTCGCAGCCCTTTTTCTTAAACCCAGTTCTTGTATTCGTTCCAAAATAGGTGTGCAATGTTCTCCTCACCTAATATTTATGAAGTGCACAAAGATGCGTTCCAAGCAGTTAGGAAAATATGAAGTAATCATAATTTCAGTAAATAAAATAGGGCTGCAATGTTCTCCTCACGTAATATTTATGAAGTGCACAAAGATGCTAAATTCCAAGCTTTAGCAACCTGTCTTTTAACCCAAATTTGTTGCAATTAGTTTTAGAGGTTCAAACCATTGAAGTTGATATTATTCAACCTATTAGAATTAGGTGAGGAGTCCATCAGTTAAGATTGATGGGGTTCTTTCCTCACAATAATAGTCTCAAAAATCAAAAGTTCTAGAATAAAGGTCTAACGTTTTCAAGGAATCAGAACAGTGCAAAAATTCGTCCTTGTTGCAGAATTTTCTGGGAATAGCATGATTTTCCATGAATTCTCATCAAGGTTGTCAAAATCGTACGATTCGCGAGTGGACTCGTACGATTCGACTCAACTCGCAGGGTTGAACGATTCAAATTGCATTATAAATCGGTACTTCCATAAAATCGTACTATTTTAGGGTTGACTCGCAAATCGTATGAATCAACTCGTTAAATCGTAGAATCGTTCGATTTTGTCGAGAAAGGAAAAAAGAGGAGGAAGAAGAGGAGGAAGAAAGAGGAAGAAGAGGAGGAAATAGAGGAAGAAGAAAAAGGCGAGAAAAAAGTGGAAGAAACTAAGACTAGCGTTCCTTTGTTCCTCTTCTATCTACTTCTTCGTTTCAGTGTTTCGTCTCCGCCTTTTCTTTCTTTCGATCTACCGTTTCCGCCTCTTTTTTTTCTTTCTTTCTATTTGCCGTTTTGCCGCCTCTTTTTTTTCATTCGCTCATAGAGCTGTTTCCTTCAGTCGCTCAAAGAGTCACGGGTAGGTCTCCCTTTTGTGCATCACTTTCTTATTTAAGTCGAAACCGTTACCCCTTCCACGTGTAGTCCATGTCCAGCTGCCTCTTTTAACTCGAAAATATGACAAGGCTCTAAGTTTCGACAGTATTCACAGGACTTTTTTTTATACACTAGTTTTATATTTTTAATTTTTATCGTTTGTCTATTTTAATTAAAATCATCTCTTTTATTTTTAATCTTTTATATCTATTTTGAAAAATTTAAAATGAAATCTAATTTTTTATTTTTAAATTATTTGATGAATGCTAATAAAATTTATTTAAATGCCTTTACTTCATTTATTAATTTTTTAAATTTATCATTATTTAATATTTAAATTTTAATCTTATATTAATATATATCTTTTTTTATTAGAAGTTTTTTGAGATTTTAGATAATAGAAATTTCACATATTTATTTATATATTATAAAAAATTGAAAAATAATCTTATTATTCATGTCACGTGCTCATATTATATGTAATTATAGTATAAATAATAATTTTGGAAAAATATTATGATTCTACGATTTACGATTTACGATTCACGATTCACACTCCTAAACCGATTCACAATACGATTCGAGTTTGACAACCTTGATTCTCATATTTTTGTAGTAGATAGGTCCTTGAATGAGGATTCCAGAAATATCTCGTTTGGCTCAAATGGAGTTTCCTAGCCTAAATTATGGCCGTTTTAATCCAACTGTTACACTGCCACTCAGATTGCAGTCTTTAAACGAGATTTCGGCTTACAGACCTAATTTTACCCATCAAACCATCTTCAATCATTCTCAAATTTTTACTGGAGATAGATCTCCTTGTTCCCTTGATAAGATACCCAAAATTTGCACTGTTTCGGTACCTATAGACCGAGTTATGAATTATTTAACGAACTGCTGCAGAATTATCTCAGATTTCATATTTGAAATTTGGTCTGTCTTACATATCAAATTTGGGGTATCAATATTTGTTCAATTGATCTCAAATTTTAACCGTGGTTAGGTCTCCCTGTCTAGGTTTTAAAAATATAAATTTTATCCTAAACGGAGTTCGGGGTGCCCCGGTTATGATTTTTCTCGCGACAGTGCACAGAGACATGCAGTCTGATCCTGAGAACATTTCTTCAACGTTTGACCATTACTTTATTGATATAAGTTCTATCAAAATTTATTCTTGGGATGTAAAATTCGTCCATAAAGGATTATGGATGGATTGGAATTCAGAAAATGTCTCCATAAAAATCAAATTTAGCATTAAATCCATGAATTCCATAATTGAATTCAACACAATTCCATGAACAATTCTTTCATGATCGAATTTTCTAATCTCATGGTTTCTAAAGGATAAATTTCCACATTTCTTTGGGCGAATTTTACAAGAAGAGAAAGAGTAGAAGAAACCATGGAGGAGAAAGAATTTGTACACACCTATAGGAAAGAACACAAGAAATCCTAGAGAGAACCTTTGTCTTCAACCCAAGCTTGAAGATGAAAGAGAGGACAAAAGAGCCCAAACATCCAAGGGGGAGAGAGAGAGAGGAATTTTCATTTTTTTCCTTGTGTATAGAGTGCTCCAACGAAAATCCTAGTTTAAAATAAGGAGGTGGTCGGCCAAAAAGTCTCTCCCCCCTAATTTGGACTGACTTCTCCTAAAAACAAGGAATTTTCTAACAATAAGGTCTCCGACGTGTTCTATGAGAGAATTTTGGATTCTCTCTCCCAGCAAAAAATGTGTGGGTTTATATTTTTAGAATCTGCAAACATCAATGAGCTCATCCAATCTGTGATGTGGAGGCTTTGTGTTTGGCTTCTTTCAAACACAAAATTTAGTTGTCTTAAATTTACGGATCTCATCTCTTCCTGGGACGAATGTATGGATGGTTTTAATAGAAAGAGGACACCCAAAGAGAAATGGACTCCACAACAAAATGTTTGGAAGTTCAATGTTGATGGGGCAGCTAAAAGGAAGCTTGGGCCGACAGAAATCATGAGGGTATCACTTTTATTGTTTTCAATGAGCCTATGGGGACTAAAGACTCCAACAAGGCAAAAATTCTTAGCATTAGGAGAGCTCTCCACATCTGGAAGTCGTATGGTCAAGGAAAACTTATTATTGAGGGGGATTCTGCAATCGCAATTAAGTGGGCAAAGGGTCATAGAAGACCGCCCTGGACATTGACCACTGTGGTCAGGGAGATTAGGTTGCTAGCTGAGGGGATGGAGGTTTCCTTCAACAAGATTGGTAGATCAACAAATGGAGTGGCATATTTTTTTGCCAAGCTGGGAGTTTTTGATCTCTTTTCTGGAGTTTTTCTTTTGCTCTCTTTGTATTTTTTGTTCTTTCTCTCTTGTTTGGGTCTAGTCCTGTATTTCCTTCTTTTTAATATATCTCTCTTTGTTACCGCTCAAAGAAAAGAAATTTCTCTTTTTCATAAGAGAGAAAAGAAAGGAATTAAAATTAGGCTTTACCAAAAATTATACACCAAATTTGCCCAAGGCAAGGTCAATTTGGTCAATTCACTTTCCACATTTTCTTGAAACTAAATTATAATTATTCCACTAAATTAAATTCGAATTTTGCAAGAGAAATTCTTGTAAATTCGCCCAAAGCATGTGGGTCCCAGTGGCCCACACAAAATTTGGTTAAAAAGAATATTTTATTTCCCAATTAATTGGTTTGTCCTCACAAGTAAATTCATAAATCACAAATTTGGTTTCTAAATTTGAATTTAATAAATTTCTTTCAAACAATTCAATGTAACGTATGTGGGTCCAACAGGTGTGCTAAACTTGGAAAGTTTCCAAATTTAGGTCAACCTGCTATTTTTTGAACACCGAGCTCAAAATTTTGTTAGTACTTCGAATATTCAGTTAACATGAAGGTGTATGCAATTTGGGGGTCTAAAATCCAAAGCTTTATCATTTACTATATTTTCAAACAATTTCATGCAATAATCTGGCAATTTAACAAAAATTCTGTTTACCCAATTAATTCTACCCAATTGAGCTCTAATTGGATTATGATCCACTGATTTGGATCGGGTCGTCAACACCGGATTCTGGCGATGAACAGTGACGCCAATGAGGAATAGGAGAATGGAAAAAAAATCTCCTTAGAACGTCTAGAAGATCGTTCTGGCTGATACCGTGTAGAGTAATAATAAGAAAAGAAGAAGATACAATATGGAGTACTTGGAGAAGAATTCTTCTCTAGATTTTATTGAATGTATAGAAACATAAAGGTGATTTGGGCATCAAGGGTTACAAATAATAAACAAAGGAGCCAATCATGTGGCTGATTATGGAAAGAAATAAATGAATAACTAATTACAATCAATCTACATTCAATCATACAGAGATTCAGTTAACTTTCCAGAATTGGAAGATTTTGATCAACTGCAGTGCAGGCGTGGGTCCCACAACAGTCAGAGAAGTGGGTCCCACAACAGTAAGGTTTCCAACTATTGAAGAAGGAAAATAATTTGCCCCCGTGATCCACTCCTGTATTAGCTATATGCCTAACGTTTCTTTTGTCTGAAACTAAAATAAGAAATTACCCATCGCCCAAGTTGAAGTCTCCAATTTTTGTAGCACCCCATCCACCTAAGAAAGATTGATTGATTTGGCTACAATCGACCTAAAAAGAGACCTCCTGGTTTCCTCAACCATCTTTTCTGCCGACATGATTTCCGTTATAGGCACTTCTCCACCAAACTCCCCATGCTTCAGACCATCTTCCCTCATTTCATCAGCCCATTTTTTATCTTCCTTGTCAACAGGATATTGTTCGTCTCCACTTCAACCCACCTTTTGCCTGCTTCAATCTTCAAAACCTCCCCATGCTTTGAGTTTGAAGTGTTTTGCTTGTGTTCAATCCTTTTGTACATTGACTGCTTCTCTCTTTAAACCTAGCTACCTGAACCTGGAGTTTATATCGTCGAATCACCAATCCATTCAACCCCAAAACTTCTTTCTCTTCTTCAGATACATTGGCCAGCCTGACAAAGCCAAAAATCCTCTGTTTGACAACCCCCTTTTTGTGGTATAAAGGCGTCTTTTTTCAAATCCCATTTGCTAAACCTTCATACAACCATTTCGACGATGCCCCATGCGGTATATTGGAGTTAAACAAGGTGATCCAACTTTTCTTCCCTTGATTCTTCCATCCCCTGTGCTATGCTTGGATCAGCCCAAGTAAATTGCATAATGGGCCACAAACTGTTGGAATGTAGTTACACTTGTCAATATGATCATCTTTGCCATTTTAACATTTATGTGGGATCATTTTTTCTTTGATGTGAAAAAAAATCAATGATTGAGAAATCTCTACAAGGTTTGGTATATAAGCACTATAGGCTATCATATATAAGCCAAGTACATATCCAAAAAATGGAGAAAAACACCAAGACAGGCCTCGAGGAATTCACCTATCAAGCCCCTGTTTTGCCAAGAAATCTGCATTGCCATTGTTGACCGTCTCACATGTTTGAGAGAGACCTCCAAAGACCTAGCATAGGTTTAACCTCTCATATTATCATGCAGAACTTCTACGGCATCTTCCCCTTTCCCCCAACCTCTTCATTTCATATGATGTTACAATTACTCAACTTGCCCTTTGTTGATTACCTGTCCTTGGAATCTTGAGTAAAAAATCTTCAACTTCTCCTTCCCTAATTGTTAGAAGTTCTGCCTCATTCTATTCCTTCAAATAAATAGAGCTTAGGAAGAGTGATATGACCTCCCCCAGGCAATCGAGCAATGCCCCTCTAATCCATTTGACCCTAGCTTGCTTCTCTCCACTCTATCCACATTATATTTGAAAATGACCTTATGTCACCTTCCTCCATTTATTTGGATCATGCAAACATGCTTGCCAGTCTGTCAACAAATTTGGTATTAGCTTTTTGAGCTCTACATTCTGTTCTTCTCTATTAAAAGTCTGTCACTTTCATTTGGCAATCTCTCATGTTCTTCCCATCAATCTAAGTTTTTGAAGGCCGCTTCCTTGCATCTTTCACATGCAACCCCTCAATTAAATAGATCACCTTTGCCATTAATAGGCACTGTTGCTTCGACAAATGGGCTGCATTTTCATCTACTACTATGTCTAATTATCTATGGTCTGTCTTTATTGGGAAAATGGAGAAAGGCGTAGTTTTTCTTCAACAAGTCATGTTTGGTTATTTTTTGAGAAGTGTACCTGATGACACCATGCCACATAGCATATTTCTCCTGCTTTTAAGCACCAATATTTCTAGTATTACCATGGGAGAACTTTTTCTACTTTTTAGGCCAACGAGAGTTGCCCCTCCCCCCTATGAGTAACCCTCTAGGAGGATGCGTTGACTTTATTTTTCTCAATCAAAATGCAACCTATGTTCGTTTTGTGTGACTTATTCAATATCAAGATTTATTGGCTATCTTTCCCCAATAAAACCTTCAATAAAGAGGAATAAATACCTCTGTCTTGCCCCATATGTTCCACCTGGAGTAAACATTCACAATTGGAGTAAGAACTCAGACAATAGCTTGGCTATAAAATATCATCAGGGACCACGCTCACTTTATTGTACTACCAAATGGTTAATTCCTGGAATGTCTTAGTAGGTCCATGGTGGAAGTTCCTTCTATTTTTTGGGGGAATGCAAAGCATAGAATTAACCATGTATTATTTCAATTTTTCAATGCACTTGCAATTTTATTATATTATGCAGGGATCTTGTGTAATGATGTGGAGAAGAAAAAATGTGTAAATTACATTCTTTTCTATGTTTTGAATATATAGATGTTATATCTGTTGTTTTTAGTTTTTTATGTTTTTTGGTACAATTTGTTTCTATTGCCTCTTAATCTTCTGCTACTGCTATTAGTCTTCATAGACATTTTTTTTCCCTTACGAATGATGGTAAAGTCACTTGGAACCTCGAACCTTCATTGTTGTGACTGTGAGCACCTTTAAACTGTGTAATGGGTTCTTGTCTAGTCTTTAATCCTTTTATTAAATTTGTAACTAGGCGTTTGTAACCTAAATTTTTATGGCACAGTGGATGATGAAATAAATATTTTTATTGATTAGTTGGTACCAGCTGTTACGGAGCTTGTGATTGCTGAATTGCTTTACCTGCAATGGATGGATCCGAAGCAGCCAATCTATATCTATATCAATTCAACTGGAACAACTCGTGATGATGGTGAAACGGTATGCTTTTTTTTTTTGCTATGATATCATTTGTTGGTAACTTACAGTTATATTCTTTGAAAGTATAGTCCATATCAATTTGACAAGGTGAACAGTCTTTCACTTGTGTTATCAATATTTCCAATTTTAATGCTATGCGCACCTGTTTGGTGGTCAATAAATTTCTTTAATATGATATACTTTAATACATGCAAAACTTGTTTGGGTTTTTATTGATTTCTTAGTAAGTACTCAATCTCTACGAGTATACTTGATGAAGGGTAGGGTTGGGTGTAAACTTACCTAAATTTGAGAAATTCTGCCAAACCGGCTTGGTAATTTGGTAGAATTCCAAAAGAACCCAAAGAATTCCGATTCGGAAGATCCTCGGACTAATGTCGACGAATAACACCTCTTGATACTCACTTGGATCGACGGCAAACGGAGCTTCAAAGAGGATAAGCCAAAACCTCAAATCCTCACAGGAATAATGAGATAAGGCCAAGAACTTCCTTGGACATAAATTGTCACCATGCAAAGATCACTCAAGAAAATATGGAATTCTAGAATTGATTTCTTGTATCAATTCCTATAACTAATTGCAAAATTCGTCCAAGGTAATTGGACAAAAATTGGAACTATAACTAGAAAATCAAACTAGAACTAAAGAAACCAAAGAAAATAAGAACTCAAAAATGGGAGAGAACTTCAAATCTCAAACTCGACTTTGCTTTGTATTTCTTGTGTGTTTAGTGCAATGCCCAAAGGCCTCTATTTATACACAAAAACTCAAAAAAAAAAAAAATTTACAAGAATTGCCATCCATCAAAACCTTCCATTCCACCTCCTTACAAAGGATCAATCCTAGCCACACATTATACCTTGGTAAAAATTTGAATGGATGACTTTGCCTCATTGGATAAGGCTTGCACTCCACCTACTAACAATATTTCCATTTTCTTGATGCTTGGTTACAAAAATAGTCATAACTTTGTCTAGATATATCGGAATTCCGCAAATTTGGGTTCGTTAGAAAGGTAACTGGACAAGCTTTCCAATAAATCCAATTTTATGAAAATCCGATATCACTCAGTACCTCAAATCTGTCTACAAAGTAAGTAATGGGTCCCAATTGATGCCATTTGGAAGCCCAAATCAGCGTGTGATCTTCTGAGCTTGATATCACACTCATCCGGAGTCCGATTGAGGTGAAATTTGATGCGTTGGAAAGCTCATGAGATCCTGTTTTACCTCCTTCGATTCTTGCATGAAACTGGACTACAAATTCTTCAACTAAGTCAAGTTGAACCTCATCCTCTTCTAATGGATTTTCATTGCCAAAGATGCCTGCATCAATACTATTTATATGACTGGTGTTTGGATTATGTCCTGAATTTAAAATAGTATCTAGTAGAGTTGTTTTGTAGTTCTGATATGGAACATAAAGAAGATTGCCTTTTTTGAAGATGATGTTTGGAGTCCAGTGCTCTCTGTAGTACATGAATCCAGGCAACGTGGTAATGATTTTCTCTGAATTGGCAACTTGGGCTGGGCTGGGATTCTGGGTTGGTCTTGAAATCTGGACTGGGCCATTGTTCTGGATCTTCAATTGGGCTGGGCCACTGTCCTGGGCCTTCCTGCGAACTGGGCCTGAAGATGAGACTGGCCCATACCCGAGGGAGGGTCTGTGCTATTTATGTCACAACCACGATCCGCTCCTTCCTTCCGTGCCCTATCCACTTCCACTTTCCTCTGCTCCTCGCCTCTTCCCCGGGGAGGAATTTGAAAAACCTCCCTTGATTGGCTGTGAAGGCCGTTGCCTCGACAAGCCTTCTGCCTTCCATGCCCTCCTCGAAACTCACCCTTTCTGCCAGCCTTTCTTTGTCTCCTCGGTTCCCCCTCTATCTTCAACGGTCTCCTTTTCTGACATGCTTGTACGCTTGCCACGTGGATGATTTGCATGTGCATGGGCCTTCCCTTCCTCCGGCAGTTGTAGCAAGTTTTTCGATGCTATGCGAATCTTTTTTGGCGAAGATACCTGGTTCTCCGATGTTGTTTCCGTCCTCGTCTTGAACTCCAAAGAGGCCAAATCTTCTAGGATTTCTTGCACCAAGATCCTGAAGGTCTCTCCATTGAGGGATAACATGACCAATGAAGGGATCTGGGTTTGGATATCAATCTCTACCAGAAGGTTTATAGAGGAGCAATCCTCTCTGTTTAAATTTCTTTCTTCAACCTCTAGCACTCTTTCGAACTTACTTCCGAATGCTTGGATCAAGTTCTTGGACCACCCTTGGATAGAGAAACCCAGACACTGGATTCTGGCCACCCTTGTGTGTTGAAACATTGCTGGGTTCCACCTTCCCAAGAAACGAAGCCCTACGAAGTTTGATTGTGCTGAGAGCAGCTTCTCTACTTCTTCCACTGCCCTTAGGGCCACCAAAAAAAGTTTTTTCCCAGGAGGGAGACCTGAAGCTCTGAGAATCCACCCCATTTTAAGAGCTGCGATAGTTCCTCTCAAGATTTGTTAACAGAGGAGATAACAATAGAGTGCGACAGCCAATCCTCAGCTGCCTCCTGCTCTTTTGGTCGACCATCAGATTGACTACCTGCTCTCCTGGGCTTGCTTTTCCTGCTGCAGTATGTGGTTGAGGAGTTTCTGTACTGGATGACCCTCGAACAACATCCGCCCACCTTCTGATGCGTTGAGTTGCAACCTCCTTTATCCTCCTCAGGTATGCTTCTCTTCTGGCTAGGGGTAATTGTTTCTTGCCATCTTATGCTTCTTCTTTTGTGTTCGGGAGGATGCTTCTGCTTCTTTGAAAATGAACGAAGTTAACCTGAAGCCTCCTCCCTTCTAGGATGGACCCATGTTGTTCCTCCTCCCTTCTAGGATGGACCCATGTAGCCCAACAATGGCTTTCTTCGCCTGCGCTTTGTTGTTCATCCTCACAAATCCAAACACCGTTCCTGCTGCGTCCCTCTTATTTGGAATAAAGGTGTCCCTGATGATTCCCCACCATTGAAAAAATTCTCTTAGCCAACTTTGGGTTGTGGGATCCGACAGATTAGACATGAAAAGACTGAATGGTGCTCCTCCACCCTCCCTTCGCATGAACCGCTTGCCATCTTCCATCATCAGCTTCCTCTCGGTCTTCCAGATGTTTCTGCCCACCTTTGTCGCTTTGGAACCGGTCAGTGTGTCCTCAGTTTCCTTCTCTGCTGTTCCCCTGAGTACTGTTTTTACTCTTGCGAGAGCTCTCTTGGTGTCCCATGTTCTCTACAAGCAAGTTCTGCCTTCTCAACCTGTGAAGTTTTCACATCATCCTCCTGTGCTTGGTGAATACTTGAATCCTTAAAGTTAGAACGGAAATTGCAGTGAATGAGACTAGAAATTGCAGTGAGTGTGAAAGACGACACGTGAACGGAAATAAAACCTCCAAACTAGGTTCTAAAGTGAAGTGTGAAAGGAGAGAAATATCTAGTCACACTAGTTTTTTCTTTAAGTTAAACTTTGTTGTAGAAGTGCTCTATGTGCTTGCAAGAGTGTGACTCCAAACCATGCAAGTTTTTATGTGACGTGTGAAAGAGATTTAAAATCTTTAATCAAATTATTTCTTTTGTTAGTTTAATCTTTGATGGAGAAGTAAGCACTCTGATGTTCTTTATGTGCTTGTAAGAAAGCGTCTCCAAAAGATCCTTCTCCCCACTCCAAAGTGGAGGAATGCTACTAGTTGGATTTCTTGGCATTTATCAATTCGAGACATTGTTAAGACTAATGGTTATTCATTCTAGAAAGTTCATTGTTCCACCATTGAGGAAGGAAGCTGACTAGCTAGATCCGGAACTTGTATTTCTCTTTGTTGTCTTTTCCATTTTGTTGCCTTTCCTCAAGTTAGGGAAGTTATGTACTTTTTTCTCCCTGATAATGTAATTCCTTTTTATCTTTTCAAATAAATAATAAAATAAAATATTTTGAACCTTTTCAAAGACAAAAGAGAGAAAAAAAGGGTAAGGGGTAATGATTTACAATTGGTAAGGGCTTGATGTTATAGCCTAATGGTTATGGGTTCAACTCCCATGGGTGTCAATAGGCAGTCGACCCATGGAAATAATTTACAAATCTTAATATAAAAGCAGAACTCAGGTTGATAGGATAAATAGCTTAGATATGATGATGATCTAAAACTGTTAAGACTTACATTATTGTTAAAATGACTCAACATTTTTTTTTTTTGAGTAGTAACAAAAAGAGTAATATATTAAAGGAGAAAAAAGCGATATAGATTATAGATACAAGTGAAGGGTCTAGCGTCTTAAACCCAAGATGAAAAGAGAACCAAATTACATACCAATCGTAAAATTCCACAAGAAAAACATAAATATAACTCGTTTCCAAAAGCTTATCATAGAAGCTCGAAGAAAGAAAATGCCCTCAATTGTGGAGTCCACTTCTTTCTTTTCAAGAAAGTCGCCACTCCGTTGGGTGATCTCTTGACTAGCTCGAAAGACATCTCATGATCCGAACACAATTCCCATATCTCCCCGACAACCGTGATCAATTCTAGGAGGGCCATTTCAAACTTCCATTATTGATAAAGTGACTAACTTCTTTAATAACTATCTTATACTTACCTTTAATCATTGTCGCAAATAACGTTCTTGGGATATTAACGGCAATTGGTAATATCGGGATATTTTTAAATTCTCAGATTTTTACAGAGAAATTAACGAGAAAATGTCGCATAAAATATGTTATTTAAAAAATAATAATAATGTAATAAAATAAAATATTAATAATGAATTTATTGGTAATTTTTTTTTGTGAAAAGTAACTTCATTAATCAAGAAGAGAAAGAAAAGGGAGCAAGCACAGATAGCAAGCAACCCAACAGAAAGATCATAAGAAAAACACTTCCAAAATTACATCAAGATATTCACAATCTCTGAAGAAGACGAAACACCCTAATGAGCCAACCCATTAGCCTCTCAATTGGCCGAATGAGGGGCCCAAGATACTGAATACCCATAAGACATCATACAATGACGAATCCTCTCAATCTTATCAAGATAGCACAAGGACAAGAAGACCCTGCAACCCAACTGACAACGATCTTAGAATCACTTTCTACGATACTCCCAACAACTCCTAACTCTTCCAACGCCAACACACCTCTCCACAAAGCATATAACTCCGCATCCAACACAAACCCATTATGGAGAGGGCCGACAAAAGATAGCACAGAGCCACCAAAACTATTCCGAGTAATCCCTCTGTAGCCAGCTAAACCAACTTCTTTCATACAACTCCCATTAAAATTAAGTTTAAAAAGACTCGCCGCAGGAGGAGACCAAGCCACTGATTTGACCGAATTTGGCTAAGGCAAGAAGAAATCCACTGAATTTCAAGCTCGACAAATATTTGATACCACAACTCTCCAGAATTTACCAGAGCCCACCATCCACCAAGCTACTCTGCTCTTAATAACTTCAATAAGATGCGGAACAGAAGACTCTCACCCTTTAAAAATCCTGGAGTTTCTTTCCAACCGTATAGACCACACTATACTCAACAATGGCTGCCTAGAGAGACTTTCTAAAATCACTGCTAGAAAAAATAAGATCATTAAATAAATCCAACCAAGACTTCGGCAAGCAGAAGTCCAACCATAATAATTGAAAAAAGCAACACCAAATCTGATACGCATATCTACAATGCACCAACAAATGATTAACATACTCTATTATCTGCAAAACACAAGGGGCAAGTATTAACTATGAGTATTTGACGCACTCGCAAATTGTCTATCGTCAATATTCTTCCCAAACCAGCCAACCAACCAAACAACTTCACCTTAAAAGGGGCAACGCCGTTTCAGATTTTCAAATTCACCCTAGGTACTTCCCCAGAATCCATCAACTTATTAACAAAGGATTTAACTATAAAAAACACATGAGGATCTGGTTCTCAAATACGCCTATCGGCACCACTCCCCTCTATATAAACACTACTCAATTGAGCCATTAAAGACATCCAATCCTCCAACTATCTTCTAAACTGAGGATACCAAACAACCTTACCTTGATGAAACTCCAAACACATCCTGTAACGATCCACCCTTTTTCCATTGTTTAATTCAGAGTATTTTTTTTTTTATACGGAAAAAGGATGGATTACGACGCGAGCCGAGCTCAAGTCTGAAGACCCAACCCTCGACTGGCCCAATTCTAGCACATACGTGAGTCAGCTTACCAAACATTTGTGTATGTGCCAGCACAACACTGCGAAAATAAATTATGCAGAAATAACATTTTGCGGAATTATAATATCAACTTTTCAATAGCAAGGAGGGAAATAACTTAAACATACAAGTCCAACATCAAACCATATCTAAAATAAAGGTCATCTATATTATTATATCATTGGATCCTACGAAATTACATAGTTCTATCAAAATAGCAAAATAAGAACCATGAGATCTTCAAGCATCTCCGCATCCATCTCTTCATCAAGCATGACTATCACTCTCCTTTACCCTGATCTGTGTTAATATCTAGAGAAAAATGTACGGGCTTAGTCCACTTGCCCTGTAGGAAATTCCGATCATAAAAATGCACAAAGTGTGAAATTTCATAATGTCATATAACAAGGAGAACAATGAGGAAAATCTCAAAATATGGTTAACACATGTTTCTCAAATTCAATATAGAAGATGTACCAAACTCTGATAACTCAAAAATCATAAAATAATGTGCTATGGGTGCCATGCATCAATGATATGCCCACCCATTCCCATGTATCAGACCATGACAAATCATTTCAGGTAATATTCTCAATATTGGCTACTTATGCCCACAACATTTGAGGCGGCAACCACTAGGGTGCTGTTACCCATCCACAAATTAACCGAGACTATAGGTGGAGTGTGGTCTCCTCCCTCTGCGCAGGGTTTCGGGACCTACCCAGGAACTCTTTGGCCCAATTAAGCCGTAACATTCATATCAAGGGACAGGGTCAAAATCTAACATTTGACTTATTGTATACGAGACCAAGCAAGTCCGGACAATTCTTCTTGGCTCGCTAATATCAACCATCCTATGCAACCATGCATGAGGTAATGTGTGAAATCATGATGACAAAACCATGCATCAAATAATTTTCTTTCATCAAACATCATTTCTATTTAATAAATATAATAAAAATCAAGATCTCATGAATCAATTTTTAACCAAAACCATTCACATCGTTGTTCTTCAATAAAGTAGGAACTCCTACCTGATCGTCAGTGATCAACCAAGGATATTCACGCGTTTGTTCGAACGGCGTCGGAATCACCCTTGACTCCTTTTGTCCACGTACATGTTTAAATCAAAATCCATAGATTGTTATTACACAAAACCCTTTTCTAATCTATGTAGTCTAATCCAGACCTAAAGGTTCACTGTATAATTTCCCAAATCTAAATGATTCCATTTTATATTTGATTTAACTCGCACATATATTAACTTTAATAATTTGTCTCTGTTTAATATATCTCCTCTGGACACAGTCGACACATCGATCATCTCGATATGTCGACTGGACTTTGTCTGTTTCAGTTCCCGTTATTGTTTTCAGGTTACATGTATCGACACAGTCGATACATCTATGGTGTCATTGGTTTGACATGTTGAGCAGATCGACATGTTTTTTTGAATTTGATACTTGTGTTGGTTTTCTGTTTTCCAATCAGACCCAATCGACACATATGCCTGTGAATATACCCAATTATATGCATCGATCCATTCAATACATGCATATATTAACACCGATACATCAGCATAGTAGATGCATAGACCTTGAGTCATTTTATTGCCTTTGATTTCATTTTCATTAAACTCAGGCCGATATGTTGACCTTGGTCGATACATCGTACAAAAACCAGTTCTTCATTTCTTCTTTATCATACCCCAGCCGATGCATCGATCTGGTCGATACATCGTCTTGGTGTAAGTTCATCATCTCCTTATCTCTTTTGTAGTCATGTCCAGACTGATGTGTTGGTCCAATTGATATATTTGTCAAAGATCCGTAGGCATATCGACTATCATCATTCATTGGTCCCCCCCTTTATTTTTTTTATTTCAGTCATACCCAGGCCAATACATCGACACCGGCGATGTGTCGTCCTGGGTTTCAGTTCTATACTTATCATTTTCGGTTCATTGAATTCTCACCCCAGACGACACATCGACAAAGTATATGTCGACTGGGTTGAGTTAGAAGTCATGGACCCATTATCCATGGCTTCCCTTTACCCAGGTATTCCTGGTTCTTGGGTTCTTTCTTTCTAGATCTATGAACACATATTTTCTGAACAACCTAGTATTATTGATTTACTTAAAAGATATCAGAAATTCACCAACCTCGAGTGATTTGCAGGTGTGCTTGAATTGGTGAAATCTGGTCTCCCTAGTCTCCTTGCTCTCCACCCTCCTTGCTGACTCGATTTCTCTTTCCCCTTGCTTGATCTCTCCTTCCTTTCCCGGAGCAGATGAAGCCCGTGAGGAGGTGAAGAGGTTTCCCAATCGAGTTGAGGGTTATGATGTGAGTGAGAGGGGGTACTCGGATGAGAAAGATGGGTGGTCAGTTATTCTGGTTTTTCTCTGTTTTCTTTACTGTTTTTCTCTCCTTTTCTTTCTTTCTTTTCTTCCCTTTCCCTTCATTTTATCTTCTTTTTATCTTCAACTTTTGATTGCCCTAGACTCTTTATTGAGTCTTTGAAAACTGAAGAGGCATTGTGAATGCCTATACATGGAAAAACGAACGGTTTGGACGGTGGTAGACAGAGCGTCTGCTGAAGATGTTCTGTCTACTCGATACATCGGCATTGGCGATGTTGAAAATCCCAATGTGCTAGAACACAATTGACCCTAGAGGAGGGGTGAATAGGTCAATCTCAAATTGTTGTTCCTTTTTAAAATTAACTTGATTGATTAGATTAAGTGCGACTGATATAACAATCAAGTAAATGTGTGTTAGCAAAAGTGATTAAACAATCATTACAAGAAGCTAGCTCTAACACCACAATCTCAAGGACACACAATATACAGTGGTTCGGTTAACCAACCTACATCCATTGTTAGGACTCGTTCAGCCTTGAGCTATCTCCAAATTTATTATATGGGGACTTGCACCCTCACAAATAGAGTATGAATTCCACCTCACTCAATTGGCTGAGAATTCCACCCACCACTGTGCTAGAAACGACGCTCTAGAGTTTTTTTTATAGTGGTTCTGGATTACCTCTCCTTTATCCACTTTCGGGACAAAGGTTTTAAAGACAAATTTAAAACCAAGAAGCATTTGCCTTGTAGCTCTTTCTTGTTGTAGTGTGCTTCTCAAAAATTCACCCAAGGTGCGTTGATGCTCTTTTTTCTTGAAGATTTCGTAAAGCAATCACAGATTCAGGAAGACTAGGAAATTGGTTCAAGTCCTAGTAGATGTTTTACCTTCTCTCCTTTCTTCTCTCTCACAATCTTTAATCAAGGATTGGGTATTTGATATTAGGTATTGGCACAAAAGAGATGATCATCCTCAGAGTGATTTTTCTCAGTTCAGGGAATATACCCAAATGATCATACAACATTCGTATTTATATAGGAGTCTTAACGGTCATTTAGATTGTCCAGGACCGACAGGTCTGTGGCACCGATGAGTCGGTGTTCATATTTATTACCGTTCAACCACTCGACTGTTCAAGACAGAAACTAGTCAAACCCGACCGACTTGTTGCCATTTACCGAGGGGTCTGTAATGGCTCAGGTCAGCAAAATGGTTATGAGAATAAGATGATATATGAATCGTACGATTTTACGATTTTCGATTCATGATTCACACCCATAGACCGATTTTGATACGATTCGAGTTCGATAACATTGGGTAAAATTGGAGAATGCCATACACTTGGAGCATTGAGAATATTTGTAAAATTCCATGCTCACAAGGGGTGTGATAATATGTTTGAGTGAATGTTGCTTTGTGCACATTCCAATGCATAGTTGTGTAAGGTTATTGTTTGTCCTCCGTATGTGCCTATGTATGATTGATGTGAATATATTGTATCAGATACATATGTATGAGTTTTCCAAGTTCCCTATGATTAGATGTTTACTGTAATTGAGAATTCATATATTTATGATGTGTTAAAGTATGATAAAATGTATGATAAATCAAGATTTCCCAAGATGTGTAATGTAAAACCTTGATAACTTTCCATACTTGTATATGGTTATGAGTAATGTATGTATCAAATGAATTCTCATGATTGTGATCGGAATTCTTAGATGGGTAACTCATATAATGAGCATGATGCATGTGTTTTAATGCCATGCTTGGATTATGTGATGATGTGTACATCACTAGTAAGTACCTATGTTGATAATGGTTGTGGTGGATCGACCTAATTATGTGTAGAACGAATTTCCATGATTTGAAGAGGAACTTGATAAAGGGTTAGACTAAATGATATGGGTGAGTTAAGGTCAATTATCTTAGAACCTAAGGGGGTTAACTTGTGCTACAATGGGGATGGGCTAGCATGATTGAGAATGCATGGAATGTAATGTAAATGCTAAGAAAGACGTGTTTGATTTCTCCAAAGTAAAAGTAGGACCACTCCCCAATGTCAACCCAAATGTGAAAATGATGAACTACGGTTGATCTGATCCACTATGAGGTAGGTAGGAAACTGAGAGCATTGTGCCTCATCTCGATCAAAAGATGCATTGTGTTAGCCATTTATATTTAAGATGATGTAAGATGTTGAGCAAATGTGAAGGGTATAAAGGGATTGGTGGGATATACCTTCTCTAATATAGACCCCAATGCTAGATGTTGGATCCCTCGAAGGTAGCCCGAAGAGGTTATGATGCCTTGGGAGTCCTGATATAATGAGACATATATGTTTGTTCTCGAGTAAAGCCTAGATGCTAGAGAACTGTGAAAATTCTTAAGATGGACACATGAGGATTTTGGCAGTGAGATGTACGTGACTAGGTTACTTGATTATTTTGAGACGTGGTATGGGTATGTCCCTCACGTGATGATTATATTGAGACGTGGTATGGGTATGTCCCTCACGTGATGATTATGATTGAGACGTGATATGGGTGCGTCCCTCACGTGATATTGATTATATTGAGGCGTGGTATGGGTACATCCCTCACGTGATATTGATAACGTTATGCCTCAGTCCGTTGAAAAAGGAAACTGTCCTATTAGTAGATCATTTTGTCTCACATTTGTATAGGTAAAATGATAAGATAAGTATATAGACTCCATGAGTAAGGCCTAGAGTAGCCTTGAGAATGTGGGAGCCTCGATATGAACATATTGAGACTGTGGCATTGAGATGTATATGTGACTTGGTCACTTGATATTGAGATGTGGTATGGGTACGTCCCTCACGTGATTATGATGGTTGACTGACCGTTCTAGAGAGGTATTCGGGATGGTGGGGTCGGCTACGGAGACTTGGTCTCGTAGGGTTGCCGTCTAGGAGTAGGTCCCTCACATGCTACGCGCTGGAGGGCGCTCTCACGACTATTTAGCAAACTTGATGTGTTGATGTGCAGAGCTAGATACTATTTTACCCCATGGGGGTGGTGCTAGCTTCGTTAGACGCGGTCCGACCGCCTTAGAGCTTGACTGAATCACCCTTGAGGTGAGGGACGCAGGGCGAGGTAGAATTGACCACGCTAGTCGTGGGTCTTCCACTTAGTAAGTCATGGGTTCTAAGTCTTGCTAGGGGTCGTGGTATATTTATGATATGATATGATGATTTGATATTGTTGCCACAGTCACGTAGTGATTCATTCTAGTGTTGTTCCTACGGATAGAAGATCTCATGGTAGATGATGTGCCCTTTGATTAGTTATGCTCATGGATGGATTATACCCATGGAGGGACTATATTAATGGATGGTTATTACCCATGGATAGATGATACTCACTAATAGAGTGTTACCAGGGATGGATGTGTGTACCCATGGATGATGGTTCCAATGGTGGTGCTTGGATGTTGGTCTTAAGGTAGACCTGTTGGTCCTATGGTAGACTTATTGGTCTTATGTTAGACATGTTGGTCCCATGGTAGACGTATTGGTATTATGGTGGATGTGTTGGTCCCATAGTAGACGTATTGGTCTTATGTTAGACATGTTAGTCCCATAGTAGACGTATTGGTATTATGGTAGACATGTTGGTCCCATAGTAGACGTATTGGTCTTATGTTAGACCTGTTGGTCCTGTGATAGACATATTGGTTCTATGAATGTATGAGTTGTGCCCATAGATGGATTATACCCATAAAGTGATTATATTCATGGATGCTTATTACCCATGGATAGATGGTACTCACTGATGGAGAGTTACTAGGGATGGATGATGAATCCTATGATGTTGTTCCCATGGTAGACATATTGGATTCATGCCTAGATATTGATTATATGGTGGGCATATTGACCCCATGATAGATATAGTGGTCCCATGGTAGACGTATTGGTCTCATGGTGGACGTGACAGTTCTATGGATAGATATTATTTTTCTATGGATGGTTATTCCCATGGAGGGCTTTGTGACCATGGATGGGTATTGTATACCGTGGATAGATATTCCTACGAAGGGCATTGATTCCATAGAGGATTGGACCCATATTTAGAGTATTGTCCTCGGGGAGGGATGTATTTATGTTCGGGTATAGGTCCCATGGTTGAGGTTTATCCCATGTGTGACATTGACCCCATGGTTGACGGTGTTTCCATGGTTGGTATACACCCGTGATAGATGAGATCTATTCTATTGATGAGGCCCACGATAGGGTAATTAGAATGTCTTGATGTGATATCATGAAAAACACGGGTTAGTGCCGTGAAATAAATGAATTGAGAACTACGTAGGATCTGATCTCCGTTGGAGTATGTAGGCAGTTGATAATTCAGTTCGATCAAATCAAGGGTCAAATAATTCTAGTGATCGTAGGAATATCGCAACACGTGTAGGTGTCACGTGTTTGGACTATGAGTTGTGTATGCTTAAAAAAAAAAAATTATTATTGTTTCTCACGTGTCCGTTGGGTCGGGCCGTGACAGGGTTGGTCCTGTTACTCTCGATCGGTCTTGAATCACCGAGATGTCTGTTTTCGCGAGAGCCTACTTTGGTTCATAGTCCAACCTGAAGATTTCCTCTTCTTTTAATTCTTTCTCTGGTGTGCTTACATGATTGTCTATTATCACATTTACTGATTCTTGTATGACGCCAGTTCTAAGGTTATTGACCTTATACGCATGACTAGTCGTGGAGTATCCTAGGAAGATGCCATCATCACTTTTAGATTTAAATTTTCCTAAGCGTTCCCTATTCCGTAGTATGAAATTTACTTCCAAACACTTTAAAATACTTGGAGTTGGGTTTTCTACCAGTCCATAGTTCATGTGCTGTTTTGTTCAGTCCTGCTCTCAAATAGACTCTATTAATGATATAGCAGGCAATGTTAACAACTTCAGCCCACATATTTTTGGGAACATTCTTGTTTTCAAGTAGGTTGTTGGCCATTTCTTGAAGGATCCAATTTTTCTCTTAGCGACTCCATTTTGCTAAGGAGTTTGGGAGCAGAATATTCGTGATGAGTGCCTCATTTTTCACAGAATTTGTTGAATGACTCCCTTATGAGTCCTTATTTTGAATATTCTTTTGCATTCATAATTCGTTTTGCAATGATTATAAATTCACGAAATGCATCTGATTTTTCCTTAAGAAGGCTACCCAAGTGTATCTAGTATAGTCATCAACTATTACTTGGAAATACCTTTTTCCCGCGGCACTTTCTTGTTGAGTGGTCCTACTAAGTCCATGTGGAGTAGTTCTAAGGGTCTAGACGTTCATATCAGATTTGTATGTTTATGTGCTGCCCTGATTTGTTTTCCTTTTTGGCAGTCACCACATATAATTCCTTCAGATCGTCTAACTGAAGTAATTACACACCTTCTTGAAGTAAAAACACACCTTCTTGAGGTAGCCCGCACCCTCCTCTTTACCATGCATGTTCCACAGTCTTACTGGCCTGAGACAATTTTAATCTCTTGTTATCTTATTAACCACATGCCATCCTGTGTATTGTCCGATCAATCCCCCATTCAACTTCTCTTCCTCCATAAACAAATTCCCATTCTGCCATTACATGTTTTTGGCTGTGCATGCTTTGTTCACCTGTTCTCTGGAGATAAACTTTCCCCTCGTGCTGTGCGCAGCATCTTTTTATGTTACTCACCCTTTCACAAAGGCTACAAGTGTCTTGATCCTGCTAATGGCAAAACCTATGTGTCTATGGATGTCACCTTCTTTGAGACAGTCCCATACTTTTCTACATCCTCTGGTCCAGCTTTAGTCTCTGTTTTACCTCTTCTTCCTATCGGTACTCCTCCCTCTCGGTCCCCTCCAGCCAACATTTCCAAGCCTACCTTGGTATATTAACGCCGGCTACCCCAACATCGGCCGCCAATACACGCCCCTATCACCTCTGCCTCTTGTCCAGATCCACCCATCTGTGCTGAGTCCGACCTTCCTATCGCCCTTCGAAAAGGTAAGCGTAAATGTACTCTTCATCCTCTTGCATAATTTGTTTCTATCATGCTGTTACTCCTTTCTATTACAGTTTCCTCACAACACTGGACAATGTTAAGATTCCCAAGAGAGTTGATACTGCACTTCGGAACCCCTGTTGGAAGGTAGCCATGGCTGAAGAATTAGCGGTACTAGAACAAAATCATACTTGGGATATGGTGCCTATTCCTCCAGGAAAGTCCCCAGTTGGTTGGAAATGGGTCTTTGCCTTGAAGCATAATCCCGACGGGTCCATTACTCGCTATAAGGCTCGGTTGGTTGCTAAAGGATTTACACAAACTTGTGGCATGGACTATTAGGAGACCTTCTCTCCAGTGGCCAAGATTACTTATGCTCGCATTTTGATCTCTATTGCCACCACCAATGCATGGCCGCTTCATCAGCTGGATGTGAAGAATGCCTTCCTTCATGCTGATTTATAGGATGAAGTTTATATGCTCCCTCCTCCTGGGTTTGTCAGACAGGGGGAGCCTCATTCAGTATGTTGACTCCGCAAAGCACTTTATGGCCTCAAGCAATCCCCACAGGCTTGGTTTGAGAAGTTCAACAGTGCCCTATTGCCTTATGGTTTCTCTCGCTGCCAGATGGATCACTCTGTTTTTATCTATCGCCGTCCTTCTGTTGTCAGGATTTTAGTTGTTTATGTGGATGATATTGTTCTCACTAGTAATGATGCCACCACCATCTCTACATTCAAAGTATCTTCACCGTGCCTTTACAATTAAAGATCTCGGGCCGTTGCGTTACTTTCTTGGTATTGAGGTTGCCCGCTCTTCTCAGGGACTTGGACTATCGCAGCGCAAGTATGCTCTTGATCTCCTCCATGATGCTGGTTACTCTGGCTGCAAACCTGCTGACACCCCACTTGATACAAACACCAAGCGCTCTGCTTCCGATGGAACTCTTCTGGATTTTCCTACTTTTTATCAGAAGCTGGTTGGGAAATTGATTTACCTCACTATCACCCGACATGATTTATCATATGCTGTTGGTGTGGTCAGCCAATTCATGCAGGCTCTCCGAGATACCCATCTTCATGCTGTTTTCTGGATCCTCCGTTATATTAAATCTTATCCAGGACGGGGTCTATTCTTTGTCAGACAAACTTCACTGCCAGCTTGTGGTTACTCTGATACTGATTGGGCTGGCTCTCCTGATGACAGACGTTCTACCACGGGTTATTGCGTCTTCTTGGGCTCCCATTTGGGCAGTTGGCGTAGCAAGAAGCAGTCTGTCGTTGCTCGTTTTAGTGCTGAAGCTGAGTATCGTGCCATGGCCAACACTACTGCTGAACTCCTTTGGATCCGACAGTTTCTTACAGAATTGGGCTTCGCTCTTGATGATCCCCTTATTATATTTTGTGATAATCAAGCGGCCATCAACATTGCTTCCAATCCGGTCTTCCATGAGCGGACCAAACACATTGAGGTTGATTGCCACTTTCTTCGCCAACATATTTCTGAAGGCCGGCTTGTCAATCCTCATCTGAAGTCCTCTGATCAACTTGCTGACATTTTCACTAAAGTCGGTTCCTCGAACTCAACTTGATTCCATTATTAGCAAGCTAGGATTACTGAATATCTTCGAACCAGCTTGATGGGGAGTGATGTGGGACCCGACTTAGCTTGGGACCCATCTCTGGACAGACAATGTCCAAGTCTCAATGTATTTATCTAGTTAACTAGTAATTAATGTTTTCCTTTCTTACCAACTTGATTGACTCCCTTTTTTCTATTTAATCATGTACAAAGTTAGAGAGAAAAACACAGTGAATACATTTTAAGAGGAGAAGAATTCTTCTCCTTCAATCTTTTCTCATCAATTCTCTTCTTTTTCCTTTTTTTTATTCTATTATTCAACAATATATCCTCTACACGAACCCCAAAAAAGTAGCCTTTACTAATATTCTTACAATTATTTCTATAGTGGTATATGAACCCAGATAAAGAGAAGAAAATAGATGCATGCTATGTCATTGAGTCTCCATTAGTTTATTTAATACTGGTACATCATTTTGGTTAATGTTCATAGTTCTAATACTGGTACATATTTTACAAAGATCGTGGTGTTTCTGCCTTGGATTGCTCATTATGGCTTGAAATGTCTTTATTTCAGGTTGGAATGGAGTCTGAAGGTTTCGCTATCTATGATGCCATGATGCAGCTGAAAAATGAAGTAATTTGTTGTAATTAGATTTTTTAAATTAACTTTTTCCAACTCTCCGTTAGTTTATTTAACGGCTGCATATTGATTTGTTCTATTAGCAGTTAATTTTTCGCCTATGGCTAGTTGGCTACACATAGCTTATACTGCTAGCTGAGAGAAGTTGGTATAGAAAGGTGAATGGATAATTGAATAATGTGCAAAGATTAGTATATAGCATCACTGATGAGAGAAAATTATCCCTCTCATGCAATGAGCCCTTTTTTTTTTTTTTTTCCATTTTTGGGAAAAAGGTACATTGTGCCTAACTTTGCTAGTGGAGCAAAGTAGAGGAGCGCACAAAATAAAATGTCCAAGGAAATAGATATATTGTATAAAGAGAACTAGTGTGTAATGTCATATATATAAGAGAGAATCCTTCCTCTTTATTTTTCCCCTTTGGAAAAAATAAGAGGGGGGTTGAAAGGTAACAACGGCATTTTATTTCATAGAAAACGAAATACAACAAGAACAAGTGACTAAGATGGGTACAAAATACATCAAAGAAAGGAAAAACAAACAAAAACTAAAAACCTGAATAATCTAAATACAAATTCAATATGGATACTGTTGTGGGGCCCACTACAGAGTACAGTTGACCATGTGAGACCTACTTCTGGACATTGTTGTGACCAGAATCATCCCAGTTTGGAAAACTGACTTAGAAGATATTGCAAGCTATGTAATTTATTGTAATTGATTATCTTTTATTTCTTTCCTTGTTCAACCATATTAATTGGCTCCTTGTAATCTATTTATACATACTCTCCTTCGATTATTTACACAATTCAATACAACCGAAATTATTCTTCTCCATTATTCTCCTTATTACTTTCTACAACATGCTTTGCTAAAAAATCATTGACTCCATTAGCTGATCTACGGATGTGCACAAAGGAGACATCCAAAGAGGAACAAATGTCTAAATTTTTTCTAAAGAATGAGACTCCATGGTGGATTCCTCCTCTCCGAGGCCCATCTTATTGCATTTATCACGTCACTATCCACAAATAGATTCCCATGAAAGTGATCTTGGAAAACCTTCATTGCCTCAAGAATTGCTAAAAATTCAACTTCGTTTCAATCCTTCACTCCCAATGGTCCTGAGAAGAAAGATAGCATCTTTCCTCCTTAGTCATGTAAAATGCCACTGATGCCTAAAGGTCCCAGTTTACCTCTTGAAGCTCCATCAACGTTGAATTTACCAAAACCTAGATATGGCTGCTCCTATCTAACCCTCGCCTTATCTATTCTTTGTCTATTGTGCATTATTGACGTCCAATCTCTCAAAATAGAAGATGATAATGATGTACCACATAAATCCAATTTGCTCCTTACACAAGAGATTGTTCTATCGTTGCTAAGCTCAAATATGTCCATAATTGTGTACTCTTTGCCTTCAAAGATTTTGTTGTGTCTTCTTTCCAAATTGACCAACATATAGCTACCAGGATGAACTTCAACAAGAGCTTTGCCCTTCCCCCCAAAGGGGCATCTCCTCGAAGATCCTCCCTCTTGATGTCCAACTAGGCATGATGATCTTTACTAGTAACCTTTTTGCACATGTGGTGGAAAGAGGAATTTAACCTTGTGTAGAACATTAAACTACATTAAGAATGTAGAATAGCCCGTGGTTCTTTAAATTCATGCCCAAGCTATTGCAATTTTGAAATCACCATCCAACCACCACCATGCCATGAAGCTTTCTTCGATGATTTTTGGCCCTTTTTGATGTCTAGGCTTTCTATTCAGCTGATTTCCATGTTCTAATGTCCATTGACTGAAAGGATATGTTTACATTTCATTATTGTTTTTTCATCTTGTTCAACATGGGTACAAGATGTTTTGGCAAAATCATGTGAATGGGCAAATCATGTGAATCACCTAATCAAGTAATCAAGGCTGTACTTCAATGTATATGCATCTTCTATTGGCCCATAATCTTTCATTTATAGGCAGTTTTATACATGTTCCTCAAGGATTTTTCTCCTTCTTCCATAGCATCTACAAATTCTATTCTCTTTTGAGAGTATAGAGTTGGTATGTGCTCAAAAAAGGAGAAAAATATATTGCTTTTGTTGTGGGACCTACACGTCTGGTGATGTGGTTCAATGTATACTGAACGTCAAAACAGTAGATTGTAGTTGATTAGATTGATTCTTACATTAAGATACATCTATTGTATTTCCTTTTTAGGTCCATTGATTGTCTCTCTTTTTTCTATTTAATATTGTATCCTCTAAGAGGAAAACACGATCAATACATTCAAAGAGATAATTTTCTCTCCTTCAATATTTTCTACTTCATCTTGTCCTTTTTTCCATTATCATTTTCTTCATGGTATCAGCCAAGGAAGATTTTGTACTCTGAATTTTTCGCCCTTTTCTGCAACATTTCTCTTCTCCGATGTTGTGCTTTAAATTTATACTCGCAAGCACACGAACCATTTATAATATAGCTTAGGAGTGCGAGGTCGAACCCATCGGAACTTAGGAAAATATATCCATTAAAAGCACACCATTGAATATGGAGTTATTTCTCTAATCTAGGAAATCTAATTTTAATTTAGAAATATTTTACAAATAGAAAACAAGTCCAAAAAATGAACATCTAAAGTTAGAAATTAACCATTCAAGAGATAATTTTCATGGAAAATACAAAATTCTATCTAATTTCAATTAAGATGGTGGTTTTAATCTAAAAATTATAAATAATCTTAATCTAATTTAGAACACAAAATTAAGATGCAATTAAATTAATTACCAACCTAGTTCCCAATTTTCAAGAATTTGAATTTATAAACTAAAGAAAATAAATAAATAAAAATTGAAAACAGAATTGGAACAAAGAATCAAGATGGCATTATTTTCCATATTTCAAACATAAAATCATGGCCTAGAATATGGAGCTTACTTAAATTATCAATCATGCATTCCAATTTTTCATTCATTAAAATTCTCATTATAATAATTATGAAATCCATTATACTAAGAAAATTCAATTCAAGCCTTAGTCTAGATAAAATTTCTACTTGTAATTCCAAATCCAAATATTTCATCCACTCTTAAAAAGAGCCTTGGATCGAAAAAATCAAGTTCTATCTATCCTAAATATTTCATCCACTCTCCTCGAATATCTTAGAATAATTTCAATCATAACATTATAATAAGAATCAAAATAAAATCAAATTCTCATCACACATAAATTAAATAATTAGACGACTATAATTCTAAATATATCCGCTCTTCTTTTACAAACAATGGAATTTTGGAAACAAAGAAATAAGAAAAATACAATGAAGAATTGAGACCACCAACCTAAAGAACCCAATGTGGATCGAAAATTCCCCAAGTCTTCTTCTCTTTTCCTCTTCCTTCTCATGCCAGAGCCTTGTCTTCTTGTGCCCAAGTTCGAATAACACCAGTAGAGTGCTGCTCAATTTATAGATGTTTGGGGATGAGAACCAATGGTAAGGATCGATTAATGCTTGGAAAGGCATGTGAGATCAAGGGCTTGGATTGCATGATATATTAAGTAAGGAGGTGAGTTCAAAGGCTAGGATCGTATGTGATAAATAAGGAAGGACATGTGTATGGACAGATCTGTATTATCGTAAAAAGAGAAGGATAAAAAATAGTATGTAGGTGGGCACATGTGGGCTTGGTCGGCCATGGCTTTAGGATCGGCCAGCTCATGCTTTCTTGTTTCCTTTCAGCAACTGGTTGCACCGATTCTATCTTGTATGCTTTTTTTCTCACACCAAAAACCAATGTGATTCTCGTTCAGCCTCTACCCAATTGAATTTGTCTTGCTGGCTTATCTTCCAACTCCTTCTCTATCTCTGTATTTTTTCTAAGATTACCTGCTGTATTTTTTCTTCTTAATTTGCTTGCAGCATTGACTGGCTGCTCAATCCTCAATGGGTTGATGTTGTTCTTGTGCTGATATATTTTTTAATCACTAAAGATAATGGTACATGCTGCTTGATATTGCCTGATAGTATTCTTGATTCACTCTGCTGATCGTTCTTGCAAATGTTTTTCTATTTTCAATCAACCGCCAGTTCTTGTTTGGTGCTTGCTGCCCATCGCTATAGATACTTCTTGTTTGGATCACTGGCTGCTCTTTTTTGGCACTGATCCTGGCTGTAATTTCTAATTGCTTGCATCACTAATTACTGCTGTATGGTTCTTAATCAGTGCAGCTCACCATGTTAAAGAGAAGAAAAAGAAATTGGTGATAGCTTGGACGATGCAGCTGTCTCTATCTTTAATTTTTTCTCTGTCTCTTTCTTCTTCTGGCTGATCTTTCTGAATGCTCTGTTTGCTTGGTGTTTCGGCTGGCCTTTGATTTTTAGTGGCTGCTTTTGATGCTGTTCTGCTTTCACATGACATTGCTAAGAATTTAGATCACCCATTGTTTCTTTCTATTCATTTTTCAGCTGGATTCTGGACTTTTCTTTAATTCCATTCTTCTCTTTATATGCATGTAAACACGGTAGTCACCATCTGTGCATGTTTCTGATTTATTTCATTCTACCAGCTTTGCTTTTCTTCAATTTTTCCTTATCAACCGTCTCCACCACTGTCAATTATAATCTAAGATGCTATTCACATTATACAAAGCCAACAATCCCAACTTTATTTTCCTTTGTCACTTTCTTTTCTCCTATTAATGTCCAACTCACTTTTTTAACAAGCCACCAACGTTGACTAATGTTTGGCTCCCATTACTTGTTGAGAATAATAACCAAATTTTCCCATAATTCATTCAGCTCTTATTTGTTATTTTCTTTGTTACTTGTTTACTGACACGTGCTGGGTTTGATTTCTCTCTTTCTTCATTCTGTATGGTCGACTTTCTGTCATTTTTTTTCTTTTGCCAACCTTCCATCTTGTGACCATTCTCTTGACCATTCCTCCTTTCGTGTGTGGGTTTCAGAGGTTACAAGCAACTAATCAACTTCTTGGCTCAGCTGAGGAGTCTGTTCCTCGGGCGTCGGATTTGATAAGTACTTCATCTTAAAAATACACTAAATAAATAAAATAAAATACTAACAAATATAATTTTAGATATACAATATATCACAATAATAATACAAAATAAATAAAATTCAAGAGCTAACTAATCCAATATTTAGGGATACAATTGTCATTTTTATGTGTTCATCAAATACCTCCTTTAACACCCCGATTTTTCAAAGATATCAATATTCACGAAAATGCCATTGAAATGGTGAATTGAAAAGATATGAACCTTAGATGGGAAAATGTTGGGTTAATTGCCCAACAAAAGGTAGATGTGGATCAATGGATATAAATGGGTAAGAATTATTTAAGATAGCCAATTGGGTCAAAAGTCCAATTGGGACCCAATGGATCATATATGAGCTAGTTAGAAGTAAATGGGTAAGGCTTGACAAATGTTGGGTCAATTGCCCAACGGATGGTAGATGTGGATCAATGGAAGTAAATGGCTAAGAATTGGGTCAATAGTCATTTATGATTCAATGAATCAAGGATAGAATTTGGGTTGGAAATAATTGGGTATGTGTGATTAAATGGGTCAACTACCCAATTGGGACCCAATGCGTCGTGGTGGACTTGTTTGACCCTTGGGTAAACTCAAGTTTAATTGGGTTATGCTGAAGTGAATGGGGGATCAATGTAGGGTAAATGGCTAAGCTATGTACAATTGGGTAAACCACATTTAAATGGGCAAACCACACTTAAATGGGTAATTGACATTTAAATGGGTCATGGCGCCTAATTGGGTCAAGGAGTTCAATGGGGACCCAATGGGTCGAGCTTGACCATGTGGACCATCAAGTGAGCTAAAAGGATTGAGTTAAATTATGTTGAGTTGGAGCTGAAGTGAGTTGGATTTGAATCAAATAATGGAGTTGACTCAAGTGCATTAAATGAGTGGTATTAAATGCATGAGTTGAGCTAGTTGAATGAGTTAGATTGGAAGCCATGGGGACCTTGAATTCAAATGAGTCAAGTGGGGAGGTGAGGAGTTGTATTGATCTCAAAGACCCCAAGGCAAACTCCCACACGTTGGTGGCATGGGAGTGGTATTCCATGCATAGGACTTAATGAAATGAGATAAGAATTAAATTGGGAATTTGGAGGGTTTCCATCTCATGATGGAAACCCAAAGCCCAACGTTGGGGAGATGAAAGGTTTGCTTGAGCTTAGGCCAAGTGTCCCATAGTTCAGCCATGGGACTCCTTGGTTATACCAATAATGATGAGGGTAAATGAGAGGTTTAAGGGGCTGATTGATGGGAGTGCACAAACCACAATGAGATAGGATTTTCCATCTCATGGGATGAAACCCAAGAGACACAATCCAAGGTGTATACGTTGGGAGTGCCAAGGGATGCCTTGGTTTGTGTCAAAGGTCTCCTTGGTTAAGCCAAGGGACACCTTGAACAAACCAAGAAGTAAAGACGGGAAAGGGAAAGGACTTAGGTTAATTATAAAAGGGGTACAACCAAGGGGCACTTCACACCCCTTGGCCGACCCCTCCATTGAGGAATTTCCATCTCATTCTCTTCTCTTCTCTCTTCCACTCTCTCCCACGTTTTGCCTTTAGAGGACCAGTAAAGCATCAAGGAAGGAGAAGGATTAAGGATTGAATTGAAAGAAGTTGGGGCTGATTTCAAAGAAATACTACAAAAGAGGCACACTACATCATTTGGCCGAATTTTACATCTCAAGAAGCATTGAGTTTCATCTCTCTCCGTCTCTCAAAACCTACCTCCTTGGCCGAACCAGCCATCAAAGCTCATAATCGGCTAGAAGATCTAAGGGAGCAAGAAGGAAGGAAGGAAGGATCAAAAGGCAAGAAGAGAAGCTAAGAGGATTGGTAAGCATTCCATAAAATTTTGTTGAGAAAAATGAATAAGGGAACATGATTTGGCCATGATATGGCTGAATTTATCAAAGGTTTAAACCATGGATGATGGTGTTTAAAAAGAGTAGAAAGTGGATCATAGGGTTCGGCCACTTTGGATGGCCGAACCCCATGAAAATGATTTGATAATTGTATCGTTTTTGAGGGATAAAAACCATACAATGATTTAAGGTTTTAAGGTGTTTAATATGAAGATATGATGGACAGTTTGGGTTGGCCATTGGATGGCTGAATCATACTATGATTATGGCTAAGATGTGGGGTATAAACCATGTGTAAATAGGAAGGTTTGAATCAAGAGAACCATAGGGTTCGGCCATACCATGGGCCATTTTATGGGTTATATAGAGTATGAATATGATTAGGAATTATTGTTGGTTTTATAATGTTTTAAAAGGGTTAACATAGATGGAAAAATGATAGACATGGATGGTTAATGGTTATTAAGAAGAATGGCAAAAAGGAACACCAAAACCAAAAGGGGTGAGTTCGGCCATGGTGTATGGCCGAACCCCACCAAGTGCTATGTATGGAATTTGGTTTTAAAAAAGGTTTAAAAATATTGCAACGGTTGGGGTTATGAGAACCATTCTTTGATGGATAAAAGGAATTATAGGGTTCGGCCATGTGTAGGGCCATACCCCATAGAGTGACAATGATGGAGGACTAAGGGCTAGGTAATTAGATGATTGGAATGGCAATTGGATTTAATTAGAAAGGATTAAAAAGATCAAATTTGAGTTGGCCTCATGGCCGAACCCCACTAAGGTGGATTGTTATATGGACATGGGTTATTAGCAATATTAAACAAAGGGAAGAAGGAGTGGCAAAAATGTAAATATGGCAAAAAATGATGGACCATGGGTTCGGCCATGGTGTATGGCCGAACCCCATGGGGGATATTTTTATGGACTTAGGTTGTTATCAAGGTTAAATAATTATGGTACAATTGATTAGATGTATGAATCAAGGTAGTTTGATCTTGGTTTTAAATTAATGATCAAAGGACTATAAGAAAGGCACCAAAATAAGGAAGTAAGGTTCGGCCATGTTGTATGGCCGAACCCCACAAGTTTGTATTTTGTGGACTTAGGTGGTTACCAATAGTAGATGAGTAATTGTTAAATAATTAACTAAGTGGTGATGGAGTAATAGATCAAAGAGGGATCAAACAAAGTAAATAAGGTTCGACCATGGTGTATGGCCGAACCCCACAAAGTGTGTGTAAGGACTTAGACTTAATTGGAAATTATATAGATATTGTCTTGACTTGTTGATATATAAATAAGGTGACGAGACCTCACAAACGGTGCAAGACCTTGAGCAGTTGCCGGATTAAGAAGCAAAGGACACTTGAGCGGTCTTTTGGTAGGATTCCTACTTCATTGAAACCATGGATATGTATTATGTACTTTTGACGATTTTATTTCATGTTTGATAAGTTATTTTGGTATCAAACAATATGTTGCAATTATGGGATTTTCATGCTATGTTTTGTAATATTCTGTAGCATGATTGGCATTTGCATCTCATGCATGGCATGGGAGGGATGGAATGTAACCGGAGACCCACGCTTCGTCGGGGCGTCCGTAAGTCGTGAGGGGTATTTTAACCGGAGATCCACACTCCGTCGGGGCGTCCGTAAAGTGAGGGATACTTTAACCGGAGACCCACGCTCCGTCGGAGCGTCCGTAAATCGTGAGGAGTAATATGATGAGCGGAATACTATCAAGAGATTGTATGTAATTTGATGAGGAGAATTCTATTGATACATGATATTTTATGTGATGGGTGGTACTCGTTGCATTAGACATATGCTAGCATGGCATGGCATTAAATCGGCATGATATGATCTTTATTATCATGCAAGTTTATTGGTTTTTATCTTTATGATTGGATCTCTGTTATCATATATGATTTTTGATACGATGTTTTATAAGTATGATATGGTATATTATATCTGGATTTTATATACTAACCCATGTGTTAGCCCTGGGCACGTTGTCTAACGCCCTATTTCTATCCTTAGTGGAAGACGCAGGAAAGGGGAAGGGAAAGGCCTAGGATCGCGAAGGAAGCCAAGCATAGGAGCTTGGATATCGGAATGAACTCTTATTTATTGTTATTTGGATAATTTGCATGGATATGTAATAACGTAGAATACTGCTATGGTTTGGTTTGTTTTGAGTTGGATATTTAATTTAAGTTATTGTGGATAGGACTAGTACTTTGCTATCTCATATGGAATAGGATTGTCATCTTCTTGTTATTCCGCATATTTGATTTATTCCGCAATCAGTTATGTATATTCCGCAAGTTTTACTTAGTTCTATGTGTGGTTTGGTTTTCATGGACTTGGTCTATGCACACATAGGTTTGGCCAGTTAAGGATTGGGCTTTGGAAGTTCGAACTTAGCTCGCATCGTGACGCTCCTCTCTCTTTTCCAACTTTAATTTAAAAAAAAAAAAAGACTTTGATTTACGGAAGGGTGGAAAAGGGCGGGGCGTTACACCTCCAAACTTAGATTTTGTCAGTCCTCGAGCAAAACTATTAAAGTTAAAAATTTAAATCCTAATCTAATCCTAATATACACTGAAAAGAGATAGACCCAACAAATACAAAAAAAAAGAAAAAAAGAAGGTAGAGTACATCCTGTAATTGTAAAAAGTCAAACAAACAAAGGAATCCATCCTATGCAATAAGCTTTCACCGATTCTATCCTCTCTAGAGTTGACAACAGAGACAGAACCCTCAACTCTGTTCTTAGCAAAAAAGTCTGCCACCCTATTCGTTGTGCGACCGATTTGGACAAATGATACCTCAAGTCCCGTGATAAGTGTCCTAGTTTCTCTAACCATGGTAATCAATCTCCAAGGGGGTCGCTTCAAACCCTTCGCCCATTTGATGACATTTGCCGAATCTTCCTCGATAACTAATTTTCCACCCCCTAAACCTGCCTAAATGGTCAAAGCTCTCCTGATACTAAGTAGTTCGGCCTCATTTGAATCTCTAGTCCCATTGACTCAGTAAATACCAATGATGTTTGGCCGCTATGATCTCGGAGGACACTGCCTATTTCCGTCAGTCCCAGCTTTCCCCTGGAAGCTCCGTCCACATTGAAATTCATAACACCTCTTTGAAGAGGTGACCATTCAACCGCAATCTTAGAGTTCCTAAGCTGTCCATTCATGCAACCCTCCCGAAGTCCTTGAACTCCTTGTTGGCAAGGAGCCAACTACATAATCTCCATTTGGCTTTTTGAAAGAGCACATTAGCCTCTGTGGACTTTCCTTCGAAGATTCTTGAATTCCTTTCATTCCAAATAGCCCACGAGACAACAACTGGGATTGTATACTAATCGAAAGGTCTTCTCTACTTCTTCGCCGCCTCCTTGCCTTTGGCTGCAGCCAATCCCTCCCCACTGACCCCAAAGCTGGTTGCGCCGCTCGCCTGAGTTCTCTAGGTTCATGCCCTTCCTATCCTCCACCCCTCTCACTTCTCTAGTGAAATCTCTCTCTCTCTCTCTCTCTCTCTCTCTCGCTCTCTCATTCTCTCCCCCACCCTGAATTTCGAGACCTTGATCTTGTTAGGTCTGTTAAAGGTGAAATAAAGGATTTATGGGAATGTAACATAGTGATCTATTAAATTCAAAATATGTGAGTGACATAGATATTGAGGTATAAGCAAATGAATGGATGATTGACAAAACACTTATATAGTAAAATTGACCTAGGTTATGTTTTCTTTTGTCATTGGAACAAATGTTTTTAGCAGTGTCTTAAATCACGAGCCAGTCCGTGGTTGAACCGCTGGTTCAACCTTGACCGTCACATGCAAGGTTCAAATGGAAAAAGAACTCATTCGAAGGAAAAAACTATAAAAACCCTTTCCGACCTGCGCTCGTACCAGATTTTTCAATTCTAGCCATCGCTTGCCACTCATGAAAATCTGGTTTTCGGAAACAATCGACAACGAAACTGAGGGAGAAGAAATCGAGAGTCGGGGAAAGAGAATAACGGAACAAAGAGAAAGAAAGGAAGGAAAAAAAGAAAACAAAGAGAAGAGATCGAGAGGCAGATGAAGGTAGAAGATCGAAGAAGAAGAATGGAAATGGAGAAAAACGGAAAAAAGAAAAAGAAAAAAGAGATGGGGAAGGAGAAAGAAACAGAGATGGAGGAGGAGAAAGAAACAGAAAGAAAGAAAGAAATGAAGGTAACAAAGAAGAGAGGAGGAAGAGACAGGGAAGGATGAGATTGAGTCGAACTCAGACTTAGACTTAGGAATCCGACTTGGATTTTTTTATTTTCCTTTTCGTGAAAATAAAAGGCCTATAAATTCAGGGGTAGGCTAAGCATGTCTGGTTGAGTGAGTTTATTTGAAGCTTTACGCTCTGTTTGAGTCTCCCTTGTAAGGTGAGTCATATTTTAGTTCTTTCAACTTAATTTGGATTTGTGTTTTTAGAATTGAATTTAATAATTTGGATTTTAATTTATACATGGTGGATTTAATTTCATGTCATGCATTTTTTCTCATTCGTAATTAAATTACATTTCCACAACCAACTTAGTTCTTTGAAGGTTCAATAATTGTTGAATCGAATTACTGCCGGATTTAATTTCCATGCATGCCATGCCATTCAGGAAAGACAAAGCAAACACCGATTTGAGATTATATATATATATTTGGTATTTATAATTGTCTTTGTGGGAACAAGAATATTTTTTATAAAAATGTAATCTTGTCTTATATTTATAATGTATAATTTAATATGATTTATAATTGGCATGGGTTTGACTAAGGTTCAATCCTTCCATTGGGACAATTTGACTCACGGGTCAGTTTTTAAAACATGGGTTTTTAGTGGAAAGAGGTATCTAGGTCATCCCAAGAAACAGCCAGGTTTCATGATGTGTTGTTGGCTAGCTTTTCTCCTTGTTTTCATTCATTTGTGGAAAAACTGGTATTTCTATTGGAAAGGTTTGAAATTCAGGGTGTTCTTGGCTTAACAAGCAAAAAATTTGGGTGGTTTTCCATCCAATTTCTTTGGTCCTTCCCATCAGAAGGATTCCATGGTAAAATGTTTTTTTGCAGTAACCATTTTCTTTTCAAGTGGCAAATGGAAAATAGGGCATCCCAACCATAGATTGTTAGGGTTAGAGAAGTAGGGCTATTATTAAGCATATTTGGTATTAGGTGGTTAACTAGGTTCTTTAAGAAAATAATTAGATTCTTTAATTGCTTTTGAAAAGGGGATGCGTTCCTTCCTCACATATACAATCTCTCATTTTCATTGGACCTCTTTCTTGGGAAGTACTATTTCATTGAGAGACTAAGAGTGGTACCAAGTCACATACTGCAGGTACAGTGGTCCAATCCGTGTTGCACATACAAGATGCTGTACATGGTACCCTTGTAGATATGTCTTGTTACCAACCTGTCGTTGAATTGGAGTTTTAAATTACGCATCCCCTTAATCATCATACTTCTGTACTTCTCTTTTAGGCAACCTTTATATGCATGTGAAGACAATTTGTTTGGCATTTTCTTTCTCTTACCAAGCAAAGGGGAAAACCTTCTCTTTTTGAAATGTTCATTCAGTCAGCAATCTGATTGTTTTTATTTCATGGTGACATGGATGTCACAAGTTCAGATCCAAACTGTTGCTGTTGGAGCTGCCATAGGTCAGGCTTGTCTACTTCTTGCTGCTGGAAAGAAGGGAAGACGGTTTATGATGCCACATGCCAAAGGTTTGTTACTATTTTTTTTTTTGGTGGTTGTAAGCTCACTAGCTCTTTTTCATTAAGTTCGTGATGCCCCATGGTCTATTGTTTTTCTGTTGCAGCCATGATACAACAACCTCGTGTCCCATCATCTGGTCTAATGCCAGCAAGTGATGTTCTCATTCGTGCCAATGAGGTACGCTACTCTTTCTTTTCATTGTTGTCACTAGGAGCCTTGGCTTGGTTACATGTTTTCAATCAACTTCTTAACATAAGAAACTGCTTATTATCTGCATTTACAAATTTCAATCAGTTTGTGCCATATCAACCAAAATAAGTGCAGATTTTGAGGAATCAAAATTAGAAATGTTGCTCTTGGATTATTTATTTTAGAAGATGTTGTAGATAGTGTTGTAATATGAATGCCTTTTTTTCCTTTTAAGGAAAGAGTTCTATTCTTTTTGTATAGTCTCTCGAACTATATTATGTATGAGAGTTGAATTTCCTTTTCAATTGTATTTTGTCACTATAAAAGAAGTCCTTTGTATAATTTCTAACACAAGAAATAAATATACAAGAAAATTCTCTCTCAAATCATCCCTTTTCCTTCATTACTATCTTTTCTCCTTGTTTTTCACATTACACAAGATGCATGTACACTTCGAGTGTGCTTTTGAAGCTTATAGCTTTACCATCTAGCTTGTTTGGATTCCTGTTACAATTTTAAACTTGATTTCTTTTAGGCATTGGATCACTCAGCTCGGCCTGTCCCTAGGCACATGTGTATGTGCCTTTGCCATGACCACCCTGCCTGACACTTGAATTCAAATTTCTCCACTGCAATTTAAAAACAGGATACTGCACTGCATTTTGGATGCGGTCTTTGAAAATAACAAAATAGGGAGTAATTACTGTATAAGAATCATCCTAACAAACCATTCATAAAAAAAAGGTACAAAATATTGTTCAAAAAGATTTGGTATTCCAAAGTTGTATTCTACCTATCTATGGAAGACATTTAAATCCATGTTTTTCCCTTAAAAGGTTTCACTTGCTTTTTAGAATAGTGTCGGTAGAAATGTTTATCTAGCATTTGAAATGGTTGCACGAATTTCACATCACTGAATTATTTTACAGGTTATAAGGAACAGGGACACTCTCGTTAAGCTAATAGCAAGACATACTGGAAATGTGAGTGGTCAAGACGTTAGATTTGATTATTTTACCCTTTTTACTCATGAAAGCTGATATCCACACAACAATTCTTTTTATTGAATGAAGAGGAAATTGGTTTATAATCCCAAGATCTGATATATTTGATGAATCAAATAAATTATATTCAATAATCTGATTAAAATTGTGCTCCTTAGTCAATCGAGATGGTGGCGAAAGTGATGCGAAGACCATTCTATATGGACTCTATAAAAGCGCAAGAGTTTGGTGTCATTGACAAGGTATATGATCTTTAGCTATGCCTAGACTATATAGGTGTCATCATCTTTGTAACATCTTCACCATCAGCCATTTCTCCCATCTATCTAGGGTCAATTTTCTGGATATAGAGTGATTCGGGTTTCTCATGCTACAGATTCTTTGGCGTGGTCAAGAGAAAATTATGGCAGAGGCTCTTTCACCAGAACAATGGGACCGGAAAGCAGGCATTAAAGTTGTTGATGGGATGTAATTTTACACTCCCGATAGTTCCAGCCATGCTTTACTGTAATGAATGCCCATTTTTATATGATGTAAAAATTCCCATGCTTTCATGCTACAAAATAGAAGTCTCTTCCCGATGTCATTTAATCAATACTAAGGTTTGAAATGTTGATACTTTGGTATAGATATTAAAAGGTTTAAACACTGTAAAGCCAATTTTTGTAGGTTTTAACAATTCATTTTCTACAGCAATGCGAGTGTTTATTTTCTGTTGATACTAAGTTTGTTCAACTTCTTTGACTCTAGGAGGTTGGGACTTGTACTGTGAAATCATTGACACATTCATTGGCTTATCTTCTGTTTGGTGGTGTCAAATTGAATTTCTTTGCTTTTGATGGGCCTACTGAAACTACTCGATGTCATGTTTTCATGAACCAAAGGGTTATAATATGTATCAATGGAGGACGTCCACCTGGAGATCCTAGAACGTGATTACTGAAGTATTTGGAGATGACGGCGAGGTTAAACAGATGGTTTTGGGAACACGGCAATCTGGCCATCTTCCCTTGATTCATTGAGACCACAAAACTATGCCTGAAATTATACTGAGAAAAAAAAGCCTCCTTCGCTTTGGAAGCTCACAATAGTTGGACAATCCGTGGCAGCGGATCCGACGTAGATATGGTGGGTCTTGGAATCCATGAGGTGTGAATAAATAAGTTGGGAGGTTAACTCTACTTTTGTTAGGGAATGTCATCATCGTTATCATCATTAGTCAGTAATTCTATTTATCTAGATTGGCTTTATAAATTCTTCTCTTCTAGAATTAGCCCTATCATTAATTAATCATCAATCACTCCACATTTTAGCATGTTTTTTTTTTTCTCTCTTTCCTCTATTTTTGTAGGTTATCTTCTACTCTTAGTGCCTTTGATCTGTAGCCTCTCAATTATACATGTTGTGGTTGTGCCTTATCTTCTAGCAATATGATCAAATCATCTCAAATGAGTTTCTCTTAATTTGTCATTTGTGGGAGCTATTTTTAAACTATCCAAGGAAACCTAACATTCACATACCCTAATTGCAATTGGCCTATCTATTCTATGCATCACCCTTCATGCCCACAAAGATGACATATCACACATGGCAACTCACTGTGACCCTTCATGCCTAACCCACATGTCATCTCACAGATGGGGTTCAAAATACACCATCAACCATGCATTGCCCTCTAATCCAACATAACCAGGGCCAAACCTAATGCCCAAGGTCTCATGAATGTTGTAACCCTATGGGCCCTATTGTCCAAGTTCTCATGACTGTCGTAACCCTACGACCTAGCATGTGACTTGCATCTTCCATATTTTCTTGAATCAACTCGCACTCGTCACCTACGAGCCTCACCCATGCGTAAGGGAACCAGAGGATCATACACAAAATACAATAATCCTTTCTCAACATGTGCACACACAACAACACTAAAACAGTCCTCCACAAAGCATTGTCATCCTGGATTTCCAAGTCTCTCGTCTAAACATACAACCTACACGAATTCATTCACTCGTGTCTATGTTAGACACCCACGTTCCAAGTTTCTTTCACGTGGAGGCAACTATGTCAACTTTTCTAGGAACACAATGGAAACTAACACTCCTTGAGACATCTCAACATCTATCATCATTACAATCTCCCAACATATACTGGCCGCCCAACGGAAATGCAGGTTCTTTTACACATAAAATCAAAACCCATCCATATAGACAATTACACTCATTCAGCGATCACACCCTTATCGTATGTGTCACGTCACTACAAGACTTCCACTTTCGGCAGTCCCCACATGACCTTTACCACTCACAACATGGCAAGAGTGTCTACTCCAATCTTGGTAATTCTTGTAGTGTTCGTCAAATCTCACAACGAAATGATTCACATAAGCTAACATTATAACAATATCCCAACATCTATAACATAGCTTTAACCCCTTTGGAAAAATGTGTGCTAATAAATCCACAATACCAATAAAACCCACTAACAATGCCAACATAACCGTAGTGCCATACTGGATTCCTTACACGCACCCAAAGGTAAAACTTTCGAGTTCAGTCTCATCTCACATCGGTCCAACAGTAACCCACAATGTAACTCATTACATGTGACCATCTCCATTCACATAAAAGTCATAATGCAACAAATCTACTTCATAGTTTCAATATAGACCAATAAAATTAACCACCAAGTAAATACATCTCCAAAACTCAAGTATTACGGGTCTCAGAACATGCCATAACTCAAACGAAATCTATTGGTTCTCAAACTAAACTAAAAATCCAATGTTCACCATTCAACACTCCAACGTCTAAGTCTTCAAACGTGGCCTAAACGGGAAACTCAATCTCTTGACAACTCACCTCTTGCGGGTGAACAACCAGACACTCGCCTCCATAACAATTTAAAACATCCGATGGGTGAATCTCCAATCCACGTCCAAAATAACCTCGCATCCTGACATATCCAACATTAACGAATCAAACACCCACTCATGACCACCAAGATTCAGGACAGGGGTCTATCAATCTAGTCTTGTTAAATCATTTGCCCCAATGAAAATCTAATAACTAGGAATTGCTTGCCACCATAAGCTCCACTTCCTTTGAAAATTCTCACTAAGTATCCTTAGTATGGTGTCCTCTTCAAACAAGAATTGCCTTCGAGTTCTAACCGGCAACCCTCAACAAACATCTACTGCACTTCAAACCTCATTAATTGTCAAATGGTTCTCAAAACATTGCAACATTACAACAAGGCACATCCGTAGTACACATCTCCTTAACACCCATAATTTTATGTCAACTCCTCATACGCATAACGATCACCAGTGAGAGAAACCACATTATTCGCCAAACTCTAAACATAGTAATGCGATGGTGGCACACTGTTTCCATCTCAAGATCAAATATTATGGAGTCACCCAACTCCATTTATGGCATGTCAAAAGTTTTAAGAAAAACCAGTCCCTTCCACTCAAGGCATTCCACCTCAACACTGAAGACTACTCATGGTCTAACCATCCACTTTGCATCGACTGCAAATCCAGTTCGTATAATTCATCATTTCCCCACATCCCTAATCTTTCATGAGGACAAATTTTGGATGAAAGTTCTATTGTGATAAAATCAGATTAAACCTAGAGGGGGGTGAATACACAATTTTTTTGGCCTTTTTCAAATTTCCTTGATTAATATAGTACGGAATTAAAAACAATTAATCAAGTGTGTAATTTCCAAAGTGTACAAGATTAAAAAAAATCACACAAGTAGACACCATTGCACACGATGTATAGTGGTTCGGTTAAACAACCTACATCACTGTGGAGACTCACCCAACCTTGGGCTATCTCTAATTTACTAAGCGTTGGAATTACGCAAACACAATAGAATAGGACTTGCACATATTCAATTGATTGAGACTTTCACCCAATTGTTATCCCAGTATTTTTTATAGTGGTTAAAGAGAAACACAGTCTCTTTAATCCACTTCACAATATAATGATTTTTAAAGTAAAATTAAACTACGAAGCACTTGCCTTAAAGCCTTGCAATGTGTAGATGTGCTTCCGAAACGATCCACCCAATGTGAGCTCGCACAATCTCGATGATGTGCAGACTCATCCTGTAGAGCAACCACAATCATTGGGTGTCTAGGAAATTGGTGAAGTCCAATGTCTATGCTAGAAATGAGCTTAATCATTCTCTCTTAATATCAATCCATACCGATTGGATTCTTGAATGGTTTGCAAGTGATTTGCGAAGAGAGAATAAGCCATAGATTAGCCTTTGATTCTTAAGAGTATGCACTGGTAGATGAGGATTTTTAATGCTCAAGAGGTGTCTTTTTTAACTCTCCAAATAGTGATCATATTTATATACAAACAGAATTTTTTCGGAACACTGAAGCACACGATTGATCGTGTACCGGCGATCTCGTCCGTGTTTGAATTACTTTTTACCAACCTGACCGTTGTGCATTTAATGCACAGTAATGGTACAAAAACGGTAACCTACAATTGATCACGCCACACGACTGATCGTCCGTGCATCCTGACAACATATATTGTTTTCTCCTTTAAGCTTAGAATTTTCAACATCTGAGAGAATAAGCTTAGAGATTAGAAGAGATTTTTCATCTTTCAACTCTTCCACTTGATTGGAGAGGTTAAGGTTTCTATTTTTAACCTTGTTTTGTTTTTTAGCCAGCCTCTCACTCTCAAGGAACAGGGCACTATAGGAAGTTTGACAATTTTCATCATCTTCACTCTCATCTTCCTCTGTTACAATTGTAGGATTTTCATGATCACCAATGATCAAGGCTATGAGACCTTTTGACACAACAATTTTTTGTTGGGTCTCCTCATCTAAATCGCTCCCTGATTCAGAAGTTCCCACATGGGTCACACCCACAATCATAGCCTTCTTTATTTTATCTGAGGGACATCCATTCATGAAGTGCTCTTTTCCCCCACAGTTGTAACAAGTATGTTCCTTGGTCACTTCTCTCTCCACCCCTTTTCCTCGGTTATCTTCTTGTCTTCTTGTATAACTTTTACTTGTTTCACCCTTACCCATTCTTCTCAAGTTATTTCTTTTAACAAAGTTTTTATAAATCTTCTTAGCAAACATTGCCATTTCATCACTTGAGAGATCATCTTCTGAAAAGTTTTCATTTTCTTTACTTTTCTTTTCTTTTAGGGAAGATTTCATGGCAATAGATTTATCCTTTAGTTGTTCAAAATGTAGTTCATAGGTTTGTAATGAACCAATCAAATCATCTATGTTCATTAAGGACACATCTCTGTTGTCCTCCATAGCCACAACCTTGGGTTTGAACCTTTCTACAACATTCCGAACAATTTTGGTGCATACATTGTCCTCGGGTTTATCTTCCCCTAAAGCGTACATTTGATTAACAATGTCGCTAACCTTGGAATAGAAATCTATGAAGGCTTCATCCTCCCTCATCTTAATAGTGTCAAACTGATTTTGGAAGATCTGAAGGTTCGACCTCTTGACTATTGAGGTGCCTTCATGGTTTCTCTCAAGGACTTGACATGCATCCTTTGCAGTCTTATAGGTCATGGTTCGCCTGTATTCAATGTCAGAGACTGCGCAATTCCTGCATTCATGGCTTTGCCATCGGTTGTCTGAGCAACTTTCTCAATAAGGCTCTAAGAGAAAAAAGGTTTGGGTGTTAACAACACAGTTGTGGTGGATGCTACCATTTTCTCTTCCATGGCTTCTTGCCATCCAGTCTTTACAATATCCCAAACCGACGAGTCAATGGAAACAAAGAAACTTCTCATCTTGGCCTTCTACGAGGCATAATTTGTTCCATCGAAATGGGGAGGTTTGGATCCCATGGTGGTCTAGCTTTGGATCTACTCGGATGATTAAATCTTTGTAACGAGCACTAGACTCTGATATCAATTGAAAGTACCCTTTACAGGAGGTGCTAGAACAACCTAATTGACCCTAAAGGGGGGGGGGAATAGGTCATCCGAATTCGTCGGTCCTTTTTGAATTTGTAACATCCCGGATTTTTAATGCAATTATTATGTTGGATATTATCTATTTTAATTGTTAAATTTAAGATTTATAGATGGAATGGATGTTAGATGGATGAGAATTGGGGCAATGGCCAATTATGATCCAATGGATCATGGATAGAGTTGATTTTAATTAATTGGGTAAATGTAGTTAATTGGGTCAAATACCCAATTGGGACCTAATGGGTCAAGATGAATTGATGTTTAAGGGAAATGGGTAAGGAATTGATTTAATCGGGGCATGTACCCAATTAAGATCTAAGGCATGGGATCCACCTCATCAAGTGAGGTGGCAAGTGTATGAGGTGACATGAAAGTAGCATAGCCAAGTGGGACCCAAATCCACCTCATCAAGTGAGGTGGCGTGTGGTCTAAGGTAACTTGTAGGGCCAGCTACCATGTTTGACTTGGTCAACCATGGGTGAGTTCAAATATGGTGAGTGGAATTATATTGAATTAGGAATTATAATCACTTGAGTTAGATGGAAATGAATTCAATTGCTTGAGTTAGGGGAATGAGTTTCATATAAATGAAGTGAGTTTTATGAAAAGTGAGTCAAAATAAACAAGTGAGTCACATGGAAGTGGAAGGGACTTAGGTGAGTCAAAAGGGGAGATGGAGGGTTTCCATCTCATGGAAACTCTACACAAAACTGTTGGGAGTGGGGAATGGCTCCAAGTGTAAGCCATGTGTCTTCTTGGTTAACCAAGGGACACATGGGAAAGACCAAGAAGTGATGAGGGTGGTTGGGAGATTAGGGCTTACACAAGACTCCACCCTTGGCCGATCCTCCCTTAGACCAAAAGAGGTAGAGAGTTTCATCTCATCTTTCTCTCCCTCTCTCTAAACCCTAAGGCCGATCCTCTCCTTCAGACAAAGAGAAGTTAGACTTTCATCTCATCCTCTCTCTCTTTCCCTCTCTCAAACTACACCACCTTGGCCGATCCTTCCATTGAGACTTTTCTCTCTTTTCCTCCCTCTCTTAATCAACACCTTGGCCGAAGACTCCATTAAAGATCAAGGAGGTTTTCAATCTCTCTTCCTCCCATTTCGGCTCTAGACTTGGAGGAAGGACAAGAACTAAGGAAGGAGAAGGACGGAGGAGCAAAATCGGACCTAAAGAAACGGAGGAGTCACGGAATAGGTATGTTTAGTTCAACAAGGGTTATTGATTAAAAAGAGGCTAAGGAAACCATGGTTTCTGCCATGGCCGAAACCATGGGGTTCCATTTCAGATTGAAAAGATTGGCCAAAATGTTATGGGCCATAGAATGTAAAAGAAAAATCCATCCGAGAAGATGGTTAAGCATTTGGAATGAAGGGAATATACCCTAACCTTGTTGGTGGGTAAGATAGGTTATACAAATGAAGTTATGATAATGAGACTATGGTAATACATGATTAAAAAGATGACAACATGTATGTTAAGTATAAGGAATGAAGTTCATAAGAAAATGATCAAAGAACATGGTTTGACCCCTTGCATGGCCGAACCCTATTTTTGATATATAAGGATCATTGAGGACTCAAAGAGGACTAGATGAGGTTTGGCAATGTTGTATGGCCGAACCCCATCAAATGACCTAAACATGTGGGATGTAAATGTTTTTAAGAAAAACCCATCTTCAAAGTGTTATAAATGGGAAGAAGAGAAAAATGAAGAACCATGGGTTCGGCCATATTGATTTGTATGGATCTAAATATGTTTTAAATGATTAACTAGGGACTATCAAGTTAAGAAATAAGAAGATGAAAATGAAGAACCATGGGTTTGGCTATGTTGTATGGCCGAACCCCATAGATGATATTTATGAATCTAGGTATGTTTAAAAGATTAAATGATTAACTATGGATTATCTAGTTAAAGAATAAAAGGAAAAGAAATGATGGTTAAAATGGAAAGAGGATGAAGACGAGGAACCATGGGTTCGGCCATGTTGTATGGCCGAACCCCATGGATGATTTCTTTATGGATCTAAGTATGATTAACTATGGAATATTAGATTAAAAAATAAAGAAACGAATGATGACTGACTTGGATTGATTAAAATAAACAAGGACTAAAAAGAGGGTCAAGAAAACAAAAAAAAAAAATGAGGTTCAGCCATGTTGTATAGTCGAACCCCATTGATGGGTTTTTATGGACTTAAATACTTTTCAGCCATGATGTATGACCGAACCCCCTTAGGGATCTTAACCGGCTTAAGGACTATGATCGTAAATGGAAATGAATATGGGATGATGTAGGGGATGATGGAAATCAAATGGATCACCAAATTGATTTATATATGTGTTAATTGTAATAAGGTAACGGGATTTCACAAACGGGTGTACGATCTGCTTTGACGCGATCGGTGATCGGTTTTGACGAAAACGTAAGGATACAATACTTGGACGTTGGTAGGATTCCTACCTTGTTGAAAACCTTGGACTTATGTATATGTGATGGTTTCTATTTCTATGTTTGATAATCTATTTTTGGTATCAAAGTGCTATGTTTTAAGAATGGGATTTCAATGCTATTATGTCTAAAATGCAATAGCATGTTTGCACTTACATCTCATGCATGGCATGGGAGGGATCATATGAGGGGAGTCCACACTCCATTCGGATATCCAATGAACAAACGTGGGGAAGGGTCCGCACTGATTCCGTTTATGATGTTTGAAATGAAAGAGGAGTCCACGCTCCGTTCGGTGGGACCGATAAGGCATACGTGGGAGTCATGAGAAAGGATACCTTGATGGGGCTTGTACATCAAGAGGATTATCTATGTGTTTGAGATATGTTTAATGGGTGGGAAATCATGCCATATGACACCCATGGCATGGCATTGACTTAGCATGATTTTGACATTAAGTATCTATTATGATTTTTATATTAATCCATGTGTTTGACCCTACTCGGAATACCTACTGGGCGCGTTGATTAACGCCATACTTCTACCTTAGATGATGATACAGGGAATGGACGGAACGAAGGACGCGAAAGGAGCTAAGCTTAGGAGCTTGGATAATTTAGACTTGCTTTATTTACGTTTTTATTTCGGACAATGTAATTTGAGTTATTCGTATTTTGGGATTGTAATAACTTAGAACTATCTTGCTATGGTTGTTTTATTTTGGACATTTGAATTTAAGTTAATTTATGTGATGGACTTCCTTGCTTAAAAATGGATAGGGTTAATAACTTTAATCTCATATTATTTCCGCATTATGTTTATTCTGCAAGTATAGCCTTATCGCGTGTGAACCGTTTTAATGGACTTAGTCCACGCACACGTATGGTTGGCTAGTTAAGGGTCGGGCTTTGGAAGCTCGGACTTAACTCTCGCCGTGGCGTCCTGCTCTCTCTCACTCTTTATTTTTTTTAAAAAAAATGGACTCTGATTTTCGGCGAGTGAAAAAGGGCGGGGCGTTACAGAATTTACTTGATTGATTAATTTAAATGCAGCAGAAACAACAATCAAGAGTGTGTATTAGTAAATGTGATTAAACAATCAACACAAGAAATTGACTCTAACACCACAAACACAAGGACACAAATATATAGTGGTTCGGTTCGCCAATCTACATCCACTGTTAGGACTCGCTCAACCTTGAGCTATCCCCAAATTCACTATCTAGAGACTTACACCCTCACAATTAGAGTAGGAATTCCACCTCACTCAATTGGTCGGGAATTTCACCCACCTCCGTGCCAGAGACAATGCTCTAGAGTTTTTTATAGTGGTTCTGGAGTACCTCTCCTTAATCCACTTTCGGGTTACAGGTTTTTAAAGAAAAATTAAAAAACCAAGAAGCACTTGTTTTAAAGCTCTTTTTTCGCTGATGTGTGCTTCTTGAAGATCCCACCCAATTTGTGTCGACGCTCCTTCTTGCAGTCGTCGTGTAGCAATCACAATCTTGTGGGCGACAAGGAAACTTGGCTTAACCAAAGCTTTCCTAGTTATAACTCTCTCATTTGGAAACTCAATTTGAAGATTGGTTGTTTAAGATCTTTTTCCCTCATCTCTTTCTCACTTGCAAACACAATCCAAAGATTGGTTGTTTATGATCTTTCTCTCAAGAGTGTTGATCGTTCCTTAGAGTGTTGAACGCTTTTAAGTTCAATGAAGATAGTAAAATGATCACCCAACACTCATATTTATAGAGGAGTTTTAACGGTCATATTGACTGTCCAGGACCGACAGGCTGGTGGCACTGATGGGTCAGTGTTCATTTTTATTACCGTTCAACCACCCGACCGTTGCGCATTAAATGTACCCCCAATGTAACGCCCGACCCTTTTCAGTACGCTTTAGCTTAGAAATCAGAGTTTTTTTTTTTTTTTTAAATAAGAGTGACAAAGGGCGCGGGACGTCACGACGCGAGTTAAGTCCGAGTTTCCAAAGCCCGGCCCTTAACTGGCCATCCCTACGTGTGCGTGGAACTAAGTCCACGAAGAACGGTTCACACGTAGAAAGTAGGCATTGCGGAATGTAACTTAAAGCAGAGTTATAATAGAGTCTATCCTACCAATTTTAGATAGCAAGGAAGTTACACTACATACTTAATAATTACTTCAAATTAAAATGTCCAAAATAAGAGTCCCAACCATAGCAACAGTCTAAGTTATTACAGTCCAACGAGCTAAGTTACTCAAATTACATAACAATGAAATAAAATTAAATAAGTAAGCTAGCTCGCTCCTCCAAGCTCTACGCTTGGCTCCCATCGCGTCCTTTATTTCCGCCATTTCCTGCGTCATCATCTAAGGTGGAAGTAGGGCGTTAGACAAGGCGCCCAGTAGGTACTCCGAGTAGGGCCAACACATGGATTAGTGGTAAACAGGATACATAGATATAAGTATAGTAAGATCATGCAATCAATGCTATGCCATGGGTGTCATATGTTATGTGTCCCACCCATCATTATACAATGTCCCTCTTGATGGGAAAACCCTCATCAAGATATTATAAATACATAGAATCCCCATGTATGTTTATCGATCGCCCAGACGGAGCATGGACTCCGGTTTCCTTTCATCCCTCCCATGCTATGCATGAGATGTAAGTGCAATATGCCATATAATAATAATTCAAACCATAGCATTTAAATCCCATCTTAAAACATATCATTTGATTACCAAAATAAATCAAGTAAAACATGCATAAGCACATAATCCATGGCTTATAATAAGGTAGGAGTCCTTCCAAATACCAACTAGTGTTCCTTTGCGTTTTCATCCACGAATTCGGTCGCCAATTGCTCACCGCTTGCGAGGTCCCGTTTACGTTATTACACATCAACAATTAAACCCAATGTTTCAGCCATGTCTAACTCCATCAAACATGTCTTAGTGGGGTTCGGCCATACACCATGGCCGAACCTCACTAACTAGGTTTTTGGATCCCTTTCTAATCCATAGATTATTTTAATCATGTGAGTCTAAAAACCAGCAACCCTATGCTTCATTAACCTTCACATATGGTTATCATAGAGGTCCCTAAGTCCACAAACATCCCCCATGGGGTTCTGCCATACATCATGGCCGAACCCATGGTTCTTCATTTTTGGCCTTATTTACATTTTTGCCACTACTTCTTCCATGGTTAAACACTTCTCCCATCCATGCACATTTATGTCCATAACTGATCCATAAACATGGATCCATTAATGACCCATCAACCATGACTTCAAATCAGTATACATCTTATATTTCCTTAACCTAATACCCATTCATTTTAATCATGCATAGATCCTAACTTAGCCCTTAAGTGTCTCCTAAAATGGGTCATGGGTTCGGCCATACACCATGGCCGAACCCGTGATGTCTTTTCCTCATTTTTTCTTGGATCTATTATAACATTTTTGATCCACAAACAGTCCCTTCTTGAGGGGGGTTTCAATCATACATTTAGATCACCCTTTTTTATCAACATTAAGTACATTTTGAGTACATTGAAACCACCAACTTCCCTCATCATTTTCCATCTTTTTTTCACCCATCCAAGTCACTAATACACCTCCATAGGGTTCGGCCATACACCATGGCCGAACCCATGGTTCATGGTTCATCCTCATTTATCACCTTTGAGGCCATAAAAATCATCAATATTCTCCATGACTTTCCTCATTAACATTCCTTTAAAATTTTAGAAATATTTAACCATTCAAAACCCTAAAATCATTAACCAATCACTCATGGTTTTTCATCCTTTAAACCCATGGAGAAATGCTTAACCTCTTCCCATGGGGTTCGGCCATACAACATGGCCGAACCCTATGGTTCACCATTTATTCAAAACAAACATATTTCCATTTATTATTTGATGGTTCTCATACAAAGAAAAACCTAGGGTTTGGCCATGCAAAGGCCAAACCATACATCTTGATTATTCACCATACTTTTGCCATGCATGGGGTCCTCTCCATGTATCCATAACATTTAGGGTTCGGCCATGCAATGGCCGAACCATGATCTTTGACCCCTCTTTACCATGCATGCATATATAATCCCATAGATATACATATTGTCCTTACTTGTTCCATTATTCATAGCCTACTTTACCCATTAGGGTTTGTCCATTTCTCATCCCCTCCTTGGATGAATTTTAGATCTATGGCCCATGACATTTTGGCCACTAATTAATCCAAGAAAATGGACTCCATGGTCTCCATTTTTATCCTTAAAAACATAACATCTTGTTTGACGATACTTACCAATCCGTAGCTCTTCCGGTTGCCTCTTGCTCCTCTTGATCCTTAGCCTTTCTCCTTCCTTCTTCTCTTTGATGCTCGGGCAATGGTGAGCTTGATCCCAATGAAATCTCCAAGGGCTGGTTTGGTTTGGCCAAGATAGGGATGGGTTTGAGAGAGGGGAGAGGGAGGAGAAAATGGGAAAATATCTCAAGTCTTGGGTCTTGAAGGTGTGATCGGCCAAGCTTAGGTTCTTCTTTTTTCTTCTAAGTTTCTTTCTCTTCTTTTGGTCTTGGAAGAGAGGGGAGGACGGCTAGGAGAGTGAGAGAGAGATGGAGAGATGGAAATGAGATGGAACCTTAGTCTTTTCCCATCTCATCTTGGGTTGCTTGGATTAGACTCCACCCTCATTAAGGTGGAGTCTTCCAAATGGGGTGGGGGGTGGGGTGGGGGGTACGGCCTTGCATGCCCTTAATCTTAGGCCCCTTGTCCCTTAGTGGTGGTGGTTGGGATGAGGTGGAACCACCACCACACAATGGGTCAAAGCATGTCCAATCTAGGGTCCAATCTAGGCCCCTTTTTCATGGATCTTGTTGGATGAGATGACACCACCACCCATGCCAACGGTTTTGGTGGGTCTAAGTTTGGTGGTTTAGGTGGTTTCTATGGGATGACACCACTCATTGACTCACCCCTTTGACTCACCCATTTGACTTACCCATTTATTTAATTTGATATCTAAGTTAGGTTAATTAATTTCCATAATTTAATTCCACTTGTTTCCCTTTAAATTTTCCATGAATCCACCCATGGTTGACCAAGTCAACCATGGTGGCCGGCCCCACCAATTCCTTAGCCAACCCGCCACCTCATTTGATGAGGTGGAGGTGGGTCCCACTCGATCATGTCACCTTGGTTTATTCCATATTAACTTAGATGATTAAATTAATTAATTTCAACTTTACTTACTTGATTCTTCTTAATTCCCTTTGACTTATCCATGGTTGACCAAGTCAACCATGGTGGTCGGCCCCACCTAAGTCATGGTCCACATGCCACCTCACTTGATGAGGTGGAGGTGGGCCCCACTAAACCATAACACTTGGATAATTTCCAATTTAACTTAGGTGATTCTTAATTACTTCAATCCATTCCATCTAATTGGATCACCATTGGGCCCATGGCCCAATTAAATTCACCTCTTACTCATTTACTCTAATGCTCAACCATCTTGACCCATTGGGTCCCAAATGGGTATTTGACCCAATTGACCATCCTTGACCCAATTAAGTATCATTGACCCATTTAATTGGAAATAATTCAATCCATGGTCCATTGGACCATACTTGGGCCATTGCCCAAATTTTTGATCCATTTACCATTCATTCCATCAAAATTCTAATTTTCAACCATTAAAATAAATAATAGCCAATATATGTATTGATTTAAAAATCCGGGCTATTACACCCAACGACATAATTACTTCCAGGTCGACATGTCATGGTTGCCGATGGGTCGACAGTCATGGCACCGATGGATCGGTCCATACGAGGGCTTCGTTCTGGTGCAAAGCATGCTTTAGAGTAGCTTCCGATTAGGAAACATGTTTCCCAGAACGACTTGTCGCCCTTTGCCGAGGGGTCGGTCCTGTTATTCTCGACTGGTCGTGATATACTGAGATGTATGTTTTATCGAGAGCCTTTGTAAGTTCCTAGTCTAGAACTTATAAGTTTTATACCGACGAGTCCTTGACCACGATGGGTCGATCCTTACTATACCGAGGGGTCGGTGAGATGGACTGGTCGTGTTGACAGTGAACATAATTCATGTTTCCAAGTTCACTTCCAATTCACTATTCAGCTTCCCCTCTAGGCATTTTATGTTTATAAACAACATATGCAACTAAGCCTAGTAGTCTTCTCTCAGGTGTGGGTTGCACCTAGGGTCATCTATGGTTATATACTTGTTCTTGTGATTGCCATGATGATGAGCTCTGAGCTTGGTGGAGCATGACCTTCTTTCTCGATCATCTTGAGTCTTCAAGCTTCTTGGCAAGTGCTTTTACCCGAGTCATGTAATTGACAAATAGGGACTCGGTCAAGCTGGGGCACTATCACAATGCATGGCTAATTTTTTTTTTTCAATGATTTAATTTATAAATCGTTCTTAATCGATATTTGATCATTCCCATGATACCATAAACCATGTACTCAATTCACTTTCAACCAAAATTCAGATCCAAGCTATATGGGTTTAACAATAAATCATACTTCCAAGTCCAAGATAAAATTCCATAAACCACTATCATAGGATATCTTTAAACTCACATCACACCCCCATAAAATTAACGATTAAGAAGCCTTGCACCATAAAGTATTTAAACCTATAAAATAATTTTCAAGGGCTTCTAAAATAACACACCACATTATAAAATAAATACTCAAACCAAGCTAATATAATTATCTCAAAGGACCTTCCACGACGCCTCAAGTTAAACAACCAATAACCAAATAATCTAATTATCTTTAGGAAAATAAAATTCAATCTAAATCTTCATTCTACACAGCTCTAGAAAATCTAAATCTGCTCCTGAGTCTCAATAAGACCCAACTCCAAAGGATGTCCTGTAATGTAAGGGGTGAGCTCAACCATGCCCAGTGAAGATAACAATAAGCACATAACATGTATTCAACCATTCATCATGCATGTTCGAATAGCGTATCAAAAATCAATTTAACATATCATATTAAAAATATTCTAATAAAATGCATGATATGCAATAATGCAAAAATGTGATGCATGTTCCCATCCCATGCATCTTTTCTCTAGCCCACAGCTCTCTAACACATGTGCACAAAAATTTGTCACAAGACCACTTGTCATAAAGATCCTCAAACAACTTTCACTAAGTACGACCCATCGATCCACAGCCTTCGGCTAAGTAAGACCCATCAGTCCATAGCCCATCTCTTGACTAAGTACGACCCATCGGTCTATAGCTCATTGCCAACCTCACTGTCCACCAAAATCGTGGATGTTCATGCATGAATGCTCCACAAAAATTTATCATGCATGCGTAATCATCTCAATAACATGATAAATATCCTCAAGATAGCATGTTCTGAACAACATAACAGTCCCAAAATATACATGATCTCGACTAAGGCATCAACAAATATGATTCAGTTCAATACACAAGTAAATCAGCCCAATAGACATATTCATGCAATACACCCAATTTCATAAATACACAAATTCCAATGCATGAATATTGAGCCACAAGTACACAAACTACAATGCATAAAATTGCAAGTCAACAAAAATTTAAATACTAAGGTTGGGTTTCTCTACAAGGTAAAACAGGTAATAACCACTTTCCGTGCGGATTGAGATGCTCGCTAGTTTTAAAAACATGACAATTTTCCCTTTACACTATGTGAGCTTGCACCGGAATTCTAACTCGTCAATTTAATAAAATCCTCACTCTTAAGTCTTAAACCCAAAACTAAGCATTCATAACACTCCAAACATCATTCACAATATTTGCATGAAATAGATAAAACATGTAGTGAAATTGTTCTCCTCACCTATGAGTTCGTGACATGTACTTGTGCAAAAGAGAAATCCAAAAGCCTAAAGCGATCTCAAAGTTCCAAGTTTGCTGCGAATAATTATTTGATAATCATTCCAAGTAAAATTAATATTTGATTTTAGAACATGTAAAAGTCTCTAAGGTATGGGGTTGCCAGAATGGCCACACTTTAGATCTACCATTCTAAAGGGATTCTATGTCTCTTACAGGTGAAAGCACAATCAAATCAAAAGTCTAAGGTTGTTGGTAGAAGATTTGAGGTTAAGAAAATAAGTCCAAGTCTAAACACCACCAAGCAGATTCTTATAGAAACCCTGATGTTGCAGAATTTTCTAGGATCTGGGTGAATATTCAAAAATTCTAATACTTTTACAGTAGATAGGTCTTTTAGTGACATCGACTGGAACGATGTATCAGGGAAAAACTGAGATCCAAATCCGAAGTATAAGTTGTTCAAAGGATACATCGACGTGGTCGATGTATCGGTGGAAAGGATAATCAAATGGGTCCACACATTGACAAAGTCGATGTATCGAGTAAACAGAACATTTTCAACGGACGCTCTGTCTAACACCGCCCAAACTCTTCATTTTTCTATGCATGGGTATTCACAGTGACTCTTCCGTTTTCAAGGACTCAATTAAGAGTCTAGGGATAGTAAAAGCTGAAGATAAAAAGAAGAGAAAACAAAGGGAAAGGTAAGAAAAGAAAGAAAGAACAGGAGAGGAAAAACAATAAAGAAAACAGAGAAAAACCCGAGTGCCCAACCACCTCTCTTAGTCACCCATGTTTACCACCTCAACTCACATCCTAACCCTTAACTCGACCAAGAATCTCTTCACCTCCTCATGGGCTTCCTCTGTTCTGGGAAAGGAAGGAGAAACCAATCAAGAGGAAAGAGAAATCGAGCTAGCAAGGAGGGTGGAGAGCAAGGAGACAAGGGATATCGGAATACATCCATTCGAACACACCTAAGAATAACTCAAGGTAGGTGAATTCCTGATATTTTTGAGTAAATCAGTAACACTATGATGTGAAGGAAATATGTATGAATGGATTGGGAATGAAAGAACCCAAGAACAATAAACACTTGGGTAAAGGGAAACCATGGATGATGGGTCCATGACTTCTGACTCAACCTAGTGGACATATCAACTTCGTCGATGTGTCATCTGGGCGAGAATTCAACGATCCGAAAATGATAAGTATGGAACTGAATCCCAGGACGACACATCTCCGGTGTCGATGTATCTCGGCCTGGGTATGACATAAATGAAAATGGACCAACGAACAATGCATTGACCTTCAAACAACCCATTAACATGGTCGATATGAATAGATACTAGCCCAGGACGATGTATCGACATAGTGGATATATCGGCCTGGGAATGGTCCGAAATAAACATAAAAAGGATGAAGGAAGAATGAATTAGTGGATACATCGACTGTGTCGATATGCCCACATATCTTTGACAAATATATCGATTGGACCAACATATCAGTCTGGATATGACTAAACTACAAAATGGAAGAGGAAATGAATTAAGTCAAAATCGATGCATAGAGTATGTCGATGTATCGGCAGAAGAACACATTATGCATATATGCATGTATAGTTGTATCGATTGGATCGAGACATACGACCGGGAACAATAACTTAAGAAATTGAGGAATCAAAGTAGGACTACATATTGACAGATTCGACATATCGAGTGGATAAACCATTGGATGCATTGACTGTGTCATTATATGCATATATGACCAGCAGAGAAATTGGAAGACATGCAATAGGACAGACAGAACCCAGTCGACATATAGAGATGTTCGATGTGTCGACTGCGACAGTGTCAATATGTCGGCCCGAAACATAGACAATTTTACAAGGTTAATGAATTTGTTATTTAAAATCAAATATAAATGGAATCTATTAGATTTTGGAAAATATACAGTAAACCTTTAGGTCTGGATTAGACCTACACAGGTTATACAAAGGATTTTATGTGATAGTGACAGAAACTGTAATTTGAACATTTACATGGACAAAAGGAGTCAAGGGTGATTCCAGCGCCATTCGAGCAAATGCCTAGATCTTATTTGGTTGATCACTTTTGATCAGGTAGGAGATCCTACTTTATTGAGCATAATGTGATGAATTATTTTATGATATGTTATGTCTTTTAAAAGCTTAAATATGGATTTATGGAATTATGGTTTTATTATGTACATGGAAATGATTTTGATGAGAAATTATTGGATTTATGATTTTGTCATCATACTTGCACACATTACCTCATGCATGATTGCATGGCAAGGTTGATGGTATTGAGCCAAGAAGGAAATGTCCAGACCTCTCTTGGGCTCAAGTAAAATGGTTATAAAATGTTAAACTTTGACCTCGTCCTTGAAATGAATAGTAGGGCTAAAGAGCTCCTGAGAAGGTCTGAAACCCTGCACAGAGGGTGGAGACCACACTCCACCTATAGTCTCGGTTAATTTGTGGATGGGTAACAGCACCCTGGTGGTTGCCGCCTCATAAGTGGCCAATATTGAGAATTATTATTTGAAATGATTTGTTATGATCTGATGCATGGGAATGGGTGGGTATATCATTGATGTATGGCACCTATGGCATATGATTTTATGATTTATGAGTTATCCGATTTTGATATATATTTGAGAAATATGTGTTGATCATACTTTGGGATTTTCGTCATTGTTATCCTCATTATATGATATTATACACTTCGTGCATTTTATGATCGGAGCTTCCTACTGGGCAAGTTTACTAAGCCCGTACATTTTTCCCCTAGATGTTAACACAGATCAGGGTAAAGGAGAAGAAGCTGGACCTAGTGGTAGCCATGCTTGACGAAGAGAAGGATCCGGAGATGCTGGAAGATATCATAGTTCGCATTTTGGCATTTTGCTAGAACTATGTAATTTCATAGGATCATTGATGTAATAAGTTAGATGACTTCAATTTTTGGATATGGTTTGATATTTTGATTTATTTGGTTAAATAATTTTCAACTTTGCTATCAAATGTTTAATATTATAATTCTGCAAAATGTTATTTCCGCATATGTTATTTCCGCAGTGTTGTGTTGGCACATACACAAATGTTTGGTGAGTTGACTCACGTATGTGATAGATTTGGGCCAGTCGGGGGTCCGGTCTTTGGACTCGGACTCTGTAACGCCCGCCCCTTTTCAGCGAAATCAGAGTCTATTTTTTTTTTTTTTGAAATAACGAGTGACAAAGGGCGCGAGACGTCACGACGCGAGTTAAGTTCGAGCTTCTAAAGCCCGGCCCTTAACTGGCCAACCCTACGTGCGCGTGGAATGAAGTCCACGAGAACGGTTCGCACGTAGACGTAAGCTCGCAGAATATAACTTAATGCGGAACATTATAATAGAGACTATCCTACCAGTTTTAGATAGCAAGGAAGTACGACGCTTAAATTACTAAAATACCCATAAATTCATAATTATACCTCAAAGTGATAATGTGCAAAGTAAAGAGCAAACCATAGTAAGAAATATATATTATACAGTTCGACGAGCTAAGCTACTCAAATACATATTCCAAAATAAATTTAAATAAACTAAGTAGCTCGCTTTCCCAAGCTCCTACGCTTGGCTCCCGTCGTGTCCTTCGTTTACGCCATCTGGTAGAAGTAGGACGTTAGACAACGCGCCCAGTAGGACTCCGAGTAGGGCTAATACATGGATTAGTGATAACAAACACATAGATAATCATATAATGAAAACCATAAAATGAATGCAATGCCATGGGTGTCTTATGTCGTGTGTCCCACCCATCATCCATACCAGCATGATTCCATATCCCCCTTGATGGAAAAACCTCATCAAGATATCAATAATCACAAATTATCCCCCTTGATGGCGAGGCCTCGTCAAGGTGTTCCCATGTTTGCTTCTCGGTCGCCTCGACGGAGCATGGACTCCGGTTATATCTCAACACATCAAGATATCCCCATGTTTGCTTCTTGGTCGCCCCGACGAAGCATGGACTCCGGTTATAGCATATCAAACTATCCCCATGTTTGCTTCTCGGTCGCCCCGACGGAGCATGGACTCCGGTTATAGCGCATCAGGCTATCCCCATGTTTGCTTCTCGGTCGCCCCGACGGAGCATGGACTCCGGTTTCTTTATTTTCCCGCCCATGCCATGCATGAGATATAAATGCATTATGTTATGTAATATATATAACTCATAACCTTAATATATCATACACAGCCTTAACACATAAACCTTAAAATATGATTCATAGCATTAATTTAAAATTCATAGCCTTAAAACCCATCATAAGACAAATCATATAATTATCACAATAATTAAAAGGAAACCATCATATAACACGTAATCCATGGTTTACAAAAAGGTAGGAATCCTACCGAATACCGACTAATGTCCTCTTACGTTTCTGTCAAATAATCCGGTCTCCGATACGCGTACCACTTGCGATATCCGATACCTTATTACATACAAATAATCAGGTCATGTTTTTAACCATTTAAATCCATTAATCATACCTTAGCGGGGTTTGGCCATGCACCATGGCCGAACCTCACTAACTAGGTTTGTGGGTCCCATTTAATCCATTAATTATTTTAATTACATGGGTCTAAAACCCATTTAATCCATTAATTATTTTAATTACATGGGTCTAAAAACCAGCACCCTAGGCTTTATTGATCATAAATAAGGTTGTTACTTAGAGCCCTAAGTCCATGATCATCTCCCATGGGGTTCGGCCATGTACCATGGCCGAACCCATGGTTCTTGAATTTGGCCATTATTTACGGTTTTGCCACTCTTCCTTTCCATGATTAATCATTCATTTATCCATGCACACTTAAGTCCAAAATTGATCCATAACTTAGATCCATTAGTGACCCACCAATCATAACATGAACACATTAAAAATCAGTCCTTAATTTAATCTAAACCCCATTAATTTTAAACACACGCATATACCTTAATCTTAGCCCAAAAATGACTCTCAAATGAGTCATGGGTTCGGCCATACACCATGGCCGAACCCATGATGTCTTCTCCTCATTTTCCTTGGGTCTATTTCACCACATTTAGATCCATAATAAGTCCTCCCATGAGGGGTTTACATCATGCATTTAAATCACTCCTTTTGATCAACATTAAGTATATTTTGAGTCAATCAGCTTACTACATTCCCCATTAATTAATGCATATACATAGATCTTAATCTTAGCCCATCAATTGGTTCACAAAATGGGTCCATTGATGTCTCATTGAGCATGACATAACAACATTAGAAATCAGCCATTTAACTAACCTAATCTCCATTAAAATCAGCCCCTTTAAAACATTAACCTTCATCCATGGATTCCCTCATTTAAAAACCCCTTTTAAAATTACTATCATTCTTTCATTCAAAACCTTCAAACTCATTAACCACCTTCCATGGCTTCATTCTTCAAAACCCCATTAAATCACTTAATCACCTCCATCATTCATTCAAACATCACATACATCCATGCTTAAATAAATTTTAATACATAATGTCCTTAATGCATCCTTTATTTTCTTAACCTAATTTACCCATTAGGGTTTGTCCATTCCTCATCCTTTCCTTGGATGGATTTGAGATCCAAGGCCCATGATATTTTGGCCACTATTACATCCAAGAAAAATGGACTCCATGGTCTCTTCTTAACCCTTAAAAAAAATTGTAAATTCTTGTTTAGGAAATACTTACAATTCGACGGCTCCCCCAACTTTTCCTTCTCCTCTCGGATTCCTTGGCCTTCTCTTCTCTTCTTCTCCTTGATTGGTCGGCTGAGATGTGCTTGACCCAATGAAAAACTCCAATGCTTGGGTCGGCTAAGATGGAGTAGATTTGAGATAGAGAGAGAGAGAGAGAGGATGATGAGAAAGAATGCCCTAACTCTTGGTCTTGAAGTGGTGGCTTATGCTTACACCTTTTTCCTCTCTTTTTTTCTCTTCTTCTTTCAAGTTTTTCTTCTTCTTTCTCTTGTTGGTGTGGGACGACAATGAGAGAGTAAGAGAGGGAGAGAGTAAAAGAGTTAGATGGAAAAAAATGGATAAATGATATAAGATTCATCTCATTTGGTTGCTTACTTTATACTCCACCATTAAGTCTCCCACCAACCAAGCATGAGATATTTTTTATGCTTTATGGTGGTGGTTGGGATAAACCACCACCTAAGCCAACGTTTTGGTCTTTGGAGATGAGGTGGTGTGGTCTCACACCTTTGACCATTTGACCACCTTTTGAATAGTTTAATTATTTAATTAATTAGATAATTAACTTGGGTTAATTTATTCCCACTTAACCTAATTCTCTCCATGTATCCACCCATGGTTGACCAATTCAACCATGGTGGCCGGCCCCACCAATCCTTGGTCCACACGCCACCTCATTTGGTGAGGTGGAGGTGGGTCCCATTCGGCCATGCTACCTTGATCATTCCATCACCAACTTAGGTGATTTAAATTTAATTAAAACCACTTCAACTACTTGGATCACCATTGGGCCCATGGCCCAATTACATTCACCTCCTACCCATTTACCTTAGAGCTTACCTCATCTTGATCCATTGGGTCCCAAATGGGTATTGGGCCCAATTTGACCATCCTTGGCCCAATTGACCATCATTGACCCTTTAAATGAATTTAAATCCAATCCATAGTCCATTGGGCCATACTTGGGCCTTTGTCCAAATTTTGATCCATTTACCATCTATCCCATTAAATTTCCCAATTTCCATCATTAAAAACAAATAATAGCCACATATATATTGATTTAAAAATTCCGGCCTATTACAGACTTGGCTTGCATTGTGAAGTATCCGTCATTTCTGCATAAAAAAATACTCTGATTTAATAAACGGAAAAAGGGACGGGTTGTTACAGTTTGTATAAGAGCGGAATGGAAAAACAAAGGAAGAAAATGACTATAAGTCAAATATATCCAACAAAAATTCCCCTTAAAAAAAATAATGTTAATAACACCTAGGAGATTGCATCAATCCAGTCAATATTAAATTGAATATGTATAAATCATGGTTGCTTGAAGAAGCATATGTATAAGATTATTAAGCGAATGTTTCGTGACTTAGTAAACATGCCGCCACGAAGAAGGAACACCCGACGCAATGTAGAACGCACCGAGGAGACAAGTGGCAATATTCTGCCCGTGACTCCTGAGCTTCAGGCTTCGTATATGCAGTAGTGAATTCAGTGCTGCAACAGAACCAAGCAGGCAGTGGTGCCAATGCCGCAAATGATTCTCAAGATAGAGCATTGGTCAGGGATTTTCAATGGCAATGTCCCCTATATTTTCATGGAAATGAGGGACCCATTGGAGCTAAAAACTAAATCGAGAACACCACCAAGATCCTGAAGTTACTAAGGATCACGGGCAATCAGGATAGGATTTTGTTGGCCACATATCAACTGATAGACGATGCGGGAAAATGGTCAAAGGCAGTGGAGCAAAACCAGACAGTGACAGAAATGACGTGGGAGAATTTTACAGAAATTTTTCTAGAGTATTATTTTCCACAAGAAGAGAAGGAACTAAAGACCCAAGAATTCATAGTCCTAGCTCAATGACGTATGACAGTTGCTGAATATCATCAAGAATTCATCCGACTCTTTTGTTATGATCCATACATGGTGGACACAGAATATAAGAAAGCTCGGAAGTTCGAGAGAGGTCTATGTCCTATAATATGATCCAAGGGCACCATATTCAAATCAGCAACCTTGGCAGTAGTTGTGAGTAGAGCAATTTTCGTCCTCGTAAGAAATTTCATCCCAACTCCTAAAAACCTTCAGCTTCTATGGCCTCCTCTGGTGGATATCGTCCCAGTCAGCCGTGGCATCACTTGTTTCCAGTGTGGTTAGGTAGGACACATGAAGTGGAACGGTCCGCAGCTTCACAAGTCACCTCAAGCACAAAATTCTTTCTGTCCATCAGGCAAACCAACACAGTCTCAGGTATCAAGAGCACAAAACCAGTCTGGACGGCCACCTATTCCAACAACATCAGGACGATTGTACACCCTCATCACTTCTCCAGAGATAACGGATCACTCTATGATCCAAGTTGTGGCAGTTATTGGTGGTTCTTATGTAGTAGCATTGTTTGATTCAGGAGCATCACACTCCTTTTTATATGCATCTTTAGTAGCTGCCACTGGTTTACTTGTCCAACAATTATCAACTGCACTGAACATAATATCCCCAATCAGTTTCACAACACTTGGATTAGTTTGCACTTCCATGGACACTGAACTAGTCGACTTCAAATTCCAGTTCGACTATCTGGTTATGGACATGGTAGAATTTGATGTCATTTTTGGCATGGATTGGTTGATGACGTTCCAGGCAGGTATTGATTGCTACCTCAAAAAGAGTGACATTTTGGTCACCAGATGGACGATGATTTATAGTTTATGCAAACAAATAGAAAACTCTAGTGTACAGAAGGTTACATGATGAAATGAACCAGATTTTGTTGAATAGTATCAGAGTGGAGAAGTCACCTGTTTCCACATTACCTGTAATAGTAAGACACTACGCAGAAATATTTTTGACAGAACTCCCGGGTTTACCTCCAATGCGGGAGATTGATTTTGAAATCAAGTTACTCCCTGGCACTGCACCGGTATCACTCACACATTATTGGATGTCACCTGCAGAGAGATGTCAAAGTTGAAGAAATAGATCGATAAGTTCCTCAGATTGGGATTCATCCAGAACAACACTTCATCATGGGGAGCGCCAGCCTTATTTGTAAAAAAGAAATATGGCTCTCTACGGATGTGCTTGGATTACAGAAAGCTGAACCAGCTCACCATCAAGAATAAATATCCTCTACCCCGTATTGATGACTTATTTGATCAACTTAGAGGATCCAGTCATTTCTCTAAGAGATCTCATGGCTATCATCAAATCAGAGTCAAGGATGAGGATACAGAGAAGACCACTTTCAGAACTCGGTATGGGTTGTATGAATATGTGGTGGTGCCATTTGGACTAACAAATGCACCGGCAGTATTTATGGAATTGATGAATAGAATCTTTCGGCCATACTTGATAAATTTGTAATCGTCTTCATTGATGACATTCTTATTTATTCTACAAGCAAGGAAGAACATGCCAAACACTTGCGAATTGTTCTGGACACACTAAAAAAGAACAAGTTGTTTGCAAAAGCTAGCGAATGTGAGTTTTGGTTATCCAAAGTGAAATTTTTGGGTCATGTGGTGACAACAGAAGGAATAACAGTGGACCCAGCAAAAGTAGCGGCAGTGAAAGAATGTAAACCTCCTAAGAATGTTACTGAGATCAGAAGTTTCATCGGATTGGTTGGACACTATGTAAGTTTATCATGGCCTTCGCAAAGATTGCAGCCCCACTTACTCGGTTAACTAAAAAAGGAGTCAAACTTGAATGGATAGAACTGTGCAACCAAAGGTTTGAAGAGCTGAAAGAAAGACTCATAACTAAAACTAAAAATTTTAACGACACACAAAAATCCTATTATAGACCAACTGAATAAATTGAAATTCCTAGACTAAACCACTTTCGTTGGTACTCTCGATTGCATTCAGCGTATGTAGTAAGCCTTTAAACCCCAAGCTCACCACTAGTGGACGAGTAATAGTTTCGTGAGGGCTTTCAGTGATAATACCCACAAATATCTGTAAACGTCCCGCCCTTTTTCACTCGCGGAAAATCAGAGTCTATTTTTTTTTTGACATAAAGAGTGAGAGAGAGTGGGACGCCACGATGCGAGCTAAGTCCGAGTTTCCAAAGCCCGACCCTTAACTGGCCAACCATATGTGTGTGTGGACCGAGTCCATTAAAAAAGTTCACACGCTTAAGGTTATACTTGCGGAATAAACACATTGCGGAATTAATATTTGATTACATAAACCAATCATTACCTTTTCTTAGCAAGCAAGTCAATCACCCAAAACTTAACTGAACTTAATATCCGAAGGTAACGTCAAACCATAGCAGAATAATATCTAAGTTATTAGAATCCCAAAATGCAATTAACTCAATATACACTGTCCAAAACTAAAACTTAAAAATAAGCAATAAGTTGCCCAAACTCCTAAGCTTGGCTCCTTTTGCGTCCATCATCCGTTCCGTTCCCTGTACCATCATCTAAGGTAGAAGTAGGGCGTTAGTCAATGTGCCCAGTAGGTATTCTGAGTAGGGTCAAACAAATGGGATTAGTATAAAAAAAAAAATCAGAATAGATACATAATATCAAACCGTACTTGTAAGACATAATACCCAAAAAGAGAGCATGATAATAGAGATCATAATCATGCTGATAAGACCAAAACAAATCATGCCAATGTAATGCCATGTCATGGGGTCATATGCCAATGATCATCCCCCCCCCAAACAAACCACATCAAGTATTTCTGTCATACCTCCCCACGTATGCCTTATCGGTCCCACCGAATGGAGCGTGGACTCCTTTTACATTGCAAAGATAATATATCTCTCGCCACGTATGCCTTATCGGTCCAACTGAAATGGAGCATGGACTCCTCTTACAATTCAACATCATACATCTCTTCCCATATGTCCATTGGAATCAGTGTGGATTCCTTCCCACGGTTGTTTATCGGAAATCCCGAATGGAGCGTGGACTCCTCTCATATGTTCCCTCCCATGCCATGCATGAGATGTGAGTGCAAACATGCTATTTCATATTAAGTTACATAATAGCCTTGACATCCATTCTTAAAACATAAGCATTTTTTTTACCAAAACTAGATCATCAATCATGGAAATAAAAACCATTGCATGTACATAATCCAAGTGTTTCAACAAGGTAGGAATCCTACCCACGTCCAAGTATTGTATCCTTGATGTTTTCGTGAAGATATAGATCACCGATCATGCCAAAGCCGATCGTACACCCGTCTGTGAAATCCCGTTACCTTAAATTAATTCCATCATATAAAATGGTCAAATTAATTATCCAATTAATTTAAATCATACCGTACATCCTCCCATTTAAACTTAGTCATTTGGAAAAGGAAAATCATCATAGAAAGCTTCACTTTTAAAAATCAGTCGGTCACCCGTCCGCATAAAAACCCATGCCCATATCATCATCCGTATATTTTTTAAAATCAATGAGTATGCCCTACTCACTAACCCCACTAGGTTTTTGTCCATTAACTTTTCAATCTCTAGAACCACATTTCGGATTTGAATCAACACCTTACTTTTATGTTCATCTCATTGCTATTCCTTGAATGGATTTTTACATTCTATGCCCCATAACATTTTGGCCAATCTTTTCAATCCAATATGGAACCCCATGGTTTCAGCCATTCCATAGCCGAAACCATGGTTCCCTTAGCTTGTTTTTAATCAACAAACCCTCGTTAAGCATTACGTACCTATCCGCGTCTCCTCCGTTTCTTTAGGTCTGATCTTGCTCCTCCGTCCTTCTCCTTCCTTAGTGCTTTCTTCTTCCTCCTTTGTTCTTCGGTTTCTCTAAGTCTAGAGCCGAAAATGTGTGAGAGAGAGAGATGAAAAGAGGCAATGCAACCTCTTGTTCCACCTTGAGAATTCGGCCAATGATGATGAGTGAGGGAGAGAGATTGAGATGAAAAACTCCTAATGGAGGGTGCGGCCAAAGAGGTATGGGTTGAGAGTGGGAGAGGGGGAGAGGATGAGATGAAAATCTCTAACTCTTTTGTCTAAAGGAGAGGATCGGCCCTAGGGTTTGGTGGTGGGTGTCTTTTGTCTAGCCCTAGCCTCCCAACCACCCACGCTAAGGTGTGGTCTTTCCCATGTGTCCCAACCAAGGAGACACATGGCTTACACTTGGGGCTTGTCTTTCACATGGCTTACACTTGGGGCTTGGTCTTTCCCATGTGTCCCAACCAAGGAGACACATGGCTTACACTTGGGGCTTGTCTTTCACATGCAACTCTTAACTCAAGACTTGAATTTATTCCACAATTAAATAATTCCTTAACTTAACTGACTTCACTTAACCCTTTTGAACTCACCCATAGTTGACCAAGTCAACCATGGTTAGCCGACCATGCATGTGCATTAAATCATTTGCCACCTCACATGATGAGGTGGATTTGGGTCCCACTTGGCCATGCCACCTCATACACATGCCACCTCACTTGATAAGGTGGATCCCATGTCGTGGGTCTTAATTGGGTACATGACCCAATTAAATCAATTCCTTACCCATTTACGTTAAACATCAATTCATCTTGACCCACTGGGTCCCAATTGGGTATTTGGTCCAATTAACTACATTTACCCAATTAATTAGAATCAAACTCTATCCATGATCCGTTGGATCATAATTGGGCCATTGCTACAATTCTTATCCATTTAAAATCCATTTCATCCATAAATCTTAAATTTAACAATTAAAATAGATAATATCCAATATAATAATGCATTTGAAAATCCGGGATGTTACAATATCAACATGTTTAACAGGAAAAAAAGGATGAGAGGTCTAGACATCATACAACTCTAAAATTCATTTTACAAGGCTTATACTTGGAGTGTAGTGTGTGCTTAACCAATATTAAGATAAACCACTTTTTCCAAATAGTCTCAAGTTTTGTTTACACCGTTGGAAAATGCGCTTTGACTGCAAAACTCACTGGATATATCTTTCAGAAAAATTAACACTAGAGGTTTGGGTTCATTTTCTCTAAAGTATATGTGAGCAGAATTTATGTATTCAAAATCAAAGTATCTCACATGACTCATATCAAAGAAGATGAATGATCTACATGAAACACGCTATTTAGACCTAAGATCAATAGGACTTCCTTTTAGGACGAAAAGTGACTTGGGATCGGGTCAAATCGAAGAAGGATATAAGGATCTATAAATATTTTGAATAGAAATGGTTAGAGGTCTTCATGATTTTGAATGGGATATTTTTCCTCTAATTTTCTATTTTGGCACTTTTCAAAGTATTTCTATTTCTTTATTTCTTTTCTTTTCTTTTTTATATCCTTATTTTGTGTCTAGATGGTTCCCTTTTTGGATGTTAGTTCCTTTTTTTTTTGTTCTCTTCTTTCTTGTGCCCTTATTGAGTACCATCCCTTAATTTTCATCTCTAACCTTTTTTAAGAATAGGTGTTGGATATTTTTTGATTGGCTCATACTCCTGGACTGGAGTTGGGTATAGTAGACATGACTAGTCAAGAAAGTAGGCTTATATAAGGCACAACTGGGGAACTATCAAGAGAAGATGACCAAGTATAGGTAGGCTTTTTAGGCTCAAGTGATCCAACAATGGCCTAGATCATATCCTAAATTTCAACAGGTGGTCTCTTTATTTTAAATAAATTCCAAAAAAATTCAGATATAATAACTCAATTTTGATGGTGTTCTTAGTAATATGACTAAGATGAAGGATAATAAGATCAACAAAGAAAATAGAATTGACTTATAACTCTCAGTAGAAAAAAAAATGGCTCTAAAATTCACTGGGTTAAGCCTCCACTGGTATTCCTCTAGTGATTACTCGACTCGTGAATATTTTTTTTTTTCAAACTAAACTTAATATGTTTGTGTGTAGTGGTTTTCAAATATGAATCCTATAAAAATCTTTCTGGAAAAAGTATGATATAAAGATCTCTATCTAAGTATTAATGCTAAAAATGTAACTCTTTTTACGTTAGATTGTAAGACGCATACTTTTCTTAGACCTAAATTTGCAGTCTTGTTAAGTACCAAGGAGTCTTAGCTTTTGCTTACCCTTAAAAAGATTAAGTCTGCCTCTCTCTGCCTAAAAAAACTATGACTCGTTTACCGTTAGATTGTCAAGACGTTTATAGACCCCTAAGCGAAAATCAATAGTTCTTTGGACATCAAGGAGTCTCAGTCTTTCCAGACTTACTCTACCTTTGACTAAATCCAAATAAATCTGTCTATTTCCACTTATAGGTCTATACATTGTTGCTGTGACACAACGAACTCCTTGATTAGATATTATTCCATTACAATTCCCACGTCCATATTTGTGACAAATTCCTAGCTTCTTAGCTTTTCTCTTTGTAACCAGAGTGCTTCGACTACAGAGAGGTCTGGGTTGTTCCTCTTGGATTTCCAGGTTCCTCACCCTCATAGCTAAGGAAATGATTTTCCTACACAAATCTGGGGGAACTTGTGTTCTAGACAGACACAATGCAAAAATGAAAAATCGACCGCCTATGTGCATGACTTTTATCCTGTTCTTTAACGTCTGCTGGTCACAAAGACAATGATGGGTGATGGATGCTGAAAATTTGTGTTTTTTTTTTTAAGGGGCCTCAGTTGTGAACTTACTTTCCCCTAAGAATTTTTATGAAAATGAATGAATGACCATAATACCCCCAAACTCGAATTGAAAATTTTCCTCAATGTTCTGAATCTACACTGGCCAGGTGCAAATGAAGAAATATATTAGAAAACGAACAAGCTAAATATGGGTTGTACCATGGGATGAAATGACTGACTTCTAGGCTAGATTGACTCAAAGAAAAACTTGACTCAAGGAAAATAACAATTAGACTCTAACGACTCTGATAAACTTTAGACTAACTCAACATAGACAATTGGACTGGTGGGTCAGGGTAAAGATGATTGGGTAAGGGACAATGGGATTGGGTAAAGATGAGTGGGTGAGGGAAAATGGGATTGGGTAAAGATGTGCAAATCAGTTTTGGTAAACTGGATCAGTGAGCAGGATTTCATCTGTTCCTTCTAGAGTGTAGGACTCTAAAAATGGTTTCAAACGTTGACCATTGACTTTGAAAGGATGACCATTTTTAGGATGCTTGATCTGGATGACACCATATGGAAATACGACTGTGACGATGAATGGACCGGACCATTTTGATTTCAATTTTCCAGGAAAAAGATGCAACCTAGAATTGTACAATAGAACCTTTTGACCAACAATAAACACTTTTCGGAGAATGTGTTTGTCATGAAAGATTTTCATTCGGTCTTTGTACTTTTTAGACGTATTGTAAGCTTCATTTCTGATTTCTTCTAACTCATCTAATTGAAACTTTTTGAGTTGTCCAACCGAATCTAGAGCAAAATTGAAACACTTGATGCCCCAATAGGCTTTGTGTTCTATTTCGACTGGAAGATGACATGCCTTCCATACACTAAAGCGATAGGGTGACATTCCTATGGGTGTTTTGAACGCAGTTCGATAAGCCCATAGTGCATGAGTGAGTCTGGAAGACCAATCCTTCCGAGGTGGATTGACTGTCTTCTCAAGGACATGTTTGATTTCTCTATTTGATATTTCCACTTGTCCACTTGTTTAAGGATGATAGGGGGCAGCTAATTTGTGAATCACCCCATATGATTTCATCAATTTTTCAAATGGGTGATTACAAAAATGCTTACCACTATCACTGATGATAGTTCGTGGAATATCAAATCGAGAGAAGATATTTTCTTTCAAGAAACGAGTGACAACCTTGTGATCATTGCTTTTGCATGCCACTGCTTCTGCCCACTTTGATACGTACTCAACTCCTACGAGGATATATAGATTGCCAAAAGAGTTAGGAAAAGGTCCCACGAAATCAATGCCCTCAAACATCGAAATGTTCGACAATTAAGATTGGGTTCAAAGGCATCATGTTCCGTCTGAAAATACTTCTTAATTTTTGACATTTATCGAATGAAACACAGAATGTATGGGTATCGCGAAACATGGAGGGCCAGTAAAATCCACACTGCAGAATTTTTGCAGTTGTCATTTTAGCACTGAAATGGCCTCCACAAGCTTGATCATGACAAAAACTTATGACACTTTGTTGTTTTTCTTCAGGAATACAATGACGAATAATTTGCTCTGCACAATGCTTAAACAGATATGGATCATCCCAAATGAAATTTTTGACTTATGCCAAAAATTTAACTCTATCTTGTTTAGTCCAATGAGGAGGCATTTGACTATTCACAAGATAATTAACAATGTCTGCAAACCATGGTACTTGTGAAATAGACATGAGTTGTTCGTCAGGGAAGGACTCAGTGATAGGACGTCAGTGATCTCAGTTACTAATATAGACAAATGTTCTGCTACCACATTTTCAGAACCTTTCTTGTCCCGAATTTCAATATCAGGCGGGACTTAGCATCTTTTTTAGAAAGAAGATACTTGAGTGCAGCGTGATTTGAATAGATAATGACTTTCGAACCCACTAAAATCGAAATTTGTTTAGCACAAATACAACTGCTAACAACTCTTTTTCCGTAATGGACTAATGAAGCTGAGCGTCATTCAATGTTTTGCTAGCATAGTAGATAACATGAGGTAATCTGTTCATTCTTTGTCCTAACACGACTCCAATTGTATAGTCAGAGGCATCAGACATAATTTCAAAAGGTACAGACGAATCAGGTGGCTGTATGATTGGAACAGAAGTCAAGGCAGTTTTCAATTTTTCAAAAGCTATGACACATTTTTCATCAAAATTGAAAACGACATCCTTGGTCAGGAGTCTACAGAGAGGTCTTGATATGTCACTGAATCCTTTGATAAACCTTCTGTAAATTTCAGTGTGACCTAAGAATGACCTAATCTCTTTAACAATTTGTGGTTTTGGTAAAATAGAGATTAGGTTAACCTTGGCTTTATCTGAAATTTCATTACTAGAGTAATGCACGACCTAGAGGGGGGGTGAATAGGTCGATTTTCAATTTTAATTTTCTTTTTAAAAATCCTTAACCGAATTACACCTTAAGCGTATGAGATATTCAATGAGTTCCTTTTCACTTTAAATTAACCACTGTTAATTAAAATGACCGAACCAATATGTGTGTGTGTGTACGTGACACAATATTCAATCAAAGCATTCATGTCAAACCATCAACCACATATATACACATATATTTTATAGTGGTGTAGCACCCCGCCCCTTTTTCACTCGCTTAATCGAAAATCAGAGTCTACTTTTTTTTTTTTTAAAGAGTGACAAAGAGTGCGGGACATCACGACGCGAGTTAAGTCCGAGCTTCCAAAGCCCGGCCCTTAACTGGCCAACCCTACATGTGCGTGGAACTAAGTCCATGAGAACGGTTCACATGTAGAAGGTAAGCTCGCGGAATTATAAATTAATGCGGAATTATAATAGAATCTATCCTACTAATTTTTAGATAGCAAGGAAGTTACATCACTTAATTAATAAAATACCTCAAAATTAGAATGTCCAAGATAAAGTCCAAACCATAGCAAGTAATCTAAAATATTACAGTCCAACGAGCTAAGTTACTCAAATTACATTTCCAAAATTAAAACTTAAGTAAATAAACTAGCTCGCTCCTCCAAGCTCTTATGCTTGGCTCCCATCACGCCCAAAATTTCCTCCATTTCCTGCGTCATCATCTAAAGTGGAAGTAGTGCGTTAGACATCGCGCCTAGTGGGTACTCCGAGTAGGGTCAACATATGGATTAGTGATAACAAAACACATAGATAATAGTATAGAAAAACCATACAATCAATGCCATGCCATGGGTGTCCTATGTCATGAGTCTCACCCATCATCCATACCATCATTATACAATGTCCCTCTTGATGGAAAAACCCTCATCAAGATATCCCCATGTTTGTTTATCGGTCGCCCCGACGGAGCATGGACTCCGATTACATTTCATCCCTCCCATGCCATGCATGAGATGCAAGTGTTAACATGCTATATAATATTACAAACCATGGCATTAAAAATCCCATTACTAATACATACAATTTTATACCAAAATAAGTCATGTAAAGCATTCATATAGACATAATCCATGGCTTACAATGAGGTAGGAATCCTACCAAATACCAACTAGCGTTCCTTTGCGTTTCCGTCCAAGAATTCGGTTACCAATCGCGCACCGCTTGCGAGGTCCCGTTACCTTATTACACATCAATAAATTAAACCCAATGTTTCAACCATGTCTAAGTCCATTACTCATACCTTAGTGGGGTTTGGCCATACACCATGGCCGAACCTCACCCACTTGATTTCGGGTCCCATTTTAATCCCTAGATTATTTTAGTCATATGAGTCTAAATCAGCCACCCTTTGCTTCATTAACCAACGCATAAGGTCATCATAAAAGTCCCTAAGTCCATAACCATCCTCCATGGGGTTCGGCCATACACCATGGCCGAACCCATGGTTCTTCATTTTTGCCATATTTACATTTTTGCCACTCCTTCTTCCCATGGTTAATCACCTCTCATTTATGCATGTCCATACCTCTAACTGATCCATAAACATGGATCCATCAATGCCTCATTAATCATGATGCAAAAATTATATACATTATACATTTTCTCAGCCCAAATCCCATTCACTTAAACACATACATAGACCCTAACTTAGCCCATATATGACTCCTAAAATGGGTCATAGGGTTAGGCCATACACCATGGCCGAACCCATGATGTCTTTTCCTCATTTTTTTCTTGGATCTTTCACAACATTTAGATCCACAACAAAGTCCCTCCATGAGGGGATTTCAATCATGCATTTAGATCATCACTTTTGATCAACATTAACTATATTTAAACCTTTTTAAACTTACCCGTACTCTCCATCATCTTCATGGTTCCAAAAATATTTAAATCCACCAAAACTTCTCTATGGGGTTCGGCCATACAACATGGCCAACCCATGGTCCATGGTTTATCATTATTTGTAACATTTAGGACCACAAATACTTATTAACCTTTCTCCATGGATTCCACCTTTAAAACTTGCTATCATTTAGCCATTCAAAAACCTCAAAATCATTGACCATCATTCCATGGTTTCTATCCTTTAAAAATCACTAATACATCTCCATGGGGTTCGGCCATACACTATGGCCGAACCCTATGGTTCATCATCTTCCTCTAAAAATCTATATCCAACGGTTACCGAACCTCATCCAATCCATTTTTGTTCTTATGATCCACATACATAGAAACCTAGGGTTTGGCCATGCAAAGGCCAAACCATACATCTTGATCATTCACCATATTTTTGCCATGCATGGGGTCCTCTCCATGTACCCATAACATTTAGGTTCGGCCATGCCATGGCCGAACCATTATCCTTAAATATAGAACCATGCATGCATACAAAAACCTTATATACATAATGTTCTTAATATTCCTTTATTTTTCTTAACCTATCTCACCCATTAGGGTTTGTCCATTTCCCATTCCTTCCTTGGATGGATTTTAGATCCATGGCCCATGACATTTTGGCCACCATTTAATCCAAGAAAAATGGACTTTCCATGGTCTCCTTTTAACCCTTAAAATTAAAATCTTGTTTGAGGACACTTACCAATCCCGCGGCTCTTCCGGTTTCCTTTTGCTCTTCTTCGATCCTTAGCCTTCCTTCTTCCTCTTCTCCTTGATGTTCGGCCAATGGGTGAGCTTGATCCAATGAAATCTCCAAGGACTGGTTCGGCCAAGATGGAGATAGGTTTCAGAGAGGGAAAAGGAGGAGAGAGTGGAAGATATCCTAAGGCTTTTGGTCTTGAGAGTGGTCGGCCAAGCTTGGAGTCTCCTCTTTTCTTCTAAGTCATTTTCTTTGTCTTTTTCTCCTTGTGCAAGTGTCGGCCAAGAGAGGGAGGGAGAGAGGGAGAGAGTGAGATGAGAATGAGATGGAGAAACCCTAGTTTTCCCATCTCATTTTTGGTTTGCTTGGGTTAGACTCCTCCACCTCCCCTTTTGCCCAATCATAGTCCATGCGTGCCCTTAATCTTAGGCCTCTTGTCTAGCATACCACTCTTGTGCACGGTTTTGGGCTTGGTTGTTTGGTGGTTTGGGTGAGGTGGAACCATCACCTCACAATGGGCCAATGCATACCCTATCATGCCCCCATGTTATGGATCTTTGTCTAGCCATGGAGGGTGCATGCCCTCCACATGGCACTCCAAACCCCTCCATGGCCAACGGTTTTGCATGGTTTGGATGAGGTGGCACCCCCACCTCCTTCTTGGCCAAGGCATGCTCTCCACCTAGGCTTTTGGTCTAGCCAAAGGGGAAGCATGCCCTCCATGTGGCACTCCACATCAGCCAACGTTTTTGGTGGTCTTAGCTTGGTGGTTTGGGTGGTTTCTATGAGATGAAACCACCCATTTGACTCACCCATTTCCTAGGTGACTCGCCCCATTTATTTAATTAACTTGATTTTTAACTTAGGTCATTTAATTACATAATTTAATTCCATTATTTCTCTTTAATTTCTCCATGAATCCACCCATGGTTGACCAAGTCAACCATGGTGGCCGGCCCCACTAATGTCATAGCCCACCCGCCACCTCACTTGATGAGGTGGAGGTGGGTCCCACTTGATCATGCCACCTTGGTTTATTCAAGATTAACTTAGGTGATTTAAATTAATTAATTCAACTCAACTTACTTTGATCCCCCTTAATTCACCTTTGAAAACCCATGGTTGACCAAGTCAACCATGGTGGTCGGCCCCACCTATGTCTTGGTCCACACGCCACCTCACTTGATGAGGTGGAGTTGGGCCCCACTAGACCATAACACTTGGATAATTCCAATTTAACTTAGGTGATTTTAATCACTTCAATCCATTCCATCTACTTGGATCACCATTGGGCCCATGGCCCAATTAAATGAAACTAATCCCATCCATGGCCCATTGGACCATACTTGGGCCATGGCCCATTGGACCATACTTGGGCCATTGCCCAAATTTTGATCCATTTACCATCCACTCCATCAAAATTCTAAATTTCACTCATTAAAATAAATAATAGCCAACATATGTATTGATTTAAAAATCTGGGCCATTACAAGTGGTGCGGTTTCAATTAACCTACGTCCACTGTTAGACTTCCCAACTCTAGGGTTGTCTCAAATATACTATGAATGAGCCTCACACCCAAATAGTACAACCTAGTTTTTATAGAGGTTCGACCCAAACGGTCTAATCCTCGACACCTATTTTTTTGAGTGGTTAGAATACAATGTTCTAATCCACCTTACAATGATAAAAATAAAGGAAATGAGAAACACTTGCCTTGGGCATTATCCAGTCTTCTGAAAGTGTTTTCTTATTTACTCAATGTCTATGTGCTTCTTCCTTTAGATTCTGTTCATCAAAGTTTGTTATTGGCACAATGGTATGAAAGTGTTAGGACAAAGGTATGACTGGTTTTCTGGTCCTAAGAGAACACATTTAACTTCATCAAAACTAAGGTATTGATTACCCAAACATCTCTAGTCACACTGTTCTTTTTCCAAAAAAGGTTATGTACCTATTTCATTCAGCCCACGAGATATAAATAAGACAGACTGGTTCTGGCAGACATGTCTCGAGGCCTCAAGGTTTCCTACGAGGTATCGAGGTTGTAAAAGGCAATAAGAACACATTCTATAATTCAAACCTTTCAGCTTAGAAATTAAGATAATGACCAGCCAATCTATATGCCACCTGTTCGTGATTGACCATTAGATTATTTCAACAGCCAATCATGGGATTACACCATGATTTTAAGAGATCTTTTGAGAACACCAAAAGTCTCAAAAAGAATTTCCAAATGTTTTAAATCAATGGTTTACTTAGAGAGTGCACTTGATTGTCAATCACATTTAGAAAAATTGAGGAGCAGAGTGCACCTGATTGTCAATCACACTTAGACAAATTGAGGAGCCTTTCCAAAACAGTAAGTGATATCCACGATGCCAGGCTCCAACAGATTTGTTCAATCTGTGTGAGGTAGCAATTTGAGTTTCTTGGTTATTCCTTATTTCCATAAAAACTCCTAATTAAGGATCTTTTAGAAATTAGAAAAACCCTTACAGATTTATTTAAGTAAAACTGTAAGATACTCGGTCAAAGAACACTGGGCCTTGCTGAGTTACAGCTGTCACAAATATCACTCAGCTAAAGACCGTCTGTGAGGCCTCGACAAACTGCTTGAGGCCTCGTGGCTGGAAGTCAATCATGTTCTAATTTTTTCAGTTGTTAAACTATTGACTTCTAAGTTATTGGGCTTAGCCTACGGTCTACTAAGGTTCACTTACCTGTGTGGCAATAACATGTTTGGTGTAGACTCTTCTATGCATAGTAGATCTTCTGACATCTTCACACTCTTCCAAGGCAAGGTCTAACTGAGTCACGTAATTGACAATATGGGTGACTCGGACGAGCTGGGGCACTAACATTGTCCACTTCAATTCCTTTTTCTGAGATGATGTGCCCAAGTACTATGCCTGATTTCACCATAAAGTGATATTTTTCCCAATTGAGTACTAAGTTCTTTTCTTTGCACCTGACTAACACAAGGGTCAGATGGTGCAGGCACTAGTAAAAAGTTGATCCAAAGACTGAGAAATCGTCCATAAAAACTTCCAGGAAATGTTCTACCATATCGGAGAAAATACTGATCATGCTCCTCTGAAAGATGGCAGGTGTATTACACAGTCCGAGAGGCATACGATGATAGGCGAACGTACCGAATGGACAGGTGAATGTTGTTTTCTCCTGATCCTCAAGAGCAACATAGATCTGGTTATAGGGGACATCAAAACAATAAATGCAATGAAACGTTCAAGCATCTAATCAATGAAAGGAAGAGGGAAGTGATCTTTTCGGTGGCAGTGTCCAGCTTGCAGTAATCAATACAAACTCTCCAACCCGTTTGAACACGCGTTGGAACTAACTCATTTTCCTCATTTTTTATTATTGTGAGACCAGACTTTTTCGGGACAACTTGGATTGGACTTACCCATGCACTATCTGAAATTGGGTAAATGATTCCAGCTTTGAGAAATTTCAAAATTTCAGCTCTCACTACTTCCTGCATTGCTGGATTTAACCGTCTCTGTGGTTCCCTAGATGTTTTGGAATTTTCTTCTAGATAAATTTTGTGCACAACCACAGAAGGGTTAATTCCATTGAGATCAGCAATGGACCATCCTATAGCTTCACAATAATCTCTTAAAACAGTCAGAAGTTTAGACTCTTGCTCAGAAGTTAAGTGTGAAGCTATGATAATTGGTAATGTGTCTGAAGGTCCAAGATATGAATATTTAAGAGTTTCAGGAAGAGGTTTGAGTTCTAATTGTGGTGGCTTCACGATAGACGGGACTGACACTGATGGATTGACAGAAAGAGGTTCAAATTTGGTGATAAGATCCACTTCATTGAAATTTAAATCCTTGTCTAAGATAGACAATGATTTTTCGAATTGATCATTACAAATGGAATGAAGGAAAAATTCATCAACTAAACTCTGAATTAAGTTAACCTCGTATGGATCATCCATGGAGAGAGGTTGTCGACAAAGGCCAAAAACATTAAGTTCAGTTGTCAAATTTCCAAATCATAATCTAAGCATACCATTTTGGCAATTGATCACTGCGTTTTGCAGTGGCTAGAAATGGTCATCCAAGAATGACTGGGATATGTCCATTATCGTCATGAGTTGATTGTGTATCCAATACCACAAAATCTATAGGGAAGTAGAAATTGTCAACCTTAACTAGAACGTCTTCTATCACACCTTTGGGAATTTTTATTGAATGATCAACTAATTTTAGTGTGATTGAAGTAGGTTTCAATTCTCCCTAACCTAACTGCTCATAGAGAGAATATGGCAGTAGGCTGACACTAGCTCTAAGATCTAATAAGGCCTTGTCAATTGTGTATGTACCAATTGTCCAAGCAATGGTTGGACATCCAGGATCCTTATGTTTGATTGGAAATGTTTGTTGGAGCAGTGCACTCGCATTCTCTGCTAGGAAAGCCTTTGTAGGAACATTGGTTCTCCGTTTCACCGTACATAGGTCTTTGAGAAATTTGGCATACGAAGGTACCTGATTTATGGCATCCAATAGAGGGATATTGATAGTGACATGTTTAAAAACCTCTAGTACATCACCATAATGTATCTTTTGTTTTGCTGATAACCTATGAGGATATGGAGTCCTTGGTGAAAATGATTTCTTCGCAGATAAATTCGAAGGATTTTGGACAGGGGATGAACTCAGTGAGTTATCCGATTGCTTTGATTGATCATTGATTGATTCTTTACGCATTTACACTTTGTTATCTACGTGTGTCCCTGATCTCAAGGTAGTAATTGATTTAACATCTTCTGGTTTGGATGATAAAACTTCATGCTGTCCTTTAGGATTTGGAATAAGTTGACTGGGAAATTTGCCTTGTTTCTCAAACTCAATATAGAAGATGTACCAAAGTCTGATCACTCATAACTCATAAAATAATATGTCATGGGTATCATGCATCAATGATATGGCCACCTATTCCCATGCATCAAACCATAACAAACCACTTCGAATAATAGTTCTCACTATTGGCCATTTATGTCCACAACATTTGAGGCGGCAACCACGAGGGTGATGTTACCCATCCACAAATTAACCAAAACTATCGGTGGAGTAGTCTCCTCCCTCTGCGCAGGATTTCGGGAGCTACCCGGGAGTTCTTTGGCCCAATAATGCCGTAACATTCATATCAAGGGACGGGGCCAAAGTCTAACATTTTTATAACATTTTACATGAGTCCAAGCGAGGTCCGGACATTTCCTTCTTGGCTCAGTACCATCAACCCTCCCATGCAACCATGCATGAGGTAATGTGAGAAATCATGACGACAAAACCATGCATCAAATAGTTTCTTTCATCAAATATCATTTGTATATAACATAATGAATACAATAAAATCAAGATCTCATAAATCAATATTTAACAAAATCATTCACATTGTTGTGATTCAAAAAAGTAGGAACTCCTACCTGATCGACAGTGATCAACCAAGGATATTCACTTGTTTGTTCGAATGATGTCAGAATCACTCTTGACTCCTTTTGTCCATGTACATGTTCAAATCATAATTTATAGATTATTAACACATAAAATCCTTGTCTAATCGGTGTAGGTCTATTGTATGATTTCCAAGACCTAAAGGATTCCATGCATATTTGATTTCAACAACAAATACATTAATCTTGTGAATTTGTCCCTGTTTCAAGCCGACATATTGACATTGTCGATAAATCGCCTCTGGACACAGTCGACACATCGACCATCTCGATATGTCGACTAGGCTCTGTTTGTTTCAGTTCATATTTTCGTGTCACTCTTCGGTCATATGTGTATATATCGACGTAGTCGATATATCTAGTAGTTCGTACAGTCGATATGTCGAGTTTGTCGAAACATATCCTCCTGATTTGATTCGTTAGTTTCTTAAGTCATCATTTGTTTCCCGATTATATGTATCGACCCACTCGATACATCTATATATGCTTTTGCCGATACATTGGCATAATCGATGCATCGGCCACTGTTTCTGAACCATACATATCAATCATATTGATACATGAGCCCTCTAGGTTTTTGGTATATTTGAACTTATACTCCTTCTTTTATCACATGCCGATACATCTATTCTGTCGATGTATCATCCGCGAACCAGTCTGTTGTCCTTATGTCGTTCCCATCATACCCAGACCGATACGTTGGTCTGATCGATATATTTGCTAGGGATCATCTCCAGGCCGACATATCGACCTGGTTGATACATCGTCCTAAGATTAGTCTATCACTTTTTATTTCATCTCCGGTTCTACCATTCTTAGACCGACACATCAACTCATTCGATGGATCGCATTGAGATCAATTCTTCATCAATTTGTTCCATATTATGTCTGTCATAGCTCAGGCCGACACATCGACATTGTCGATATGTCGTCCCGAGATCAGTTCATCATTCGTACGTTTCATTTTTATTTCAGTCATACCCAGGCCGAGACATCGGCACAGGCGATGTGTTGTCCTGGGTTGAGTCCCTTATGTTCAATACTTCGAAGTTCCCATTCACTGAACTTCTTGTTCTAAATGACACATCGATAGAGTCGATCTGTCGGCTGGGTTGGATTGGAAGTCATGGGTGCATCATCCATGTTTCTCCTCTTCTCACTTATTCATTATCCGTATTCCTTTGTTCTTTAGGTTCATCCTTACATAGTTTCTAAACACCCCAGTATCATTATCTTACTTAAAAACACAATAGATCTACCTACCTCGAAAGATTCGTAGGTGCACTCAAATGTATGCAAAACTGATATCCCTTGTCTCCTTGCTCTCCACCCCTCTTTCCCTTACTGATTCTCCTTCCCCTTGCTTGATCTCTCCTTCCTTTCCAAGAAAAGAGGATGCCCGTGAGGAGATGAAGAGGTTTCCCAATCGAGTTGAGGGTTATGATGTGAGTGAGAGGGTAAACTCGGATGAGTAAGAGGGGTGGTTAGGTACTCTAGTTCTTATGTCATTTTCACTATTTTTCCTCTCTTTTTTTTTCGTTCTTTTCTTTTATTTTCCCTCCGTTTTCTCTTCTTTTTCTCTTCATCTTTTGTTATCCCTAGACTCTTACTTGAGTCCTTGAAAACTGAAGAGGCATTGTGAATGCCCATGCATAGAAAAACGAATGGTTTGGACGGTGGTAGACAGAGTATCTGTTGAAGACGTTTTGAGTGGGTTCAATATCCAATACCATAAAATCGACAGGAAAATAGAAATCGTCGACATTCACCAGAACGTCCTTTATCACACCTCTTGGGATTTTCACAGATCGATCAGCTAATTGAAGTGTGATAGGGGTGGGTTTTAATTCTCCTAAACCTAACTGCTCATAGACAGAGTATAACAGTAGGCTGACACTTGCTCTAATATCTAATAAGGCCATGTCAATTGTTTATGTACCAATGGAGAATGAAATGGTTGGACACCCAGGGTCCTTATGTTTGATTGGAAATGGCTGTTGGAGGAGTGAACTTGCATTTTCTGCTAGAAATACCTTTGTGGGTGCATTAGTTATTCTTTTTGCCGTGTAGAGATCTTTGAGAAATTTCACATAAAAGGAACTTGATTGATGGCATCCAGTAGAGGGATATTGATACTGACATGTTTGAATACCTTAGTATGTCACCATAAGGAACTCCTTTCTTTGTGTTCAATGTTTGAGGATATGGAGCCTTAGGTACATATGTTTTCCTAATAGAGTGATTCGGTACAATTTCGACTGGGGATGAATTATCCTCATGCTTGGATGGAACAAGAATCTGGTCATCCTATTGTTTAGGCATTTCCATCTAATTATCAACCTGTCGTCCTGATCATAAAGTAGTAATTGATTTGGCATCTTCCAATTTAGATAATGAAACCTCATACTGTCCCTTAAAATTAGGAATAGGTTGACTGGGAATTTTCCTTTCTCCCTGTCTCCTATAGAAGTGGCTAACTGACCAAGCTATGTTTGTAATACCCAGACCCGAATTAACTTAATTAATATGGTTTATTTTAATAAATCATATCTTAACCTGTCAATTATAGACATTACATTTAGGGCTTTGTGAAAAGTTCAGGATCGGCACAATCGGAGCTCAATAGCTCGTTGATCCACCTCATTTAAGTTGGAAGGGCAAAATTGTAATTTACCATCGACAGTGTTATTTTATTATTTTAATAACTGTTTGATTAATATTTGAGTTAAAATGAATGGTTTGGTAGGTATTTAAATTTTGGAATTTATAAGTGTTTTAATTATATTTTTAATCCCAGAAAATGTTATTAAACTAACCTGAAAAGATCTTGTAACACCCCAGATTTTTATGCTATCAATATTTACGGAATTTGCCATTTTAATTGTGAATTAACGGATATAAACCTTAGATGGGTAAGGTGTTGGGTCAATGGCCCAATTAAGACCCAACGGTTATGGTATAATGTTCAATTTAAAGTAAATGGGTAAGGTGCATTTAATTGGGTCAAGGTCGTTATTTGGGTGAAAATGCCCAATTGGGACCCAATGGGTCGTGGTTGACTTGGTTGACCACCAAGTGAGCTCAAGCCTAACTTAGTTAGGGCTGATTTGAGTTGGAAATGGAATCAAATAATAGACTCTGATTTTCGAAAAATGAGTGAAAAAGGACGGGGTGTTACAGTTGGTATCAGAGCGAAACGGGAAGGTTGAATGTTTCGAAGTAAGATTAAGACGGTTTCATGTCTCACTGACAAATAAGAAACCCAACTGACCGACTCTTTGGAGTCCGCTGGACGGGGGGCGAATTAATTTACTTCGACAGACTCAGACTGAACATTCAATCTGAGAACAACAATGAATGATAGCAAAGGAAGTACAATCAAAATAATTGGATTTAACAAACATAGCACAATAGGATATATTTCCCCGATATCCCCAAATTGAGAAAACGAATATTAGATACTTAGGAAATTTCCCCAAAAAAAAAAGAAAAAAAGAAAAACCAAGAGTTTATTTGGAAATTTCCCCAAAGTAAGAAGGACCAAGAGAAGGACCTGACAAAATCCAAATGGGGATGAAGAGGAGGTAGAACAACCTCGAAATGAGGAGGAACAAGAAAATAGTGTGAATATACCAGTGGTACCACCCGAACTACAAAACTTGGTTCAAGCGGTGGTCACTTCGGTTCTTCAACAACACTTAAACGGAAATGGAACCACTAGCGAGACCAATGACAGGAGCATGGTCAGGGATTTTCAGCAACATCGCCCTCCTTACTTCAAAGGGAAAGAAGGGGCTGTCGGAGCGGAAAACTAGTTGAAGAAGATCACTCAGATCTTGACCCTTCTCAAGATTTCGAGTCATGATGACAAGATTTTGCTGGCTACATCACAACTAATCGATGATGCCGGTAAATGGTGGGAGGTGGTAGAGAAGCAGCGAGCACTCCTTCGGAAGGAGAGAGGAATGCAATGACTTGGGATCAGTTTTAGCTACCTTCTTGGACCATTATTTCCTTGAGGAGGAGAAGGAGGGCCATACTCAAGCTTTTCTATCTTTGGTACAAGGTAACATGACGGTGGCAGAGTACCACCAGGAGTTTCTCAGTTTGTCTTGCTATGCATTCTATATGGTGGATACAGAGTATCGAAGGGCACGCAAGTTTGAACGGGGCCTTTGGCCAAGCATTAGGGCCAAGGTAACCATATTCAAGGCAGCTATATTGGCAGAGGTGGTCAGCAGGGCCACTATAGCAGAGCAAGAGATGGCTGAGTTAGTGCGTTTTGACAACCGCCGAGCTTAGAGTGGGAGGGGTACATTTCAGCCCAACAAGAAGTTTCGACCGAACTTTAGCAGACCCTCACCATCCACTAGGTCAACAGGGGGCTTTTGTCCCAACCAGCCCTCCCCATCTGCATCAGTCTCTCAGATTCCCCGGGGGGTGAACAACTGCTTCTATTGTGACCAGCCGGGCCATTTCAAGAGGGAATGTCCACAGCTCAGCAGACCCTCTCATTCCAGGGGTTCATTCCACCCACCAACTAGGCCAGCTAATTCACAAGGAGGCATGACATTTAATATGGTGGGACGGGCGCCTAACCCTACTGGATCTGGACGGTTGATTACTCTAGCTCCTCCAGCAGCAGTGGATCACTCTGTGATTCAAGGCATGGCTGTAGTCAGTAGTTCCTACGCCTTTGCTTTATTTGATTCTGGAGCATCCCACTCCTTCATATCTGCTGCATTTATAACTGCTACTGGAACATTACTACAAAAACTGTCCACATCACTCACTATTATATCCCCCGTCGGAGACACGTCATTGGGGCTTATATGCACAACAGTGAATACTGAACTCGCTGGACTCAGATTTGAGTTCAACTATTTGGTACTCGATGTGACAGAGTACGATATTATCTTCGGCATGGACTGGTTGGCTAGCTTTCAGGCCAACATTGATTGCTATCGCCGCAGGGTGACATTTTGGTCACGCGAGGGAAAACAATATGTGGTGCGTACTGACAAACAAAGCTGAAACACCCCGCCCTTTTCACTCTAATAATCAGAGTTTATTTTTTTTTATAATAATAATCAAGTGATCGGGGCGGGATGTCACGACGTGAGTTAAGTTCAGACTTCTAAAGTCTGACCCTTAACTGGCCAAGCCCATGTGCGTATGAACTAAGTCCATAAGAACTGATCCACACATGGTACAATGAGACTTGCGGAATAAACTTAATCTTAGTCTAACTGCGGGTTATAATAGATCCTAAGACTACTCCATTTTACATCATTAGATAGCAAAGTACATATGCATATTCTCCAAAATTACTATAATAACCTTATACTAACATTCATTCCAAACCATCCAAAATAAACCAAACCATAGTAACTAGTTAACTACATTATTACATGCCGACATCAACTAACTATCAAATTACATTGTCCATATAAAAGTCCATAAAACAGTCCATTCAAAGTCCATTCAAAATTCCCAAGCTCCTATGCTTGGTTTCCTTCAAATTCCACGTTCTTCCCCTTTCCTGCGTCATCCACTAAGGATAGAGATAGGCGTTAGATCAAGGAGCCCAGTAGTGTTTCCGAATAGGGCTACCACAAGGTTAGTAAAATATCATGCAAATAATATAATAATACATGTTCATCAAAACCTCATAAAAACAATGCTATGTATGTCATGCTCATGTAATGAGTCCCACCCATCACAAATATACATAGCCTCCTCTTGACGGGATTCTCATCGTCAAGGTACCCCACAGTGGTCTTTTGGACGCCCCGAAGGAGTGTGGCCTCCGGATTCCTCTTGATGGGATTCTCATCATCAAGGTACCCCACAGTGGTCTTTCGGACGCCCCGATAGAGTTTGGCCTCCGGTTTCCATAATCAGCACCCCATGCCATGCATGAGATATCCATGATGTTATGCCATTGGTAAATATATATGACAATACAAAACTACTTTGAAACATGATAACTTAGCACATAACTCATTCAAAACTACGAAAAAACATCACATATATGTGTGGTTACAAAAATGTAGGAAACCTACACAATGTTTACTTAGTTTGACCCTTCTTTTGAACCGTCTCCCTTTCACGACTTGTACACCGTTCTAGCAGTCCCAATACCTTATTTACATAATAACAAGTTAAACATAAATCCATTTAATTGCCAACTAAACCTAAGTTCCAAAAACCACTTTGTGTGGTTCGGCCATACTCCATGGCCGAACCTCACTCACTAAAACTTTGGTCTCTTTTTATTTAACGCAAAAGCATCCAAATAACCAAATCCTCCAAATGAACCTTGTTAGGGTTCGGCCATATAACATGGCGAACCTTACCACTTTGGTTTTGGCCCATATATCCAATCCTATGATCAAATTCATCTATAATTACCATTATACCATGTAGACTAACCTTTTGTTTAATTTCCTTAAACACCAATAACCATAACTAATCCACCTTGGTGGGGTTCGGCCATACAACATGGTCGAACCTCACCATCTTAATTTGATCCTTTAAATCATTCTTACATACATCTTTAATCACATTATTAGCTACACACTAAGGCCACCAATGACCATTAGTGGGGTTCGGCCATACTTCATGGCCGAACCTCACCAAACTGGTTTTTGTTCCTCTTTCCATCATCCATGATAGCTGATTATTTACCTATACTAAGTCCATATAATTCTTAAATCAAAGCATATATTTATTACATAATTTCCATCATAAACTTAATCTGATTATCCATCAAAACAGTTCATGGGGTTCGGCCATACACATGGCCGAACCCTATGGTTCTCTTAATTCAATTAGTCCATCATCTATCCTTGGTTTATGATCAGCAATTTAGCCATGAAAACAACATGATTTAACCATGCAATTGCCGATCCAAAACAGTAACCTTATCTACATTTAAAAATCCTTTAAACCTTCATTACATAGTAAGGTTTTTATCTCTCAAAAACCCTAAAAATTCACCAAGTCTTTTCATGGGGTTCGGCCATCCCAAGCGGCTGAATCCTATGATCCATTACTTACCCTTTTTACACAACATTATCCATTCATTTTCCTCCATGGGGTTCGGCCATAACTATGGTTCCTTTACCTCTTCCTTTAGACTTCATAGCCATGATCATACCCCTTTGATGGGTTTGGCCATACATCATGGCCAAACCTAATCACCTCCTCTTCATACTCAACGGTTTTTGTACATCCCTTTTAAGATTTGGACATACAATGTACTGATCATGTTTCTTTGGTTATCTTACTTAACAAAAATTATAGAACACCTACCGTTTCCGTGACTCCACCGATTTGATCTTTGCATGTTCTTCCGTTCCTTTTGCTCCTCTTTGATCCTTAGCCTCCCTCCTTCCTTCTTGTTCTCTTAACTGAGACTATCCTTGCTGCAACCTCCTTGGGATAATTCGGCCAAGGTGTAAATTTGAGAGAGAGAGAGAGAAAGAGAACTTTGGTCTTGGATGAGAGTGATAAGCCTTGGTGCCAAACTCCTTTGATGAATTTTATCTTGGTGAAAGGATCAATCAAGGACTGATTGAGTAATAGACTGTAACGCCCAATCAAGGACTGATTGAGTAATAGACTGTAACGCCCAACCCTTTTTCACCCGTTTTCGGAAAATCAGAGTCTATTTTTTTTTTTGAAATAGAAGAATGAGAGAGGGCGCGGACGCCACGACGCAAGTTAAGTCCGAGCTTCTAAAGCCCGACCCTTAACTGGCCAACTCCACGCGTGCTCGGAGCTAAGTCCACGAGAACGGTTCACGCGTAGGAAGTAAGCTCGTGGATTATAATTATTGCGGAACATGATAAAGAGTTTATCCTACCGGTTTTTAGATAGAAGGAAGATACAACATTGAATTACCAAAATGCCCCTATGTTCATATTTATATCACAAAATATAATCGTCCATAAGTAACGTCCAAACTATCGCAAGAAATGTAAACTTATACAACCCGACAAGCGAAGTTACTTTAAAAATACATCTCCAAAATGTAAACATAAATAAACTAAGACTACGCTACCCAAGCTCCTAAGCTTGGCTCCTGTCATGTCCACCGCTTCCACCATCCCCTGCGTCATCAGCTAGGGTAGAAGTAGGGCGTTAGTCAACGCGCCCAGTAGGACTCCGAGTAGGGCTAGCACATGGATTAGTGATAACACATATACCGATAAAATAACATATAACAAAATAAGCATGTGATGAATGTTATGCCATGGGTGCCTATGTCATGTGTCCCACCCATCATCCGTATGATCATATAATGTATTATCCCCATGTATGCTTCTTGGTCGTCCCGACGGAGCATGGACTCCGGTTATAGCCCTCAGGCTATCCCCATGTCTGATTCTCGGTCGCCCCGATGGAGCATGGACTCCGGTTATAGTCCTCAGGCTATCCCCATGTCTGATTCTCGGTCGCCCCGACGGAGCATGGACTCCGGTTTCATTATTTTCCCGCCCATGCCATGCATGAGATGTACGTTCATTATGCTATGTAGTATATAGATAAACCATAATTTTGATATACCATACATAGCCATATAACGCATAATATTAAAATATAATCCATATGATTCATAACTTAAAACACATCATAAGATAAATCATAATCATAAATCCATCATAAGCCAAATCAAAATAATTTAAATCACCATCACATATCCATCGCTTACAAAAAGGTAGGAATCCTACCGAATACCGTGTCGCGTTCCGTTACGCTTTCCGTTCGATAATCCGGTCACCAATTGCGTACCGTTTACGACGTCCGATACCTTATTACATTTACCGAATTAGTCCATACGTTATCCATGATTAAGTTCCTAACTAATCATAACCCTAGGTCCATTCAATGATCTTTAAATACATTATAAGTTTATCGAAAATCGGGCCTTAACTTAGCCCATTATCCATTGGTTTAATCACATACATAAATCCGATTTTGACCATTTCGAATATTCAAATGAGCGAGCCTAAAACGCAGCATCTACACGTTTCTTTTCATCATTCATATTGCATCGAATTTTACTCCTAATCCACATAGGGTTTCATTGACTATGACCTAGCGTTATAACATCAATCACCTATTTTAATTAATTTTGTAAGAATTAAATCTCATACCTAATTCCATATTTGGCCTAAGATGTGTCCCATACAATGGATCATGGGTTCGGCCATACACCATGGCTGAACCCATGATACCTAAATTTCATTTCCTTAGGTTCATTTTACCCCCCTTAATTCCTATCTCTAATGAATTTAAATTATCCATTCAAGTCCCCATTTTTCATCCTTTTAAAACATCACATACCATACAAACTCCATTAACCTCTATCATTCTTCTCCATTTTAAAATTACCAATTACCACCATAGGGTTCGGCCATACACCATGGCCGAACCCATGGTTCATGGCTCACCTTTATGGATGTCATTTATAGACTAAGTTTTGTCCCAAAATAATCCAATTTAAAATTGCTAATCTTCATTCATTTTGGCCCTTTAAAACAAACTCCTAAGCATTGATACATACATTAAACTTAGCCTAAAAATTGATCCAAAATTGGGTCATGGGTTCGGCCATACACCATGGCCGAACTCATGATGTTTCTTTCTCCATTTTTCTTGGTTTCATTTGCCATTTTAACAAACTTCCAATGAAAATTAAATCATCCATCTAAATCCTCATTTCCATCAAAAAAATTACTATATACCATACTTACCCATCTATTCAAATTCCCATTCCTCCACATTATTTTCCATGTCTAAAAATCCCATACCATTACCATAGGGTTCGGCCATGTACCATGGCCGAACCCATGGTTCATGGCCCACCTTTCTTAGAACCATTTAAGACCAAAGTTCTATGAATATTTGCCCATGATTTTTCTTTGTTAAAAATTCCATTTAAAATCAATAATATCATTCATTTGGTCCATTTAAACTTATATCATACACTTTGGGAATCCATTTGTAACTATTATTTCCTCCATTAATTTCTACCCTTTTTCATCCATTAAAATTACTATTTATCACCAACTTTAAGATCTTCATAAAAACCATTAATTTTGTCCCAAAAATAATCCATTTTAAATCACTAAATCATCACCATTTTCATTCCATCTAAACATCACATTCTATACTCAAAAAGTCCATTTAAATTTGTCATTTTTCTCCATTATCTTTAAACCTAATAATGTTAATAAATCACTCATTATTCACCATGGGGTTCGGCCATGCTACATGGCCGAACCCTATGGTCATCCATCCATTCCATTCTATGCCTAATAAAGACTTAAAACTTCCATCCTTCCATTTTATCACTTTCTTAATCCATTCCTCCATCTTATCCATTCATTATCCTACCATTGGATGGATTTTTTAAATCCATGGCCCATGATGGTTTGGCCACCGTCCAATCCAAGGAAATGGATTCCAAAACTTAAAACCCTAAAAAATAAATTTCTTTTTTAGAACATACTTATGATCCGACGTCTCCTCCGGTCTTTGTCGCTCCCGTCAACTTCCTTGGCCTCCTTTCTTCTTCCTCTCCTTGCTTGATCGGCTAGATGAGCTTGATCAATGGTGGGACATGTTTGGATCGGCTAAGGTAGGGCTAGGTTTGGGAGAGGGGAAGAGGGGAAGATGATGGAAAACAAGATCTTAGCCTTTGATCTTGAGGGGATGGACCAGACTTGCTCTCTCCTTCTCTTTTCTTCTCTTCTTCTTCTAAGTTCTTTTCTCTTTTCTTTTGCAAGGTGGAGGGACGTTTTTTCTTGGTGTGAGGAGGGATGGAGAGAGAGAAATGGAAATGGAGACAATGAGATGAAGTCTCATCTTTTGGTTACCTAAGTCAAACTTCACATTAACTCCTTACCAACCAATATGCATTAATGGTGGTGGTTGGGATAAAACCACCCTCTTTAGCCCATGGTTTCATTTTGTGTTTTCTTGAAGTGGTTTGTGTTTGTTGGAGTGGTTTTGACCATTGACCATTTAATTTTAGGTTAATTAACTTAGATCAATTTGATCCCTAGGTTAATTTAATTAATCACTTCCCACTTAATTTAATCTCATTAAATTCCCTCTAAGATCCACCCATGGTTGACTTGGTCAACCATGGTGGTCGGCCCCACTATTCTTGGGTCCACACGCCACCTCACTTGGTGAGGTGGTGGTGGGCCCCATTGGCCATGTTACCTTGGTCAATTTATTACTTAACTTAGGTGATTTAAATTTTCTAAATGTATCCCTCTTATTGGATCACCATTGGGCCCATGGCCCAATTAAATTTTGTCTTACCCATTTACCTAAGGGCTTAGCTACCATGGCCCATTGGGTCCCATATGGCTCTTTGACACAAATTGACTACCATTGACCCAATTACTTACCATTGACCACTTAAATGAATTAATTTCAATTCATGGTCTATTGGGTAACCATTGGGCCCGTGGCCCAATTAAATTCCCTCCTTACTTTTAGGTTTACCTCAATTGGGTCCATTGGGTCCCAAATGAGTATTGGGCCCAATTTGACCATCCTTGACCCGATTAGTCCTCATTGACCCATTAAATGGATTTCATCCAATCCATGGCCCAACTGGGCCATTCTTGGACCCTTGTCTCAATTTTTGATCCATTTGGTATTCCCTCATGTCAAAATTCAAATTAAAATCAATAAATGCCAAATATAGATTGATTTAAAATTTCGGGCTATTACAAAGACAACCAACCCAAAGTTCTTTGTCTTGGAATGGGGAAAATGGCAAAGGGAGAGAGAGGTAGAGAGAGTGAAAATGAAACAATCCTTTGGTAAATGAAATTCAGCCCATGGGATCTCTTTGGTAGCATCAATTGTAACTCTCATTTGCATTCATCTACAACACTTATTTCATTTGGGGGTTTCATCCTTGAGATGAAACCCTCCAACGGTCTTGGCTCTTGATTTTCTATCTAAGATGGATAATCCCCATGTTTCCAACGTGTGGTGTATCTTAGTGTAACCTCCCTTGATTAATACCTCCGTTGGGGTTTCATCCTTGAGATGAAACTCCCAAGGTACCCAACGGTGCCTCTTTGATTTGGCTTGTGTAACAACCACCTCTCTATTATGTAACTCCATGAAACGACAACTCCATTTATCTCCATCTTTGGAGTTTCATGCATGAGGTAAATAATTCCCATGCATCCAACGGTCACATTTGAATAATATACTCCATAACTACCATCTTCCATTATGTGCGCATGTGGGAGTTTCATCCTTGAGATGAAACTCCTACATGCCAACGGTTTTGTGTCTTACTCTTTTACCCAACCATCCTTCCCATTAGCTGCCCATTTGAAGTCCCATGCATAACATAAACCTCCATGCAATTCCAACGTGCATATGGACTTGAATTTGAAAAACACTTCTTACCTATGTAACTCCCATTTAACGCATTTCATTCATCACTTAGGTAGGAGTTACATGCATGGTAAAGCCTATCCATGCAGCCAATGTTTCCTTGTTTAGAATTGGAATTTAAAACACTCCCCTCTCATTCACACACTTCACTCATTTACAATTAATTTAACTCTCTCAACTTAACCCATTTAACTCATCAATTCATGTAACTCAACTCATAAATTCAACTCAACTAAACTGCATTATTTATTTAACTCAAACCAACTCAAATATTTAATGAAACTTAAACCAATTAATCTTTGAGCTCACTCAATGATTAATCATGTTATTCACGACCCGTTGGGTCCCATTTGGGTCTTTTGACCCAATTAACCTTTTTGACCCGAATAAATGTACATTGCCCATTTAACTTAATTTAAACCTTATACAAGTACATTGAGTCTTACTTGAGCAATGGGTCCCACCATTTTTCTCATCTATGATCATAACCCTTCAATTTATAACTCAATGGCATTTTCGTAAATATTAATATATTGCAAAAATCTAGGGTATTACAAAAGCAGACTGCAAGAAGGATTAAACCACTTGGTATTGAACAATATCAGGATCAATAAGGCACCGGTGGCTGAACTTCCGGCAATAGTAAAGGACTATGCGGATGTATTCCCAAAAGAACTCCCTAGCTTGCCTCCCATGAGGGAGATTAATTTTGAAATCAAGCTGTATCCTGGCACTTTACCTGTGTCATTACCACACTACCGGATGGCACCAGCAGAGATATCCGAGCTAAAGAAGCAGATTGATGAACTGCTCAGACTGGGTTGCATCCGGAACAGTACATCATCTTGGGGAGCTCCGGTGTTGTTTGTGAAGAAGAAGGACGGTACACTCCGTATGTGTGTGGATTACCGAAAACTAAACCGGTTGACAGTCAGAAACAAGTATCCCTTACCCAGGATCGATGATCTATTTGATCAACTTAGAGGTTCCAGCCACTTCTCTAAGATTGATTTGATGTCCGGATAACACCAAATCCGGGTTAGGGAGGAAGACATAGAGAAGACAGCCTTCAGAACGTGGTATGGACTATATGAGTTTGTAGTCATGCCGTTTGGACTCACCAATGCACCGGCTGTGTTCATGGATCTGATGAATAGGATCTTCCGTCCTCACTTGGACCAGTTTGTCATTGTATTTATCGATGACATCCTGATCTATTCCAAAAGTAAGGAAGAACATGCTGAGCACCTGAGGATAGTTCTGGACACTTTGAGGAAGAACAAGTTATATGCCAAAGCCAACAAGTGTGAATTTTTGGCTACCCAAGGTTAACTTCTTGGGGCATGTTATATCAGCAGAAGGTATAGCCGTGGACCCGGCTAAAGTGGCGGCAGTGAGAGAATGGAAAACACTGAGGAATGTAACCGAGATCCGTAGCTTCTTGGGATTGGCAGGTTACAACAGGATGTTTATCATGGACTTCTCCAAGATTGCATCTCCACTTACCCGACTCACTCAGAAAGGAGTCAAATTTGAGTGGTCTGATGTGTGCAACCGGAGATTTGAGGATCTGAAAGATAGACTTACCACGGCCCCTATTTTGATTTTGCCAGAAAGAGGCAAAGGTTATGAGGTACAATACGATGCTTCAGGAGAGGGACTTGGGTGTGTCCTCAGTCAAACTCATAGTGTGGTGGCTTATGGCTCAAGACAATTGAAAATACATGAACGCCTCTATCCCACGCACAATCTTAAACTAGCCGCAGTGGTCTTCGCTCTCAAAAGCTGGAGACAATATCTATATGGTGAGAAATTTGAAGTGTTTTCAGATCATAAGAGCTTGAAGTCTAGCATGCATGCTCTTAGCATATCTTCCAGTGTCTGTATCGTCCTCTCTGACTGTCCATCAGTCTGTGGATGAAATGCTATGCTAGTTAATACGTCGGTTCCCATAGCCGACTGCAAGCCCTGCCATACTCTACCGGTGAATCGGCCATCCCTGTCGGACACAATAGATCTGGGAATGCATGTAACCTGATGATCTCCCGGATGTACCGTCGACCGAAAGTCTCTGATGAATCTGTCATCTTGATGGGAAGGAAATGTGCAGACTTGGTCAACCGGTCCACTATGACCCATATTGCATCGTTGCCCTTGGATGACCTTGGCAACCCTGTTACAAAGTCCATGGATATGTGTTCCCATTTCCATTCTGGCACCGGTAAGGGTGCGAGTAAACCCGGTGGTTTCCGATGTTCTGCCTTAACCTGCTGACAGGTTAAGCAACGAGCAACAAACTCTGCCATGTCTTTCTTAAGTCCATGCCACCAATAGTGCCTATTAAGATCATGGTACATCTTGGTGCTGCCCGGGTGAATGGAGAGTTTGGTTTGGTGTGCTTCAATCAGTAACTCTCTTCTGCAATTCTTAGGCACATATGTCCTGCCTCGGAACATAAGATGTCCTGGTCGTAATTCCCACTCCGGTACAACCTCACCGGTAGACATTTTAGCCCAAATCTCCTCCACTTCTGGATCTGTCCGTTGCTCCCGTTCAAGCTCGGAGACCATGTGGGATCGTATGATCAGATTATATATGGTCCCATGATTGTTGAGATAGAGTTTAAATTCTCTGATGGTATTTAGTACCTCCCATTCCGTCCTGATCATGCTAGCTTGTCGCATGTGACAAACGGCTGAGAGCGTCCGCCACTTTGTTCCCCTTGCCGGGATGGTACCGAAGTGCGAACTCATAATCCGCCAGATATTCCATCCATATGCGCTGTCTCATATTGAGTTCTTTCTGATCAAATAAGTATTTCAGACTCTTGTGATCCGAGAACACCTCGAATTTCTCACCATAGAGGTAGTGTCTCCAGCTTTTGAGAGTGAAGACCACTGCTGCTAGTTCTAGGTCATGTGTGGGATAATGGTGTTCATGAATTTTCAACTGTCTTGATCCGTACGCCACTGCACGATTACCTTGACTGAGTGTACACCCCAGTCCCTCACCGGAGGCATCACAGTGCACCTCATAATTTCTGCCTCTTTCCGGCAAGATCAGAATAGGAGCGGTCGTAATCCTCTCCTTTAACTCCTCAAATCTTTGATTGTACAGATTAGACCACTCAAACTTGACTCCTTTCTGAGTGAGTCGGGTAAGTGGAGCTGCAATCTTGGAGAAGTCCATGATGAATTTCCGATAGTAACCGGCCAATCCCAGAAAAGTGCGGATCTCGGTCATATTTGTCTGCGCTTTCCATTCCCTGACTGCTACTACCTTAGCCGGGTCCACGGCTATACCTTCCTTTGATATGATGTACCCCAAGAAGTTAACTTTAGATAGCCAAAATTCACACTTGCTGGCTTTGGTATACAATTGGTTCTTCCTCAAGGTGTCTAGGATTATCCGTAGATGCTCGACATGTTCCTTCTGACTTTTGGAGTAGATCAGAATATCGTCAATGAATACAATCACAAACTGATCTAAGTAAGGACGGAATATCCTATTCATCAGGTCCATGAACACCGTCGGTGCATTAGTAAGCCCAAACGGCATGACTACATACTCATATAGACCATACCGTGTCCTGAAAGCAGTCTTCTCTATGTCCTCCTCTCTAACCCGAATTTGATGGTATCTAGACATCAGGTCAATCTTGGAGAAATGAGAGGAACCCCTAAGTTGATCAAACAGATCATCAATCTGGGGTAAGGGATACTTGTTCCTGACAGTCAGTTGATTTAATTTCCTAGTCCACGCACATTCGTAGGGTACCGTCTTTCTTTTTCACAAATAACACTGGGGCTCCCCATGCGGATGTACTGTTCCGAATGAAGCCTAGTCTGAGCAGTTCATCAATTTGCTTCTTCAACTCGGTCATCTCAGCTGGTGCCATCCTATAATGGGGTAATGATACTGGAGCGGCGTCGGGGTATAATTTTATTTCAAAGTCTATCTCCCTCTTGGGTGGCAAACCAGGGAGTTCTATTGGGAATACCTCGGCAAAATCTGTTACTACCGCTGGAAGTTCAACCATTGGTGCCTTATCTAGTCTGAGGCTATTCAAGGAGAGATGGTTCAATTCCTCCTGCAGCCTTCTAGGGATACCCTGCCTGTCAGCATGTACCACGTACCACTTTCCTTCGGGTGACCAAAATATCACCCTACGAAGATGGCAGTCAATATGGGCCTGATACGTAGTCAACCAATCCATGCCAAATATGACATCATATTCCGCCATATCGATTACTAAATAGTTGAACTCGAATCTGAATCCCGCGAGTTCCGTGTTCAATGCCATACATATAAGTCCTAATGATGTGTCTCCGACGGGGGATACAATGGTGAGTGATGTGGACAGGTTTTGTACTAGTGTACCCGTGGCAGATATGAATGCAGTAGATATAAATGAATGTGATGCTCCAGAGTCAAATAAAGTAACAGCATAGGAACTACCAATTACAGCCATACCTTGCATCACTGAACGGTCCACTGCTACTGGAGATGGTATGGTGAAGAGTCGTCCAGATCCCGCAGGTTTTGGTGCCCGCCCTGCCTGATTGTATGTTCTGCCTGCCCGCGACTGTGTTGGTCTAGTTGGAGGGCGGAAAGGGCCCCTAAAGTTAGAGGGTTGGCTAGTCTGTGGACACTCTCTCTTGTAGTGGCCTTGTTGGCCACACTGATAACATGTGTTCCCACCCAGGGAACCTGTGTGACTGATGTTGATGTAGAAGGCTGACTAGGGCGAAAGCCCCCGATAGATCCCGTGGAGGGTGAGGGCCTGCTAGGATTCGGGCATAATTTCTTGTTGGGTTGGAATGTTCCCCGTCCACCCTGCCCTCAGCGGTTGTCGAACCGCACTATCTCATTTAGTTCCCGTTTTGCGATGGTGGCCCTGCTAACCACCCCTGCCAGTGTGGGCTCTTTGAAAATGGTCACGCTAGTCTTGATGCTTGGCCGAAGGCCCCGTTCAAACTTGCGGGCCCTTCGGTGTTCAATATCCACCATATAGAACCCATAGATAGACAGTTTAAGAAATTCTCTGTGATACTCCGCCACTGTCATGTTGCCTTGTACCAATGAGATGAAGGCTTCAGTCTGGCTCTCTCTTTCCTCTTCTGGAAAAAAATTGCTCTAGGAAGGTGGCTGAGAACCACTCCCATGTCATGGGGATTCTTTATCCTTCCGGTACTAATGTTTGTTGCTTTTCTACCACTTCCCACCAACTACCGGCATCCTCGATTAGTTGGGATGTGGCCAGTAAGATTTTATCAGCAGTACTGGAAATCTGGAGCAAATTCAAGATTTGGTTGATCCTCTTTAACCAGTGTTCCGCTCCCACAGCCCCTTCATTTCCCTTGAAGTAGGGAGGGCGTTGTTGTTGGAAGTCCTTGACCATCTTCCATTTATTGGAGTCGCTGGCGGTCGCATTGCTGCTTGAATGTTGTTGTAGAGCAGAAGCGATTGCCGCTTGAACTATATCTTTCAACTCGGGAGGTACACCTTCTACGTTTATACTATTTTGTCCCTCGGCTGTATGAGGTGGTGGTACCTCTTCTTCCTGTCGAGGGGGTGTTACCTCTCTCTCCACTCGAGGGTTGCTACGGGTTCTTCTCTTTTGCGGCATTTCCTAAGTCATTGCACAATATTCATTGCCTTAGTTCCTTCATAAAATTGTCATGTTCATAGCTTGGAACAATTTTCCTAAATATCAATTATTTCCTTCATTTTGGGGGAGAATTATCGATTTAAGTATACTTCATTTTTGGGGGAAAATTCCTAAGTATCGAATATCGTTTCTTTCATTTAGGGAAGGTTGCCAATAAGCATACTTGGTTTGGGGAAAACTTCCCATCTAGCTATGTTTGTCCATTTTTGTGAAATTGGGGGAAATTTTGCTACGTTTGATAAATCTATCAATGTTATATTTATTGTACTTCCCTTACTATCATTTTCTTACGTCAAATGTGGCGCTCAGATTGAATGTTTCAGTCTGAGTCAATCGAAGTAGATTAATCCGGCCCCTGTGCAGCGGACTCCGAAGAGTCGGTCAGTTGGGATTCTTAGCTGTGTCAATGAGACATGCAACCGTCTTAATCATACTTCGAGAGATTCATTGTTTCGATTTCGCTCTGATACCAACTGTAACGCTCCGCCTTTTTTCACCCGTTTTCCGAAAATCAGGGTCTATTTTTTTTTTGAAATAGAAGAGTGAGAGAGGGCGCGGACGCCATGACACAAGTTAATTCCGAGCTTCTAAAACCCGACCCTTAACTGGCCAACCCCACGCGTGCGCGGAGCTAAGTCCACGAGAACGGTTCACACGTAGGAAGTAAGCTCGTGGATTATAATTATTGCGGAACATGATAATAGAGTCTATCCTACCGGTGTTTAGATAGAAGGGAAGATACAACATTGAATTACCAAAATGCCCCTATGTTCATATTTATATCACTTAATATAATCGTCCATAAGTAACGTCCAAACCATCGCAAGAAATGTAAACTTATACAACCCGACAAGCTAAGTTACTTTAAAAATACATCTCCAAAATGTAAACGTAAATAAACTAAGATTGCGCTGCCCAAGCTCCTAAGCTTGGCTCCTGTCATGTCCACCGCTTCCGCCATCCCCTGCATCATCAGCTAGGGTAGAAGTAGGGCGTTAGTCAACGCGCCCAGTAGGACTCCGAGTAGGGCTAGCACATGGATTAGTGATAACACATATACCGATAAAATAACATATAACAAAATAAGCATGTGATGAATGTTATGCCATGGGTGCCTATGTCATGTGTCCCACCCATCATCCGTATGATCATATAATGTATTATCCCCATGTTTGCTTCTCGGTAGCCCCGACGGAGCATGGACTCCGGTTATAGCCCTCAGGCTATCCCCATGTCTGATTCTCGGTCGCCCCGACGAAGCATGGACTCCGGTTATAGCCCTCAGGCTATCCCCATGTCTGATTCTCGGTCGCCCCGACGGAGCATGGACTCCGGTTTCATTATTTTCCCGCCCATGCCATGCATGAGATGTACGTGCATTATGCTATGTAGTATAGATAAACCTAATTTTGATATACCATACATAGCCATATAACGCATAATATTAAAATATAATCCATATGATTCATAACTTAAAACACATCATAAGATAAATCATAATCATAAATCCATCATAAGCCAAATCAAAATAATTTAAAACACCATCACATATCCATCGCTTACAAAAAGGTAGGAATCCTACCGAATACCGTGTCGCGTTCCGTTACGCTTTCCGTTCGATAATCCGGTCACCGATCGCGTACCGTTTACGACGTCCGAGACCTTATTACATTTACCGAATTAGTCCATACGTTATCCATGATTAAGTTCCTAACTAATCATAACCCTAGGTCCATTCAATGATCTTTAAATACATTATAAGTTTATCGAAAATTGGGCCTTAACTTAGCCCATTATCCATTGGTTTAATCACATACATAAATCCAATTTTGACCATTTCCAATATTCAAATGAACGAGCCTAAAACGCAGCATCTACACGTTTCTTTTCATCATTCATATTGCATCGAATTTTACTCCTAATCCACATAGGGTTTCATTGACTATGACCTAGCGTTATAACATCAATCACCTATTTTAATTAATTTTGTAAGAATTAAATCTCATACCTAATTCCATATTTGGCCTAAGATGTGGCCCATACAATGGGTCATGGGTTCGGCCATACACCATGGCCGAACCCATGATACCTAAATTTCATTTCCTTAGGTTCATTTTACCCCCCTTAATTCCTATCTCTAATGAATTTAAATTATCCATTCAAGTCCCCATTTTTCATCCTTTTAAAACATCACATACCATACAAACTCCATTAACCTCTATCATTCTTCTCCATTTTAAAATTACCAATTACCACCATAGGGTTCGGCCATACACCATGGCCGAACCCATGGTTCATGGCTCACCTTTTGGATGTCATTTTATAGACTAAGATTTGTCCCAAAATAATCCAATTTAAAATTGCTAATCTTCATTCATTTTGGCCCTTTAAAAGAAACTCCTAAGCATTGATACATACATTAACCTTAGCCTAAAAATTGATCCAAAATTGGGTCATGGGTTCGCCCATACACCATGGCCGAACCCATGATGTTTCTTTCTCCATTTTTCTTGGTTCATTTACCCATTTTAACATATCCAATGAAAATTAAATCATCCATCTAAATCCTCATTTCCATCAAAAAATTACTATATACCATACTTACCCATCTATTCAAATTCCCATTCCTCCACATTATTTTCCATGTCTAAAAATCCCATACCATTACCATAGGGTTCGGCCATGTACCATGGCCGAACCCATGGTTCATGGTCCACCTTTCTTAGAACCATTTAAGACCAAAGTTCTATGAATATTTGCCCATGATTTTTCTTTGTTAAAAATTCCATTTAAAATCAATAATATCATTCATTTGGTCCATTTAAACTTATATCATACACTTTGGGAATCCATTTGTAACTATTATTTCCTCCATTAATTTCTACCCTTTTTCATCCATTAAAATTACTATTTATCACCAACTTTAAGATCTTCATAAAAACCATTAATTTTGTCCCAAAAATAATCCATTTTAAATCACTAAATCATCACCATTTTCATTCCATCTAACATCACATTCTATACTCAATAAGTCCATTTAAATTTATCATTTTTCTCCATTATCTTTAAACCTAATAATGTTAATAAATCACTCATTATTCACCATGGGGTTCGGCCATGCTACATGGCTGAACCCTATGGTCATCCATCCATTCCATTCTATGCCTAATAAGGACTTAAAACTTCCATTCTTCCATTTTATCACTTTCTTAATCCATTCCTCCATCTTATCCATTCATTATCCTACCATTGGATGGATTTTTTAAATCCATGGCCCATAATGGTTTGGCCACCATCCAATCCAAGGAAATGGATTCCAAAACTTAAAACCCTAAAAAATAAATTTCTTTTTTAGAACATACTTACGATCCGACGACTCCTCCGGTCTTTGTCGCTCCCGTCAACTTCCTTGGCTTCCTTTCTTCTTCCTCTCCTTGTTTGATCGGCTAGATGAGCTTGATCAATGGTGGGACATGTTTGGATCGGCTAAGGTAGGGCTAGGTTTGGGAGAGGGGAAGAGGGGAAGAGGATGGAAAACAAGATCTTAGCCTTTGATCTTGAGGGGATGGACCAAGACTTGTTCTCTCCTTCTCTTTTCTTCTTCTAAGTTCTTTTCTCTTTTCTTTTGCAAGGTGGAGGGACGTTTTTTCTTGGTGTGAAGAGGGATGGAGAGAGAAAATGGAAATGGAGACAATGAGATGAAGTCTCATCTTTTGGTTACCTAAGTCAAACTTCGCATTAACTTCTCACCAACCAATATGCATTAATGGTGGTGGTTGGGATAAAACCACCCCCTTTAGCCCATGGTTTCATTTTGTGTTTTCTTGAAGTGGTTTGTGTTTGTTGGAGTGGTTTTGACCATTTGACCATTTAATTTTAGGTTAATTAACTTAGATCAATTTGATCCCTAGGTTAATTTAATTAATCACTTCCCACTTAATTTAATCTCATTAAATTCCCTCTAAGATCCACCCATGGTTGACTTGGTCAACCATGGTGGTCGGCCCCACTATTCTTGGGTCCACACGCCACCTCACTTGGTGAGGTGGTGGTGGGCCCCATTGGCCATGTTACCTTGGTCAATTTATTACTTAACTTAGGTGATTTAAATTTTTAAATGTATCCCTCTTATTGGATCACCATTGGGCCCATGGCCCAATTAATTTTGTTACCCATTTACCTTAGGGCTTAGCTACCCTGGCCCATTGGGTCCCATATGGCTCTTTGACCCAAATTGACTACCATTGACCCAATTACTTACCATTGACCACTTAAATGAATTAATTTCAATTCATGGTCTATTGGGTAACCATTGGGCCCATGGCCCAATTAAATTCCCTCCTTACCTTAGGCTTACCTCAATTGGGTCCATTGGGTCCCAAATGAGTATTGGGCCCAATTTGACCATCCTTGACCCGATTAGTCCTCATTGACCCATTAAATGGATTTCTTCCAATCCATGGCCCAACTGGGCCATTCTTGGACCCTTGTCTCAATTTTTGATCGATTTGATATTCCCTCATGTCAAAATTCAAATTAAAATCAATAAATGCCAAATATAGATTGATTTAAAATTTCGGGCTATTACAGGGACAACCAACCCAAAGTTCTTTGTCTTGGAATGGGGAAAATGGCAAAGGGAGAGAGAGATAGAGAGAGTGAAAATGAAACAATCCTTTGGTAAATGAAATTCAGTCCATGGGATCTCTTTGGTAGCATCAATTGTAACTCTCATTTGCATTCATCTACAACACTTATTTCATTTGGGGGTTTCATCCTTGAGATGAAACCCTCCAACGGTCTTTTCTCTTGATTTTCCATCTAAGATGGATAATCCCCATGTTTCCAACGTGTGGTGTATCTTAGTGTAACCTCCCTTGATTAATACCTCCATTGGGGTTTCATCCTTGAGATGAAACTCCCAAGGTACCCAACGGTGCCTCTTTGATTTGGCTTGTGTAACAGCCACCTCTCTATTATGTAACTCCATGAAATGGCAACTCCATTTATCTCCATCTTTGGAGTTTCATGCATGAGGTAAATAATTCCCATGCATCCAACGATCACATTTGAATAATATACTCCATAACTACCATCTTCCATTATGTGCGCATGTGGGAGTTTCATCCTTGAGATGAAACTCCTACATGCCAACGGTTTTGTGTCTTACTCTTTTACCCAACCATCCTTCCCATTAGCTGCCCATTTGAAGTCCCATGCATAACATAAACCTCCATGCAATTCCAACGTGCATATGGACTTGAATTTGAAAAACACTTCTTACCTATGTAACTCCCATTTAACGCCATTTCATTCATCACTTAGGTAGGAGTTACATGCATGGTAAAGCCTATCCATGCAGCCAATGTTTCCTTTGTTTAGAATTGGAATTTAAAACACTCCCCTCTCATTCACACACTTCACTCATTTACAATTAATTTAACTCTCTCAACATAACCCATTTAACTCATCAATTCAATGTAACTCAACTCATAAATTCAACTCAACTAAACTGCATTATTTATTTCAACTCAAACCAACTCAAATATTTAATGAAACTTAAACCAATTAAGCTTTGAGCTCACTCAATGATTAATCATGTTATTCACGACCCGTTGGGTCCCATTTGCGACTTTTGACCCAATTAACCTTTTTGACCCGAATAAATGTACATTACCCATTTAACTTAATTTAAACCTTATACAAGTACATTGAGTCTTACTTGAGCAACGGGTCCCACCATTTTTCTCATCTATGATCATAACCCTTCAATTTATAACTCCAATGGCATTTTCGTAAATATTAATATATTGCAAAAATCTAGGGTATTACAAAAGCAGACTGCAAGAAGGGTTAAACCACTTGGTATTGAACAATATCAGGATCAATAAGGCACCGGTGGCTGAACTTCCGACAATAGTAAAGGACTATGCGGATGTATTCCCAAAAGAACTCCCTAGCTTGTCTCCCATGAGGGAGATTAATTTTGAAATCAAGCTGTATCCTGGCACTTTACCTGTGTCATTACCACACTACCGGATGGCACCAGCAGAGATGTCCGAGCTAAAGAAGCAGATTGATGAACTGCTCAGACTGGGTTGCATCCGGAACAACACATCATCTTGGGGAGCTCCGGTGTTGTTTGTGAAGAAGAAGGACGGTACACTCCGTATGTGTGTGGATTACCGAAAACTAAACCACCTGACAGTCAGAAACAAGTATCCCTTACCCAGGATCGATGATCTATTTGATCAACTTAGAGGTTCCAGCCACTTCTCTAAGATTGATTTGATGTCCGGATAACACCAAATCCTGGTTAGGGAGGAAGACATAGAGAAGACAGCCTTCAGAACGTGGTATGGACTATATGAGTTTGTAGTCATACCGTTTGGACTCACCAATGCACCGGCTGTGTTCATGGATCTGATGAATAGGATCTTCCGTCCTCACTTGGACCAGTTTGTCATTGTATTTATCGATGACATCCTGATCTATTCCAAAAGTAAGGAAGAACATGCTGAGCACCTGAGGATAGTTCTGGACACTTTGAGGAAGAACAAGTTATATGCCAAAGCCAGCAAGTGTGAATTTTCGCTACCCAAGGTTAACTTATTGGGGCATGTTATATCAGCAGAAGGTATAGCCGTGGACCCGGCTAAAGTGGCGGCAGTGAGAGAATGGAAAGCACTGAGGAATGTAACCGAGTTCCGTAGCTTCTTGGGATTGGCAGGTTACAACAGGAAGTTTATCATGGACTTCTCCAAGATTGCATCTCCACTTACCCGACTCACTCAGAAAGGAGTCAAATTTGAGTGGTCTGATGTGTGCAACCGGAGATTTGAGGATCTGAAAGATAGACTTACCACGACCCCTATTTTGATTTTGCCAGCCAGAAAGAGGCAAAGGTTATGAGGTACAATACGATGCTTCAGGAGAGGGACTTGAGTGTGTCCTCAGTCAAACTCATAGTGTGGTGGCTTATGGCTCAAGACAATTGAAAATACATGAGCGCCTCTATCCCACGCACAATCTTGAACTAGCCGTAGTGGTCTTCGCTCTCAAAAGCTGGAGACAGTATCTATATGGTGAGAAATTTGAAGTGTTTTCAGATCATAAGAGCTTGAAGTACTTGTTTGATCAGAAAGAGCTCAACCTGAGGCAACGCAGATGGATGGAATATCTGGAGGATTATGAGTTCGCATTTCGATATCACCCTAGTGAGGCGAACAAGGTGGCAGACGCCCTCAGCCGCATATCACATGCATCAGTGGCATGTTTGGTCAGGACAGAATGGGAGATGCTGAATACCATACAACAAGAGTTCAATTTATATATCAATAACCATGGGAGTATGTACAATTTGATCATACGGTCCAACATGGTTACCAAGATTGAACAGGAACAACGGATAGATCCGGAAATGGAGGAGATATGGGCCAAGATGTTTACTGGTAAAGTCATACTGGAATGGGAGTTACGACCAGGACAGGGTCTGGTATTCCGAGGAAGGATATATGTACCTAGGAGTTGAAGAAAAGAGTTACTGATTGAGGCACATCAGACCAAACTATCAATTCATCCGGTAGCACCAAGATGTATCACGACCTGAAGAGACATTACTGGTGGCACGGACTCAAGAAGGATGTGGCAGAATTCGTGGCTCAATGCTTAACTTGTCAGCAGGTTAAGACGGAACATCAAAAGCCACCAGGTTACTCAAACCCTTACCAGTGCCGGAATGGAAATGGGAGCACATCTCCAGGGATTTTGTGACAGGGTTGCCAAGGTCTTCAAAGGGCAATGATGCGATATAGGTCGTGGTAGACCGACTGACCAAGTTTGCACAATTTCTTCCCATTAAGATGATAGACTCATATGAGACTTTGGGTCGGCGGTATATCAAGGATATCATCAGATTACATGGTATTCCTCGGACTATTGTGTCCGACAGAGATGGCTGATTCACCGGCAGAGTAAGGCAGTGTATGCAGTCGGCCATGGGAACAGATCTACTGACTAGTACAACATTCCATCCACAGACTGATGGGCAGTCTGAGAGGACAATACAAACACTGGAGGATATGTTGAGAGCATGTATGCTAGATTTCAATGGTGGATGGGAGGATCACTTGCTGTTGGTAGAATTCTCTTGCAACAACAGTTACCAGGCAAGCCTCCAAATGGCTCCATTTGAGGCTTTATATGGTAGACCATGTAGATCACCCGTGTGCTGGACAGAGGCCGGTGAGCCTGCATTGATTGGACCCGAGTTGGTTGCAAAGACTACAACGCAGATACAGTTGATACAGCAACACCTATTGGCTACGCAGACTCTCGCCACGAAAGGGACACATGAGATTTGGAAAGAAGGGGAAACTGTCGCCTAGATATGTGGGACCGTTTTCAATCATAAGGAGGATGGGGGATGTAGCTTATCAATTGGCACTTCCTTCACAATTGGCATCTTTACACGATGTGATTCATATATCGATGTTGAGGAAGTACAATCCCGATCCTTCTCATGTATTGAATATACAAGATATAGAGGTGCAAAGTGACGTGACATAAGTCGAGAAGCCCGTCAGAGTGGTGGAGACAGAGCAAAAGGTATTACGAAATCGAGTGATTCAATTCATCAAGGTGGTATGGGATCGACATGGTATTGAGGAAGCCACTTGGGAACTCGAGTAGGAAATGAGAACAGTTCACCCTGAGTTATTTATGTAAATGTTTGAAACCCTACTTCGCTTGATTTTCGAGACGAAAATTTTAAAAAGAGGGTTGTATTGTAACACCCCGGATTTTTATGTTATCAATATTTACGGAATTTGCCATTTTAATTGTGAATTAACGGATATGAAACTTAGATGGGTAAGGTGTTGGGTCAATGACCCAATTAAGACCCAACGGTTATGGTATAAGGTTCAATTTAAAGTAAATGGGTAAGGTGCATTTAATTGGGTCAAGGTTGTTATTTGGGTCAAAATGCCCAATTGGGACCCAATGGGTCGTGGTTGACTTGGTTGACCATCAAGTGAGTTCAAGCCTAACTTAGTTGGGGTTGATTTGAGTTGGAAATGGAATCAAATAATTGAGTTGATTCAAGTGAATTAAATGAGTTGAATTAAAGAGGTGAGTTGAGTTAAATGGATGAGTTGAGTAAAATGAGTTGGATGGGAAGTTATGGGGATATTCATCTCAAGTGAGTGGAGTGAAGATGAAGGTGGTTTGTTGTTTCAAAATTCAAATAATGGCATACACGTTGGAGCCTTGGAGTTTCATCTCATGGATGAAACTCCCAAATGGAGAAGTAAATGGAAAGGTGGCGGTTTTGTAAGCCAAGACAAGGCACACCGTTGGAGCCATGGAGTTTCATCTCATGGATGAAACTCCCAAATGGGCCATTAATGGAGAGGTGGCGGTTACACAAGCCAAGCTATGGCTACACCGTTGGAGCCATGGAGTTTCATCTCATGGATGAAACTCCCAAATGGGCCATTAATGGAGAGGTGGCGGTTACACAAGCCAAGCTATGGCTACACCGTTGGAGCCTTGGGAGTTTCATCTCATGGATGAAAACCCCAAGTGGAGCATTAAGGAGAGAGGTTAAGGAAAATGGGAGTTACACAAAGGGCTTCACCAAAGCCATCACCCTTGGCTGACCACATGATTGGAACAAAACAAATTTGATATTCATCTCCATCTCTACCTCTCCCTCTTGGCTGTTTTTCTCTCCTTCAAACCATCTCTTGGCCGACCACTCTTCAAGACAAAAGACTTAGAAAAGTTTTTGATCTCAAGCTAGCACTCAAGGCCGAACACTCTCTCTCTCTCTCTCTCTCAAGTCTCACTCTCGGCCAAAGAAGTAAGAAGGAAGGAGGAAGAGGCTAAGGAAGGAAAGGATCAGAAGAACAAGTCAGAGCGAAGGAAAACCGGAGGAGTCGAGGAACCAGTAGGTATTTTGATAGAGTTTTTTAATAAGTAAGGAAACATGGTCCGGCCATTACATGGCCAAACCTTAAATGGTATATACAAGAATCCCATCAAAAGTTATGATCATGGTGATTGGATTTAAAAGAGGAAATAAGGAACCATAGGGTTCGGCCATAGTGCATGGTTGAACCCCATGGAAGAAAATTAATGGACAAATGTGTTGTTTTAATGGAAAGGATGAACTATAGGGTTCAGCCATGGTGCATGGCTAAACCCCATGGAAGGACATTGGTTATATTTTTTTAATGGATTGGGAAGATGGAAATCATAGATGTATGGTTATGATATTAAAAGGTTTTAAAGGGTTTTAGATGGATGTATGAATGGGAACCATTAAAAGATCAAACCATATGGGTATGATACAATTTTAAGGAAAATAAGGAACCATAGGGTTCGGCCATGTTGTATGGCCGAACCCCATGGAAGAGTATTGATGATCATGGAAGATTTAAATGAAGTCATGTGTATGGACTTGGAGTTGTAAATAAAGATCCAAGGAGATGATATAAACCTTCCCATGGGGAGACTTGTTTATGAACTTAAGATGATAAATATGGAGATAAGATATTATGGGTTCGGCCATAGTGTATGGCCGAACCCCATGAATCATTTAATGAACCATTTGATGGAACATGTTAAAGGAACATTTAGAGTTGTTATGTATGTTTAAATGAATGGAGGATTGAACAAGGAAATAAGGGATTTAATTATATATATCTATGTTCATGGATTATGTTAATGGTTATGGATTTGTATAAATGGCAAAGTTGTAAATATAGGCAAGAAAATGAAAGATCATGAGTTCAGCCATGATGTATGGCCGAACCCCATGAGGAATGTTTTATGGACTTAGGTGATTACCAATGGCAGATGATTAATTGTGAAGTGATTAACTAAGTGGTGATGGAGTAATAGATCAAAGAGGGATCAAATCAAGTGATTGAGGTTTGGCCATGTTGTATGGTCGAACCCCACTAAGGTTGATTTATGGATTTATGTTAAGGGTTTAAATGATTAATAAATCAAGAGAGGCACTAAAACCAAGTGAGTGAGGTTCGGCCATGGTGTATGGCCGGACCCCACAAAGTGTGTTTATGGATTTGGACATTGTTGTAAATTAAATGGGACTTTAGTTTGACTTGTTGATATGTAACAAGGTGACGGGTGTAATAGCCCGAAATTTTAACTCAATGTATATTTGGCATTTATTTACTTTAATTTGAATTTTGATGTGATGGAATGCCAAATGGATCAAATTTTGGGACAAAGGCCCAAGAAGGACCCAATGGACCATAGAGTGAATGGAATTCGTCGGAAGGGTCAACGATGGTCAAAGTGGGTCCGATCACTATGTGGGACCCAATGGATCAAAATTGGTCCAAACTCTAAGGTAAAGGGGTAGAAAATAATTTGGTTGGGTCGTGGGCCCAATGGTGGGCCAATTAATTTAAAAAGGGTGAATTGGAATTAAACCCTCTAAGTTAGTAATGAAATGAAATGGCATGACAAGTGGGGCCCACCTCCACCTCACCAAACGAGGTGGCGTGTGGACCAAGGGAAAGGTGGGGCCAACCATCATGGTTGACTTGGTCAACCATGGATAAATTGAGAGGACTAAGGTGGATTAAGGAGAATTAAATTGATTAAAATTATTGTAAAATTATCTAATTTAAAATTAATGGAATTAAAGTGACATGGCCAAGTGGGGCCCACCTCCACCTCATCAAGTGAGGTGGTGAGTGGGGTAGGTATAGGTGGGGGCCGTCCACCATGGTTGACTTGGTCAACCATGGGTGGATTTCTTAGATAGATAAATTTTATGAAATTAAATTGGATGGAAATTAATTAACCTAAGTGAGGATTTAATTTAATAAATTAGGTTGGTCAAGGGTCAACATGGGAAGACCAAACCACCAAATTCAAACACCCAAAACATTGGCTAATGGTGGTTTTGTCTCAACCACCACCACCAAAGTCAAGGTAGCCCATACTTTGGTTGGTGAGGCCATCATGGAGGAGCATGGTCCAAGTAAAAGAAATGAGATGGGTTTTCCATCTCATCCCTCTCATTTCACTCCCTCATTCTCACCACCTCTCCACCGTCCTACACCAAGAGAAAGTAAGAAAAGAAAAAAAAAATTTAGAAGAGAAGAAGAAGAGAAGGAAAGAAAGATTAAGCTTGGCCAAACCATTATCACTTCAAGACCAAGGAAGCTAGACATTTTCTATCCCCTCCTCCTCTCTCTCTCTCTCTCTCTCAAGCAAACCCACTCAATCTTGGCTGATCCTAAGCTTAGAGGGCCTCACCATTTGATCAAGCTCATCTTAACCGTACATCAAGGAGAAGAAGAGAAGAAAAGGCTAAGGAGAGCAAGAGGAGAAGCAAAGAAAGACCGGAGGAGTCGTTGGGTGGTAAGAATTCTTAAAACAATAATGTATATATTTCTTTTAAGAAAAGTTATGGAATCCATTTCTTAGACTAAATATGGCCAAAAATGTTGTGGGTCATGGATCTAAGATCCATCCAACGGTAGGATAAGAAATGGATGAGATGAAAGAGATGGTTTAAGAAAAAATAAAATGAATGGATTAAGCATGGAAAAATGGAATTTATGATGGATTGATGGACCTTAGTGTTCGGCCATGTAGTATGGCCGAACCCCATGGTAAATGAGTAATGATCTTATTAGGGTTTTGAGAATTAAAATTATGGAGAATGATTAATGACATTAAGGTTTTAAATGAGTAAGTATTGATGATATTTTTTTAAGGAATTTTTAAATGAGAAAACCATGGAAGATATAAATGATTTCAAGTGGCCTCAAAAATGATGGAGGTATGACATTTTTAAGAAATCATGAACTATAGGGTTCGGCCATGCAATGTGGCCGAACCCCATGGTTAGTGATTGTGATTTTTAGGGTTTTAAAGAATGGAAGACAAAGAAGGTAACTTGGAGATTTTTAATGGAATTTTAAGTTTTTATTTAAGCATGGAGGACATGGATTTTAAATAGATGAATGGCCCATAGGGTTCGGCCATGTAGCATGGCCGAACCCCATGGTAAATGAGTGATGATTTTATTAAGGTTTTAAGGTTTAAAATTGTGGAGAATGGTTAATGACATTAAGGTTTTTAAATGATTAAATATGGTTAAATTTTAAAAAGGGGTTTTTGTGATGAAATCCATGGAAGAAGTAAATGGTTTACATGGCCTTGAAAGGCATAGATGGGAATGAGCCATGAACCATGGGTTCGGCCATGGTGAATGGCCAAACCCTATGGTGTGACTTAGTGATTTTGATGAAGGTAAAAAGAATGGAAAATTATGGAGAGAGATGATAAATTTAAATGGATTTATGGGTATGGTATGTGATGTTTTAAATGGGATGAAAAATGGGCATTTAAATGGATGATCTAAATTCATTTGAGGAAAGATTAAATAAGGTAAGATGGACCCAAGAAAATGGGAAATAGACATCATGGGTTCGACCATGGTGTATGGCCGAACCCATGACCCCTTTTTGTGGGCCACATTTTGGGCCAAATATGGAATGATATATGGGATTAAATGTTTTTCAAAATTAATTACATAGGTGGCTGATTTTAGGTACATGATGTCATGGTTAGGGAATCACAAATGGGCCCAAGCTTATGGGTTAAATATGAATTTAAAATGTGCATGAAAGAAGAGTGGCAAAACCGTAATGTGTAGCCACCTTGAAGAACCATGGGTTCGACCATGGTACATGGCCGAACCCTATGTGGTTGGACATGAAAATGGATATATTATGAATGAGTAAATGAAACGGATAGTTGCTGCGTTTTAGGCTCGCAAATCGGAATATTTAAAATCGGCAAATGGGAATTATGCATATGGTTAAGCCAATGGAAAATGTGGCTAAGTTAGGGGCTGATTTTGATAAACGTGTAACATAATTAGGAATCTAAGGTTGTAATCAGTTAGGGATTTAATCATGAATACGGACTAATTCGGTAAATGTGTAATAAGGTATCGGGACGTCGTAAAACGGTGCACGATCGGCGACCGATTTATCGAACGGAAACGTAACGGGACGCTAAGCGGTATTCGGTAGGATTCCTACCTCTTTGTAAGCCGTGGATATGTGATGGTTATTTTAATCTATTTTGATAATTATGTGATTTGTATTATGATGGGTTTTTGATTTATGAATTATATATTCATACTATGGTTTATATTTTTAATGTTATGCATTGTATGGCTATGTATGATATATTAAGTTTATGATATATATATGTATATTACATAGCATAATGTACTTACATCTCATGCATGGCATGGGCGGGAAAATAATGAAACCGGAGTCCATGCTCCGTCGGGGCGACCGAGAAGCAAACATGGGGATAGCCAGAGGGGCTATAACCGGAGTCCATGCTCCGTCGGGGCGACCTAGAATCAGACATGGGGATAGCTCTTATGCTATAACTGGAGTCCATGCTCCGTCGGGGCGACCGAGAAGCAAACATGGGGACACCTTGACGAGGCTTTGTCGTCAAGGGAGATATGATATTTTATGATGATACGGTGGATGGGTGGGACACATGACATAGGCACCCATGGCATGGCATTCATCATATGTTTATTATATTATTGTCGGTATGCATGTTATCACTAACCCATGTGCTAGCCCTACTCGGAGTCCTACTGGGCGCGTTGACTAACGCCCTACTTATACCCTAGCTGATGACGCAGGAGATGGCGGAAACGGTGGACACGTCGGGAGTCAAGCTTAGGAGCTTGGGAAGCGGATATCTAGTTTTATTTCAGTTTCATTTTGGAGATGTAATTTAAAGTAGTAGTCGTCGGACTGTATAATTTATATTTCTTGCTATGGTTTGGACTGCATTATGGACAATATCGTTTTGAGGCATAAATGTGAACATAGGGGTATTTTGGTAATTTAATGTTGTATCTTCCCTTCTATCTAAATCCGGTAGGATAGTCTCTATTATAACGTTCCGCACATAATTATATTCCGCGAGCTTACTTCCTACGCGTGAACTGTTCCCGTGGACTTAGTTCCGCTCACGCGTGGGGTTGACCAGTTAAGGTTCGGGCTTTAGAAGCTCGGACTTAACTCGCGTCGTGACGTCCGCGCCCTCTCTCACTCTCCATTTAAAAAAAAAAATAGACTCTGATTTTCGAAAACGAGTGAAAAAGGGGTGGGCGTTACAACGGGACCTCACAAACGGTATACGGTTGTGAACGGTTTTCGGACAAGAATGCAATGTCAAACCTTGATGTGCATTATCCATCAAGATGAATCCGAAGAACACACTCCGTCGGGGGGTCCGTAAGGCAACTGTGGGGATACCTTGATGAGGAGAATTCCATTAAGAGGATACATGTGTTTATGATGGGTGGGACTCATTGCATACGACACATGTCATGGCATTGTTTTTACATGGATTTATTATTATGTTATATGCATGTTTTGTACTAACCATGTGTACCCACTGGGCGCGTTGTCTAAAGCCCTATTTCTACCCTACTGGATGACACAGGAAATGAAGGGAACGATGAACGCGAAAGGAGCCAAGCCTAGGAGCTTGGATAGTTTAAGTTATTTTGTTTAAGTTATTATTTGGACTTGTAATTTGAGTAGCTAGATTTCGAGCATGTAATAACTTAGATAATCTTGCTATGGTTTGAATGGTTTGTTTGGATATTTGAGTTAAAGGTAATTATGGTTAAAGACTTGAACTACTTTTCTATCTAAAAAGGAATAGATTTAGGTTCTATTATAATCCGCAGTTTATGATTTAATCCGCATGTATATATTATTACGTGTGAACCATATTCATGGACTTAGTCCATGCACACGTAGGGTTGGCCAGTTAAGGGTCGGACTTTAGAAGTTCGGACTTAACTCGCGTCGTGACGTCCCGCTCTCTATCACTCTTTTATTTATTAAAAAAAAAACAATAGACTCTGATTTTCGGAAAACGAGTGAAAAAGGGCGGGGTGTTACAGATCCCGAAAGCTAATTGCCTTTCCCCTCTTTCTCAATCTTTCAATCTCAATCTAAGAAGATTGTATTTTTTATTGATTCACCAAGTGTATGGACAAGAGAGATGACCCACTCAGTCAAGGGTATTTATTCACCAATGTACTTTGGTAGATCAGCGCCATCAATGCTCAAGAGAGGTCCCTATAAAACAGTGCCCAATAGTTTCATATTCATAGAGAGGCAAAGCTATTTTTCGAAATGGTTCATCACCGACAGGTCGACCAGACAGATGGGTCGGTGAACTTAAATTTGAACGTTCAACCACTCAACCATTGTGCAATAATTGCACTATAACGGTACAAAAACTGGAACTAAAGATGGGTCGGTATCTCCGATGGGTCGACAATCCTTATGTTCCAGATGTCGATGTGTCGGTCCAGATTATCAGAAAGTAGCATACAAATACAGAGCCTGCTCATCTAGAACTTTGAAAATACTGATCGACATGTTTGTCCATAGATGGTTCGGTCCTGGTACTCTCGATGGGTTGATGACCTTGATGTGTCTGTCTGACAGTGCCCCAGGCTCTAAGTCCAGAACTCAACTCGATCCAGGTCGAAATGTCGTGCTCTCTGGCAAGTTGAATCCCTTTATCAAGGAGCAATTGAATTTACATTATGTTCTTTCTAGAGACCACATAATTCTAGTTGACATATCGAAGACCTCAATGGGTCGGTCCTGTGTTCACCGAGGGGTCGGTGGACACGATAAGCTCGAGCCTTGAATGATAGTCCTTCCAGTTCAAAACCCTTGTCAATACAATCGACGTGTTGATGACCTCGATGGGTCTGTCCTGTCTCACCGATGGATAGATGGACTCGACGAGTCGACCAGACAGATTACCAGATTTCCAATTTTTATCCTATCTGGTTCTGTGATTGTCCAGGTACCACTTACACTTTAGATTAATTTTTACCAATATGATCCCTAAGTCTAGGCAAGGTCCACTAAGGGTGTGGGTTCCACCTAAGGTCATCTATAGCTAGTTTTACCTATATGATTGCAATACACCGATGAGCTTGGAAACTTGGACTTTTGATCTTCAATTTTCTGATCACTTTGAGTCTTTAAATATTCTGGCAAGTGCTTCTCACAGGTCACGGAATTAACAAATTAGGGACTCGGCAAGCCGGGGCACTAACAATCTCCCCCTTTGTCAATTTCATGACAAAACCTAAAATCTATTTCAATTACAACTCAAAAACAAATACCCTCCCCTTATTACAACACATTTGAATAAAAATTACACATCAAACTACAAATTACATTCAAACGGTATACATGAGTTTGACCATTGCATATCCTTGCTCAGCTTGCTTCAATTTCAAAATTCACCTGTAGACACATATTAAGCAAGCTTTGGAAACATCAAGCACATTAGTATGTTAGTCCAAAAATCAAATGAACTCCCCCATACTTCATGCATTTTCATTCATTCATTTATCACACATCTCCTCCATAGACAAAGTACCTCCCCAAGTACATTTCCAAATTTTCCTTCATTTTCTAGATTTCTGCCCATGAAACAAGTTATCATGGGTCAAGCTAATTTCATAGCTTCTTCAATGTCTCCCTAGCTTCTCCAATTTTTCTCCCCCATTTTATCATGACCATTGACAAAGGCGCATGAGCACATATGATTGTGTTCCCCGAAACTTCAATGACACACCATGATATCTCCATAAACCATTCATGCAACCAAATTGAAACAAACCATTCAACAAACTTGACATACACAAGATATCTATCATGGCACATGGAATCAAACATATCACACAACCATCAACAACACACCATAGCAAATGAGAAATAAACCATCATCCATTGCTAAGCTAGGTTTGCACCATAAGTGCTTAAGGTTTACATGCCAAAATGAGTTTTTAAAAATTCATATCCTACAAAAACAAGACTAATCAGTGCTAGTTGGAGGAGTAGGAGATAGACGACAGGGGACCGTATCATCTGATCGGTAGGAGGAGGTGATCACCGAGAGGATGCTTTGAACTAAAGATTTCATGAACTCTACCATTTCATTTAGTTGTCTCTCTATTGAAAAAACACATTCTTCAAAATATTGTAGGCTGATAGTCTCACCAACGAGAGGAGGAGGAGGAGGAAGGAGGTCTTGAGATGTTTCTTTTAGATCTTCTTCTTCTGGATGACATTGTAGAGGAGGAAGGACGAGCAGAGGAGGTTGACCCAGCGGGGCTGAAGATAGAATCGCCTATTTTCTTTAGGAAGGCTCTTCTCGATTATGGCTTTGTCAATAGCCCTGACAATTCTCTGTACTTCTCCTTTCTTAGGCTTCATTGCAAAGTGCTCGGCTAATCTAGACATGAGGTAACAAAAAGGGGGTAGCCTTTCTTAGCAGATTTCCAACAGGAGATGATGGAATGGAACGTCCAAGTGGAGAGGCAGAATTTTTCATCACGTGCAACTTTTTCCAAAAGAATTATCATGGGAGCATTCATATCCACTCTATTCCCATGTCTTGGATAAAGGTTTGAGCAGAACAGGAGATTATGAATCTTGTACTTTGGGAGCAGGTCTCCACCTCTAATATGTTTACTCTCCTTCCATTCAGTCTCATTCCAACATAATTGCAAGGAGAACCTTTTCTATTCAGTCACGTCTGTGATTCAAGGGATGACTGGTAAAGGAACTTTGTGGACAAGTGGAATGCCTATAAGTTCTGACACAATCTTTGGTGTAACAAGCACAGTGTTTTCATTGGTGAATTCAATCCAGAAACAATTTTTCTTGGTGTCGTCCCTAAGAGAGCAGTATATCATCATGGCCAATGAGGGATACATCTTACCACCCTAGTACACCATATTCAGCCCATCTCCCTTAGGACTCGAAGTGATCCACACTTCTGTAGGTTAGCTGCACAGCATCCTCTATCAATGTTAAGATCCCTAAAGCAAGCATGCCTAACTAGAGGTTGGAGGTGTGGTCTCTCATCATCATCAGTGTTTGAGGATTCTCCATTATCATCTTCTTCCTCAGCATTCTCTTCCCCTTCTACATTTTCTCCCATAATGGGTTTTTCCATCCTAGGTTCTTCCACAATTTCTAGTTGTGATTGGGGATGAGGACGTGAGCGAGAACCGGATCTAGTGACAGGTAGTTTGGCTATATGCACATTTTTAGAGTCATCAAAATTTAGAGGTGCCCCACTATGCTTGGTGGCTTTTGTTTTTCCTCTTGTGGGTTTGGGTCTCTTGGGTAGAGGAGAGCTAGGCTACGCATGTTCTTCCATTACCGGAGTTCGATAATCGTTGGATATCATCACTTTAGGCATGATTTTGAACAAACATCCTCAAATACCAAAGAGAAATTGAAGGAGGAACGATTCAGTGTTTACCTAATCGAAGAGAGAGCCCAAATCCGTGAGCAATAGAATTCCTAAAGCTAGATAAATGAAAATCCTAACCTTTTTCCGGAGAGAAATCACGTTGAGGGGTTGGATAGAAATCTCTAGGGCATGGGGGAAGAGGAAAAGAGTCACAGACAAGTCGAGGGAGAGAAATGGGGGTTTCGAATGGGTCTGTCGATTTCGCAGAAAGGGACATTTTAACATAATTTTCTACCGTGGTCCACATGTCGAGAAGATCAACCGGTCTATTCCTTGACATGTCTGTCGAGCGGTATGTCAACATATGCACTCTTCACTTTCCTGAGAGTTCGTCGACTTTTAATCAGTTCTGCATATTACCGACATGTCGACAGGCTCAATAAGTCTATACCTCGATACATCAGTGACCACGATGTGTCGACATGACTAAACAGTGTGGATTTTAAAGGAGGTTTTTAACTTAACCTTAAGACTTCAGACCGACATGTCGAACACTTCGACAGGTCTAACTACCGACATGTCTATTTCATCATTGGGTTGACGTGAATAAATAGATTTTTCTTGCACAAGACACTTCAAAATTCACATGTTAAAGATACACATTTTGATCAAAACACATTCAAGAACATACATGCAATTTATGCAATGCACACAAACATCCATGCTCAATATTCAAAATCAGAAAAGATGCACATGAAAGTGATATTCCATGGAATGTTTGTGTAACGCCCGCCCCTTTTCACCAAAAATCAGAGTATATTTTTTTTTTAAACTGACAAAGGGCGCGGACGTCACGACGCAAGTTAAGTCCGAGCTTCTAGAACCCGGCCCTAAACTGGCCAACCCTACGTGTGCATGGAACGAAGTCCACGAAGAACAGCTCACACGTAGACGTAAGCTCAAGGAATATTTAATTAACTGCAGAAGCTATAATAGAGACTATCCTACAAAATTTAGATAGCAGGGAAGATTTCATCATTTAATTACTAAAATGCCATAACATCATATGTCTACAATAAAATCCAAAACTGAGCAATAAGTTTAAATATTACATTTCCGACAAGCTAAACTATACAAATACACATTTCCCAAAATAAACTTAAACAAAATAATTAGTCCGCCTTCCCAAGCTCCTAAGCTTGGCTCCCGTCTCGTCCTTCTGCTCCGTCATTTCCTGCGTCACCAGCTAGGGTAGAAGTAGGACGTTAGACCACGCGCCCAGTAGGACTCCGAGTAGGGCTAACACATGGATTAGTGATAACAAAGCATATAGATAATATTATAACGAAAAACCATAACATGAGTACTATGCCATGGGTGTCTGTGTTATGAACCCCACCCATCATCCATACTATTATGCTGTCATATCCCCCCTTGACGGTAAAACCTCGTAAAGATATAAACAATCACAAATCATCCCCCTGGACGGCAAAACCTTGTCCAGGCATAGACAATCACACATCATCCCCCTTGATGGAAGAACCATCATCAAGGTATCATAATTACATACAACATCCCTGATAAATCAAACACATCAACATGTCTCCATGTCTATCGCCCCGACGGAGCATGGACTCCGGTTTCATTTCATCCTTCCCCTGTCATATCCCTCCCATGCCATGCATGAGATGTGGATGCCATATGCTATGTAATGAATATAATAATAAACCATAACATTTAAAAATCTCATCAATAAAACATATAACTTGATTATCAAAAGTAGATCAAGTAAAGCCTCAATAAACACATCATAGCTTTAAAACCCATTTTAAATCAATCATATGCTTACCAGAATAAATCAAGTAAAAACCCCTACATAATACATAATTCAAGACTAATCTTAAAACAACCCATATAATTTCCAAAGTAATTCAAAGAAACCACCACTCAATTCATGGCTTACAAAAAGGTTAGAATCCTACCAAATACCGACTAGAGTTTTTTCTTTCGTTTCCGCCCGATAGACCCGGTCGCCGATCCGCGTACCACTTACGATGTCCGGTACCTTATTACATATTAACAATTAGTCCATGTTTTACCCATTTCTAAGCCCATACATCATGTCTTAGTGGGTTTTCCTCATTTTGGCCAATATTTACGGTTTTACCATTACCCTTCCATGGATAATTCATTCCCTCTTCCACATACATTATGGTCTATAATGGATCCATAACTTAGACCCATTAATGATCCATAACTTAGGTCCGTTAATGACCCAGCAACCATATCACGTGATCATAAAATTAGTCATATTATTAACCTAATCCTTATTCCTTTAAACCCATACAAAACCCCATACTTAACCCTTTAAATAGTTAATGGATCATGGGTTCAAAATACCCAATTCATCAAATCTTTCCATGGGGTTTACATCATGCATCTAAACCACAATGAGTCCATATCCACTCATTTTTCATAATTGATCCATACACTTACCAATCATGAGATACAACCATATCTTAACCTAATCCCCATTAGTTAAAGCATATCCATAGACTTTAATCTTAACCTATCCATTGGTTCACAAAAATGGGTCCATTGATGTCTCATTAACCATGACATAAGAACATTAGCAATTAACCACTTAATTAACCTAACCTCCATTTATTTAAAACATAAATATATAACCCCATACTTAGACCATTAAGTGGCTCATAACAATGGGTCATGGGTTCATTAAAAATCAGCCCTTTCAACTTAACCAAATCCCCATTTTTTCCTTGGTCCTTGGTTACACTTTAGATTCATCACAAATCCCTCCATTGAGAGAGCCTAAACCACACATTTAATTCATCATTCCTTAGTCACATTTAAGTGGTTCATAATTGGGTCATGGGTTCGGCCATACACCATGGCCATACCCATGATGTTGATTTCCTTATTCCTCTTGGATCTTTTCCCACATTTTTCATCTACATCTTAGATCCCTTAATGCCTTACCACTTCATGTTATAGGATCATTAAAATCAGCCCATTTTAATCAACATTAGGCTCACCTTCTTGAGTCCATCACAACTACCAACATTTCCCATTATTCTTCCATACTTACATATCCATTAATATTATGAAATGCATTACCATAGGGTTCATGGTCCAATCTTCATTCATTCATTTCTTTTAAGGCCACAAAATTGTTCATATCTCCCATCAATTCCTCATTTACAATCCCTTTAAAAAATTACCAACATTTGATCATTAAACACTTAAAACCCTAAACCATTCTTTTTGAGGTCATTAAAATTATCTTCCATCTCCTATGATTCTCTCCTTTAAAACCTCTTTACAAAATTCACCACATTCAATTATTTACAACCGTAGAAATTATAAACATTCTCCATGCTTCCATTTTTTCTTTTCTTTCCCTAACCTAATTTATCCATTAGGGTTTCCTCCACTTTCCACCTTTCAAATTGATGGATTTAAAATCCATGGCACAAAATCATTTGGCCACCATTAAATTTACAAAATGAATCCCAAATCTTAAACCCTAAAAATCCAAAATTTCTTGTTTAAGAAAATACTTACAATCCGACGCCTCCTCCGACTTCCGCTACTCCTGTCTGACTCCTTGGCCTCCTTTCTCCTTCATCTTGATCTTTGGTCGCCAAGATGCTTGATCAATGGTGAAACCCTCCTAACTTAGGATCGGCCAAGGTAGGGTTTGCTTGAGAGAGGGAGAGAATGGAGATGGTGAGGAAGAAGACCCCAAACTTGACCTTAGAGTGGTGAGCCCTCGCTTTAAATCTTTTATTCTTTTCTTCTCTTCTTCTCTTCTTCTCTTCTAAATTTTCTTCTTCTCTTCTTGGAGTGTGGGGGACGGCCATGAGAGAGATGAAAAGAGGTAGAGAGTAAAAGGGCTCGTTGGAGTGGAGAGAATGAGATAAAAAAAAATCATAAGATATACTCCACATTAAGTCTCCCACCAACCAAGCTTAGATATTTATCTTGCTTTATGGTGGTGGTTGAGATAACCACCACCCAAGTCCAACGTGTTTGAGTTTGGAATGAGATGTTTTTGGTCTCCCCTCTTTGACCCCCTTTGACCACCTTTATGATTATTTAAACATTTAATTAATTAGATAATTAGGTTAATTTAATTCCCATTTACTTAATTCCTTTTGTTTAAATTCCTTCATGCATCCACCCATGGTTGACCAATTCAACCATGGTGGCCGGCCCCCCCAATCCTTGGTCCACATGCCACCTCATTTGATGAGGTGGAGGTGGGTCCCAATTGGCCATGTCACTTAGTTCTAATTAATAATAACTTAGGTGATTAAAAATCAATTCAATCCACTTCCCTTATTGGATCACCATTGGGCCCATGGCCCAATTAAGTTCTCTCCTATCCATTTACCTTAGAGTTTGCATTATTTTGACCCATTAAGTCCCAAATGGGTATTGGGCCCAATTTGACCATCTTTGACCCTTTAAGTAAACTTAAATCCAATCCATAGTCCATTGGGCCCTAGTTGGTCATTTGTCCATACCTTGATCCATTTACCATCTATTCCATTAGATTTCCAATTTCCACCATTAAAACAAACAATAACCACACATATTTTAATTTACAAATTCCGGGCCATTACATTAATCATTATTGACCAATTAAATGAATTTCATCCAACCCATGGTCCATTGGACCATACTTGGGCTTTTGCCCAAATTTTGATTCACTTAACATTTATTCCATTAAAATTCTAAATTTCCATCATTAAAATAAATAATAACCACAAATATATTGATTCACAAATTCCGGGTCATTATAGTTTGGCCTTCCAAGCAAGACATGTACTATACCCAAGAAGAGTACATTCAAAGCTTGTAGTTGGCCAATTTTTGTTTTCATGTCATAGCACTTGGGCTATGTGAACTCACATGGTCTCTTGTGATGGTCATTTGTAATGGTCTAAGATATGGAAGTGAGTCTTAGACCAATGCAAAACATGAGTGGTGATCTACATCTTAGGTACCCAAATAGTTGAGTTTGGTGTTGCATACACACACCTATGATTGTACCTTTGTTGACCAAATATTGGATTCCTCAACTCCTTCAAGACATGGTCCAATTGTCTTAACAACGAGTCTTGTCTTTGCTCCATCTTCCTTGGAGGTATGTGTCTTTTAGGCTTAGGTTTTGATGGATTGTGTATTTTAGCCTTAACTTGCCGTGGTTTGTTCATGGCTTGACCACTCAAGTGTCTCTTCGAATGGTTTCATTCTCTCTTGAAATGTCCAACCTTACGACAAAAAAACATTTACCCTTTGGAGGGTGAGTGACATTAGCCTTAACAAACACTCCATGGTTCATTGGTCCTTTGGTGGATGAGGCACAAGTCCCGACCTATCCCATTACCTTTTTCCTAAATTCAGAAGTTTTTGCAATCCTTCTTCTCCTTGGGTAAACTTATCTTTATTTTTTTTTTTTTTATGGTTTTTCAAGTCTTTTAATTCCAAAGATAAACTTTTAATTTCCTCTTCAAGACGCTTCTTGATGTCCCACAAATTTTCAACATCTTCGCAATGAATTCACTCTCTTTTAACTTGGTGATTTCATTGTTAGAGAGTTCATATTTTGAAGACAATAGGGAGTTCTCATTTTTTAAGTCTTGTACTTGACTAGAGAGGTTTATGTTTACATTTTTCACTTTGTCTAACTTCTTAGCTAAACTGTCACTTTCAAGGTACAAAGCATGGTAGGAGTCTTGACGATTTTCATCTTCACTCTCATCGTCCTCCATTTCAATTACGGGGCTTTCCGGATCACCACCGATTGAGGCTATGAAACCCTTTGTTGTATCAACCTTTTCTTGAGTTTCCTTATCGGAATCACTCTCCGATTCGGATGTGTCCTCATAAGTCACATTAGCATTCATAGCCTTCTTAACTTTTTCGGAGGGACATTCATTTGCAAAGTGTCCCCTTCCACCACAATTGTAACATGTTTGTTCCTTGGGTTTCCTTCTCTCATTATCTCTCTCTAGTTGCTTCATGTCTTTTAAGATGTTTTTCACTTATTTCACTCCTTTTTATTTTTCTCGTCCTATTCATCTTGCTAAACTTTTTATAAAATTTCTTAGCAAGCATGGCCATTTCTTAACTAGAGTTTTCTTCATCTTCGGGTTCAATTTCTTTTTCTTTTAGGTTCTTTGTTTTTACGGAAGACTTCAAGGAAATGGGTTTATCCTTTGGTTGTTCAAAATGTAATTCATAGCTTTGTAATGAACCAACCAAATCATCAACATTAATGAGAGATACATCCCTATGGTTTTCCATAGTTACCACCTTGGGTTTGAATCTTTCGGTAAGATTCCTCATAATTTTGGTACACACCTTGTCCTTGGGCATCCTTTCACCAAGAGGCCACATTTGATTGACAATGTCGTTCAGTTTTGAATATAAATCCATGAAGTCTTCATCCTCTCTCATTTTAATAGTATCAAATTGATTTTGGAGGATTTGGAGACATGCCCTCTTAACTATTGAGGTGCCTTCGTGGGTTCTTTCAAGGACTTCCCATGCTTCATTGGCAATCTCATAAGTCATGCAACGACACTAGTTGGTCATGGTCGAGTTAGAGTTAAATCGGGTAGTTCCTAATTGGGTAATCGCTTATTTTAGGAAAATTATTTGATATTGCTTGAAATTGTTTGATTATGTGTCTGACAATAGAATTTTGAACTCTAAACTACCAATATGTGTTTATCGTAGTCTAAATAGAAGTTTGCACATGGAATTTTTTTGTTAAATGGGGTTCCAAAAATATCAGGTGTCTATTTTTTGAAACTTTCCAAATTTAGAAAATCTCAAAATTTGTCTGAAATCTGGGCCCGCAATGGTTAAGAAATTTATTTGAACTTTGTTATCAAAATTTTTAATTTTGGATTCAATTTTGGAAACTTTCTAAATTTGGAAGCTGTTAATTTTGGAAACTTTCCAAATTTAGAAAATTCTAAATTGGTGTAACGCCCTGCCCTTTTCCAACCTTCCAAAAATCAGAGTCTTTTTTTTTTTTTTTTTATAAATGAACAAGTGGAAGAGAGCTGGGAGACGTCACGACGCGAGCTAAGTCCGGAGTTCCAAAGTCCGACCCTTAACTGGCCACCCATGTGTGCATGGACTAAGACCATGAAAACTGATCCACACATGGATCTAAGTAAATCTTGCGGGATAATATAAACTGATTGCGGAATGAGTCAAATATGCGGAATTATAATCAATCCTCAGACTGCTCCATTCTCAGATAGCAAAGTACAAGTCATAATTACTTAAAACTAAACCTTCATTCAAACTTAAATCAAACCATAGCAGTTATCTCCATTATTACATATCCATGAAGCTTATCCAAATAACAATAATTAAGAAGTCCAATCCAACACCCAAGCGCTTATGATTGGCTTCCCTCGTGATCCTCGGCCTTTGCCTTTCCCTTTCCTTTTCCTGCATCATCTTCTAAGGATAGAATTAGGGCATTAGATCAACGCGCCCAGTAGGTTTTCCGATCAGGGCTACCACATGGTTAGTATATATCATAGTATATGATCATTAAAAACATCTGAAATCAATGCTATGTATGTAAATGCAAATGTAATGAGTCCCACCCATCACAAGTATACATAGCTATCACTTGACGGGACTCTCACGTCAAGGTAATCCACAGTACTCCTCATTTCCTATGAATAGGACTCTCATGTCAAGGTAATCCATACTACTCCTCATTTCCTATGGATAGGAACCTTATCATTAAGTTATTTCTCCTGGCGAGACTCTCATCACCTAAGGAGGTCCCACAGATGCATCACGGGCATACCGACGGAGTGTGGGCTCCGGCTTTCATAATCATCACCCCATGCCATGCATGAGATGTCAATGAAAATATGTCATTTGTAAATATATCTCAACATTCAAAACCCATTTGAAACATAAAACAATAACAACATAACTCATAAAAACCATGATAAAATCCAATATAACAGTGGTTACAAGTAGGTAGGAAACCTACTGAAAAGTTCACTTAAATGTCCTTCTTCTTAAGCGTCACCCTTTCACGACTCACGCCCCGTTCAAGTCCCGTTACTTTGTTTGTATAACAACAAGTTAATAACATAATCTTTTGATTTCTTATTAGGTTTAATTCCCAAAAAACCACCTTATGAGGTTCGGCCATGCACCTCCTTTGGATTTAATCTCCCTTTTCATTTGATAAATACTTAAACACTTCACATTTCAAAACATGTCTTGGTAGGGTTCGGCCATACAACATGGCCGAACCTTATCACTTTGGTTTTGGACCCCTCTTTTCAAGTCCTTTAATCAATCCCTCCATTTGACTTGTATTTACAGTTTTGCCATTGGCCCAACCAATGCTTACTTTTTGCTAATAATCCTTATTGGGGTTTGGCCATACTACTTGGCCGAACCTCACCAATCCAAATTGGGTTTATATCAATCCTTCGTTCATAAAGTTACTTACCCATCAATCCATGTAATTATCTATCCCTTAATCTTTCTTCATGGTTCCACAAATGCCTAAGTCCATCAAAATCACTTCATGGGGCTCGACCATACATATGGCCGAACCCAATGGTTCTTTATTTCCATCTATTTTCATATTTTTAGACTTTTCAAACCACCTATACCATGCTTGACACTTGGTGGGGTTCGGCCATACCCCATGGCCGAACCTCACCCCTTTGGTTTTGGGTGCTATTCTTTGCTATCATGTTGATAAGAAATAAACATCTAATTTCAACATTCTTTCATCTATGTGAATCTTTTAAAACTTCATAAACACCATTAGCAATTCTTAATCATGAATTTAAATCCTATTACCCATACAAGGGTCCATTTATCCCATAAAATGGTTCATGGGGTTCGGCCATACACATGGCCGAACCCTATGGTTCTTTTGATGCAATTCTTCCAATAATTTTTACATAGTTTATCCACTGCATCTTAGCCATAAAAAAACAGTAGAATTCAGCCATCCCATAGTTGACCCAAAATAATAACTTGATTCCATTTTACAATCCTTTAAAATCTTCATACATGGTATGGTTTTTATCTCTCAAAAACCATACCATTTATCAACTTACTTTCATGGGGTTCGGCCATCCAAAGTGGCCGAACCCTATGCTTCAAGTTTCTATCCTTTTTAAACCTCATCGTCATAACTTAAATCATTGATTAATTCGGACATAACATATATTTTGTGTCTCATCAAAACATGTAAAAATCTCCATGGTTTTGCATGGTTTTTAGCCTGAAAAAACCATCAACCTAACCAACTCTTTTCATGGGGTTCGGCCATCCAAAGTGGGTGAACCCTATGGTCCATGTTTTCTATCTTTTTAAACATCATTATTCATAATTTAAACCTTTGGTAGATTCGGCCATACCATGGCCAAATCATGTTCTATTTAACCAACTTTATTAAACAAAATTCCATGGAATACTTACCAATTCTCTAAGCCTTTCTTCTTGTAACACCCCAATTTCTCAATGAAGTGGAAAATTACCAAAATGCCCCTGAGTTGTTAAATTAATTATTTTGTGATGTTAAGTAAGGAAATAGTGGGGCCCATTGCTCAAAATAAAATCATATGAGCACATTATGAATATTAAGTTTGATTGGTTGGGTAATTTTCATCATTTGGGTCAAAAATGGCTAAATGGGTCAAAGGGCCCAAATGGGACCCATCGGGTCAAAATGGATGATTTGACCATTTTGTGAATTTAAATTAAAGGGGGTTAAGCCTAGTTGATTGGAAATCAAGTGGAGAAGAAATGGGTAGGCCTGATCCATATGTGAAAACCATTTACAAATGACCAAAATACCATAATTGGGTCATGGAGTCAAAAACGGGTCAAGGAGCTAAAAGTGGACCCAACGGGTCGAGTTGACTATTGTTGACCATGTGAACCCTCAAGGGAGCTCAAACACGAGTCAAATCAGTTGAGTGGGACTGAAGTGAGTTGGAATTAAATCAAAAGGTGAGTTAACTCATGTGCATTAAATGAAATGCATTAAATGTGATGAGTTGGGTTGGAATAAAAATACCTTGAGCTGGGTGAGTCAAAATGGAAACTCAAGGGGCTATAAATTCAGTGAGTCCAAGGGGAATTGGAAGAGTTTAGCTGGTCTCAAACCAACCAAAACAAGTCCCACACGTTGGGACTTGTTTTGGTGTTCCATGGTAAATATTAAATATAAGTGCATGGGTTTGAGGTGGGTTGCTTGGGGATTTGAATGGCTGCATGGGTAGCTGCCAAGGGGTGCCTTGGATGGCACCCAATGCCCACCGTTTTGAGCAAGAAGTTATGAGGGAATTGAGAGGTTTTGGGGGCTGAATTACAAAAACAATAAACACCCATGGTTGGCCGTTTTTGTCAAAGGAAACCCAAGTGTTCCCATCTCTTTCTCCCTCTCTTCAATCGGTGTTCTTGGCTAGAACAGCAGAGGCTTTTGGTATCAAATATTCAAGCATACAACCAGCAAGGAGTTAAGGAAACAAGGATTAAAAGTCAAGAGCAAAAGGCAAAGGAAAGTGGTAAGTTTTTCCCATTGATTTATGTTTAATAAAATGGGTAAAATAAGACATGATTCGGCCATGTGATGGTCAAATCTGTCAAAGGGTTAAAGTATGATTTTTTTTATGCCCAATTAGATGGAAAACATGGACATAGGGTTCGGCCACTTTGGATGGCCGAATCCCATGAAATATTATGGTTAATGTTGATGGTTTTGTAAGATTTTTAAACCATGCAAGTATAGGACTGATTTTGGAGGTTTAAGTTGCATGCTTTGGAAAGATTGGAAGCATGGATTTGCATGTCATAATTTGGCCATGCTATGGCCGAATTTGACATGGGTCTAAACCATGGAAGATAGTGTCAAAGAGGAGTGGAAGTGGACCATTGGGTTCGGTCACTTTGGGTGGCCGAACCCCATGGAAAAAAAAAAGGGTTGATTAATGTGTATGGTTTTTGAAATTTAAAACCATCCAAGTTTGGACTGTTTTTACATATTTTATTAAGATTTAAAATACATATTTTAAAGAGGGTTAAAACATGGGTTTGGATATCAGAAAAAGCTGAAGATATGTGGTCTAATCAGTGGAGTAAAATTGGAAAAGATGGACCATGGAGATCGGCCATCTTGGATGGCCGAATCCCATGATATGGTGTTGGTTTTTGGATGGTTTCTTTTTAAAGATAAAACCTGATGTTAATACGCTATTAATTACATGGTGAGTGGAGGATTAAAAACAGTAAGAATAACTATTGGGTTCGGCCACCATGGAGAGCCGAACCCCATGTAAAAGAATGTTGGTTTCATGTTGGAAAAACATGTAAACCATAGACTTTTTATGGACTGTTTTGGATGATTTCTTTAAGAGTTAAAACTTGATATTAATATACTGTTTATACATGTTTATTTGAGGTTTAAAAACAGTAAACATAGCCATTGGGTTCGGCCACCATGGAGGGCCGAACCCCATGTAAAAAAAGGGTTGGTTCAGTTGGAAAACATGGAAACCATAGACCTTGTGGACTGTTTTTGGGAGGTTTTTATGTAATAAGGTTACTAATTTTGGGTTGGCCATGGGTTGGCTAAACCATGGGTTTAACATGGCTAAGGGGGTAAAACCAGTTAGTATTTAAATAAAGGACATTATTGAGCAAAGGAACCATAAGGGTTCGGCCATGAGTATGGCCGAACCCCATGGACTGTTTTCATGGGCCATTTTATGGATGTAGGTGTGATTAAAAATGGAATTATAGTTGCTGTTTTGGTCGGCCAAAACATGGCTGAACCATGTTAAGGTTGTGGGAAACTTGTAAAGTTTAATCAAGGTATGGGTAGCAATGGCATGTTTGTAAATAAACGTCACAACCATGGGTTGGTATTTGTGGACTTAGACTCAAAAAAATGGGAATCAAATAAAGTAAGGGATTAAATGTTGGTCCATGATTTATGTGAATAAGGTGACGGATATCTGTGACGGTACACGACTGCGAGCGGTGACCGGATAAAACCCAAGAAAGAACAGACACTGAAGTGATCCTTCAGTAGGTTTCCTACCTACTTGTAACCACGATTTTTACCCAGTTTTTCTTATGATACTCTTATTTTAATATATGTGTTTCAAATGATATATTATGCATTAACAAATGGCATACAGGCATTGGCATCTCATGCATAGACATGGGATTATGAATGAGGTTCTACAGTGTTTCAAGTTATGAGTTACGTCCTGCCTCGGTGGTGCAAGTCACGCCAGGAGGAGTAACATGATGATCATAGTCACATTGGTCTCCTTAGGCGATGAGAGTCCCTCCAGGAGGACTAATACGTGATATGAATCAGTCAATGATGAAGAGATGGAAGTTGTATTGTAATTTACCTTGACGGTGCAAGGCACGTCAAGTGATGGCTATGAAAGTACATGATGGGGGATGCTCATTGCATGTGCATATTTCATAGCATTGTTTTACGTGTTTTTATTGATCATGTATTATGATATGTATATGCATGTTTTATATGCTAACATGTGGTAGCCCTGATTCAGGAACCTACTGGGCGCGTTGATCTAACGCCCTAATTCTATCCTCAAAGGAGATTGCAGGTACAAGCAAAGGGAAAGGAAAGGTCATTGACCAGGAGGGGAGCTGAGCCTAAGTGCTTTAATGATGGATTTGGATTACGTTATATTACTGTCATTTGAATACTATTGTTGGACATGTAATAATTCGTTATTGCTATGGTTTGATTAGGATAATAACCTGTGGATGGTTGATCTATGATAAATATTTAAGACTGTTACTTGCTATCTCGTCTTTCTATTCCGCAATTATCTAGATTATTCCGCATGTTGATGTTAGTTCCATGTGTGATTCACTATCATGGTCTATTCCATGTACACATGGGTGGCCAGTTAAGGTTCAGACTTGGGTAGTCTGAACTTAACTCGCGTCGTGACGCCGCCCGCTCTCTTTCGATGTTTTATTATTACTTTTAAAAAAAAAATTAGACTCTGAAATTTATCGGAAAGGGCGGGGCATTACACTTCTTGCCTTTGATCCTTGCTTCCTATCTTTCTTAACCTCCCTTCTTTTGCTGATTATGTGCTTGATCAATGGTGAAAAACACCAAAGGATAATTCGGCTAAGGAGGTAGGTTCTTGAGAGAGGGAGAGAGATGAAAGCTCCAAGCTTTTGCAATGTAAAATTCGGCCAAGAATGTGGTGCACAACTTTTTATTAAAACAGCCCTTGAACCTCTCATTCACCCTCATTAATCCTTGATCAAACCAAGGAGTCATTTGCTGCCAACCAAGGCATCCCTTGGCACTCCCAACGTTGGAGCTTGGGTTTCCATTATGAGATGGAAACCCTCCATATTCCCCATGAGATTTTATCTCATTTCATTAAACCTTATACATGGGAAACACTCCATGCCATCAACGTGTGGGACCTATGTTTGGTGGTGTTTGAGACCAAGGCAACCCTTCACCTCTCCATTTGACTCACTTGACTTCAAGCCCTTTTGATTTCCAATTTAACTCACCCAACTCATTAGCCCAACTCACCACATTTAATGCCATTCATTTAATGTACTTGAGTCAACTCCATTACTTAATTCAAATCCAACTCATTTCAGTCCCAACTCAACATGATTTAACTCAAATCTTTTAGTTCACTTGATGGTCCACTCGGTCAACCTGGTCAACATGGTCAACTCTACCCATTGGGTCCCATTTGAACCTCTTGACCCAATTAGGCGCCATGACCCATCTAAGTGATCATTGTCCAATTAAATGGGGTTTACCCAATTGCACGTAGCATACCCATTTATCCTCCATTGTACTCATATTCCATTCAGCCTAACCCAATTAGAATTGAGCTCACCCAATGGTCAAATAAGTCTACCACGACCCATTGGGTCCCAATTTAGCTTATTGATCCAATTTGGCGTCTTGAACCATTCATGGGTGGTTTACCCATTTGAATGTGGTTTACACACTTGCATCAAGCCTACCCATTTATCCTCCATTTAATTCCTAATCAATTCAGCCTAACCCAATTAAGATTGGGCTCACCCAATGGTCAAATGAGTCCATTATGACCCATTGGGTCCCAATTGGGTCCTTTGACCCAAGTAACCATCTTGACCCAATCAGATGTACATTACCCATCTAATTTAATTTGATTCTTATAATATGCACATTGGGCCTTAATTTGAACAATGGGCCCCACCATTTTCTCATCGACGATCATATCTTTTTAATTTACCATTCCAATGGCATTTTTGTGAATATTAATCTCTTTGAAAAGTCGGGGTGTTACAATTGGTGTGTTATCGGGGTCCACAAATGTCAAGGAAAATTATTGGAATAATATTATTCAAATTTTAAATTTTGGATCCAAATATGGGAACTTTCTAAAATTAGCATTTTGTGGGACCCAAATTATTTTCTATCAATAACGTTAGATTTGAAAACTTATTTTGAGAAAAAAAAAATTATATTTGGAAACAAGATTTAGTTTTTCAAAAATTCAATTAGTTTTTGGAAATTCAAGTTGGTGTTTTGGTGGGCCATGGTCCCACATGATTTTATTTGGAAAAGAGTTTAATATATATATAATAATAATAATAATAATAATAATAAACCCAAAAGTCCAAAATTCATTGGAGAGAGAATCTAGTAAATTCATTGGTGGCACAAATCCCTTTTAGCAAGGAGTTATTTTTTAAGAGAAGAGTTAAAAAAAAAAAAATGAGGCCAAATCCAATTAGGATTTCCCCATGACCGACCATACCCAAATATAACACAAGGATTCTTGTATTGCATAGTGCAATACACGACCTTGGAATCTTTTTCTCACCTCTCTCCATCATTTTCTCTCTCTCTCTCTCTCTCTCTCTCTCCTTGGCATACGTTGAAGAGCATTGGATTTTGGGGTTTTCTTTGGATTTTCTTAGGTTTTTTTCTTGGATCTCCATCTTCTCCAAGAGGTAAGTTCATATTTTCCATGAATCTTATATGATTTTCTTTGGGTTTTGTTGATTTTTTCATTTATTTTCCCTTTGGTTTTCTCTCTCAAACTTTGATGAAATCTCAATGGCTTTTATTGATTAAATTAGAACTTGGAGATGAGAGGAAGAGAAAGAGAAGGAAAAAGAGGGACAGATGAAAGAAAAAATTGAAATCAATTAAAAATCAAAGAATCCATCTGGATTTTCAAAGAAATTCGGGTAAATTAACTCTGCAGTCCCAACATGCGTACCTTGCACGAAAAAGTCCATCACTCGGGCATCCGATGGAATTGCTAGACAAATTTTTTTTTTCTGGATTCCAATTTGATACATATAGTTTTTTCCAAATTTAGAAGCAAAAAAGGTGATTATATATCCCATATCTGATCTGAAGCACGGACCAAAATCTGGTTCAGATCTGAGATACAATTTCGTTGGGTTTTACTAAATAAACCATAACTTGTACTCGGGGCTTTAAAATGATTAAAATTGTGTCTATTCTGATCAGAACTACGAGATATATATCCTGTTAAAATATGAAGAATTTTAAATGAGGTTTGATACCCAAAACAAAGTCTGTAAGTCGGGCCTAGTTGTAGGCTGCTGAAAAACAGACAGTTTACAATGCTGGATTGTGGAATTTTTATATCGGTCTCTGATTATCGAAACAGTGCAAAATTTCTGTCTAAACTGAAGTCCATGAAGATATAAACCTCCAGTAAAAATATAAGAGGGAAAATCATCGATTTGAAGGGTCGAATATGGTTTGTAAGACAAAAATCTCGGATGAGACTACAAACTGTTGAGCAGTGTACATGTCTGAGTATTTTGATCATAACTCGAGCTACGGACCTTTGTTTCTGACAAAACAGATATCGTTGTAATCCACTCTCATATATCTATCTACTGTACAAATATGAGACAGTGTTTTGATTCGAGCTGATACCAAACAATTCTGTAAGATAAGTCAAAATTTGCTCTGTTTTAATCTTTTAAACCATAGACTAATTGTATTTTGTTTAGTATCCCTTAGATTTGATTTGTTTGGACATAATAAATTGGGTATATTTGTTTAATTCCTTTATTTAAAAATGATTTAAATAAAATAAATTTATAATGGTCCAAAACTCTAATCAATGATAGTAAATTCGGGGACCTGAAGCTTGTTGGAGCTTGGATTTGGTGGTGTCAGAACTTGATAAATTGCAATGTTTTGGTGAAGGAAACTTAACCTTGCTTATTGAACTATTTTGATTATGCTTTATTGTTTGGATTGTATGTTGAAATGTTAGTATGAGCCTTCTGTGAATGCCATGGTTGGATATCATGTGTATATTGAAATTGTGGAAACATGTTATATTTATTATTCGCCGCGTGTTCATTAAATTGATTAACATATGTAATATTTGCTATTCATCATGTGTTTATTGAAATTATTAACACATGTTATATTGTTAATCGTTTATTATGATCATGTTGATGGCATACATGACATGGCATCCATGCATGAAATATTGTTGATTCGCCATGCATGAACATCCACTTGGGGTGGGTGATTTTTATCGTTGATTCAGGTCGTCAAACCTGCACTCCTTTGGGGACATTTGTTATGCAAATTCATTGAAATTCTTTATTTGTTACTCTCACACTCCGCTGTGGACATTAGTTGTGCAAATTCGTTGGGTTATGACCAGATGTGCACATGTGCTATGCTTCTTAGCTAAGTTGAGCTTTGCATGATTCGTTGAATCGTTTCGTTCGTTGGGATGCATGAGTAGGGGACGCATGCATCATAATTACATTATAACATGACATGCAATTTTGTGTAAGATAATGTTTAAATTTATTTGGTTTAATTGTTGTATGCTTAGTTTGATATTGTTATATGCATATTTCTTGTATGGTTATTTCCGTCACTGGGCATGGAGCTCATCCCCTACATTTCAGGAAATCCATTGGAGATAGACGCCGGTCAGACTCAACTGTAGGATTGGATTCGCTTGGAGCATTTAGTTTGGACCATAGCTTATTGATTTCCTTAGAACTTACTAAACTTAAATTTGAAGTTGTAAGACACAATAAGTGTCAATTTGATTTATTAGTTTTATCGCTAGACTATGGTTGGTGCTTCTACTTCCGACTTGTAGTTTGGGAAGCTTTAATTTCATTTGTTATTGGCTTTATCGGTTGGACTTGATATTAGACCTCCTATATGATAATGGATTTTTATTGTTGGACTATTGGTTTGATTCCATGCTAGATAAGGATTAATCCGATATGGGAATGTTAGTACTTGACATGGCGATATTATTGAAATGATTCCGCTTTCTGATCATTTTGAATTATGTTATCAGAGTTATATTAAAAAAAAACAGTGAGCCATGGCTTTGTCATTCTCGTAACTAGATCTTGTTCGATTCATGTGATGCTCCGTTTGTTGTTTTAGAATGGGCAGGTCCTTACAGTATGGTTTTCAAAGCTTTGGTTCAACCCTTAGGCTGTGTTGGGCCAAGAATTAAGAAGCCAAATTCATTTTAGGTGGAGGAGTAGAAATCTCTTTAGTTAGAGTAACTCGTCCAACAACCTATTGTTTAATGGATATCGATTCCTGCCTATTTATGAGACTAGTAAATTTGAGTTGTATAGATATGGTCGGAAGAGGAAATCGCAGAGGCAAGGCAGTAGCTACTCCTGTCGTGGAGCATCGTGAAGTTGTTCAGGAGTTCAGAGAAGGCGTGGTGGAAAACATTGAATCAGGGGGATCTACAAACCCTCCACCACCATCACGTCCTCCTCCCCCTCACCCGGAGCAACCTCCTTATCCGATAATCCCTGAGACCAGGGAAGTGTATCGAGTAATTCATGAGGCAATGGATGAGGTCACTAAAGGAGCAACCATAGAGCATCCTAGTGCTTCATCTTCAAGGACTACTGGAAAAACTAGAAAAATGATTGCTCTCAAAGAATTCAAGAGACAGTCACCTCCTGTAACACCCCGCCCTTTTCACATTAAATCAGAGTCTATTTTTTTTTTATAAATAAGTGATAAAATGATTGAGTCAAAAGAACCATAGGGTTCGGTCATGTGTATGGCCGAACCCCATGGACTGTAACGCCCGCCCCATTTTCACCGAAAATCAGAGGTCTATTTTTTTTTTAAAATAAAAGTGACAACGGGCACGGACGTCACGACGCGAGTTGAGTCCGAGCTTCTAAAGCCCGGCCCTCAACTGGCCAACCCTACGCGTACGCGGAACGAAGTCTACGAGAACGGTTTACGCGTATAAGGTAAGCTCGCGGAATATAATTATATGCGGAACATTATAATAGAGACTATCCTACCAGTTTTAGATAGAAGGGAAGATACATAACTAAATTACTAAAATACCCCTATGTTCATAATTATGTCTCAAAATGATAACGTCCAGAGTATAGTCCAAACCATAGCAAGAAATAAAAAATTATTACATGCCGGCAAGCTAAGCTACTTAAATTACAATTTTCCAAAATAAACTTTAATAAAGAAAGTAGCCACTATCCTAATCTCCTAAGCTTGACTCCCGGCGTGTCCACCGTTTCCGCCTTCTCCTGCGTCATCAGCTAGGGTAGAAGTAGGGCGTTAGTCAACGCGCCCAGTAGGACTCCGAGTAGGGCTAGCACATGGATTAGTGATAACACGCATACCGATACAATAAAATATAACAAAATAAGCATGTAATGAATGCTATGCCATGGGTGCCTATGTCATGTGTCCCACCCATCATCCGTATGATCATACAATGTATTGTCCTCATATTTTCTTCTCGGTCGCCCCGACGGAGCATGGACTCCGGTTATAGCCCTCAGGCTATCCCCATGTCTGATTCTCGGTCGCCTCGACGGAGCATGGACTCCGGTTTCATTATTTTCCCGCCCATGCCATCATGAGATGTACGTGCATTATGCTATGTAGTATATAGATAAACCATAAATTTAATATACCATACATAGCCATATAATGCATAATGTTAAAATATAATCCATAACACCATCATATAATTCATAAATTAAAACTCATCATAATACAAGTCCCATAATCATCAAAATAGATTAAAATAAACATCACATATCCACGGCTTAAAAAGAGGTAGGAATCCTACCAAATACCGCGTAGCGTTCCGTTACATTTCTTTTCGATAATCCGGTCGCCGATCACGTACCGTTTGCGACGTCCCGATACCTTATTACATTTACCGAATTAGTCCATACGTTTTTCCATGATTAAGTCCATAATTGATCCATCTACTTAGACCCATTAATGGCCATTAATTATGTTACAATTTCATCGAAAATCAGCCCTTAACTTAGCCTCATTTTCCGTGGTTTAAAACACATACATAAAATTCTATTTTTGGCCATTTCGAATATTCCAATGAGCGCCTAAAACGCAGCATCTATACGTTTCGTTTCATCATTCACATTGTATCGAGTTTTACTTTTAACCCACATAGGGTTCATGGCTCACCTTTATGGATGCCATTTTAAAGACTAATGTTTTGTCCCAAAAATAATCCATTTTAAAATTACTAACCTTCATTCATTTTGGCCCATTAAAAAAAAAAAAACCCATATCATACACTTTGTAAATCCATTTAAATTTTACCATTTTACTTACCCAAATTTCCATTTGCTTAACCACATGTATAAACCATAACTTAGCTCACAATTGACCTAAAAACATGGGTCATGGGTTCGGCCATACACCATGGCCGAACCCATGATGTCTTTCCCTCATTTTTAACTTGGATCCTTTATCACATTTAAAGTCCATTTACACCACCAACATTTCCTCACTATCTTCACAATTCAAAAATATTTAATCCACCATTTCCATCCTTTAATACCCATTTAAAAATCACATACCATACTCATAATTTCCAAACCTTAGAAACCATTAATCATTGAGCATTTAAGAGTCCTAACCCTAATGGATCACTAACCATGGGGTTCGGCCACCTTGTATGGCCGAACCCTATAGTCCATGATTTCTTTAAAACATCATACCTCCATTTAAATTAAATCATCCATTTAAATCACCATTTTCATCCCATTTAAACATCACATTCTATACTCAATAAATCCATTTAAATCTATCATTTTTCTCCATTATCTTTAAACATTATAATCTTAATAAATTACCCATTATTCACCATGGGGTTCGGCCATGCTACATGGCCGAACCCTATGGTCATCCATTCATTCCATTCTATGCCTTTCAAGGCCATGAAAGATCATCCATATTTTCATGAAATTTCTTATTTAAAACCTCTTAAAAAAAATCATCAATCACTTAGCAGTTATGAACCCTAACCCTTTCTCCATATTTTTCCATAATTCCATCATCCACCATTTACTTACCCACCATGGGGTTCGGCCATGCTACATGGCCGAACCCTATGGCTCACAATTCTTCCAATTTTTATACAATCCCATGCTTAAAAATTTAAATACAAACCATCCATAATCCATTTCTTAGCCTTCCATTTGATGGATCTTAGATCCAAGGCCCATGATGTTTTTGGCCATTATCTAATAAATGGATTCCATTTTTAACCATAAACAAAAATCTAAACTCTTGTTTAGAAATACTTACGGATCCGACGGCTCCTCAGGTCTTTCTTTCTCCTCTTGATTCCCTTAGCCTCTTTTCTTCTTCCTCTCCTTGTTTGATCGGCTAGATGTGCTTGATCAATGGTGAAACATGCTTGGATCGGCTAAGGTAGATGGGGTTTAGGTTGAGAGAGGAAGAGTATGGAGATGAGGGAGAGATCTTCAAAGGTCTTGGTGGCCCAAAGCTTGCCTTCTCCTTCTCTTTTCTTCTCTCTCTTCCTAAGTTTTTATTCTAAATTTTTTCCTTCTTCCTTAGTGCATGGGACGATTTTTGTGTGTGTGAGGAGGGATGGAGAGAGTGAAATGAGATACACCTTCATCTCATGTCTTTGGTTGACTTGGATCCCACTCTACATTAACTCCTCCCACCAACCAACATGCATTAATGGTGATGGTTGAGATAAATCCACCACTTTAAGCCAATGGTTTCATTTTGTGTTTTCTCAAGTGGTTTGTGTTTGTTGGAGTGGTTTTGACCATTTGACCATTTTAATTTTTTTTTAGGTTAATTAACTTAGATCAACTTGATCCCTAGGTTAATTTAATTAATCACTTCCCACTTAATTTAATCTCATTAAATTCCCTCTAAGATCCACCCATGGTTGACCATGTCAACCATGGTGGTTGGCCCCACTACTTTTGGGTCCCCACGCCACCTCAATGGGTGAGGTGGAGGTGGGCCCCATTGGCCATGTTACCTTGGTCCATTAATCACCTAACTTAGATGATTTAAATTTTTATTTAATGTATCCCTCTTATTGGATCACCATTGGGCCCATGGCCCAATTAAATTTTTGTCTTACCCATTTACCTTAGGGCTTAGCTACCTTGGCCCATTGGGTCCCATATGGCTCTTTGACCCAAATTGATTATCTTTGACCCAATTACTTACCATTGACCAATTAAATGTATTAATTCCAATTCATGGTTTATTGGGTAAACATTGGGCCCATGGCCCAATTAAATTCCCTCCTTACCTTAGGCTTACCTCAATTGGGTCCATTGGGTCCCAAATGAGTATTGGACCCAATTTGACCACCCTTGACCCGATTAGTCCTCATTGACCCATTAAATGGATTTCATCCAATCCATGGCCCAACTGGGCCATTCTTGGACCCTTGTCCCAATTTTTGATCCATTTGGTATTCCCTCATGTCAAAATTCAAATTAAAATCAATAAATGCCAAATATAGATTGATTTAAAATTTCAGGCTATTACATGGACTATTTTGATGGGATAATCGGATTAAGAATATGTGTGGAAATTATGAATTGTTATACGCTTTTGATTTAAAAATCACATATGGTTATTTAAGGATTTAGTATTAAAGTGATCAACCATGATAGATGATGGAACAAGGGATAAAAATCCATAGGGTGAGGTTCGGCCATGTAGTATGGCCGAACCCCACTAATGGTCATTTGGTGGACATAGTTGTTAACTTATAATGTAATTGGAGATGGATGTATGAAGGATTTAAAGGACCAAATTAAGTTGGTGAGGTTCGGCCATATTGTATAGCCGAACCCCACTAAGGAGGGTTTGTTATGGACATTAGTTATTAAGCAAAATTAAACAAGGGTTATGCAAGTGGCAAGATTGTAAATATGAATGAAATGTTCAAAGGAAAGAAGGGTCAAAATCAAAGTGGTAAGGTTCGGCCATGTTGTATGGCCGAACCCTACCAAGGTATGTTTGTAGTTGAGGTGTTTAATTAAGTTATTTGAATGGTCTGTTTGTGTAACGCCCCGCCCTTTCCGAGAATTTCAGAGTCTAATTTTTTTTTTAAAGTAATAATAAAACATCGAAAGAGAGCGGGCGGCGTCACGACGCGAGTTAAGTTCAGACTACCCAAGTTTGAACCTTAACTGGCCACCTATGTGTACATGGAATAGACCATGATTATGAATCACACATGGAACTAACATCAACATGCGGAAAAACCTAGATTAATTGCGGAATAAAAAGACTAGATAGCAAGTAACAGTCTCAACCATTAATTAAGATAAACCAACGATCCAAAGGTTATTAACCTAATCAAACCATAGCAAGTAATGAATTATTACATGTCCAACAAAAGTATTCAAATGTCAGTAATATAATGTAATCCAAATCCATCATTCAAGCGCTTAGGCTTGGCTTAGCTCCCCTCCCAGTCAACGACCTTTTCTTTTCCTTTACTTGTACCTGCATTCTCCTCTGAGGATAGAATTAGGGCGTTAGATCAACGCGCCCAGTAGGTTCCCAAATCAGGGCTACCACAAGTTAGCATATAAAACATGCATATACATATCATAATACATGATCACCAAAACAGGTAAAACAATGCTATGAAGTATGCACATGCAATGAGCATCTCCCATTATGTACATTCATAGACATCACTTGACGTGCCTTGCACCGACAAGGTAAATTACAACACACTTTCATCTCTTCATCATTGACTGATTCATATCACGTATGAGTCCTCCTGGCGGGACTCTCATCGCCTAAGGAGACCACTGTGACTATGATCATCATGTTACTCCTCCTGGCGTTGTCTTGCACCACCGAGGATGGACGTAACTCATAACTTGAAACACTGTAGAACCTCATTCATAATCCCATGTCTATGCATGAGATGCCAATGCCTGTATGCCATTTGTTAATGCATAATATATCATTTGAAACACATATAATAAAACAAGAGTCTCATAAGAAAACTGGGGTAAAACTGTGGTTACAAGTAGGTAGGAAACCTACTGAAGAATCACTTCAGCGTCCGTTCTTTCTTAGGCTTTATCCGGTTACCGCTCGCAGTCGTGCACCGTCACAGAGATCCGTCACCTTATTCACATAAATCATGGACCAACTTTAATCCCTTACTTTATTTGATTCCCATTTTTGAGTCTAAGTCCACCAATTCATGATTGAGTCTCTAACTGATCATAAACCTATGTTCATTAATGATCTTTAACCACGTTACAAGATTATCATAAATCAGCCCTTAACTTAGCCTCTTTTTCCATTGATTAAAACACATAAATAATTTAATCCATAACTGGTCCATACACTTAGATCCATTAATGACTTACCAATCGAATCATTAAAATTAGTCCTTTTAATTTAACATAACCACCATTTATCCTACCGGATTAACAACGACCACTGAAAATACTCAAAACCGTACTCTTCAATTCAGTCGACTGAATCAGGAGTTCAGTCGACTGAATCAGGAGTTAAGTCGACTGAATCACAGATTCAGTCTACAGATTTTGAATTAGATTGTCTGTTTGTTCTGCCAGTTCAGTTTCAGTCGACTGAAACACCCATTCAGTCGGCTGAATTATCAACCATCCATTCACGTGTTTAATAAGCATCCCTTCAGTCGACTGAATCATATATTCAGTCGGCTGAAACTTCCGGGATCCTTTTCTTATCCGAGACGTTTGTGTTCAGTCCACTGAATCATAAGATTCAGTCGGCTGAAACCCAGAAACTCGTTTCTGATTCGTCTATTATCAGTTCAGTCGACTTAATCTCTGATTCAGTCGGCTGAACCTCCCAGAACTTCGTTTCTAGTTCGTTCATTGTCTGTTCAGTCGACTGAATCTCTGATTCAGTCGGTTTGACTGTTTGTCAGTCCTTTCCATCTTTTAAACCACTGATTTAGATCATAAGAACTTCAGCCTTTTCTGACATTCAGATACAGGTTTATAATCCTTTCAATAATATGTATTTGATTCTTAAATCAAACCCAAAAATCAGTCCATAAAACCCATGGTTTTCATGTTTCCAAAACATGAAAACCAAGCAATCTTTCACATGGGGTTCGGCCCTTCATGGTGGCCGAACCCAATGGTCATCTTTATCATTTCTAAACCTCCATTAATCAAGGTTAAAACCTTGGTATATTCAGCCAAAACCATGGCCCAATACACACCCATTTTATTAATCCAAAAGTCCATAAAACACTTACCAAAATCCAAGCTCTTCCTATTGCCTTTGCTCCTTGCCTTCTTCCTTTTATTTCTTGCTGGTTTAAGCTTGAATAATTGGTGCCAAAAACCTCTGCTGTTCCACTTAAGAAAACGAATTGGAGAGAGGGAGAGAGAGATGGAGAATCTTGGCTTTTCAATGGTGAAAAACGGCCAAGATGGTGTTTGTTTCCTTTAATAATTCAACCCTCAAAACCCCTCCACTTCCTCATCAATTCTTGCCTAAACCAATGGGACACTTGCTGCCAACAAATGCACCCATTGGCATTCCAACGTTGAAGGCTTGGGGTTTCCAAATGGAATAGAAACCCCCCATATTCCCATTTAATGTTTTGCATGAAACTCACCATAACAAGTCCCCAACGTGTGGGACTTGTTTTGGGTTTGGTTGAGATCACAACACCTCCTCATATTCCACTTGACTCACTGAATTTACAGCCCATTTGACTTCCATTTTGACTCACTCAACTCAATGGCTTAACTCACCATATTAAACATCATATATTAATTACACTTGAGTCAACTCATTCTTAATTCAAATTAAATAAAATCAGTTCCACATAACCTGATTTAACTCACCATTGAACTCATTTGTGGGCCCACACGGTCGGCTGTGGTCAACAAAGTCAACCCGACCCGTTGGGTCCCCGTTTAGCTCTTTGACCCATTTTTTGACTCCATGACCCAATTACGGTATTTTGGTCATTTGTAAATGGTTTTCACATATGGATCAAGCCTACCCATTTCTTCTCCACTTGATTTCCAATCAAATAGGCTTAACCCCATTTAATTTAAATTCACAAAACAGTCAAATAATCCAGTAAGACCCGATGGGTCCCATTTGGGCCCTTTGACCCATTTAGCCATTTTTTGACCCAAATGATGAAAATCACCCATCCAATCAAACTTAACATTCATGATGTGCTCATATGATTTTAATTTGAGGAATGGGCCCCACTATTTCCTTACTTAACATCACAAAATAATTATTTTAACAACTCGGGGGCATTTTCATAATTTTCTACTACATTGAGAAATTGGGGTGTTACAGTTTGGGCTTAAGAATCCAAAGGAGGGATTAAAACAAAATAAGTGAGGTTCGGCCATGGTGTATGGCCGAACCCCACAAGGTTGCATTTGGTGGATTGGGGTTTGTATATAAGTTATTTGTATGGTTTTGGTTACATAAAAAGAGAGACCAAATTTAAGTGGGTGAGGTTCGGCCATGGGGTATGGCCGAACCCCACAAGGTGATTTTTGGGACTTAGACTTGGTTGGAAATCAAATGGTTATGTGTTTGACTTATTGTTATATAAACAAGGTAACGGGACTTCTTGAATGGTGCTCAAATCGTGAACGGGTGACGGTTTAAGAAGAGCGGACAATTTAAGTGAACATTGAGTAGGTTTCCTACCTTTTTGTAACCACAATTTATACTTGTTGTTTTATCTTGATTTTTATGAGATATGTGTTAAACTATTATGTTTCAATGTGGATTTGAATGTTGAAGATTTATTTACAAATGGCATATATTCATTGACATCTCATGCATGGCATGGGGTGATGGTTTTGTAACCGGAGGCCATGATCCGTCGGGGCGTCCGTAAGGCAATTGTGGGAAGACCTTAATGATGAGAATCCCATCAAGAAGAATCCGGAGACCACACTCCATCGGGGCGTCCGAAAGACCACTGTGTGGTACCTTGATGATGAGAATCCCATCAAGAGGAGGTTATGTATACTTGTAATGGGTGGGACTCATTACATTTGCATACATACATAGCATTGTTTTTATAAGATTTTGATGATCATGCATTATTATGTTACATGCATGTTTTATACTAACCTTGTGGTAGCCCTAATCGGAAACACCTACTGGGCGCATTGTTCTAACGCCCTATTTCTATCCTTAGTGGATGACACAGGAAAGGGAAAGGTCGAGGATCGCGAAGGAAACCAAGCATAGGAGCTTGGGCTTTTGAATGGACTTATTTATGGATATTTTGTTTAAGTTTACAAGAACATGTAATTTGTTAGCTACATGTGGGCATGTAATAATTTAGTATTATTTGTTATGGTTTGGTATGGTTTGGAATGAATGTTTAAGTTTAAGATAACTTTGGATAAACGACTATGTACTTTGCTATCTAATAAAATGGAGTAGTCATAGGTTCCATTATAATCCGCCTTTAGTTTTAAGTAATTTTCCGTAACGATTATACTTTACTATGTGAGAACCATTCTCATGGACTTAGTCCATGCTCACATAGGCTTGGCCAGTTAAGGGTCGGACTTTAGAAGTCCGGACTTAACTCGCGTCGTGACACTCCGCTCTTATCACTTATTTATTAAGAAAAAAATAGACTCTGATTTATAGTGAAAAAGGGCGGGGCGTTACACCTCCCAAGTTTAAAGGTGGCCCAAATCCTCTGATTGTTCATATTGGATTAGAATAATAGAGAAAATATTCAAGACCATAGATATCAATGATGATGAGACTCGAGTAACACTGGCAAGCTACCAACTAGTTGAAGAAGCAGGTCAGTGGTGGGATGAACTGTTTGAGACTAGATCTGAAACTCCAGTAGTCACTTGGAAAGATTTTATTGAAGAGTTACTAGAAAAGTACTTCCCACAGGTTATTCGGGAAACTAAAATGGTTGAGTTTTTGAATGTTCGCCAAGGATCTGACACTGTGGCTCAATATGAGACCAAGTTTATCGAATTGGCCAGGTACTCTCCTGAACTTGTCAAAATGAAATGTTAAAGGCCAGGAAGTTTGAACAGGGATTGAATGAAATAATTCAACATACAGTGATACCTATGAGGCTCGCCACTTTTTATGAAGTTGTTCAGAGAGCAAAGTTGACAGAAGATACATGGGCCAGATTATATGGAAGAGGAAATGAGTTCTCTTTGAAAAGAAAATCCTTTATTAGTAACAAAATAAGAAAAAAAAAACTGATAGATTTTCTCAGAAGAAGAAAGTTCCTGCTAAGACAGATAACTCTGCACCGACTTAATTACAATGCTATAATTGTAAGAAATGGGGTCATACAGCTAACAAATGCAGATTGCCTAGGAGCGAAAATTGCTATAATTGTGGCAAGAGCGGACATATGATTAAAGATTGTCACGAACCAAACAGACAGAATCCTGGGAATCCACTTTTACAGAATGACAATCAGCAGAACAAAAGACATGGACGACCGCCCCAAACTAATTAGGGCCGTGTGTATACCGATACTCTACATGTTGGTGATATTATCGAACCGGCTATTATGCAAGGTATACTCCTAATTTTTGGCATCTGGGCTAAAGTTTTGTTTGACTCTGGTGCATCGCATTCTTTTATATCATCTATGTTAGTTGATAAGTTGGATTTAGACAAGGATGAACTGGATGAGCTTGTACATATTACGAAGCCATTGGGTAGATCCACTACAGTAAGAAAAAATTGTCGTTCTTGTGTTATAGCAATTAGTGGAGTTAATTTAGAAAGTGACTTGCTAGTTTTGGGTATGTTTGGTTTTGAAGCCATTTTGGGTATGGATTGGTTGACGACTTTCAATGTAATCTTAGACTGTTCCAAGAGGAAAGTATCTGGTAGAACATCTACAGGTATACCTTTAGTGACAGATTGAGTCTCACCCCTAAACCTTATTTACCTCTTAAAAGAGTCTTTGGTCAGGTAGCTAGCTTGGGCTGGGAAAATTTAGAATCTTCAGACATGCAGTTACCCAGAGTGGTGTGCGAATTACCTGATGTGTTTCCAGAGAAGGTGACCAGTTTACCTCCTCATCAAGATGTCGAATTTTCTATAGACTTAATTCCTGGTACTGCACCTATTTCTATGTCTGCATATTGAATGGCACCAGTAGAGCAAGAGGAGATGAGAAGTCAGTTGAGTGATTTATCAAAAATTGGATTCATTCGATCTAGCACCTCACCTTGGGTAGCCCCAGCCTTATTTTGTTAAAAAAAAGGATGGTTCGATGAGGCTTTGTATTGATTATAGACGACTGAATAAAGTCACTATAAAAAACAAATATCCCTCCCCAGAATTGATGACTTGTTTGATCAATTGAGAGGATCCAGGTATTTCCTTAAAATTGATCTTCGATCCGGATACCATCAATTGAGAGTCAGAGAAGGTGATATTGCTATGACATTTCGTACAAGATTTGGCCTCTATGAATTCGTTGTGATGCCATTTGGAATAACCAATGCTCCTACAACGTTTATGGATTTAATGAACAAAATTTTTAGACCTTACCTGGATAACTTAGTGGAAGTCTTCATTGATGACATATTGATTTATTCATCAACTGAAGAATGCCATGAGCAGCACTTGAGAATTGTTCTAAAATTGTTACGAGATCATCAACTTTGTGACAAATTTAGCAAGTGTTAATTTTGGTTGGATAAAATGTAATTTTTGGGACATGTAGTCTCGGCTGAAGGAGTGGCGGTAGATCCTGCTAAGGTAGAGGGTGTACTGAAATGGAAAAGACTATGAAATGTCTTCGAGATCCATAGCTTCTTGGGTTTGGCAGGATATTATAGGAGATTTATCAGATATTTCTCCAAACATGCAGCACCTACGACTAGGCTGACCAGAAAGGGTGTTAAATTTGTTTGGGGAGAAACTTGTGAACAAGCATTCCAAGAGTTGAAGACAAAATTGACATCCTCGCCAATGTTAGTAATTCAAGAAAGAGGTCGTTATATAGTATATTGTGATGCTTCCAAAGATGGTTTAGGTTGTGTGCTAATGCAGAATGATCAGGTTTTGGCTTATGGTTCTAGACAGTTGAAAGTAGATGAATAAAATTATCCCACGCATGATCTGGAATTAGTTATTGTTGTTTTTTCTTTGAAAATTTGGAGGCATTATTTATTCGGTGAGCATTTTGAAGTATTCTCTGACCATCGCAGTCTCAAATACCTGTTCACGTAGAAAGACCTTAAAATGCCATAGTGCAGATGGTTGGAATATTTGGGAGACTTCAACTTTGAGATCTTCTATCACCCAGGAAGAGCCAATGTTCTTGTTGATTCCCTAAGCTGGAAGTCAAGAGGTTTAGTGGCATGTTTGTTCGTTGATTGAGATTTGGCAGATTTGGGTAGTATGGTGACGCATTCTAGTTTGTATGATTTTGTTTTGAAATGCCAACAGAATGATAGAAGCGCAATGAGAATTTTTTATTTGATCTCTAGGGAAAACAGACCGAAGGGTTTGATAGTGAGGACAGATGGTGGATTCTTTTCCAAGGAAAGCTATTTGTACCCAAGTTTGAACAGTGTAGAGAAGAAGTGCTCAAACATTTTCATCACAACCTTTTTGTAGTACATCCAGGTAGCACCAAGATGTACAAGAACATGCATCGCTAGTTTTGGTGGAGAGGCATGAAAAGAGATGTAGCCAGATTTGTAGCTCGATGTCTAACTTGTCAACAGATAAAACCTGAATGGTAGAAGTCTGAAGGTGAATTACAACCTCTTCCAATTTCAGAATGGAAGTGGGAGCGTGTTACCATGGACTTTGAGAGTGGGTTCCCGAGGTCGTCAATAGGACATGATGCAGTTTGGGTGGTAGTGGACCACTTAACTAAGTCAACCCATTTTATAGCCATGAAAATAAAAGACTAGCTGAAGACTTTGAACAAATTGTATATTGATAGAGTTGTCTATTCTATCAGACAGAGTCTCCAGATTCATTTCCCAATTTTGGCAGAGTCTTCAGAAGGAACTGGGTACACAACTTTATTTTAGCACGGTTTTCCACCCTCAGAGTGATGGACAATCTGAAAGGAGCATTTATATTTTGGAGGATATGCTTCGAGCTTGTATACTAGACATGAAAGGAAGTTGGGAAGATCATCTATCCATGGTGGAATTTGTTTATAATAATAACTACCAATCCAGCATTAAGATGTCACCTTACGAAGCCTTGTATGGTAGACCCTATAGGTTACCTTTATGTTTGGGAGAAGTTAGTAACAAGATTATCTTGGGACCAAATATGGTTCGAGAGATAATTGAGAAGGCAAAGCTAGTTCGACAGAGATTAATCACAGCACAAAGTCGACAAAAGTGTTACGCAGATCGAAGGCGTAGACCTCTGGAGTTTGCAGTTGGCGATGTATTGTTTATGATCTCTCCTCGTCGCGGTATTCAGAGGTTTGGGAAGAAGGGAACTTATCTCCTACATATATTGGACCGTTCGAAATCTTGGATAGAGTTGGAGAAGTGGCTATCAACTTGCATTTCTACCTCAGCTTGCTCGAGTCCATACTGTGTTCCATGTATCGATGCTTCAAAGGTACCTTTCAGACCCTTCTCACGAGCTGAATTGGGAAGATGTTGAAGTCATAGAGGACGTGTCTTATGAAGAAAAGATAGTCAAGATTTTGGATTCGAGAGAGCAGATTCTTCGGATTCTTTAGTGCATATATTGTGGCAACACCATGGAGTGAAGGGATCTACTTGGGACTGAAAGGACGTGATCCAGGAGTTGTACCCATACTTGTTTGATAACCAAGGTATGTACCTTAGTAAAATTTGGGGCGAAATTTCTTTTAGGGGGTATGTTGTAACGACACGACCCAAACTAGTGGGTCATGGTCAAGTTAGAGTTAAATCGGGTAGGTCCTAATCGGGTAATTGCTTATTTTAGCAAAATTGTTTGATTGTGTGTCAGACAATAGAATTTTGAACTCTAAACCCCCAATATGTGTTTATCGTAGTCTATTTTGTGTGATATCGGAGCCCACAATGGTTAAGAAATTTATTTGAATTTTGTTATCCAAAGTTTTAATTTTGGATTCACTTTTGGCAACTTTCTAAATTCGGAAGCTGTTAATTTTGGAAACTTTCCAAATTTAGATATTTCTACATTAGTGTGTTATCAGGGTTCACAACTGTCAAGGAAAATTACTGGAATAATATTATTCAAATTTTAAATTTTGTATCCAAATTTGGGAACATTATAAAATTAGCATTTTGTGGGACCCATATTATTTTATATCTACTAGGTCGATAAAATAAAAAATTTGATTTTTGGAAACAAGATTTAGTTTTTGAAAAATTCAATTAATTTTGGAAATCAAGTTGGAGTTTTAGTGAGCCATGGTCCCACATGATTTTATTTGGAAAAGAGTTTAATATCTATATATATATATAACCAAAAGTCCAAAACTCATTGGAGAGAGAATCTAGTAAATTCGTTGGTGGCACAAATCCTTTTTAGTAAGGAGTTTTTTTTTTTTAAAAGAAGAGTTAAAAAAGTACAAGAAAAAGAAAAAGAAAATAAAGGAGGGCAAATCCAATTATGATTTCCCCCATGACGGACCATACCCAAATATAAAACAAGGATTCTTGTATTGCATAGTGCAATACACAACCTTGGAGTTTTTTTTCTCTCCTCTCCATCGTTTTCTCTCTCCTCTCTCTCTCCTTGGCATATGTCAAGGGCATCGGATATAGGGGTTTTATTTGGCTTTTCTTTGGTTTTTGTCTTGGGTCTCCATCTTCTCTAAGAGGTAAGTTCATATTTTCCATGAATCTTATGTGATTTTCGTTGGGTTTTCTTGATTTTTCAACTTTTTCCCTTTGGTTTTCTCTCTCAAACTTTGATCAGATCTCCATGTTTTTATAGATTAAATTCCAACTTGGATATGAGAGGAAGAGGAAGAGAAGGAAAAGGAGGACTGATAAAAACAATTGAAATCAATTAAAAATTAAAGAATCCGTATGGATTTTCAAAGAAATTCGGGTAAATTCACTCTGCAGTCCCAATCTGCGTACCTTACACGAAAAATTCCATAACTCGGGCATCTGATGGAAGTTTTTAACGAAATTTGTTTTGATGGAGTCAAATTTGATAGATATAGTTTCTATCCAAATTTTGAAGCAAAATAAGGTGATTATATATCCCATATATGATCTGAAACACGGACCAAAATCCGGTTCAGATCTGAGATACAATTTTGTTGGTTTTACTATATAAACCATAACATGTATTCCTGGTGTTGAAATGACTTATAATTGTGCCTATTCTGATTAGAACGAAAATATATATCTCCAGTTAAAATATGATGAATTTTAAATGAGATTGATACCCAAAACAAAGTCTGTAAGTCGGACCTAGTTGTAGACTGCTGAAAACAGACAGTTTTACAACGCTGGATTGTGGAATTTTTATCTCGATTTATGATCATCGAAACTGTAAAAAAATTGTGTCTAAACTGATTCTTATGAAGATATCTACCTCCATTAAAAATGTAAGAGGGAAAATCATTGATTTGAAGGGTCCAATATTGTCTGTAAGACAGAAACCTTGGATGAGAATATAAATTGTTGGGCAGTGTACATGTCTGAGTATTTTGATCATAACTCGGGTTATAAATGTTCGTTTCGGATAACCAAATATCGTTGTAATCCTCTCTCAAAGTCCTATCACTATACTAATATGAGACCTTTTTTTTATTCTAGCTAATACAAGAAAATTCTACAATATAAGTCAAATTCTGCTCTGTTTAAATCTTTTAAACCTTAGACTAATTGTATTTTGTTTTGTACCCCTTAGATATGATTTGTTTGGACATAATAAATTAGGTATATTTGTCGAATTCCTTGATTTAAAAAAGAGTTAAATAAAATAAAGTTATAATGGTCCAAAAGTCTAATCAATGACAGTAAATTCGGGGACCTGAAGCTTGTTGGAGCTTGGATTTGGTGCTGTCTGAACTTAATAAATTGCAAAGCTTAGGTGAGGGAGACTTAACCTTGTTTATTGTACTATTTTGATTATTTATTGTTCGGAAATCCGAGTTGAATGTTTGGATTGTATGTTGAAATGTTAGTATGAGCCTTTTGTGAATGCATTGGTTGGATATCATGTGTATATTGAAATTGTCGACGCAGTTTATAATTATTATTCGTCGTATTTTCATTAAATTGATTAACACATGTAATAGTTGTTATTCGTCGTGTGTTTATTGAAATTATTAACACATGTTATATTGTTAATCATTTATTGTGATCATGTTGATGGGATAAATGATATGGCATCCATGCATGAAATATTGTTGGTTCGTCATGCATGAACATCCACTTGGGGTGGGTGATTTGTATCGTTGATTCCGGTCGTCAACCCTGCACTCCTTTGGGGATATTCGTTGTGTAAATTCATTGAAATTCTTTACTCGTTAGACTCGCACTCCCTTGTGGACATTCGTTGTGTAAATTTGTTGGGTTATGACCAGATGTGCACATGTGCTATGCTTAGCTAAGTTGTGCTTAGCATGATTCGTTGATTGGTTTCGATCGTTGGGATGCATGAGTAGGGGACACATGCATCATAATTACATTATAGCATGACATGCAATTTTGTGTAAGATAATGTTTAAATTGTAACACCCCGGATTTTCAAACTATGGATATATATGAAATTTGCCCATTTAATTTGTGAATTAATGGATATGGACCTTAGATGGGTAAGGTGTTGGGTCAATTGCCCAATTAGGACCCAACGGATTGTGGATATGGTTCAATTGAATTAAATGGGTAAGATGTATTTAATTGGGTCAAAATTGGTAATTGGGTCAAAATGCCCAATTGGGACCCAATGGGTCGTGGTTGACTTGGTTGACCACCAAGCGAGTTCAAGCTTAATTAAATTGGGCTTAGTTAAGTTGGAATGGAATCAAGTGATTGAATTGATTTTTAAGTGAGTTAAAAGAGTTGAATTAAAGAAGTGAGTTGAGTTAAAAGGTTGAGTTGATTGGAAGCTAGTGGGACATTAATCTCAAGTGAGTGGAGTGGGAAGGTGGAGAGGTGCATCCCACCAAGACCAAGTCAAGGTTACACGTTGGAGGTGTGGGAGTGTAACGCCCGCCCCTTTTCCCCGAAAATCAGAGTCTATTTTTTTTTTTAATAAAGTGACAAAGGGTACGGACGTCACGACGCGAGTTAAGTCCGAACTTCTAAAGCCCGGCCCTTAACTGGGCAACCCTATGTGCGCGTGGAACGAAGTCCACGAGAACGGTTTACACGTAGACGTGAGCTCGCGGAGTATAACTTAATGCGGAATATTGTAATAAAGACTATCCTACCAGTTTTCAGATAGCAGGGAAGAAGCATTCATTTAATTACTAAATACCTCAAAAGCATAATGTCCAACATAAAATCCCAAAACATAGCAAGTAATCTAAGTTATTACATTTTCGACAAGCTATACTACTTCAAATTACATTATCCAAAATAAACATAAATAAATGAAGCAGTCGCTTCCCCAAGCTCCTAAGCTTGGCTCCCGTCTCCCCTCCGTTCCGCCATCTCCTGCTTCATTAGCTAGGGAAGAAGTAGGGCGTTAGACAACGCGCCCAGTAGGACTCCGAATAGGGCTAGCACATGGATTAGTAATAACAGACACATGAAATCATATAAGGAAAACTATAAGATGAATGTCATGCCATGGGTGCATTATGTCATGTGTCCCACCCATCATAATGTCATATCCCCCTTGACAGAAAAACCTCATCAAGATATCCCCATGCTTGCTCCTCGGTCGCCCCGACGGAGCATGGACTTCGGTTATAGCCTATTAGGCTATCCCCATGAATGCTTCTCGGTCGCCCCGACAGAGCATGGACTGCGGTTTGTTTATTTTTTTCCGCCCATGCCATGCATGAGATATAGTGCATTATGCTATGTTAAATATATATAACTCATAGCATTAATATAGAATTCATAGCCTTGCATCATACTATGTATATAAATCATAACCATTAAAACCCACCATAAAACATATCATATAAATAAATCATAACCATTAAAACGCACCATAAAAACATATCATATAATTACCAAAAATAAGTCAAGAACCATCACATAACAACTAATCCACGGTTTACAAAAAGGTAGGAATCCTACCGAATAGCAACTCGCGTCCTTTTAAGGTTTCGTCCGACAATCTGGCTACCGACACACGTACCGCTCGCGATATCCAATACCTTATTACATACACATAATCAGTCTATATTTTAACTATTTCTAAGTCCATTAAACATTTCCAAGTCCATATGAAAATCGGTCACTATTTAAGTTTTGCGGGTCCCATTTAATCCATTATATATTTTAAGTACATGAGTCTAAAATCAGCCTCCTAGGCTTTATTTAACCCTACATAATGCTACTACTTAGAATCCCTAAACCCATGATCATCTCCCATGGAGTTCTTCATTTTAGCCATTATTTACGGTTTTGCCACTACCTCTTCTCCATGGTTAATTACTCATTCACCCTTGCCTAACCAAGTTCATAATTGATCATAAACCTGGATCTCTAACTTAGGTCCATTAATGACCCATTCAACCATGGCACATGACCATTAAAATTATCCATTTAATTTACTTAAACTCCATTAACCTAACATACAAATACACATTAATCTTAGGCCTTAATTGGTTCACAAAATGGGTCCATTGATGTCTCATCACCCACAACCTAACAACACTAGAAAAATTAGCCATTTAAACACTCTAACCCTCATTCATTTCTCCTATACATAATACCAATTTAATCCACAAGTTTACCCACAAATGGGTCATGGGTTCGGCCATACACCATGGCCGAACCCATGATGCCTTTATCCCATTTTTTTTCTTTGGTCTTTTTACACATTTAAACCCACCATAAGCCCTTCTATGAAAGGGCTCAATTTATACATTTAAACCACCATCCTTAATCACATTTAAGTCCATTTACATCCATCAACAAACCACCATACAACCATCATTTTCCATTCATTTTTCCATTACTTCACATACATCATTATTCCACAATTTCACCATTTGATCACCATAGGGTTCGGTCATACACCATGGCCGAACCCATGGTTCATGATCCATCATCCATTGATCCCCTTTTTAACCATAAAACAATTACACTCATCCATGGATTCCATCATAAAACCTCTTCAAAAACTACTTACATTTAATCATTTACACCCTAAAAATCATACACATTCTCCATGACTTCCACCCTTATAAACCCTAACAAAATACAATTCACTTACCATGGGGTTCGGCCATACTACATGGCCGAACCCTATGGCCCTTGATTCCAAAACATACACCTCCATGCTTAATTACTAAATTACATAATGTCCTCCATTCCTTAAAACCCAAACAAATTCACACATTAATTACATAACCCTTAATCCATTTTTTTTCCCTAACCCTAATTTATCCATTAGGGTTTCCTCCACTTTCCATCCTTCCATTTGACGGATTTAAAATCCATGGCATAAAATCATTTGGCCACCATTAAATTTAACAAAATGAATCCCAAATCTTAAACCCTAAAAATCCAAAACTCTTGTTTAAGAAATACTCACAATCCGTCGTCTCCTCCGACTTCCTCCACTCCCGTCGACTTCCTTAGCCTCCTTTCTCCTTCCTCTTGATCTTTGGTCGGCCAAGACGCTTGATCAATGGTGAAACCCTCCAAACTTAGGATCGGCCAAGGTGGGGTTTGCTTGAGAGAGGGAGAGGGGAAGATGATGAGAGGGAAGACAATAGACCATGATCTTAGAGTAATGGACTAAGAAACCCACTTCTTTATTCTCTCCTTCTCTTCTTTTATCCTTAGCTTTCTTCTTCTTTCTCTTGGTTTTCTTCCTTTCCCTTCTCCTTAGGTGTGAGACGTTTTTTTTTTTGGAGAGTGAAAGAGATGGAGAGAATAAAATGAAGAGGGGATAAATGATGGGGAAAAATAATGCTTATCTTAAGTTACACTTTACCATTTATTTCCTCCCACCAACCCACCTTAGATTTTTATCTTACTTTATAGTGGTGGTTGGGGATAACCACCACCCAACGCTTTTGGGTGTTAAGATAGATGGCTTTTGGTCTTCTTTGACAATTGGACCACCTTTTGTTTATTTTATTTAATTAATTAACTAGATAATTACTTAGGTTTATTTATTTCCTACTTAATTTAATTCCATTAAATTCCCTCTAAGTAATCCACCCATGGTTGACCAATTACCATGGTGGTCGGCCCCATCAAACCTTGGGTCCACACGCCACCTCACTTGGTGAGATGGAGGTGGGTCCCATTGGACCATATAACCTTTGTCAACTTCAAATTAACTTAGGTGATTTGAACCCATTCAATTCATTCCAATTGGATCACCATTGGCCCATGGCCCAATTACATTTTCATCTTACCCATTTACCTTAAGGCTTACATCATCTTGATCCATTGGGTCCCAAATGGGTATTGGGCCCAATTTGATCATCCTTGGCCCAATTGACCATCATTGACCCTTTAAATGATTTTAAATGCAACCCATGGTCTATTGGGCCACACTTGGGCCTTCGTCCAAATTTTGGTCCATTTACCACTTATTCCATCAATTTTCCCAATTTTCATCATTAAAATAAACAATATTCACATATTCATTAATTTACAAATTCCGAGCAATCACAGGGAGTTTCATCTCATGGGATGAAACTCCAAAGGCTCATTGATGAGGAGATGAAAGGGTTTTGGGGGTTACATAATTCAAACCCATAGCACACGTTGGAGTGATGGGAGCTCATCTCATGGAGAAATCCCCAAATGGGTCATTAATGGGAGGGGACGGTTTTGTTGTTACAGAAGGTAACCAAGGGCAAACGGTTGAGAGTTTCATCTCATGGATGAAACCCCCAAATGAATCACTAATGGAGGTGGACGGTTTTGTGGTCTAAAGTCAAGACTACACCTTGGAGACATGGGAGTTTCATCTCATGGATGAAACCCCCAAATGAACCAGAATGGGAGGAGAAAGGTTGGTGGAGGTTACACAAAGGCATACCCATAGCACCGTTGGAGACATGGGAGTTTCATCTAAAGGATGAAACCCCCAATGTAAGTATCAATGAGAAGGTAATGAGTTATGGGAGTTACAAGAGGGTGTTACAAAAAGGCACCACCCTTGGCCGATCACCCTCATTTGAACAAAACAAGTTTTGGTCTTCATCTCACTCTCTCCCTCTCTCAAGGCCGATCACTCGCTTGAACAAAGGAGAAAAGACTTAAGAGTTTTCTATCTCAAGCCTCTCTCTCTCTCTCTCTCTCAAACCCACACTCTTGGCCAAACCCTCTTCTTGAAGTTTCATCTCAAGACCTCTCAAGTTCACACACTCTGTAATACCCAGCCCTTTTTCATTTTTCCTTTCCGAAATCAGAGTATATTTTTTTTTTTTATAATAGAGTAAAGTGATAGAGCGCGGGACGTCACGACGCAAGCTAAGTCCGAACTTTCAAAGTCCGACCCTTAACTGGCCGACCCCATGTGTGTATGGACTCAGTCCAATAAAATGGTTCACACATACAATATCAACTTGCGGAATAAAATCATAACCTGCGGAATCATAACATCAAAATGCGGAATCATAATAGAACCAAGTTACATTCCATTCGGATAGCAAAGTACGTCAAGTCTATAATCATTATTATCAAATCATAATTATTCAGTAAAATATCCAACCATAGCAAATCCAACTAAGTTATTACATCCGAACTCTAGATACTCAAAATACAAACCCATGAGTATTTTAAACAAATAAAAACTAAAAGCGTTCCGAGCTCCTATGCTTGTCCCTATCCGCGTTTTCCTCGTTTCCTGCATCATCCACTAAAGGGTAGAAGTAGGGCGTTAGTACAACACGCCCAGTAGGTATTCCAATTAGGGTTAACACATGGGCTGGTACCAATAATTCAGATATAATATATATCAAAACCAGTTACAGTAAATCATTCCATACTTTCAAAAGATTGTATCCAAAATAGTGTATGATAATAGAGATCCAATCATACCGATAAAACCAGAAACCTTGCATGATAATAAAAATCATAATCATGTTGATTCAATGCCATGCCATGCTATCATATGCAATAAGTCTCGCCCATCACAAAATATAGGTATAATCTTGATGGAATTCTCCTCATCAAGGTATCTTCCTGGTGGAATGCTCATCACCAAGGTCTTCTCTCTTGATGGAATTCTCCTCATAAGGTATTTCCCACAGTTGCCTTACGGATATACCGACGAAGTGTGGGCTCTTGTTATTTAGTATCCTCTTGATGGGATTCTCATCATCAAGGTATCCCCTGATGGAATGCTCATCGCCAGGGTCTTCATATATAGTATCCTCTTGATGGGATTCTCATCATCAAGGTATCCCCCACTAGTGCATTACGGACTCCCCGATGGAGTGTGGATCCCCAGTTACCTGTCATCCCTCCCATGCCATGCATGAGATGTAAATACCACATGCTATGCAATTATACAAAATCATAGCATTTAAAAGATCATATTTAAAACACATGTTATTTTATCAAATAAACATAGGATGTAAAATCACCATTTGAAACATATCATTTGCAATATAAAATCATCAAAAATAAGATAAAGACAATGTACATAAACCCATTGTTTCAAAGAGGTGGAATCCTACTAAATATTGTTACGTGTCTTTGCGTCTTTCGTCCAAGATTCGATCACCGATCGTGCACCGCTTGCGAGATCCCGTTACCTTATAATATAACAATTTATAATAACCAAGTCCCACTTGATTTTCAAAATTCCAAGTCCATAAACAAAGCTCCATGGGGTTCGGCCATACACCATGGCCGAAACCCATGGTCTACCATTTTTGTCCATAATTACAATAATGCCATTGAGCCTAACCATAGACTTCTTTCTTGTTTAGATTTCAAATAATCATTCATACTTCCAAAGCACATAATCCCATAAAATAATTCATGGGGTTTGGCCATGGTGTATGGCCGAACCCAATGTTCCATATTTTTCACATAATTTACAAAAATGCCACCCATGGCTATTATTCCATAGTCCCATCTTTTCCATCATTAAAACAGTTGTCTAAGTTAATGTCTAATCCACAAATCATCATAGGTCCATAAAATAAGCTTCATGGGGCCGAAACCATGATCCTCCAATTCAACCATTATTTACAACCTTGCCACTCCTTAAAATTAACCAATAATCTGATCCTTGCATCATTAAACATAAACCATAATTTGATTCATGGGGTTCGGCCATGTGTATGGCCGAACCCATGATGCCTAAATTTCCTTAAACAATCTCCACCCTTCCATAATTGGAAGGTTTCCACAATTAAACTCCAACTTTCCATAAATGGAGGGTTTCCATAATTAAATACCAACTTTCCATAAATGGAGGGTTTCCATAATTAGCAACTACCTTTCATAATTGGAAACTTTCTAAGTTTAGAAAACTCCTTTCCAAAATTGGAGTGCTTTCCAATTTAGCCACCCCTTCCATACATGGAAGCTTTCTAAATTTAGCAACCTTCTTTCCAAAATTAGAGGCTTTCTACTTTTAGGAACTCCTTCCATAAATGGAAGCTTTCTAAGTTTAGCAGCCCCTTCCTTTAATTAGATAGTTTCCTATTTAATCTCCATTCCAAATCCATCCACCATTCCAAAATTACTCCATGGGGTTCGGCCATACACCATGGCCGAACCCTATGGTTCATGATCTTTGACCATAAGTTTAGATCCATAAAATCAAACACCCATCCATAAAAATGTTTGGTGGGGTTCGGCCATACACCATGGCCGAACCTCACCCCTTCCTTTCATTACTTTAGATCCAACAACTTAGCCATAATAACATCATGGTTCGGCCATGCCATGGCCGACCCTCATCCCTATCCATGTATCCATTAACCGATCATGGATCTTCCATTTAATCCATTCAAATTCACATATCATTTACACAAACACTTATTTAACAATCTCCATGGTTTTCATTCTTAAAAACCAACAAATAATTCAAATGTTTCCATGGGGTTCGGCCATGCACTATGGCCGAACCCTATGGTTCTTTCTCTGCATTTAAGATCATTAACTCATCTCCAATCTTTCTCCATACTTCTTCCATGGGGTTCGGCCAAACACCATGGCCGAACCCTATGGTTCTTTGGTTTCATAAAAATTATTCAATCAATTAGATACTAACCTTTTCCGATTCTGGGCTCTTCTAATCTTTCTCCTTTCTTCTTAATTTTTCTCCAACCAAGAACACCTTCTTGTTGCTGCCTTTTTCTTCTTCTCATTGCTCTTGATCTTGGTGAGAATGACAATTGGGAGAAAAGAAATAAAATTGGGCTAAGGTGATAAAACCGTGTGCCCCTAGTCCTTCTCTCTTTTTATAGTCTTTCCTTGATCCAAATTTAGAAAAATGCTTAAGATAGCCAACCCCTTAGGCCATGCGCCCCTTGTCTTTCCCTTTTAATATTTACCCCACATGGCTAAGACTTATTTAGCCCATGCCGTGTGGACCTTTCCTTGTTTATGTGATGACCGACCTCCCTTGCTCAATTTAGCAATTGCTTGCTTAACTAAGAATATGTCTAAGATAACCCATGTCCGTTGCCATGTACATTTCTTTTTAATTAGTTTAAGATTATTTGCATACCCTATTTAAAATATCCCATGCGCATAATGTAGATATTCATTATCTAAAATTCGGCCATGCATAATCTTTATTTGATTTTGAACATCTCCTTGGATATTCAAATCCAATAATCGGCCATGCACCAATTCTTTTATTTTTGATAAAACCAATGCCACAATTTAATTGGGTCCTAATTGGGTCATGGCCCAATTCCTTATCCATATAAAATCCAATCTAGAAATTCACAAGAAAACTGGATAATTTTTATATAAAATAATAAATTGAAAATCCGAGGTGTTACACACTCGGCCAAGGATCAAGGAGAAAGAAAAGGCTAAGGAAGAGGAAGATCAAAGGAACAAGAAGGAGAGAACAAAACCGGAGGAGTCGCGGAACCGGGTAAGTACTTAATAGAATTTTGATTAAGTAAGATGGTCAAGGAAAGTGGTCCGGCCATTTCATGGCCGAACCCTAGTCTTATTATGGCAAAGGACCTCTTGCATGGACCCTATAAGGATTATGATTATGGATCATGGGCTGGTCTTGCATGGCCAAACCCTAAGGTTAATATGCATGGACCACCAAGGACAAAAAGGGGTGGATGAGGTTCTTCCATGATGTATGGCCGAACCCCATCAAAGAACATAAATCTTGTTATATGATTTAAAAAGGAATTAATGAACCATAGGGTTCGGCCATGTTGTATGGCCGAACCCCATGGGAGTTTGTTGGTAATTGTAAATGGTTTTTGAAGGATGAAAACCATGGAAGGACATTAGCTAATTTTAATGGATTTAAGACATGAAAATCATAGATGTATGTTTATGATTTGTAAAAGGTTTAAAATAGAAGTTATGTTGATGGACTTTGGGATTGTAAAGGATGACTTAAGATTATGATTAAACTTCCCCATGGAGGGACTTGATTTATGGACTTAAAGATTATAACTGTTTTAATGGAGAAATTGGAATTGAGACATCATGGGTTCGGCCATGGTGTATGGCCGAACCCCATGAACCATTTTTAATGGGCCATTTGGTATTATATCTTGATTTGATGAACCATTTATGAAACTAGGTTTATGGATTAGATATGGACCCAAGTGTGGGTAACTTAAGTATGTGATTACCATGTATGGAAAAATGGCCAAAAAGGGAAATTAAAGGACCATAAGGTTCAGCCATGGTGTATGGCCGAACCCCATGGATCATGTGTTTGGATTAAGAAACTATGTATGATCATTTTTGGAACATAAGCCTTATGTAAATAAGCAAGACAAATAACCATCGATGGAATAATGGCAAGGATGTAAATAAGTGAAAATAATGGACCATGGGTTCGACCATGGTGTATGGCCGAACCCCATGGGGAATGTTTGGTGGACTTAGGATTTTATGTATGTTAGATGATGAACTTATGTATTGATTAGATTAATGAATTAAAGGTGATATGATCATGGACTTAATTTAAAAGATCAAGGGATTCAAAAGAGGGACCAAGTTCAAATGGGTGAGGTTCGGCCATGGTGTATGGCTGAACCCCACAAAGGTGTATTTTATGGGCTTGGACATTATTGTAAATCAAATGGGACATGGGATTGATTGGTTGACATGTTATAAGGTAACGAGACCTCACTAGGGGTGCACGATCGGGAGCGGTTTTCGGACGTGAACGTAAGGACACACTAGTGGTCATTGGTAGGATTCTACCTCTTTGAAACCATGGGACATGTAATACGATTTTAAGTTATATTTTGTTGAGTTGTTTTGTATAAATGATATGCTTTCAAGTATGGGATTTTAAATGCTATGATTTGTATAATTGCATAGCATGTGGACAGTTGCATCTCATGCATGACATGGGAGGGAGGATATGTAACCGGAGGCCACACTCCGTCGGGGCTTCCAAATGACCACTGTGGGGATACCTTGATGATGAGTTTTCCATCAAGAGGATACTATGTGTAATAGCCTGAAATTTTAAATCAATCTATATTTGGCATTTATTGATTTTAATTTGAATTTTGACATGAGGGAATACCAAATGGATCAAAAATTGAGACAAGGGTCCAAGAATGGCCCAGTTGGGCCATGGATTGGATGAAATCCATTTAATGGGTCAATGAGGACTAATCGGGTCAAGGATGGTCAAATTGGGCCCAATACTCATTTGGGACCCAATGGACCCAATTGAGGTAAGCCTAAGGTAAGGAGGGAATTTAATTGGGCCATGGGCCCAATGGTTACCCAATGGACCATGAATTGAAATTAATTCATTTAAGTGGTCAATGGTAAGTAATTGGGTCAATGGTAGTCAATTTGGGTCAAAGAACCATATGGGACCCAATGGGCCAGGGTAGCTAAGCCCTAAGGTAAATGGGTAAGACAAAATTTAATTGGGCCATGGGCCCAATGGTGATCCAATAAGAGGGATACATTTAAAAAATTTAAATCACCTAAGTTAAGTAATAAATTGACCAAGGTAACATGGCCAATGGGGCCCACCACCACCTCACCAAGTGAGGTGGCGTGTGGACCCAAGAATAGTGGGGCCGACCACCATGGTTGACCAAGTCAACCATGGGTGGATCTTAGAGGGAATTTAATGAGATTAAATTAAGTGGGAATTGATTAATTAAATTAACCTAGGGATCAAATTGATCTAAGTTAATTAACCTAAAATTAAATGGTCAAATGGTCAAAACCACTCCTGTAACACCCCAATTTTTCAATAAAATGGAAAATTACGAAAATGCCCCTAAATTATTAAATTAATTATTTTGTGATGTCAAAATAAGAAATGTTGGGGTCCATTGCTCAAATTAAGGTCGTATGAGCACATTATATATATATCAAGTTGATTTGGATGGGTTATGTACATCAATTGGGTTGGAAATGGCTAAATGGGTCAAAGGGCCCAATTGGACCCAATGGGTCAAAATGGATGATTTGACCATTGTGTAAGCTTAAATTAAATAGAGTTAAGCCTATTTGATTGGAAATCAAGTAGAGAAGAAATGGGTAGGCATGATCCATATGAGAAAACCACTTACAAATGACCAAAATACCATAATTGGGTCATGAAGTCAAAAACGGGTCAGGGAGCTAAAAGGGGACCCAATGGGTCGGGTTGACCAGTTTGACCACGGATGACCGTGTGGACCCTCAATTGGACTTAAGTATGAGTTAATTCAGCTTGAGTTAGACTGATTTGAAATGAGTTGGATCTAAGAAATGAGTTGACTCAAACTTAGTGCATTAAAAGTGATGAGTTGGATGAGTTGGCTTAAAATAAAAATATTCCGAGTTAGGTGAGTCAAGAGGAGATGGAAATGAGTTGTAATCTCACACAACAATTAATCAGAATCAATCTCAGCCGTTGGTATGAAAGGGTGCTTTGGCAAAGCCAAAAGACACCAAGGTTGGACGACACCTTTTCATGAAGGGTTGCATTGGTTCATTTCCCATGTGATACAATGTTTGGCACCAAGGGGTGCAACGTTTGGCACCAAGAGGTGTCTTGGTTAACACCCTTTGCCCCATCGTTTTTAACAACATTAATGAGGGAGGATGAATGGGAGTTGGGGGGCTGAAACTATAAAAGAAAAACCTTACAATACATGGCCGTTTTTCACACAAAGGAATCCAAGAATTCCCATCTCTCTCTCCCTCTCTCCAATTCGTTTTCTTGGCTGAACAGCAGAGGTTTTTGGCACCAGTTAGTCAAGTATAAACCAGCAAGGAATTAAGGAAAGAAAGAAGAAATAAAAGGGAGAAACCAAGGATCAAAGGCAAGAAGGAAGTTTGGAAAATTTGGTAAGTATCCATGTGTTATTTTGGTTTAATAACATGAAACAAGTGAGGTATGTATTGGGCCATGGTCATGGCCGAATACACCAATGTTTATCCTTGATAAATGAAGGATTTAAAATGGTAAAAATAACCATTGGGTTCGGCCACCATGGAGGGCCGAACCCCATGTAAAAGATGGGTGGCTTTTCATGTTTTGAAACATGGAAACCATGGAATTTTATGGACTGTTTTTAGATGATTAAAGGTATGTTTTACAAAGGTTAAATCACAAATAAGGAGTTTGATTTAGACGTAGTTGAATGATAAAGAAATGCAAAACCAAAGGTCATAGGGTTCGGCCACCATGGAGGGCCGAACCCCATGCAAATGATGGTTGGTTTTAAGGTGTTTGAAACATGGAAACCATAGAGCTTTGGTGGACTGTTTTTGGGTTTTTATTTAAGAATCAAATACATGTTATAGAAGGGATGATAAACATGGATCTGAATGACAAGAAGACTGAAGTTAATATGGGTTTAAACAGTAGATTTAAATTGACATTATGGACCATTTGGATCGGCCATCTTGGATGGCCGAATCCCATGAAATGTTGTGGTCATTCGGACAAAGTGATTAACTTATTTATATGGTTTTGAGAGGTAAAAATGGAGTAGTAATATACTGATTAATACTTGTCTAAATGAGGATTTAAAACACATACATAAGGACCAAGACATGGACATAGGGTTCGACCACTTCGGATGGCCGAACCCCATGTTAGTTTTGATGATGTTGGTGAGTTTTAAACCATATAAAATATGGTGTTTGATGTGATTTATGGAAGTTTAATTTGTTGTTATTGGTTGGCCAACATAGGGCTAAACCATGTCATTTTTTAGGGTTAAGTTATGGATTCAAATCAGGGTAAATCATGGGCTTAATATGGCTAAGGGGTAGAGCCAATTGGTATTTAAACAAAGGACATCATTGAGCAAAGAACCATAAGGGTTCGGCCATGAGTATGGTCGAACCCCATGGACTATTTTCATGGGCCATTTTATGGATGTATGTGTGATTAAAAATGGAATCATGTTTGCTGTTTTGGTCGTCCAAAACATGACTGAACCATGTTAAGGTTACGGTTAAGGTTGTAGAATTTAATCAAGGTATTGGTGGCAATGACAAATCTCTGAATACAAGCCAAATGAAGAGATTGATCAAAAGTACTTATAAGATGTTTTAGGTCTCATATGTGAATGGACATGTAAATAAGATTATGATTTACTTATTGTTGCATAATAAGGTACCAAAAGTTGAACGACGAACGAGTCGTGACTGGTTAAAACCTAAGAAAGAACGAACGCTGAAGTGATTCTTCAGTAGGTTTCCTACCTACTTGTAACCACGGTTTTTATCCAGTTTTCTTATGATACTCTTGTTTTAATATATGTGTTTCAAATGATACATTATGCATTAACAAATGGCATACAGGCATTGGCATCTCATGCATGGTCATGGGATGATGAATGAGGTTCTACAGTGTTACAATTATGGGTTACGTCCTCCTTAGGCGATGAGAGTTCCGCCAGGAAGAGTAACATGATGATCATAGTCACAATGGTCTCCTTAGGCGAAGAGAGTCCCGCCAGGAGGACTAATACGTGATATGAATCAGTCAGTGATGAAGAGATGGAAGTTGTATTGTGATTTATCTTGTCGGTGCATGGCACGACAAGTGATGGCTATGGATGTACATGATGGGGGAGGCTCATTGCATGTGCATACATCATAGCATTGTTTTACCTGTTTTGATGATCATATATTATGATATGTATATGCATGTTTTATATGCTAACATGTGGTAGCCCTGATTCGGGAAACTACTGGGCGCGTTGATCTAACGCCCTAATTCTATCCTCAGAGGAGATTGCAGGTACAAGCAAAGGGAAAGGAAAGGACATTGACCGGGAGGGGAGCTGAGCCTAAGTGCTTTAATGATGGATTTGGATTACGTTATATTACTCACTTGAATACTATTGTTGGACATGTAATAATTCGTTATTTGCTATGGTTTGATTAGGATAATAACCTGTGGATGGTTGATCTATGTTATTTAATATTTAAGATTGTTACTTGCTATCTCGTCTTTCTATTCCGCAATTATCTAGATTATTCCGCATGTTGATGTTAGTTCCATGTGTGATTCACTATCATGGTCTATTCCATGTACACATGGGTGGCCAGTTAAGGTTCAGACTTGGGTAGTCTGAACTTAACTCGCGTCGTGACGCCGCCCGCTCTCTTCCGATGTTTATTTAAAAAAAAAAAAATTAGACTCTGAAATCCTCGAAAGGGCGAGGCGTTACAACTCCAACAAACACAAACCACTTCAAGAGAACACAAAATGAAACCATGGGCTAAAGGGGGTGGTTTTATCCCAACCACCACCATTAATGCATATTGGTTGGTGAGGAGTTAATGTGAAGTTTGACTTAGGTAACCAAAAGATGAGATTTCATCTCATTGTCTCCATTTCCATTTTCTCTCTCTCCATCCCTCCTCACACCAAGGAAAAACGTCCCTCCACCTTGCAAAAGAAAAGAGAAAAGAAGTTAAAAGAAGAAGAGAAGAAAAGAGAAGGAGAGAGCAAGTCTTGGTCCATCCCCTCAAGATCAAAGGCTAAGATCTTGTTTTCCATCATCTTCCCCTCTTCCCCTCTCCCAATCCTAGCCCTTCCTTAGCCGATCCAAACATGTCCTACCATTGATCAAGCTCATCTAGCCGATCAAACAAGGAAAGGAAGATGAAAGGAGGCCAAGGAAGTTGACGGGAGCGACAAAGACCGGAGGATTCGTTTGATCGTAAGTATGTTCTAAACAAGAATTTATTTTTTAGGGTTTTAAGTTTTGGAATCCATTTCCTTGGATTGGATGGTGGCCAAACCATCATGGGCCATGGATTTAAAAAATCCATCCAATGGTAGGATAATGAATGGATAAGATGGAGGAATGGATTAAGAAAGTGATAAAATGGAAGAATGGAAGTTTTAAGTCTTTATTAGGCATAGAATGGAATGGATGGATGACCATAGGGTTCAGCCATGTAGCATGGCCGAACCCCATGGTGAATAATGAGTGATTTATTAAGATTATTAGGTTTAAAGATAATGGAGAAAAATGATAAATTTAAATGGACTTATTGAGTATAGAATGTGATGTTTAGATGGAATGAAAATGGTGATGATTTAGTGATTTAAAATGGATTATTTTTGAAACAAAATTAATGGTTTTTATGAAGATCTTAAAGTTGGTGATAAATAGTAATTTTAATGGATGAAAAAGGGTAGAAATTAATGGAGGAAATAATAGTTGCAAATGGATTCCCAAAGTGTATGATATAAGTTTAAATGGACCAAATGAATGATATTATTGATTTTAAATGGAATTTTTAACAAAGAAAAATCATGGACAAATATTCATAGAACTTTGGTCTTAAATGGTTCTAAGAAAGGTGGGCCATGAACCATGGGTTCGGCCATGGTACATGGCCGAACCCTATGGTAATGGTATGGGAATTTTAGACATGGAAAATAATGTGGAGGAATGGGAATTTGAATAGATGGGTAACTATGGTATATAGTAATTTTTTTGATGGAAATGTGGATTTAGATGGATGATTTAATTTTCATTGGAAGTATGTTAAAATGGGTAAATGAAACCAAGAAAAATGGAGAAAGAAACATCATGGGTTCGGCCATGGTGTATGGCCGAACCCATGACCCAATTTTGGATCAATTTTTAGGCTAAGGTTAATGTATGTATCAATGCTTAGGAGTTTGTTTTAAAGGGCCAAAATGAATGAAGATTAACAATTTTTAAATTGGATTATTTTGGGACAAAACTTAGTCTATAAAATGACATCCATAAAGGTGAGCCATGAACCATGGGTTCGGCCATGGTGTATGGCCGAACCCTATGGTGGTAATTGGTAATTTTAAAATGGAGAAGAATGATAGAGGTTAATGGAGTTTGTATGGTATGTGATGTTTTAAAAGGATGAAAAATGGGGACTTGAATGGATAATTTAAATTCATTAGAGATAGGAATTAAGGGGGGTAAAATGAACCTAAGGAAATGAAATTTAGGTATCATGGGTTCGGCCATGGTGTATGGCCGAACCCATGACCCATTGTATGGGCCACATCTTAGGCCAAATATGGAATTAGGTATGAGATTTAATTCTTACAAAATTAATTAAAATAGGTGATTGATGTTATAACGCTAGGTCATAGTCAATGAAACCCTATGTGGATTAGGAGTAAAATTCGATGCAATATGAATGATGAAAAGAAACGTGTAGATGTTTGCATTTTAGGCTCGCTCATTTGAATATTCGAAATGGTCAAAATCGGATTTATGTATGTGATTAAACCAATGGATAATGGGCTAAGTTAAAGGTCGGGCTTTAGAAGCTCGGACTTAACTCGCGTCGTGGTGTCCGCGCCCTCTCTCACTCTTCTATTTAAAAAAAAAAAAATAGACTCTGATTTTCCGAAAACGGGTGAAAAAGGGCGGGGCGTTACACTATGTGTTTGGTACCTTGATGAGGAGCTTTCCATCAAGAGGATGCTTGTGATGGGTGGGACTCATTGCATATGATAGCATGGCATGGCATTGAATCGGCATGATTATGATCTTTATTATCATGCAATGTTTCTGGTTTTTATTTGTATGATTGGATCTCTATTATCATACATGGTTTTGGTTACAATGCTTTACAAGTACGGTATGATGTATTATGATGTATTATATCTGGCTTTTCTACACTAACCCATGTATTTGACCCTAATTGGAATACCTACTGGGCGCGTTGTTCTAACGCCCTACTTCTACCCTAGTTCATGACACAGGAATTGAACGGAATGATGGACGTGATAGAAGCCAAGCTTAGGAGCTTGGATGATTAAGTTGCATTTTGTTTAAGTTACTCATGGATAATGTATTTGAGTAGCTAGCAGTCGGGAATGTAATAACTTAGATTATTTGCTATGGTTTGAATGTTAACTTAAGATAATTATTGGTAAGTGTTGGATTGCTTTGCTATCTAAAATGGAATAGGATTGTTATCCTATTGTATTTCTGCATGTATGTTTTATTCCGCAAGTTAACTTGAGTATGTGTGAACCATTTTAGTGGACCTGGTCCACGCACACGTATGGTTGGCCAGTTAAGGGTCGGGCTTTAGAAGCTCGGACTTAGTTCACGTCGTGGCGTCCCGCTCTCTGTCACTCTTTATTATAAAAAAAAAAAAAAATAGGGCGGTGCGTTTCATAAATTTATTTGGATTAATTGTTTATGCTTAGTTTCATATTGTTATATGCATATTTCTTGTATGATTCTTTCCTTCACTGGGCATGGAGCTCATCCCCTACATTTCAGGAAATTCATTGGAGATAGACGCCGGTGAGACTCAACAGTAGGATTGGATTCGCTTGGGGCATTTAGTTTGGTACGTAGCTTATTGATTTCCTCAGAACTTACTAGACTTAAATTTGTAGTGGTAAGACACAACAAGTGTCAATTTCATTTATTAGTTTTATCGCTAGACTATGGTTGGTGCTTTTGTTTCCGATTTGTAGTTTGAGAAGCTTTGATTTCATTTGTTATGGGTTTTATCGGTTGGATTTGATATTAGACCTCTTTTTTATTGGACTATTAGTTTGATTCCAGGCTAGATAAGGATTAATTCGATCTGGGAATGTTAGTACTTGACATGGCGATATTTTTGAAATGATTCCACACTCTCATCATTTTGAGTTATGTTATTGGAGTTATATTAAAAAAAGTGAGCCATGGTTTTGTCATTCCCTTAACTGGATCTTGTACGATTCGTGTGAGGCTCCGTTTATTGTGTTAGAATGGGCGGGTCCTTACAAGTCATGATATGTTTCTATTCATTATCGGATACTACACAATTCAAAGCATTCAAATATTTATCTTTTCCATTTTAAGTCCAAGTGGTAAAGGCTTTGGGAACCAATACTATTGAAGATGAGGATTCAAGGGTTTTCTCTTCCATATGATCACTCCATCCAATCTTTATCGATTCCCTTATCGTTTCACCTATGAAGATGAAGAAACTTTTCATTTTGTCCTTCCACGAGGCATAATTTGAACCATCGAAATAAGGAGGTTCGGAAATGGCATCACTATCTCCCATGGTGTTCTAGCTTGGATCAGCTCGTGTAACACCCCAATTTCTCAATGAAGTGGATAATTACGAAAATGCCCCTGGTTTGGTAAATTAATTATTTTGTGATGTCAAATAAGGAAATGGTGGGGCCCGTTGCTCAAATTAAGATCATGTGAGCACATTATAAATATCAAGTTTGATTGGATGGGTTATATACATCAATTGGGTTGAAAATGGCTAAATGGGTCAAAGGGCCCAATTGGACCCAATGGGTCAAAATGGATGATTTGACCATTGTGTAAGCTCAAATTAAATGGGGTCAAGCTGAACTGATTGGAAATCAAGTATAGCAAAAATGGGTAGGCTTGAAACACAAGTGAAAACCAATTAGAAATGGCAAAATCAGCCCATAAATGGGTCATGTTGTCAAAACGGGTCAAGGGGCTAATTGGGGACCCAATGGGTCTGGTTGACCAAGTTGACCATGAATGACCGTGTGGGCCCTCAATTGAACTCAAGTGTGAGTTAATTCAGCTTGATTTTGACTGATTTGAAGTGAGTTTGATTTAAGAAAAGAGTTGACTCAAGTATGGAGCATTAAATGTGATGAGTTGGATGAGTTGGGTTAGAATAAAAATATCAAGTGTCAAGTGAGTCAAGAGGAAGTGGAAAGGCATTGTTAATCACACATAACTCTTGGAGAATCCATCTCAGCCGTTGAGTGTGAAGAGGTGCTTTGGCAAAGCCAAAAGACACCAAGGTTGGGGCACCTATTCATGAATGGATGAATTGGTTCATCTCCAAAGAGATGCAACGTTTGGCACCAAGGGGTGTCTTGGTTAACACCCAACATCCCTTCGTTTTTGGCAAGAGTAATGAGGGAGGATGAATGGGAGTTGGGGGCTGAAACTATAAAAGGAGAATGTTACCTTTCTTGGCTGATTCTTACTTTGAGTATTCAAGAAATTCCCATCTCTCTCTCCCTCTCTTCAAGTTCGTTTTTCTTGGCTGAACAGCAGAGGTTTTGGCACCAGCTAATCAATCATAAACCAGCAAGGAATTAAGGAAGAAAGAAGAAATAAAAGGGAGAAACCAAGGATCAAAGACAAGAAGAAAGCTTGGAAGATTTGGTAAGTATTTATGTGTTATTTTGGTTTAATAACATGGAACAAACGGGGTGTGTGTTGGGCCATGGTTATAGCCGAATACACCAAGGTTTTAACCTTGATTAATAGAGGTTTTAAAATGGTAAAGATAACCATTGGGTTCGGCGACCATGGAGGGCCGAACCCCATGTAAAAGATTCGTTGGTTTTCATGTTTTGAAACATGGAAACCATGGAGTTTTTGTGGACTGTTTTTGAGTGTTATTTGAGATTCAAATGCATGTTTCAAAGAGGGTTAAAAACATGGATCTGAATGACATAAGGACTGAAGGTATCATGGGTCTAAAACAGTGGTTTAAAACTGATAAAATTGATCATTTGGATCGGCCATCTTGGATGGCCGAATCCCATGAGGTGTTATGGTCATTTGGACAAAGTGATGAATTTATTGGATGGTTTTGAGAGGTAGAAATGCAGCAATGATGTACTGATTTTTATATGAATAAGTGACACTTAAAACATGCTAAAGAGGACCAAAACATGACATAGGGTTCGGCCACTTTGGATGGCCGAACCCCCATGAAAATATTAGATGGTTTTGGTGAGTTAAAAACCATATAAAGTTATGGTGTTCTTATGGCAATTAATGGATTAACATGTTTACTGTTTTGGTGGATTTTTATGTGGCTGAACCATGTATAATTCATGGGTGAGTTAGCATGATTAATCCATGAGTAATGATGGTGATTATTGGATCAAGTGAACCCTAGGGTTCGTTTATGAGTATGGCCGAACCCCGTGGGGCTGTTTTGAGATAAATGGACTGTTTTGGATGGGAGGTTATGGTTGTTTAATTAAGGAATCATACATGATAAGTTATGGACTATGTGTAAGAAAATAATCAACCATTGATGATGATGGATTGTAGATAAAAATCTATAGGATGTGGTTCGGCCATGTGGCATGGCCGAACCCCATCAATGATTATTTGATAGAATTGAGTTAAGTAATAAATGGGATTAAAAGGTGATGAATGAAGAACCCCACATGATGTGGTTGGGTCTTAGATATGAATGAACAAGTAAGTGATAGTATGATATGCTGATTGTTATGGACAAGGTACCGGAAGTTGAACGACGTGCGAGTCATGACCGGGTGACGCTAAAGAAAGATCAAATACTGAAGTGAATCTTCAGTAGGTTTCCTACCAACTTGTAACCACAGTTTTATCCTAGTTTTCTTTATGAGACTCCTGTTTATTTTATGTGGTTTCGAATGATATATTATGCATTTACAAATGGCATACAAAGCATTGGCATCTCATGCATGGACATGGGATGATGACTGAGGTTCTGCAGTGTTGCAATTATGAGTTACGTCCTCCTTAGGCGATGAGAGTCCCGCTAGGAGGAGTAACATGATGATCATAGTCACAATGGTCTCCTTAGGCGATGAGAGTCCCTCCAGGAGGACTAATATGTGATATGAATCAACGCAATGATGAAGCGTCTTTCCACAGGTAACGAGGTTTACTGTGGATTACCTTATCATGTGAGACTCAGATGGAAGTGTATTGTGATTTACCTTGACGGTGCGAGGCACGTCAAGTGATGGCTATGAATGTACATGATGGGAGAGACTCATTGCATGTGCATACTTCATAGCATGGTTTTACCTGTTTTTACTAATCATGTACTATGATATATATGCATGTTTTATATGCTAATCATGTGGTATCCCTGATTCGGGAACCTACTGGGCGCGTTGATCTAACGCCCTAATTCTATCCTCAGAGGAGAATGCAGGTACAAGGAAAGGGAACGAAAAGGTCGATGACCGGGAGGGGAGCCAAGCCTAAGTGCTTGAATGTTGAACTGGACTTCTTTATTACTGTCATTTGAATTATATTATGATGGACATGTAATAAGTTAATACTTGCTACGGTTTGATTAGACTATTAACTATGGATGGTTGTTTACCTTAATTATCAATTGAGACTGTTACTTGTTATCTAGTCTTTCTATTCCGCAAATAGTCTAGTTTATTCCGCAAGTTGTTGTTAGTGTGATTTTTTATCATGGTCTAGTCCATGTACACATGGGTGGCCAGTTAAGGTTCAGACTTGAGTAGTCTGAACTTAACTCGCGTCGTGATGCCCCCCGCTCTTGTTCACTCTGTGTTTCTTTCAAAAGAAATTTCAGACTCTGATTTTTAAGAAGGGTGAAAGGACGGGGCGTTACTGTTGGTATCAGAGCGAAACGGGAAGTTGAATCATCGAAGTAAGATTAAGACAGTTTCATGTCTCACTGACGGATAAGAATCCCAACTGACCGACTCTTCGGAGTCCGCTGACTGGGGGCCAGATTAATTTACTTCGAGTGACTCAGACTGAGCAGTCAATCTGAGAACGACAATGAAAGATAGCAAAGTAAAGTACAATCATCATAACTGGATATAACAAACATAGCAAAGTAGGATGCACTACCCTGAAACTCCCACACTGAGAAACAAACAAAAGGAGTTTAGAGATTTCCCAATAAACAAAAGAATACAAAGAGTGATGATTTGGCAATATCCCCAAACTGAGAAGTGATACATAATACTTAGGGAAGTTTTCCCCGAGAACAACAGAACATCAGGATTTCCCCAAATTGAGAAATGATACTCGATATTTAGGAAGTTTTCTCAAGAACAAAGAAATACAAAGAGTGCTCATTTAGCAATTTTCCTAAACAGGAGATATTACGTGATACATAGGAAAACTCCCCAAAACAAGAAATACAAGATGATGATCAAGGAATTTCCACAAGTATGTGAACATAGATTCTGACGTGAAACTAAGTCGATCAATGGGTTGATGACGACAATTGGTGGGTATATCGACCCCACGATAGATATAGTAGTTCCATGGTAAAGGTGACGAGGTCACTTGATTACATTGAGACGTGGTATGGGTGCGTCCCTCACGTGATGTGGATAATTGAGATGTGGTATGGTGCGTCCCTCACATGGTATTGATGAGATAAGAGTACAGACTTCATGAGTATAGCTTAGAGTAGCTATGAGACTGTGGGAACCTTGATACGAAATACGGAGACTTGGTCCCGTCGGGCTACCGTTGAGGAGTGGGTCCCTCACATGCTACGTGCTGGAGGGCGCTCTCACGGCTATTTTGCACACTTGATGTGCGGGAATACGCAGAGCTAGGTACTATTTTACCCCGTGGGGGTTGTACTACTCTCATCAGACGCGGATCGACCCCTTAGAGCTTGATTGAATCACCTATGAGGTGAAGGGATGCAGGGCGAGGTAGACCGGATCACATTGGACGTGGGTCTTCTGCTTGGTAAGTCATGAGCCCTAAGTCTTGCTAAGGGGTCGAGGTATATTTGTGACTTGATATGGTTGCCACAGTCTTATAGTGATTCATTTGAATGTTGTTTCTACGGATATTAATTGTGGATAGATGATAATCATGGTCAGAGTGATACCAAGGATGGATGGTTTCCATGAATGGATTAAAAATAGTGGAGAAACAGCGGGCACTTGTGCCAGAAAGAGAAAGAATTGCTATGACCTGGGAACAATTCTCAGCGACATTCTTAGAGCGCTACTTTCCGGAGGAAGAGAGAGAACGTCAGATTCAGGCCTTTTTGACATTAGTGCAAGGCTCAATGACGGTGGCTGAGTATCACCAAGACTTCCTCATCCTGTCAATTTATGCATTTTATGTTGTGGACACGGAATATCGGAGGGCTCGCAAGTTCAAGCATGGTTTATGGCCAAACATTAGGGCCAAAGTAACAGTGTTCAAAGCAGCCACGCTGGCGGAGTTTGTACGAGTTGACAACCGTCGAGCCCGAGTGGGAGGGGTGCGTATCAACCCAACAAGAAGTTCCGATCGACCTTCAGCAGACCCTCGCCATCTGTTGGATCTACTGGGGGCTTTCGCCCCAACCAGCCAACTCAGTCTATATCAGTCATTCAGGCATTTAAGGGATGGGCAACTGTTTCCACTGTGATCAACCTGGTCACGTCAAAAGGGATTGCCCAAAACTCAACAGGTTGTCATACTCCAGAGAATCATTTCGTCCGCCAGCTAGACCGGTAAACTCCAGAGGTGGCAGAATGCAAAGTCGGGGAGGTCGAGGGCCTAACCCTTCTGGAGTTGGTCGAGTGTTTTCTTTAGTACCACCAGAGGATGAGAATCACTCAGTTATACAAGGTATGGCAGTAGTGAGTAGTTCTTATGCATATGCACTATTCAATTCAGGAGATTCACATTCCTTCATAGCTGCATCATTTATAACTGCTACTGGTACTCTAGTTAAAAGATTAGCCAAAACACTCACAATTGTGGCCCCTGTCGGAGACTCGGCACTGGGACTTATATGCACTACGGTTAACACTGAATTAGCTGGACTCAGATTTGAGTTCAATTTTCTGGTGCTGGACATGTCTGAGTATGATATAATATTCGTCATGGATTTGTTGGCTAAGTTCCATGCCAACATCGATTGTTATCGCCGAAGAGTGACATTTTGGTTACCCGAGGGCAAGCAATACGTAGTTCGTACAGATAAACAGAGTGGATTACAGGAAGGGTTGAACCACGTGGTATTGAATAATATCACCATAAATAAAGCTCCAGTTACTGAACTTCTGGCAATTGTACAAGAATTTGCGGATGTTTTTCCAAAGGAACTCCCTGGTTTACCACCTATGAGGGAGATTAACTTCGAAATCAAGTTGTACCCTGGCATAGCACCAGTGTCGTTACCACACTATCGGATGGCACCAGCAGAGATGTCGGAGCTAAAGAAGCAGATTGATAAGCTACTTAGGCTGGGTTGCATCCGGAACAACACATCGTCATGGGGAGCACCTGTACTGTTTGTGAAGAAGAAGGACGGTTCACTTCGAATGTGTGTTGATTATCGGAAGCTGAATCAGCTAACAGTTCGGATCAAATACCCTCTACCCAGGATCGATGATTTATTCAATCAATTGAGGGGTTCTAGCCATTTTTCAAAGATTGATTGGATGTCTGGTTATCATCAAATACGGGTTAGGGAGGAAGATATAGAGAAGACAACCTTTCGGACGCGGTATGGACTATTCGAGTTTGTAGTCATGCCATTTGGACTCACAAATGCGCCGGCTGTGTTCATGGACTTAATGAACAGGATCTTCCGTCCATATTTGGATCAGTTTGTAATCGTGTTCATTGATGATATTCAGATCTATTCCAAGAGCCAGGAAGATCATGCAGTGCATTTACGGATAGTTTTGAATACGTTGAGGCAGAATAAACTGTATGCCAAGGCCAGTAAGTGCGAGTTCTGGCTATCTCAAGTGAATTTCTTGGGACATGTTATATCTGAGGAAGGAATAGTAGTGGATCCGGCTAAGGTGGCGGCAGTAAAAGACTGGAAAGCGCCAAAGAATGTAACTGAAATCCGCAGTTTCTTTGGATTGGCGGTTTATTATAGGAAATTTATCATGGATTTTTCCAAAATAGCATCTCCGTTAACTCGACTCACTCAGAAAGGAGTCAAGTATGAATGGACAGATCAGTGTAACAGGAGATTTGAAACGCTAAAAGAGAAACTTACAAGAGCTCCTATTTTTGTCGGAAAGGGGCAAAGGTTATGAAGTACAATGCGATGCTTCAGGAGAAGGACTAGGGTGTTCACTCATGCAAGATCACCATGTGGTGGCATATGGGTCAAGACAGTTAAAAATACACGAACGTCTTTATCCCACACATGATCTGGAGCTAGCTCCAGTGGTCTTCGCACTCAAAAGTTGGAGACACTATCTTTACGGCGAAAAATTTGAGGTATTTTCTGATCCTAAGAGTTTAAAATATTTATTTGATCAGAAGGAGCTCAATTTGAGGCAGCGTAGATGGATGGAGTATTTGACGGATTACAAATTTGAGCTTCGATACCATCCAGGCAAGCAAACAAGGTGGCGGATGCTCTCAGCCGCCTATCACATGCATCGGTAGCATGTTTGATCAGAACGGAATGGGAGATGTTGCACACCATTCGAGAGTTCAATCTTTATATCAACAACCGTGGAAGTATGTATAATTTGATCATACAGTCCAATATAGTAACCAAGATTGAACAAGTACAAAGAGCAGATCGGAAATGGAGGAGATATGGGCGAAGATGTCCACTGGCGAAGACATACCGGAATGGGAATTACGACCGGGACAAGGTCTATTATTCCGGGGAAGAGTATATGTGCCAAAGAGTTGTAGGAAAGAACTATTGGTTGAGGCACATCAATCAAGCTCTCCATTCATCCGGGCAGCACCAAAATGTATCATGATTTGAAAAGGCATTATTGGTGGCACGGACTAAAGAGGGATGTGGCGGGATTCGTGGCACATTGTCTAACTTGTCAGCAAGTTAAGACTGAACATCAAAAGCCACCGGGGTTACTCAAACACTTATCAGTGCCATAATGGAAATGGGAACACATTTCCATGGACTTTGTATCGGGATTGCCAAGGTCTTCAAAGGGCAATGACGCCATATGGGTCGTAGTCGACCGGCTGACCAAGTCCGCACATTTTATTTCTATTAAGATGACGGATTCATCTGAGACGTTGGGTCGGCGGTACATCAAGGAAATTATTCGGCTTCATGGCATTCCCTGAACAATAGTATCCGACAGAGATGGCTGGTTTACCGGCAGAGTGTGGCAAAGCATGCAGTCAGCCATGGGGACAGATTTATTGATTAGCACTGCATCCCATCCACAGACTGATGGACAGTCAGAAAGGACGATACAAACCTTGGAAGACATGCTGAGAGCATGCATGTTAGATTTCAAGGGTGGATGGGAGGACCACTTGCCACTAGTGGAGTTCTCGTATAACAATAGTTATCAAGCAAGCCTTCAGATGGCTCCATACGAGGCATTATATGGTAGGCCTTGCAGATCACCAGTATGCTGGACAGAGGTTGGTGAACGTCAATTGATTGGACCGGAACTGGTTGCAGAGACTACCGCACAAATTAAGTTGATTCGTCAACACTTATTGACTGTACAGAGTCGGCAGAAGAGCTATGCTGACAAAAGAAGAAGATTTCTGGAATTTGAAGTGGGAGACATGGTATTTCTAAAGCTCTCGCCACGGAAGGGACATATGAGGTTCAGAAAGAAAGGAAAACTGTCACCAAGATTTGTGGGACTGTTTTCCATTACGAGAAGAGTGGGTGAGGTGGCTTATCAGATAGCACTCCCATCACAATTAGCAGCTCCACACGATGTGTTTCACGTGTCGATGTTAAGGAAATATAATCCGGATCCGTCGCATGTTTTAAATGTCCAGGTTATTGAAGTACAAAGCGACGTGACGTACGTCGAGAAGCCGGTCAGGATAGTGGAGACCGAAAAAAGGATGTTACGAAATCGAGCGATTCAGTTCGTAAAAGTGGTATGGGACTGACATGATGATGAAGAGGCCACATGGGAACTGGAATCGGAGATGAGAACAACTCACCCCGAATTATTTATGTAACTTAATTTGAGAATCCTATTTCACTCGATTTTCGGGACGAAAATTTTAAAAAGAGGGTTATATTGTAACACCCCGATTTCTCAATGAAGTGATAATTATGAAAATGCCCCTGGTTTGGTAAATTAATTATTTTGTGATGTCAAATAAGGAAATGGTGGGGCCCGTTGCTCAAATTAAGATCATGTGAGCACATTATAAATATCAAGTTTGATTGGATGGGTTATGTACATCAATTGGGTTGAAAATGGCTAAATGGGTCAAAGGGCCCAATTGGACCCAATGGGTCAAAATGGATGATTTGACCATTGTGTAAGCTCAAATTAAATGGGGTCAAGCTGAACTGATTGGAAATCAAGTATAGCAAAAATGGGTAGGCTTGAAACACAAGTGAAACCAATTAGAAATGGCAAAATCAGCCCATAAATGGGTCATGTTGTCAAAACGGGTCAAGGGGCTAATTGGGGACCCAATGGGTCGGGTTGACCAAGTTGACCACGGATGACCATGTGGGCCCTCAATTGAACTCAAGTGTGAGTTAATTCAGCTTCAGTTTGACTGATTTGAAGTGAGTTTGATTTAAGAAAAGAGTTGACTCAAGTATGGAGCATTAAATGTGATGAGTTGGATGAGTTGGTTAGAATAAAAATATCAAGTGTCAAGTGAGTCAAGAGGAAGTGGAAAAGCATTTTTAATCACACATAACTCTGGGAGAATCCAACTCAGCCGTTGAGTGTGAAGATGTGCTTTGGCAAAGCCAAAAGACACCAAGGTTGGGTGGCACCTATACATGAATGGATGCATTGGTTCATCTCCAAAGAGATGCAACGTTTCGCACCAAGGGGTGTCTTGGTTAACACCCAACATCCCTCCGTTTTTGGCAAGAGTAATGAAGGAGGATGAATGGGAGTTGGGGGCTGAAACTATAAAAGGAGAATGTTACCTTTCTTGGCCGATTCTTACTTTGAGTGTTCAAGAAATTCCCATCTCTCTCTCCCTCTCTTCAAGTTCATTTTTCTTGGCTGAACAGCAGAGGTTTTGACACCAGCTAATCAAGCATAAACCAGCAAGGAATTAAGGAAAGAAAGAAGAAATAAAAGGGAGAAACCAAGGATCAAAGACAAGAAGAAAGCTTGGAAAATTTGGTAAGTATTTATGTGTTATTTTGGTTTAATAACATGGAACAAATGGGGTGTGTGTTGGGCCATGGTTATGGCCGAATACACCAAGGTTTTAACCTTGATTAATAGAGGTTTTAAAATTGTAAAGATGACCATTGGGGTCGGCCACCGTGGAGGGCCGAACCCCATGTAAAAGATTGGTTCGTTTTCATGTTTTGAAACATGGAAACCATGGAGCTTTTGTGGATTGTTTTTTATAGTGTTATTTGAGATTCAAATGCATGTTTCAAAGAGGGTTAAAAACATGGATCTGAATGACATAAGGACTGAAGGTATCATGGGTCTAAAACAGTGGTTTAAAACTGATAAAATGGATCATTTGGATCGGCCATCTTGGATGGCCGAATCCCATGAGGTGTTATGGTCATTTGGACAAAGTGATGAATTTATTGGATGGTTTTGAGAGGTAAAAATGCAGCAATGATGTACTGATTTTTATATGAATAAGTGACACTTAAAACATGATAAAGAGGACCAAAACATGGACATAGGGTTTGGCCACTTTGGATGGCCGAACCCCATGAAAATATTAGATGGTTTTGGTGAGTTAAAAACCATATAAAGTTATGGTGTTCTTATGGCAATTAATGGATTAACATGTTTACTGTTTTGGTGGATTTTTATGTGGCTGAACCATGTATAATTCATGGGTGAGTTAGCATGATTAAACCATGAGTAATCATGGTGATTATTGGATCAAGTGAACCTGGGGTTCTGCTATGCGTATGGCCGAACCCCATGGGGCTGTTTTGAGATAAATGGACTGTTTTGGATGGGAGGCTATGGTTCTTTAATTAAGGAATCATACATGATAAGTTATGGACTATGTGTAAGAAAATAATCAACCATTGATGATGATGGATTGTGGATAAAAATCTATAGGATGTGGTTCGGCCATGTGGCATGGCCGAACCCCATCAATGATTATTTGATAGAATTGGGTTAAGTAATAAATGGGATTAAAGGTGATGAATGAAAAACCCCACATGATGTGGTTGGGTCTTAGATATGAATGAACAAGTAAGTGATAGTATGATATGCTGATTGTTATGGACAAGGTACCGGAAGTTGAACGACATGCGAGTCGTGACCGGGTGACGCTAAAGAAAGATCAAATACTGAAGTGAATCTTCAGTAGGTTTCCTACCTACTTGTAACCACAGTTTTATCCTAGTTTTCTTTATGAGACTCTTGTTTATTTTATGTAGTTTCGAATGATATATTATGCATTTACAAATGGCATACAAAGCATTGGCATCTCATGCATGGACATGGGATGATGACTGAGGTTCTACAGTGTTGCAATTATGAGTTACGTCCTCCTTAGGCGATGAGAGTCCCGCTAGGAGGAGTAACATGATGATCATAGTCACAATGGTCTCCTTAGGCGATGAGAGTCCCGCCAGGAGGACTAATATGTGATATGAATCAACTCAATGATGAAGCGTCTTTCCACAGGTAACGAGGTTTACTGTGGATTACCTTATCATGTGAGACTCAGATGGAAGTGTATTGTGATTTACCTTGACGGTGTGAGGCACGTCAAGTGATGGCTATGAATGTACATGATGGGAGAGACTCATTGCATGTGCATACTTCATAGCATGGTTTTAACTGTTTTTACTAATCATGTATTATGATATATATGCCTGTTTTATATGCTAATCATGTGGTAGCCCTGATTCGGGAACCTACTGGGCGTGTTGATCTAACGCCCTAATTCTATCCTCAGAGGAGAATGCAGGTACAAGGAAAGGGAAAGAAAAGGTCGATGACCGGGAGGGGAGCCAAGCCTAAGCGCTTGAATGTTGAACTGGACTTCTTTATTACTGTCATTTGAATTATATTATGATGGACATGTAATAAGTTAATACTTGCTACGGTTTGATTAGACTATTAACTATGGATGGTTGTTTACCTTAATTATCAATTGAGACTGTTACTTGCTATCTAGTCTTTCTACTCCGCAAATAGTCTAGTTTATTCCGCAAGTTGTTGTTAGTTCCATGTGTGATTTATTATCATGGTCTAGTCCATGTACACATGGGTGGCCAGTTAAGATTCAGACTTGAGTAGTCTGAACTTAACTCGCGTCGTGACGCCGCCCGCTCTTGTTCACTCTCTGTTTCTTTCAAAAGAAATTTCAGACTCTGATTTTAAGAAGGGTGGAAAGGGCGGGGCGTTACAGCTCGGACAGTTAAATCCTTTATACATACCATTCAAGCTTTGATACCTATTGTAAGTTGCCGTTGTGATAGAACACGATCTAAGATTGAACCTAGAGATGAGGGAGGTGAATAGGGCAATCTAGACACTAGTTTGTCCTTTAAAAAATTATTTGATTAATTAACAAATTCGGAGCGAATATAAGATAATCAAGTGTGTATGATAGCAATTGTGATTAAACAAACATTGAAGCACTCACCACAAGACCAATATAAAGTGGTTCGGAGTAAACCCTCCTACATCCACTGATGGAGTCACCCAACCTTGGGCTATCCCAAATTCAGTAACTGGGGACTTACACCCACATTAATAGATTAGGAATGCCACCTAAGCAATTGGTTGAGACTTTCACCCGACACCAATACCTAGAGTAAACCCTCTATTTTTATAGTGGTTAAAGGGTACACCTTCTTTAATCAATTTTACAAACAAGGTGATTTAAGACAAAAAATTAAACCAGCACTTGCCTTAGGAGCTTTGCAATCTGTAGATGTGCTTTCCAAAATTCCTTCCCAATGTGATCTCGCAAGATGACGATGGTGCGCCGAGTGTAGAGCAATCACAAGAGCTTGGGAAGCCTCTAGGTTATATGTTCACCAATGTCTATCCTAGAGTGTTTTTGTAACACTCCGGATTTTCTCAAGTTATAAATATTTACGGAATTTGCCATTTAATTGAGAATTATTAAATATGGACCTTAGATGGGTAAAGTGTTGGGTCATTGCCCAATTAAATGGGCCACACGTCTAGATGAGGATGACACACACAAATAGAGGAAACATGGAAAGATTTTAGGAATGGAATATAGATTTGATGGCCGTGTGTGTGGGATTTGCACACCTATGAGATATGCGCATGATGTGCTAGAATATCTTTAAAAAAGGGGATTGTGTTGTAAATAAGATGTCTAAAATTAATAGAAGATTACATGGCCGTGTGTGACATTGCATATCCAAGATTATGTGCTAAGTGTATCATGGAAAGGTGTCCTTTCCTTGGTTAAAAACGGCATACACAAAATAAGAGAGGGGCGCACGACAATTGCTATCTCAAGCACCTTCTAAGATTGGCCGAGTGGAAGTTTATAGAAGGGAGGCGCATAAGGCAACAAGGGGCGCATGGCACCTTCTAAATTAGGACCAATTGGAAATTATATAAGACAAGGGAGAGGGGCGCACGACTTTCATAAATCAAGAGAAGGAGAAGGCAGTCAGCAAGGGAAAAGATCAAGAAGAAGTGGAAAGAGGCTAAAGAAGAAGAAGATTGGAAGAGCAAGAACAAGAGAAGGAAAACAGGAGGAGTCGCGGAACCGGTTAGTATTTTGATATTTATGTTTAAGAAAATGGCCGAACCCCATGGAAGAAAATTGGAAGATGAATATAATAATTTTAATGGAAATAATGGACCATAGGGTTCGGCCATGGTGCATGGCCGAACCCCATGGAAAGACATGGCTTAATGTATGGATTTTTAATGATGAAAACTATGGGAGTTGGTTAATAAATTTATATGTGTTTAAATGGTTTAAGAGAAGTTGATGAACCATAGGGTTCGGCCATGATGAAGGGCCGAACCCCATGGAGGAAAATTGGTTATGTTTAATGGATTTTGAGGGATGAAAACCATGCAATGTTATTGAAGATGTTAAAGGTTTTAATGGATGTTTTGGTGAAGATCCTTAGACCATGGGTTCGGCCATGGAGTATGGCCGAACCCCATAAATAATTATGGAATTATGTTCATGTATTTAGATCATGGAAAATGATGGGAAAGGTTATTTATGATTTATTTTAAATGGATGGAAGGTTTGATGGTTTTAGATGCAATTGGATCATGAAAACCATGGAGGGTTACGATGTTTTGATTGCATTTAAAAGAGAATATTATGAACCATAGGGTTCGGCCATGGTGTATGGCCGAACCCTATGGAAGATGGTTATTAAATTAGAAAGTTTCTAATTATGGACTTTTGGATTAAAAAAAAGGAAAGAACCTTGATTTATGGATTCAAGAATGGGAATTGCTATAATTGGAATTTAGACATCATGGGTTCGGCCATGGTGTATGGCCGACCCCCATGAATCAATTCTATGGATCGTTTATGGAGGGTTTTGTTTATGGTTCTATGGTTATGGATCATTGGTGGATCCATGTATGAAATGTCTAAAATTAAGGAGATGAAAGATCATGGTTCGGCCACAATGTATGGCCGAACCCCATGAGATTGGTTTGTGGATCAAAACATGGACTTAGGCATTTGTTAATGAATGAAAGGATTAGTTATGGAATGTTAGCCATGAATCGTAATATGGTAATTTAAATGGAAATAAGGGACCATGGGTTCGGCCATGGTGTATGGCCGAATCCCATGGGAATTATTTGGTGGACTTAGGGTCTATGTATGGTAGATTAAAATGAATGAAAAGTTAACTAAGGATTAGACCAATGGCAAAGTTGTAATAAAGGGTGAAAGTGATGGATCATGGGTTCGGCCATGGTGTATGGCCGAACCCCATGAGGAATGTTTTGGGTATGGTTTTGAACAATGGAAATTTGGTAATTAAGTGAAAATAAGGGACCATGGGTTCGGCCATGGTGTATGGCCGAACCCCATGGGGATTGTGTTTATGGACTTAAACATTATTGTAAATCAAATGGGACATGGTTTTAATTGATTAATGTATTATAAGGTAATGGGACCTCACAAGGTGTGTACGATGGTGAGTAGTTACCGGACGAAAGCGCAAGGACACGTAGTGGTCTTTAGTAGGATTCCACCTCTTTGAAACCATGGGTTTATGTACAATGTTTTTATCTTATTTTGATGAATTTATGTTACAAATGATATTGTTTCAAATGTGAGTTTTAATGCTATTTTTATATGATAAAATAGCATGTGTTTCATTGGCATCTCATGCATGGCATGGGGTGAAGGATATGTAACCGGAGGGGCCACACTCCGTCGGGGCATCCGAAAAACCTATGTAGGATACCTTGATGTGCTTTTCCGTCAAGAAGAAACCGGAGGGGTCACACTCCGTCGGGGCGTCTGAAAGACCTATGTAGGGGTACTTATGTGTACTTGTGATGGGTGGGACTCATTGCATTGGACATCATTACATGGCATGGTTTATATGGCTTTTGACATTATGATATTATTATATGTGTTTTGTACTAACCATGTGTTAGCCCTAATTGGAATACCTACTGGGCGCGTTGTTCTAACACCCTACTTCTACCCTAGTGGATGATAAAGGAAAAAAGGAGAACGATGAACGCGAAAAGGGCCAAGTATAGGAGCTTGGATTTGTGATTGGATTATATTTTATTAAGTTACTTATGGACTTGTAATTTGAGTAACTAGACTTCGGACATGTAATAATTTAGATGGTTTGCTATGGTTGGATGTTTATTTGGATAATTATGATATTTTAATTATGGATAAAGACTTGACGTACTTTACTATCTGAAATGGAATAGAATTGAGTTCTATTATAATTCCGCATGTTTATATTGTTATGTGTGAACCATTTTCATGGACTTAGTCCATGCACACATAGGGTTGGCCAGTTAAGGGTCGGACTTTAGAAGTTCAGACTTATCTAGCATCGTGACGTCCCGCTCTTGCTCACTCTGTTATTTAAAAAAAATAAAAATAGACTCTGATTTTTGGAAAGCGTAGAGTGAAAAAGGGCGGGGCGTTACAGTTTTCTTTTCCCCTCTCTCTCTCTCTCTCTTTCTCTCTCTCTCTCTCTCTCTCTCTCTCTCAATCTAAATCTAAGAAGAATGGATTCTTTATTAATTCACCAAGTGTATGAACAAGAGAGATGATCCACTCACTCAAGGTTATTAATTCACCAATGCACGCTGGTAGATCAGGGTCACCAATGCTTAAGAGACGTCCCTATAAAATAGTGCCAAATAGTTTCATATTTATAGAGAGGCAAAGCTGTTTTTTGAAACAGTTCATCACCGACAGGTCGACCAGACCTGTAACACCCCAGATTTTAATTCATGAATATATATGAAAATTGTCCATTTAATTTGTGAATTAATTGAGATAGACCTTAGATGGGTAAGGTGTTAGGTCAATTGCCCAATTAAGACCCAACGGATTATGGATAAGGTTCAATTGAAATAAATGGGTAAGATTTATTTAATTGGGTCAAATGCCCAATTGGGACCCAATGGGTCATGATTGACTTGGTCGACCACCAAATGAGTTCAAGCTCAATTAAGGTGTGGCTGAATTAAATTGGAAATGGAATCAAGGATTTGAGTTAATGAATGAGTACAAGTCTTGAGTTTAAAAGAATTAAAAATATGTGAGTTAAGGTGAGTTGAATGGGAAGTTAATGGGACTTTAATCTTAAGTGAGTTAGGAGAGTAGATGGTGTAACGTCCGCCCCTTTTTACCGAAATATCAGAGTCTTTCTTTTTTTTGTATGGCCGAACCCATGACCCAAATTGTAGATCATTAATGGGTCTAAAGTTAAATGTGTATGTATAAGTTTAAATTAATGGAATTAGGTCAATAAGATGGTTGAGGTAAGTGATCGTGTAATGTGGTAGAGGAATCAATTATGGACTCAAGGTATGACTAAGAGTAATGATTTAATGGAAGGTCAATTTTTATGGGCTAATGAAGGATGTAGGTATGTGATTAGTTAATGGGGGGTTGGATTAATTAAATGGTTAATTTTTAATGTCTATGTGACATGATTCAATGGGTCATTAATGGACCTAAGTTGGGGATCTAAGTTTATGATCAATTATGGACTTAATCATGCATGGATAAATGAGTGATTAAGCATGAAAAATGAGGTAGTGGCAAAACCGTAATTAAATGCCAAATTCAAGAATTCCATGGAGATTGATCATGGAATGAGGGGCTCTAATGTAATAACCTTATAAGTGGTTGATCAAGCCTAGGGTGGCCAAATTTTAAGACTTATGGGAGTAAAAGGTTTAATAGATGACATGGGACCGGACCCACAAAACCTAAATAGTGACAGGTTTTTCATATGGGCTTAGAAATGGTTAAAACATGGACTAATGATAAATGTGTAATAAGGTACTGGACATCGCAGGCGGTGCGCGATCGGCGACCGGGTTTATCGAACGGAAAATGTAAAAGGACGCGAGTCGGTATTCGGTAGGATTCCTACATTTTTGTAAGCCATGGATTGGGTGATGTTTTCTTTAATTTATTTTGGAAAGTATGTGTGGTTGCCTTTAAGATGAGTTTTGGATTATGTATCTTGTGATGTTTTCCTTTAAATTATTTTGGAAATCATGTGAATGTCTTAAGATGGGTTTTGGATTAAATATTATGGGATGTTTTTCCCTTTGATTTATTTGATAATCAAGTAATTGTTTTAAGATGAGTTTTTGTGTTACTATTGAACTACATATATTACATGGCACATGGCATCTACATCTCATGCATGGCATGGGAGGGATATGACAGGGGAAGGATGAAATGAAACCGGAGTCCATGCTCCATCGGGGCGACCGATAATCGCATGGGGATGTTCATTATGTATTATTATACCTTGATGATGGTTTTCCATCAAGGGGGATGTTGTATTTATTGTTATACCTTGATGATGGTTCTTCCATCAAAGGGGCGGGCGTTACAGATGGAGAGTTACATCTCATAAGATCAAACCTACGGTGTTCACACATTGGAGATGGGAGTTTCATCTCATGGGATGAAACTCCAAATGGATCATTAATGAGGGAGGTGAAGGATTTTGTTGTTACACAATCCATATCCAAGGCTACACGTTGGGGACATGGAGGATTTCCATCTCATGATGGAAGCCCAAGGGCATACGGTTGGGAGTTTCATCTCATGGGATGAAAGCCCCCAAAGTAAATGTTAATGAGAGAGGTGAAGAGTCATAGTGGTTACAAAGGCGCAACACCCAAAAGACACCACTCAAGGCAGACCCTCATTGAACAAGAAAAGACTTGGAGTTTCATTTCACTCTCTCCCTCTCTCTCTTGGCCGATCCCCCTCTCAAGACAAGAAACATTTAGGATATTTTCTACCTCAAGCTTCTCTCTTCACACAAGGCCGACCTCTCTCAAAGACAAAAGAGAAAGGACTTAGAGTTTTCTATCTCTCCTCCTCTCCCTCTCTCAAAACTACACTCTTTGGCCGAACCCTCTCTTTGGATTTTCATCTCAAGACCTCTCAAGATTACTCTTGGCCAAAGATCATGGAGAAAGAAAGAAGAAAGACTAAGGCATAAAAAAAGCAGAGGAACAAGTTGGAACGAAGGAAACCGGAGGAGTCGCGGAATTGGTAAGTACTTGATGAGATTTTAATAAGTAAGAAAAGAATGGTCAAGGATCATGGTTCGGCCCTTGCATGGCCGAACCTTAATGGTTATGTATGTATGGAAAAGATCTCATGCATGTCTAAGATAAGGTATTATGATCGAAGATCATGGGTTGGCCTTGCATGGCCAAACCCTAAGGTTGATATGCATGGACCATTAAAGACAAAGGAAGGGTTAGATGAGGTTTGGCCATGATGTATGGCCGAACCCCATCGAAGGATATAAACATGGTTATATGATTTGAAGAGAATATGATGAACCATAGGGTTCGGCGAACCCCATGGAGGTATATTAATGATTTTTAAAAGGGTTTTTAAGGGTGAGAATGATAGAAGAATATTAGCAATGTAAATAGTCTCAAATGTTGTAAAGGGTGGAGAACCATGGACCATGGCCGAACCCCATGGAGAAAAATTAATGGATGTGTTATGGATCCTTGGGTTTTAAATGATGGATCTAAGTGTATGATTAAACCCCCCATAAAGGGACTTTGTTTATGGACCTAAGATTGTGAATGATTTAAAGGGGAAGATGGAAAAAAATGACATCATGGGTTCGGCCAAGTTGTATGGCCGAACCCCATGAACCATTTTAATGGGTCATTCATGGATATATCATGTTTAGATGAATGGATTATCAAGCTAAGGAATGGAGGGAATTATTAGGTTTTTATGTCATGATTTATGAATCATTTATAGATCTATGTTTATGGATCAGTTATGGACCTAGGTATGTATAAATAAAAGGAGTGATTAGCTATGGAAAGAATGATTTTGTGGATGTAGGGCTTTCATTAATGTAAAACTAATGGAATGATATTGGACTTAAATAAAAGATCAAATGACTAAAAAGAAGGACCCAAAACCAAGTGAGTGAGGTTCGGCCATGTTGTATGGCCGAACCCCACTAAGGTATTTTGTGGACTTAAGTATGTTTGGAAATTAAATGGAACGTTGGTTTGACTTATTGATTTGTAATAAGGTAACGGGGTCTCACGAGCGGGTACGATCGGTGAGCGGTTTTCGGACGAAAACGCAATGACACATTAGTTGGTCATTGGTAGGATTCCTACCTCATTGAAACCTTGGGATATGTATGATGATTTTAATTCATATTTTGAAGAGTTATTTTGTGTCAAATGTTATGTTTTAATGATGGCATTTTTAATTCTATGATTGTATTATTAAATAGCATATTTGCATTTGCATCTCATGCATGACATGGGAGGGATGAAATGTAACCGGAGACCGACGCTCCGTCAGGGCGTCCGTAATGCATTCGTGAGGGATACCTTGATGTGCATTATCCATCAAGAGGGGTGTATGATTGATTTGTAATCGGAGATCTACGCTCCGTCAGGGAGTCCGTAAGGCATTCATGGGGGATAACTTGATGAGGAGTTTCCATCAAGAGGATACTATGTGATGGTGATATGGCTTAATGGGTGGGACTCATGGCATATGACACCATGGCATGGCATTGACTTGCATGTTTTTGATATTGTATTATCTATGTGATTTTTGGTACTAACCCATGTGTTAACCCTACTTGGAGTACCTACTGGGTGCGTTGTCTAACGCCCTACTTCTACCCTAGTTGATGACAAAGGGAATGGATGGATCGAAGGACGGGATCGGAACCAAGCTTAGGAGCTTCGATAATTTAGTTTCACTTTATTTAAGTTTATTCATGGACAATGTAATTTGAGTAGCTAGTATTTGGGAATGTAATAGCTTAGACTATTTGCTATGGATCGAATGATGATTAATTTGGATTAAGTTAATTTATATTGATTGCCTTCCTTGCTAAGTAAATGTTGTAATCCGATGTTATTTCCGCAAAGGGTATTCCGTAAGTCGTAGTATCGCGTGTGAAATGTTTTAGTGGACTTGTCCACACACACGCATGGTTGGCCAGTTAAGGTCGGACTTTGGAAGCTCGGACTTAGCTCACATTGTGACGTTCCCGCTCTCTTTCGCTCTTTATTTTAAAAAAAAATAGACTCTGATTTTCGGCGAGTGAAAAAGGACGGTGCGTTACAGTTGGTATCAGAGAGAAACCGGAAGAATGATTCTTTCGAAGTAAGATTAAGACGGTATCATGTCTCACTGACAGATAAGAATCCCAACTGACCTACTCTTCGGAGTCCGCTGCACGGGGGCCGGATTAATTTACTTCGTTAGATTCAGACTAAAACATTCAATCTGAGAGCAACACTTGACGAAAAAGGAATGATAGCAAGGGAAGGACAATCACTATAAATTGGATTTATCAAGCATAGCAAAGTAGGACATATTTTCCCGAAACAAGAAACATCAAGATTTCTCCAAACAAGAGATATTACGTGATACATAGGAGAACTCCCCTAAACAAGAAATACAAGATGATGATTTGGCAATTCCCCAAACTATGCAAGCACAAAACTTTAGGAGAAAGCTTAGTCAAACGATATTTCGATGACTTAGGAAAATACCTCCGAGAAGAGGAACTCGACAAAACCCGCATGTGGAGGAAGAGGCGCAGAATAGCGTAAATATTCCCATGGTATTTGACGGTTCTATGGATAGATATTATCTTACCATGGATGAGAGTTTCCATGGTGGTTTGGACTGATGCCGGAAATTGGCATTATGGTAGACGTATTGGTAATGTGAAGGACGCATATTGGTCTTATGATAGACATTTTGATTCCATAGTCGACGCATTGGTCGAATGTTAGACCTATTAGCCCTATGAGAGATATATTAGTCCTATGAAGGTATTAGTTATTCCCATGAATGGATTATACCCATATGGGGGTTCTATTCATGGATTTGATGTACAAAATCTTTCGTCCTTATTTGGACAAGTTAGTAATCATTTTCATAACGATATCCTGATTTATTCCAACCATCGAGAGGAGCAAGCAAAACATCTAAGGATAGCATTGGACATCCTGAAGAAAAATCAATTATATGCCAAAACAAACAAGTGCGAGTCCTCGATATCTGAGGCCAATTTCTTAGGACATATCACACCAACACAAGGAATAGCCATGGATCTGGCTAAGGTGGCAACAGTTAGAGCAAGGAAAGCTCCAAGGAATGTGACCGAGATCCGTAGCTTCCTGGGATTGGCTAGTTACTATAGGAAGTTTATCATGGACTTCTCCAAGATTGCATCTCCACTTACTCGACTCACTCAGAAAGGAGTCAAATTTGAATGGTCGGATGTATGCAACCAGAGATTCGAGGAACTGAAGGAGAGACTTACAACTGCACCTGTAATACCCTAGATTTTTAGTTTATCAATATTTACTGAAATTGCCATTGAAAGTATGAATTAATGGTTATGAACCTTAGATGGATAAGGTGTTAGGCAATGGCCCAATTAAGACCCAATGGATATGTTAAAAGGATCAATTTAAATAATTGGGAAATATGCATTTAATTGGGTCAAGATGGGTATTTGGGTCAAAAGGCCCAATTGGGACCCAATGGGTCGTGGTTGACTAGGTTGACCACCAAGTGAGCTCAAGCTTGATTAAGTTGGGGCTGAATTGAGTTGGAATGGAATCAAACAATTGAGTTGATTCAAATAAATTAAATGAGTAGAATTAAATGATTGAGTTGAGCTAAATGGATGAGTTGAGTTGAATGAGTTGAATTGGAAGATATGGAGACCTTTATCTCAAGTGAGTGGAGTGGGAAGAGGAGGGGTTTTTGTTGTTTCAAAGAACAACACAAGGTATACACGTTGGATGCATGGGAATTATATCTCATGCATGAAACTCCAAATGGGAATTAATGGGAGGTGGACCGTTTGGTGGGGGTTACACAAATCACATGTAATAGCCTGGAATTTTTAAATCAATATAAATGTGGATATTATTTATTTTAATAATGGAAAATTGGAAAATTGATGGAATAGATGGTAAATGGATCAAAGTTTGGAAAAGGGCCTAGGTATGGCCCAATGGACCATGGATTGGATTTAATTTATCTAAGTGGGTCAATGATGGTCAATTGGGCCAATGATGGTCAAATTGGGTCCAATACCCATTTGGGACCAATGGGTCAAGATAATGTAAGCTCTAAGGTAAATGGGTAAGGGTGAATGTAATTGGGCCATGAGCCCAATGGTGATCCAAGTAGTTGAAAATGGATTAAATTAAATTACCTAAGTTAGTGATGAGTTGACTAAGGTGACATGGCCCAATGGGACCCACCTCCACCTCACCAAGTGAGGTGGCATGTGGACCCAGAGATTGGTGGGGCCGGCCACCATGGTTGACTTGATCAACCATGGGTGGAATAATGGATTTAGTTAAGTGGCAATTATTTAACCTAAGGTAATTATTTAATAAATTAAATGTTTACATTATCCAAAAGGGTGGTCAAAGGGGTCAAAGTTGGAAAAAGCGAAATCACCTCATTTTAAGACACAAAAACGTTGGGCATGGTGGTGGTTTATCCCAACCATCACCATAAAGCATATAAAATATCTTATGGGTGGTTGGGAGATTTAATGAAAAGTGTATCTTAACCAATCAAAGAAAAAAGAGATGACTTCATCTCATCTCTCAAGTTCCATCGTCATTTCACTCACTTCATCTCTTTCACTCTCAAAACCGTCCTACACCTAAGGAGAAGAAAGAAGAAGAGAAACCATGGAGGAAAGAAAAAAAAAAAGCTAAGAAGAGAAGAAAAATTCAAAGTAAAGGCCCACCACTCCAAGATCAAAGTTTGGGATCTCCTTTCTCATCTCCATCCTCTTCTCTCTCTCTCAAGCAAACCCTACCTTAACCGACCCTAAGCTTGGAGGTTGTCACCATTGATCAAGCATCTTAGCCGATCAAACAAGGAGAGGAAGAAGAAAGGAGGTCAAGGAGTTCGACGGGAGCGAAGAAAGTCGGAGGAGACGACGGATTGTAAGTATTTTCTGAACAAGAGATTTGGGTTTTTAGGGTTTAAGATGTTGGATCCATTTTTGTTAAATTTGATGGTGGCCAAATGATTATAGGCCTTGGATCTCAAATCCATCAAATTGAAGGATGGAAAGTGGACAAAACCCTAAATGGGTAAATTAGGGTTAAGGAAAGAAATAAAAAATAAAATAAAATGGAGTAAGGATAGTATGTAATTTAAGTAGCTTAGCTTGTCGGTTTGTAATAATTGTTGTTTCTTGCTATGGTTTGGACTGTACTCTGGGCGTTATCATTTTGGGATGTGATTATGAACATAGGGGTATTTTAGTAATTTAATGATGTATCTTCCCTTCTATCTAAAACTGGTAGGATAGTCTCTATTATAATGTTCCGCATGCAATTATATTCCGCGAGCTTACTTCCTACGCTTGAACCATTCTCGTGGACTTCGTTCCGCGCACGCGTAGGGTTGGCCAGTTAAGGGCCGGGCTTTAGAAGCTCGAACTTAACTCTCGCGTCGTGACGTTCGCGCCCGTTATCGCTTATTTTAAAAAAAAAAAAATTAGACTCTGATTTCGGTGAAAATGGGGCGGGCGTTACATCACACACGTTGGGGAAGCTTGAAGGGTTTCCATCTCAAGATGGAAACCCAAGAGTCACACGTTGGGAGTGCTTCATCTCAAGAATGAAACCTCCAATTGAGACTTAAAAGAGGAAGATGAAAGGACATAGGAGTAACCAAGGGGTGTCACCAAAGGACACCACCTTTGGCAACCCTCATTAACCAAGAGAAGGTTTCATCTTAAAGCCACACTCTTCCTCTCCCTCTTGGCCGTTTCCACCTCACAAAGACAAGAAACTCTTGATGTTTTTCTCATCTTACTCTCTCCCTTTCTTAGCCGACCAGCACTCTAAGGAAAGAAGAGAACACTTTGAGAATTTTATCTCATTCTCTCCCTCCCTCTCAAGGTCATTTCTCCTCTCAAGATCAAAGAGAACTTAGAATAATTGGATCTCAAGCTCCTATCCCAATCCATATCTCTTGGCCGAACCACTTTTGGAGGAGTTATATTAGCAAGATCATCTTCGGCCAAAGAATCAAGAAAAAGGAGAGGCTAAGGAAGGAAAGGAACAAGCCGGAGTGAAGAACAAATTGGAGGAGTCGCGGAATTAGTAAGTGCTCAATAAACCCTTCTTAAATAAGAAAATGGTTAAGGACATGGTTTGGCCATGTACATGGCCGAATCCCATGGAAAGAGTCAAAGAAGTTTTATGGTTTAAAATGATGTTTAAAAGGGAAGAACATGGGCCAAGATGGCCGAACCCCCTGGAAAAGACATTGGATTATGTTATTGGATTTGAAGGAAATCATAATGGTATGTGTTTGATTTTGTTAAAGTCTTAAAAGGATTTAGATGGATGGAGGTATGGGAACCAATCATAGATGCATGACAATTTTTAAATGGAAATAAGGAACCATAGGGCTCGGCCATGTGTATGGCCGAACCCCATGGAGAGATAATGATGGATGGTTTGTCATGTTTAATTAATTTTGAAGATGGTTAATAATTTATAAAGGTGTTGAGTTGTTGGATTTATAAGAATGGGAAAAGGGGAGCACCAAAACTCAAGGGTGAGGTTCGGACATGGTGTATGGCCGAACCCCACCAAATACTTTTTATGGATTTAGATATCATAGGGTTCGGCTATGTGTATGGCTGAACCCCATGAATCTTTTGGTGATCAGTTTTGGGACTTGGTTATATGTAAATAAACCCATTAATTAGCCATGGATGATTAATGGCATGGAATGTAATAAAAGGTGAAAAGGATGAACCATGTGTTCGGCCATGGTGTATGGCCAAACCCCACTAAGGAGTATTTGGTGGGTTATTGATTAACCTAGGCATGTTTTTGAATGGTTTGGCATTTGGACTTAATTAAAAAGGACCAAAATTAGGATGATGAGGTTCGGCCATGTTGTATGGCCGAACCCCACTAAGGTGGATTTGGTGGATTAAGGGTTTAAAAATTAGTTAAGAGGTGTTTAAGCGATAAATAAAAAGAAGGGTGAAAATTAAGGTAAGTGAGGTTCGGCCATGGTGTATGGCCGAACCCCACAAGTGTTGTTTTTGGACTTAGGTTATTATGTGGGTGAGATGATTAATGTATAAGTGGATAAATCAATGGAATTGGGTGATTGGGCTTAAGAACCCAAAAGAGGGACTAAAACAAAATAAGTGAGGTTCGGCCATGGTGTATGGCCGAACCCCACAAGGTGTGTATATGATTTTGGACATTAAATCAAATGGGAATTTAGTTTGACTTGTTGTTATGTAACAAGGTGACGAGACCTCACAAACAGTATACGCTCGTGAACGGTTTTCGGACAAGATCGCGTGGTCAAACTAGTTATCATTGGTAGGATTCCTACATCATTGAAACCATGGATATGTATTATGTACTTATGATGATTTTATTTCATGTTTGATAAGATATTTTGGTATTAAACAATATGTTGCAATTATGGGATTTTCATGCTATGTTTTGTAATATTCTATAGCATGTTGGCATTTGCATCTCATGCATGGCATGGGAGGGATGACAGGTAACCGGGGACCTGTAAGGTCTTGGAATTTTGAAATTAATATAAATGTGAATATTATTTATTTTAATGATGGAAATTAGAAAATTGGTGGAGTAAATGGTAAATGGGCCAAAATTGGATAAAGGCCCAAGTGTGGCCCAATAGACTATGGTTTGGATTTATATTTATTTAAATGGGTCAAGAATGGTCAAATGGGGTCAAATACCCATTTGGGACCTAATGGGTCAAGATGGTCATGCTCCAAGGTAAATGGGCTAGATGGAAATGTAATTGGGCCATGGGCCCAATGGTGATCCATTTAGAGTGGGCTTAGTGAAATTTAATCACCCTAAGTAATTTGGAATTAAACAATGGTGGTGTGGCCAAGTGGGACCCACCTCCACCTCATCAAGTGAGGTGGTGTGTGGGCCAATGATTGGTGGGGCCGACCACCATGGTTGACTTGGTCAACCATGGGTGGAATAATGGGAATTAGGATAAATAAAAAATGAAGTAACCTAAGATTAATTACCAAATTAATTAAGTACTTAAATTAACAAGTTGGTGGCTAAATGGGGTTAGATTGGTCAAATGGAGACCAAGCTACCCCACCTCAAAATGTTAAACACGTTGGGACTTAGAGGAGTGGAGTTATAAGCCATAAAGCAACTTAAATATCTCAAAAATATCTTAAGGTTGGTGAAGGTAGTTAATGTAAAGTAAAAAAATGGGGATAAGGCTTGATGTCTTTTCCCATTCTATTTTCATTCAACTCTCTCCATTTTCACTCTCCCATGGTCGTCCCCTACATCCAAGTGAAGGAGAGAAAGAGAGTTAAGGAAAAGAGAAGAGAAGGAGAGAAGAAAGAAGTGGAATTTTGAGAGAAATCACTCTAAGGTAAAGGGTTATCATCTTCCTCTCATCATCTTTCCTCTTTTCCTCTCTCAATTCAAACCTAACATGGCCGATTCTAGGGTTGGGAGTTGCCACCCTTGATCAAAGATCTTGACCTATCAAAGATCAAGAGGAAGGAGAGAGGAGGCTAAGGAGACCGACGGGAGCGGCGAAAATCGGAGGAGACGTCGGATAGTGAGTATTTCTTAAATAAAAGAATTTTGAATTTTAGGGTCTAAGAAATGGAATTTATTTTTGTGAAATAAATGGTGGATAGGTGATTTTATACTATGGAGTTTAGATGCATTAAATGGAAGGGTGGAAGATGGAGAAAACCCTAAATGGGTGAATTAGGGTTAGGGTAAGAAATTGGAGAAATATATTGGGTGCATTGTGTGATTGATTAAATTGAACATGGAATTGGGTACTTGGAAATAAGAATCATGGGCCATAGGGTTCGGCCATATAGTATGGCCGAACCCCATGGTGGGTGATTAGCCATTTGATGTAAAATGGTTAGGGTTAATGAATGGAAGATAATGAAGGTGGCTAATGGATTTTTGGGTTGTAAATGAATGAATGGGGATGAGTATTAGAAGGGTTTTATGATGAAAAATGCAATGGGATTTTATGGCATTAAGAAGGCATAAAGGAGAAGGAATTGTGAACCATGGGTTCGGCCATGGTGCATGGCCGAACCTTAGGTTGTTATGTGTGAAATTAGCTAGGGTTTTAGGGTTTAAAAAGCCATGGAAAATGGGAAGATGGGTGGATTTAATATTTTGGGTGAATATAGGTATTATGGAGCAATGAATGATGAGTCATGAACATGGGTTCGGCCATTGGTGCATGGCCGAACCCTATGGTGATGAAATGATGATTAAATGGTGGGGTTTAAAGGATAATGTGTTGATGAATTTTGGGTTTCAAATGAACAAAAGTAATGATCCAAATGGGGCTAAGAATATGGTTTAGTTGCATGATGTAAACCCCTCAAGGAGGGATTATTGGTGGATCTAAAATGTAACAATGGACCCAAGAAAAAAATGGGGAACAGACATCATGGGTTCCGCTAGGGTATGTGGCCAAACCCATGACCCATTTTGTAGGTCATTGTATGAGCTAAGGTTGGGTCCATGTTTGTGTTTAGATGATGGAAAATTTTATTAAATTAGATGCTGATTTTGTTTCATGTTGGGTCATGGTTAGTGAATAAATAAAGGACCTAAGTTGTGATTAGATTTTGCGCTTAAGTAGGTGTGAATTAATGAAAAATTGTTTATGTGAAGGGTAGTGGCAAAAATGGTAAATATGGGCTAAAATGAAGAAACCCACTAAGTTATGATTTACGGGCTTGGAAATGATTAAAACTTGGATTGATTTGGTAATTTAATAAGGTACCGGATAGCGCGAGCGGTACGCGAGTCGGTAGCCAGATTGTCGGACGAAAACGAAATAAAGACCCGAGTCGGTGTTCGGTAGGATTCCTACCTATTTGTAAGCCATGGATGTGTGATGGTATTCTTGTCATATTTTATTGATTTTGGTATTTATCTTATGATGGGTTTTTACAATTATGGATGCTATGTTTAAGATGGATTTTATTTAATGGCTATGAACTATGATTAAGGTTATGCATTATAAATTAAGGCTATGTATGATATCTTAAGGCTATGAGTTATAAATAATAGCATAATGCATTACATCTCATGCATGGCATGGGCGGAAAAAAATAAACAAACCGGAGTCCATGCTCCGTCGGGGCGACCGAAAAACAGGCATGGGGATATTTGATAACAGGAGTCCATGCTCCATCGGGTGACCGAGAACAGGCATGGGGACACCTTGACGAGGCTTTGCCGTCAGGGGGATATTTTGCGGTTGGACATATCTTGACGAGGTTTTCCGTCAAGGGGGATATGACAGTATATGGCAGGAATGATGGGTGGGATTCATAGCATAGACACCCAGGGCATGGCATACATCTTATATTTTCACTATACGTGGTTTATCAATTTTCATTGGGTTATTATCAGTATGCTGTTATTACTAATCTATGTGCTAGCCCTACTCGGAGTCCTACTGGGCGCGTTGTTTTAACGCCCTACTTCTACCCTAGCTGATGATGCAGGAAATGGCGGAACGGAAGGGCGAGACGGAAGCCAAGCTTAGGAGCTTGGGGAGGCAGATTAATTATTTTGGAAAAGATGTATTTGTATAGTTAGCTTGTCAGAAATGTAATAATTTAGGTAGTTTGCTATGTTTAGGTATTATTTTGGATAATACAGTATAATGGCATTTTCGTAATTAATTGGGTATTTCTTCCCTGCTATCTGAAGAACTGGTAGGATAGTTCTATTATCATCTGCAGTTATTTTTATGTTCCGCGAGCTTACTTCTACGCGTGAACCGTACTCTTGGACTTATGTTCCACGCACGCGTAGGGTTGGCCAGTTAAGGGCCGGGCTTTAGAAACTCGGAACTTAACTCGCGTCGTGACGTCCGCGCCTTTTGTCACTGTAAAAAAAAAATAGGCTCTGACTTTCGGTGAAAAGGGGCGGGCGTTACAGTTGGTATCAGAGCGAATTCGGAAGAATGAATCTCTCGAAGTAAGATTAAGACGGTTGCACGTCTCACTGACGGCTAAGAATCCCAACCGACCGACTCTTCGAAGTTCGCTGCACGGGGGCCGGGTTAAATTACTTCGATTGACTCAAACTGAAGGGTTTAATCTGAGAACAACATTTGACGGAAAGGGATGATAGCAAAGGAAAGGAAAAAAAAAAAAAATCAATGTAAGTCGGAATTATCAAACATAGCAAGTAGGGTTATATTTTCCCGACATGAGAAAACAAATCTAGGTCTTCCCCAAATTTGACGGAATAATGGTAGACTTATTGAACATATGAGAGAATTCCCCGATTTCACAAATAGAACGAAACATAGATACTTGGGAAGTTTTTCCCCAAACCAAGTGTGCTTATTTGGCAATCTTCCCCAAAAATGAGAAACAAAGTATATTGTTTAGTACTTTTTTCTTTTTCTTTTTCCTCCATTTGAAAAGGAACTAAGTCAGTGTTTTCGATGACTAGGAAATGGCTCCGAAGAGAAGGACTCGTCGCATCCAGAAAGAGGTATCACCACCTCGCCAGGAAGAGGAGGTATCCCATCGGGAGGAGGAACAAAATAATATAAACATACAAGGTGTACCTCTTTGAGCTAAAAGATGTAGTTCAAGCGGCAGTCGCTGCTGCTCTTCAACAACACTTGAGCGGAAATGCGACTACTAGCGACACCAGTAAGCGGAAGATGGTTAAAGACTTCCAGCAACAGCGCCCTCCCTACTTTAGAGGAAAAGAAGGGGCTGTAGGAGCAGATCATTGGTTAAAGAAGATCACTCAGATCTTGAATCTGCTTCAGGTTTCCAGTCCGGCTGACAGAATCTTACTGGCAACATCTCAACTGATTGAGGATGCCGGTAATTGGTGGGAAGTGGTAGAAAAACAACAATCACTGGTGCCGGAAGGGGAAAGAATTGCCATGACCTGGGAATGGTTCTCAGCCACTTTTCTAGAGCAGTTTTTCCCGGAGGAAGAAAGGGAGAGCCAGACTGAAGCTTTTATATCATTAGTACAAGGCAATATGACAGTGGCAGAATATCACCGGGAGTTCCTTCGTCTATCTGTCTACGCATTCTATATGGTGGATACTGAGCACCGGAGGGCCCGTAAGTTTGAACGGGGCCTTCGGCCGAGCATCAAGGCTAGGGTGACAGTATTCAAGGAACCTACATTGGCAGGGGTGGTCGGCAGGGCCACTATAGTGGAGCGGGAATTGAATGAGATAGCGCGGCCTGACAACCGCCGATGGCAGAGTGGGCGGGGCGCACTTCAACCCAACAAGAGGTTCCGCCTGAGTTTCAGCAGACCCTCATCCTCTACTAGGTCTACAGAGGGCTTTCGCCCCAATCAGCCCTCCCCGTCAGCATCAGTTGCCCAGGTTCCTCGGGGTGGGAACACTTGTTATCAGTGTGGCCAATAGGGCCACTTCAAGAGAGAGTGTCCCACAGCTCAACAGACCCTCTAATTTCAGGGGTTCTTCCCGCCCTCCAGTTAGATCAGCTCAGCCGCGAGGGGGCAGAACATACAATCAGGTAGGACGGGTGCTAAACCCTACGGGATCAGGACGACTTTTTGCTATACCTTCTCCAGTAGCAGTGGACCGCTCGGTGATTCAAGGTATGGCTGTAGTTGGTAGTTCTTATGCAGTTACATTATTTGATTCTGGAGCTTCCCATTCATTTATAGCTGCTGCATTCATATCTGCTACGGGCACATTAGTACAGAATCTGTCCACCTCACTTACTACTGTATCCCCTGTCGGAGACACATCTTTGGGGCTCATATGCACGGCACTGAACACTGAACTCGCTGGATTCAGGTTCGAGTTCAATTATTTGGTAATCGATATGGCTGAGTACGATGTTATTCATGGACTGGTTGGCTACGTATCAGGCCCATATTGATTGCCATCTTCGTAGAGTGATATTTTGGTCACCGAAGGAAGGCGGTATATAGTGCCCGCTGACCGACAGGGCATTCCTAGAAGGCTGCAGAAGAATTGAATCATCTTGCCTTGAACACCCTCAGATTAGATAAGGCACCAATAGTTGAACTTCCGGCGGTGGTAGCAGATTATGCCGAGGTATTTCCAACAGAGCTCCCGGTCTGCCACCTAAGAGAGAGATAGACTTTGAGATTAAATTATACCCCGGCGCTCCAGTATCATTACCTCATTACAGGATGGCACCGGCTGAGATGACTGAGTTGAAAAAAGATTGATGAACTGCTCAGCTGGGCTTTATTCGGAACAGCACATCCGCATGGGGAGCCCCGGTATTGTTTGTTAAGAAGAAGGACGGTACCCTTCGGATGTGTGTGGATAAAAATTGAACCGGTTGACTGTCAGGAATAAATATCCCCTACCCAGGATTGATGATCTGTTTGATCAGCTTAGGGGTTCCTCTCACTTTTCCAAGATTGATCTGATGTCCGGATACCATCAAATCCGAGTTAGAGAGGAAGACATCGAGAAGACATCCTTTAGGACACGGTATGGATTATATGAGTATGTAGTCATGCCGTTTGGACTTACAAATGCACCGGCGGTGTTCATGGACCTGATGAATAGGATATTCCGGCCTTATTTGGATCAGTTTGTGATTGTTTTCATTGACGACATTCTGATCTATTCCAAAAGTCAGGAGGAACATGCCGAGCACTTACGGATCCTGGACACTTTAAGGAAGAACCAGTTGTATGCCAAAGCCAGCAAGTGTGAATTTTGGCTATCAGAGGTCAATTTCTTGGGGCACGTTATATCGGAGGAAGGCATAGCTGTAGACCCGGCTAAGGTAGCGGCAGTGAAGGAGTGGAAAGTGCCGACAAATGTGACCGAGATCCGTAGTTTTCTGGGATTGGCCTGTTACTACAGGAAATTCATCATGGATTTCTCCAAGATTGCAGCTCCACTTACCCGACTCACTCAGAAAGGAGTCAAATTTGAGTGGTCGGATCTGTGCAACCAGAGATTTGAGGAGCTAAAGGAGAAACTTACAACCGGTCCTATTCTGATTTTGCCGGAAAGAGGCAGAAATTATGAGGTATACTGTGATGCCTCAGGAGAGGGACTAGGGTGTACACTCAGTCAAAGTAATCGGGCAGTGCCATACGGATCAAGACAGTTGAAAATCCATGAACGCCACTATCCCATACATGATCTGGAGCTAGCAGCAGTGGTCTTCGCTCTCAAAAGCTGGAGACACTATCTCTATGGAGAGAAATTTGAGGTGTTTTCCGACCATAAGAGTCTGAAATATTTGTTTGATCAGAAGGAACTCAATATGAGACAACGCCGATGGATGGAATATCTTGCAGATTATGATTTTGCACTCCGATATCATCCCGGCAAGGCGAATAAGGTGGCGGATGCTCTTAGCCGCATGTCACCTACGACAGTAGCCAGTATGATCAGAACAGAATGGGAGGTGTTGAATACCATCAGAGAGTTTAAACTCTATCTGAATAATCATGGAACCATATATAATCTGATCATACGATCCCACATGGTCTCCGAGATTGAACGGGAACAACGAACAGATCCAGAGGTGGAGGAGATATGGGCTAAGATGTCTATCGGTGAAGTTGTACCGGAATGGGAATTACGACCGGGACAGGGTCTTATGTTCCGAGGCAGGACATATGTGCCTAAGAGTTGCAGAAGAGAGTTGCTGATTGAAGCACACCAAACCAAACTCTCTATTCACCCGGGCAGCACCAAGATGTATCATGATCTTAAGAGGCACTATTGGTGGCATGGACTTAAGAAAGACGTGGCAGAGTTTTTGCTCGTTTGCTTAACCTGTCAGCAGGTTAAGGCAGAACATCGGAAGCCACAGGGTTTACTCGCACCCTTACCGGTGCCAGAATGGAAATGGGAACACATATCCATGGACTTTGTAACAGGGTTGCCAAGGTCATCCAAGGGCAACGATGCGATATGGGTCATAGTGGACCGGTTGACCAAGTCTGAACATTTCCTTCCCATCAAGATGACGGATTCATCAGAGACTTTGGGTCGACGGTACATCCGGGAGATCATCAGGTTACATGGCATTCCCCGGTCTATTGTGTCCGACAGGGATGGCCGATTCACCGGCAGAGTATGACAGGGCTTGCAGTCGGCTATGGGGACCGACGTATTAACTAGCACAGCATTTCATCCACAAACTGATGGACAGTCGGAGAGGACAATACAGACATTGGAGGATATGCTGAGAGCATGCATGCTAGACTTTAAGGGTGGATGGGAGGATCATTTACCACTGGTGGAGTTTTCCTACAATAACAGCTATCAGTCAAGCCTACAGATGGCTCCGTTTGAGGCCTTATATGGTAGGCCATGTAGATCACCAGTGTGTTGGACAGAAGCCGGTGAGCCTGCGCTGATTGGACCGGAGTTGGTTGCAGAAACTACAGCGCAGATTAAATTGATACGGCAACATCTACTCACTGCACAAAGCCGACAGAAGAGTTACGCCGACAAGAGGAGAAGGTTCCTCGAATTTGAGGTGGGGGACTTGGTGTTTTTGAAAGTCTCACCACGGAAGGGACACATGAGATTTGGAAAGAAGGGGAAACTGTCACCTAGATTTGTGGGACCGTTTCCAATCTTGAAGAGGGTGGGGGGGGGGGGGGGCTCCCTCCGCAGTTATCATCATTACATGATGTATTCCGTGTGTCTATGTTGAGGAAGTACAACCCTGATCCTTCACATGTATTGAGTATTCAAGACATCGATGTGCAAAGCGATGTGACATATGTGGAGAAGCCGGTCAGAATAGTCGGGACCGAGCAAAGAGTTTTGCGGAACCGTGCCATTCAGTTCGTCAAGGTGGTATGGGAACGACATGGTAATGAAGAAACCACCTGGGAAACTTGTCGGAAATGAGAGCCTCTCATCGGAACTCTTGTGTGTAAGGTGTTTTGAACCTCTACTTCGCTCGAATTTTCGGGACGAAAATTTTAAAAGAGGATTGTATTGTAAGGTCTTGGAATTTTGGAATTAATATAAATGTGAATATTATTTATTTTAATGATGGAAATTAGAAAATTGGTGGAGTAAATGGTAAATGGGCCAAAATTGGATAAAGGCCCAAGTGTGGCCCAATAGACTATGGTTTGGATTTATATTTATTTAAATGGGTCAAGAATGGTCAAATGGGGTCAAATACCCATTTGGGACCTAATGGGTCAAGATGGTCATGCTCTAAGGTAAATGGGCTAGATGGAAATGTAATTGGGCCATGGGCCCAATGGTGATCCATTTAGAGTGGGCTTAGTGAGATTTAATCACCCTAAGTAATTTGGAATTAAACACTGGTGGTGTGGCCAAGTGGGACCCACCTCCACCTCATCAAGTGAGGTGGTGTGTGGGCCAATGATTGGTGGGGCCGGCCACCATGGTTGACTTGGTCAACCATGGGTGGAATAATGGGAATTAGGATAAATAAAAAATGAAGTAACCTAAGATTAATTACCAAATTAATTAAGTACTTAAATTAACAAGTTGGTGGCTAAATGGGGTTAGATTGGTCAAATGGAGACCAAGCTACCCCACCTCAAAATGTTAAACACGTTGGGACTTAGAGGAGTGGAGTTATAAGCCATAAAGCAACTTAAATATCTCAAAAATATCTTAAGGTTGGTGAAGGTAGTTAATGTAAAGTAAAAAAATGGGGATAAGGCTTGATGTCTTTTCCCATTCTATTTTCATTCAACTCTCTCCATTTTCACTCTCCCATGGTCGTCCCCTACATCCAAGTGAAGGAGAGAAAGAGAGTTAAGGAAAAGAGAAGAGAAGGAGAGAAGAAAGAAGTGGAATTTTGAGAGAAATCACTCTAAGGTAAAGGGTTATCATCTTCCTCTCATCATCTTTCCTCTTTTCCTCTCTCAATTCAAACCTAACATGGCCGATTCTAGGGTTGGGAGTTGCCACCCTTGATCAAAGATCTTGACCTATCAAAGATCAAGAGGAAGGAGAGAGGAGGCTAAGGAGACCGACGGGAGCGGCGAAAATCGGAGGAGACGTCGGATAGTGAGTATTTCTTAAATAAAAGAATTTTGAATTTTAGGGTCTAAGAAATGGAATTTATTTTTGTGAAATAAATGGTGGATAGGTGATTTTATACTATGGAATTTAGAGGCATTAAATGGAAGGGTGGAAGATGGAGAAAACCTTAAATGGGTGAATTAGGGTTAGGGTGAGAAATTGGAGAAATATATTGGGTGCATTGTGTGATTGATTAAATTGAACATGGAATTGGGTACTTGGAAATAAGAATCATGGGCCATAGGGTTCGGCCATATAGTATGGCCGAACCCCATGGTGGGTGATTAGCCATTTGATGTAAAAATGGTTAGGGTTAATGAATGGAAGATAATGAAGGTGGCTAATGGATTTTTGGGTTGTAAATGAATGAATGGGGATGAGTATTAAAAGGGTTTTATGATGAAAAATGCAATGGGATTTTATGGCATTAAGAAGGCATAAAAGAGAAGGAATTGTGAACCATGGGTTCGGCCATGGTGCATGTCCGAACCCTATGGTGATGAAATGATGATTAAATGGTGGGGTTTAAAGGATAATGTGTTGATGAATTTTGGGTTTCAAATGAACAAAAGTAATGATCCAAATGGGGCTAAGAATATGGTTTAGTTGCATGATGTAAACCCCTCAAGGAGGGATTATTGGTGGATCTAAAATGTAACAATGGACCCAAGAAAAAAATGGGGAACAAGACATCATGGGTTCGGCCAGGGTATGTGGCCAAACCCATGACCCATTTTGTAGGTCATTGTATGAGCTAAGGTTGGGTCCATGTTTGTGTTTAGATGATGGAAAATTTTATTAAATTAGATAGCTGATTTTGTTTCATGTTGGGTCATGGTTAGTGAATAAATAAAGGACCTAAGTTGTGGATTAAATTTTGGGCTTAAGTAGGTGTGAATTAATGAAAAATTGTTTATGTGAAGGGTAGTGGCAAAAATGGTAAATATGGGCTAAAATGAAGAAACCCACTAAGTTATGATTTACGGGCTTGGAAATGATTAAAACTTGGATTGATTTGGTAATTTAATAAGGTACCGGATAACGCGAGCGGAACGCGAGTCGGTAGCCGGATTGTCGGACGAAAACGAAATAAAGACCCGAGTCGGTGTTCGGTAGGATTCCTACCTATTTGTATGCCATGGATGTGTGATGGTATTCTTGTCATATTTTATTGATTTTGGTATTTATCTTATGATGGGTTTTTACAATTATGGATGCTATGTTTAAGATGGATTTTATTTAATGGCTATGAACTATGATTAAGGTTATGCATTATAAATTAAGGCTATGTATGATATCTTAAGGCTATGAGTTATAAATAATAGCATAGTGCATTACATCTCATGCATGGCATGGGCGGAAAAAAATAAACAAACCGGAGTCCATGCTCCGTCGGGGCGACCGAAAAACAGGCATGGGGATATTTTGATAACAGGAGTCCATGCTCCATCGGGGTGACCGAGAATAGGCATGGGGACACCTTGACGAGGCTTTGCCGTCACGGGGATATTTTGCGGTTGGACATATCTTGACGAGGTTTTCCGTCAAGGGGGATATGACAGTATATGGCAGGAATGATGGGTGGGATTCATAACATAGACACCCAGGGCATGGCATACATCTTATATTTTCACTATACGTGGTTTATCAATTTTCATTGGGTTATTATCAGTATGCTGTTATTACTAATCTATGTGCTAGCCCTACTCGGAGTCCTACTGGGCGCGTTGTTTTAACGCCCTACTTCTACCCTAGCTGATGATGCAGGAAATGGCGGAACGGAAGGGCGAGACGGAAGCCAAGCTTAGGAGCTTGGGGAGGCAGATTAATTATTTTGTTTTACGTTTATTTTGGAAAAAGATGTATTTGTATAGTTAGCTTGTCAGAAATGTAATAATTTAGGTAGTTTGCTATGTTTAGGTATTATTTTGGATAATACAGTATAATGGCATTTTCGTAATTAATTGGGTATTTCTTCCCTGCTATCTGAAGAACTGGTAGGATAGTTCTATTATCATCTGCAGTTATTTTTATGTTCCGCGAGCTTACTTCTACGCGTGAACCGTACTCTTCGACTTATGTTCCACGCACGCGTAGGGTTGGCCAGTTAAGGGCCGGGCTTTAGAAACTCGGAACTTAACTCGCGTCGTGACGTCCGCGCCTTTTGTCACTGTAAAAAAAAAATAGGCTCTGACTTTCGGTGAAAAGGGGCGGGCGTTACAGGACTCCACACTCCGTCGGGGCTTCCGTAAAACCCTAGTGGGGGATACCTTGATGATGAGAATCCCATCAAGAGGATACTATGTATAATACCTTGATGATGAGAATCCCATCAAAAGGATACTAGGTATGAAGACCCTGGTGATGAGCATTCCATCAGGGGATACCTTGATGAGGAGAGTTCCATCAAGAGGATACATGTGATTGTGATGGGTGGGACTCATTGTATATGGTAGCATGGCATGGCATTGAATCGACATGATTATGATCTTTATTATCATGCATGGTTTCTAGTTTTTATCTGTATGATTGGATCTCTATTATCATACACTGTTTTGGATGTGATGTTTTACAAGTATGACATGGTATATTATATCTGGATTTTATATACTAACCCATGTGTTAGCCCTAATTGGAATACCTACTGGGCGTGTTGTCTAACGCCCTACTTCTACCCTAGTTGATGACATGGGAAGGGAACGGAACGAGGATGTGATTGGAGCCAAGCTTAGGAGCTTGGATGATTAAGTTATATTTTGTTTAAGTTATTCATGGACTATGTATTTGAATAGCTAGCATTCGGAATTGTAATAGCGTAGGTATATTTGCTATGGATTGGATGGTTAATGTTTGGATATTTAAGTTATGATAATTATTATTAAGTGTTGGACTACTTTGCTATCTAAAATGGAATAGGATTGTTATCCTATTGTTATTCCGCATGTATGATTTATTCCGCAATTATAAACGTAATACGTGTGAACTATTTTAGTGACTTGGTCCACGCACACGTATGGTTGGCCAGTTAAGGGTCAGGCTTTGGAAGCTCAGACTTAGCTCGCGTCGTGACATCTCGCTCTCTATCACTTTTAAAAAAAATAGACTCTGATTTTCGGAAAGTAAGTGAAAAAGGGCGGGGCGTTACAACACCTATCTGATTTTGCCGGAAAGAGGCAAGGGCTATGAGGTACATTGAGATGCCTCAGGAGAGGGACTTGGGTGTGCTCTCAGTCAAAGTCATCATGCGGTGGCTTATGGTTCTAGATAGTTGAAAATTCATGAACGCCTCTATCCCACTCATGATTTGGAACTAGCCGCAGTGGTCTTTGCTCTCAAAAGCTGGAGACACTATCTTTATGGTGAGAAGTTTGAAGTATTTTCAGATCATAAGAGCTTAAAATACTTGTTTGATCAGATAAAACTCAACTTGAGGCAGCGCAGATGTATGGAATATCTGCAAGATTATGAGTTCACACTTCGATATCATCCTGGCAAGGCGAACAAAGTGGCGGATGCCCTCAGCGGCATATCACATGCATCAGTGACCAGTTTGATCAGGAAAGAATGGACGATGCTGAATACCATTCGAGAGTTCAATCTATATATCAGTAACCAACGGAGTATGTATAATCTGATCATACGGTTGAACATGGTCTCCAAGATTGAACAGGGACAATAGACAGATCCGGAAGTGGATGAGATATGGGCTAAGATGTCTACGGGTGAGGTCATACCGGAATGGGAGTTACGATCAGGACAGGGTCTTCTATTCGAGGTAGGACATATGTGCCAAAGAGCTGCAGAAGAGAGTTATTGATCGAGGCACACCAAACCAAACTCTCTATTTATCCGGGCAGCACCAAGATGTATCACGACCTGAAGAGACACTTTTGGTGGCATGGACTCAAGAGGGATGTGGAAGAGTTTGTTGCGCATTGCATAATTTGTTAGCAGGTTAAGACGGAACATCAGAAGGTACCAGGGTTACTCAAACCCTTACCAGTGCCGGAGTGGAAATGGGAACATATCTCCATGGATTTTGTGACAGGGTTGCCAAGGTCATCAAAGGGCAACATTGTGATATGGGTCGTGGTAGATCGATTGACCAAGTCTGCACACTTTCTTCCCATCAAGATGACAGATCCATCTGAGACCTTGGGTCGATAGTACATCAGGGATATCACTAGACTACATCGTATTCCCCGGACTATTGTGTTCGACAGAGATGGCCGATTCACCGGCAGAGTGTGGCAAAGCATGCAGTCGACCATGGGGACAGATCTATTGACTAGCACAGCATTCCATCCACAGACTGATGGACAGTAGGAGAGGACGATACAGGCATTGGAGGATATGCTAAGAGCATGTATGCTAGACTTCAAGGGTGGATGGGAGGATCACTTGCCGCTGGTGGAGTTCTCTTACAACAACAGTTACCAGGCAAGCCTCTAGATGGCTCCATTCGAGGCTTTATATGGTAGACCATGTAGATCACCCGTGTGCTGGACAGAGGCCATTGAGCCTGCACTTATTGGACCCGAGTTAGTTGCAGAAACTACAGTGCAGATTCAGTTGATACGGCATCACCTACTTGCTGTACAGAGTCATTAGAAGAGTTACGCTGACAAGAGGAGGAGGTTCCTTGAGTTTGAGGTGGGAGACTTAGTGTTCTTGAAAGTCTTGCCACGAAAGGGACACATGAGATTTGGAAAGAAGGGGAAACTATCGCCTAGATATGTGGGGCTGTTTCCAATCCTAAAGAGGGTGGGGGAGGTAGCTTATCAATTGGCACTTCCTCCACAATTGTCATCTTTGCACGATGTATTCTATGTATCCATGTTGAGGAAGTACAATCCTAATCCCTCACATCTACTGAATGTACAAGACATAGAGGTGCAAAACGACGTGACATACGTCGAAAAACCTGTCAGAGTGGTGGAGACAGAACAAAGGGTGTTACGGAACAGAGCGATCTAGTTCATCAAGGTGGTATGGGATAGACGTGGTAATGAGGAAGCCACTTGGGAACTTGAATCAGAAATGAGAACAGCTCACCCTGAGCTATTTATTTAATCTGTTTGAAAACCCTACTTCGCTCGATTTTTGGGACAAATTTTTTCAAAAGAAGGTTGTATTGTAACACCCCAGATTTTCAATTCATGAATATATATGAAAATTGTCCATTTAATTTGTGAATTAATGGAGATAGACTTTAGATGGGTAAGGTGTTGGACCAATTGCCCAATTAAGACCCAACGGATTATGGATAAGGTTCAATTAAAATAAATGGGCAAGATTTATTTAATTGGGTCAAGGTTGTTAATTAGGTCAAATGCCCAATTGGGACCCAATGGGTCATGATTGACTTAGTCGACCACCAAATGAGTTCAAGCTCAATTAAGGTGTAGCTGAATTAAATTGGAAATGGAATCAAGGATTTGAGTTAATGAATGAGTACAAGTCTTGAGTTTAAAAGAATTAAAAATATGTGAGTTAAGGTGAGTTGAATGGGAAGTTAATGGGACTTTAATCTTAAGTGAGTTAGGAGAGTAGATGGAGAGTTACATCTCATAAAATCAAACCTAAGGTTTTCACACGTTGGAGGTGGGAGTTTCATCTCATGAGATGAAAATCCAAATGGATCATTAATGAGGGAGGTGAAGGATTTTGTTGTTACACAATCCATATCCAAGGCTACATGCTGGGGACATGGAGGGTTTCCATCTCATGATGGAAACCCAAAGGGCATATGGTTGGGAGTTTCATCTCATGGGATGAAACCCCCAAAGTAAATGTTAATGAGGAAGGTGAAGATTCGTAGTGGTTACAAAGGGGCAAACACCAAAAAGACACCACTCAAGGCCGTCCCTCATTGAACAAGAAAAGACTTGGAGTTTCATTTCACTCTCTCCCTCTCTCTCGGCCAATCCCCCTCTCAAGACAAGAAACATTTAGGATATTTTCTACCTCAAGCTTCTCTCTCTCACACTAGGCCGACCCTCTCTCAAAGACAAAGGAGAAAGGACTTAGAGTTTTTTATCTCTCCTCATCTCCCTCTCTCAAACCTACACTCTTTGGCCGAACCCTCTCTTTGGGTTTTTATCTCAAGACCTCTCAAGATCACTCTTGGCTCAAGATCAAGGAGGAAGAAAGAAGAAAGACTAAAGAAGAAAAAGAGTGGAGGAACAAGTCGGAACGAAGGAAACCGGAGGAGTCGCGGAATCGGTAAGTACTTGATGAGATTTTAATAAGTAAGAAAAGAATGGTTAAGGATCATGGTTCGGCCCTTGCATGGCCGAACCCTAATGGTTATGTATGTATGGAAAAGATCTCATGCATGTCTAAGATAAGGTCTTATGATCAAAGATCATGGGTTGGCCTTGTGATGCAAGCTAGGTAGGATTAAGAATACCCAACCTCAAATTACAACAGAAGTTTGAATAATATCTTGAATAACCGATCGCAAAATAGTGATAGCAGAAGCTTATAGCCTTTAGTTATCTTGACACTGTTATCTTCAACAATCAATTCCACCCAAGAATAGATGGGAATTAAATAAGCCAGCAAAGATACACATTACCTGGGCCTCACCGATTTGCTTGGAAGGATAAGATAGCAAAACTTTTGCATACCAACATGTACTGCAAGCGGTCGGTGAAGTAAAAACGTGGCGGGTATCACTCTAGGGTCAAACCAAATCACAGGACTAGGTTGCAATCCTCAGATGACTGTCATTGTGCCTGAATCTACTGTTGTCTTGGAGAACAACATGTATTCAGATTCTTAACACCCGAGGTTGGCCCGATCAACAAAGATATGCAATTGTTGCAGAGTTTGAATTTACAAACCTCCTGCAAGAAAAGACTGCAACTGGAAGGTCTTCTTCTTCAATAGGCCTGCACAATCTACAGGGACTCCTTGGTTTCCAAGATAGGAATACAGGTCACCGTCACTTCTTGGACCCAGTCTTGAATTCCAACGAGGCTTGTCTGCTAACACTGCAGAACAAACTCACAAACAACCATCGTTGTTTAAGAAAGAAATAATCTCAATTTTTTTATTCATAAAAATAACTCTCCCTAGATTACATCTCCTTCTATAGAGAAATCTGAAAGCCTCTCTGTGGGAGCTGACCCTCTCCACTTCTAAATAAGAAATTACCAACTTGGAAACAAAACAATTACTAATCCTAGCATTACTCGACCAAGGCTTAATCCTAATCTAATATAGCCAGATTCTAAAACAATTAGGAAACTAACCACTTTTGAAATTCAAAAAAAAAAAAAAAAATGATAACTATTCCTAAAACAAATAGGATTCGGTGCTGCCCAAAGAAAGATAACTATTCCTAAACAAATAGGATTCGATGCTGCCCCTGAAGTGTCCAAGCGTGTGTAGTTTGTTGAACTGTGAGCAGCTTGTTGGGTCTCAATTTGAGCCCAGTTGTTCTGAGTTGGGCTTTGACTTGATTAGGCCTGAAAGTTCGTCGGGATCGAAAATGAAATTTTGATCTTTCGACTCGGGACCCGAACTTGCTAATTTGATAATGTACCCGCCCGGGTCAAAATAAAAATTTTGATTATGTCCATATATGCCCGCATCATTCTCCCGCTCTCGGAGAAAACTCATCCTTGAGTTTATAAGGTTCACCGAAGAAGGGTGCGGTCTTCTCATAGTCTTTTCCTATGCTTCAATGAAATTTTATTATGTTGAATACTCAATCGCTGTGGAGTACTCGCTTTAGGAGATGTCGGCTCGGGGCCTACCAAAAGTGACTGGATGGTAGGTGTTGAGGACTATCTCTCATAACCTTTCCAAATAAGGTCGACATATGGTCAGATGGTATGGTCTGAGTCCACAAGATGCCGGTCATCTCCAACTCCTAGTGTACGAACTTGTATTGACCATTATCTGTCGCCTCTATCACTAGCATCTTCTAGTTGCTGATCACTGGATTGTGGCTCAAGATGGTGTGTCTCAAGTTCCTGCTTCAAGATGGAACTTGCCTCAAACTGTCGGATACATCCTTCTGTTGCACTTGTATCTATCGTAGCTTCATGAATTGCTAAAACGGGTGAGATATTGGGTGTAGCCAACTGGTTCATGTGTTCGTCCCACATTGGATCAACATAAGGTCTATACTCAACCAATGTTCTCGTGGAATGAACATCACAAAACACAAACTCATTGATGGCCTCGGCCTCTGTGCTATTGTGATGAATGTTGTCCACTCGGGGTTCACAAATATGAATTGGATGTTCCTGTACCGTCTCCAAGAGTTGCACATTCATGGAGTCCGTCTCCACAGAATCATCGACATCTTCCTCATTAGAGGAATCTGAGTCAATAATTTCGACTTATGCAGTCGTGTCTACTTCATCAGCAAATCGGACAAGTCGTTGCCTTCTCTCAGGCTGTCGGACGACATGTCTTGCCCTATGTTTGTGATAGTAGAAACTTTCGTCTGAACTTTCATCTGAACTTTGATTTGAATTGTCATCTGAACTTTCTTCAGAAGATAAGTATCTAGAGTACCTTGATCTCACTGATGGCGAACTAGAAGGTTGTTGGCTTGTTTGATTCTTTAGAACCGCAATCTCTCTCTGTAGATTAACACATGACTCAAATAACCAATCAAACTGCCTGTCGCGGTCTTTAGAGAATTTAACTCGATCATCTTCTGGAGCGTGTCTCACATGACGACTCTGACTAGAATGAAACCAGTCACTATTCCTGGCTTTTCGGCTACCAAGGTGGTCACGTCTTGTCATAAATAACCCCTGATCGAAGGATGAGTCTCAATTGACTCCGAAGCTCTGATACCATTCTGATGCTGGCTAGGTAGGATTAAGAATACCCAACCTCAAATTACAACGGAAGTTTGAATAATATCTTGAATAACCGATCGCAAAATAATGATAGTAGAAGCTTATAGCCTTTAGTTTTCTTGACACTGTTATCTTCAACAATCAATTCCACCCAAGAATAGATGGGAATTAAATAAGCCAACAAAGATACACATTACCTGGGCCTCACCGATTTGCTAGGAAGGATCAGATAGCAAAATGTTTGCATACGAACGTGTACTGCAAGCTGTCGGTGAAGTAAAAACGCGGCGGGTATCACTCTAGGGTTAAACCAAATCACAGGACTAGGTTGCAGTCCTCAGATGACCGTCACTGTGCCTGAATCTACTGTTGTCTTGGCGACCAACATGTATTCAGATTCTTAACACCCGAGGTTGGCCCGATCGACAAAGATCTGCAATTGTTGCAGAGTTTGAATTTACAAACCTCCTGCAAGAAAAGACTGCAACTGGAAAGTCTTCTTCTTCAATAGGCCTGCACAATCTACAGGGACTCCTTGGTTTCCAAGATAGGAATACAGGTCACCATCACTTCTTGGACCTAGTCTTGAATTCCAACGAGGCTTGTCTGCTAACACTGCAGAACAAACTCACAAACAACCATTGTTGTTTAAGAAAGAAATAATCTCAATTTTTTTATTCATAAAAATAACTCTCCCTAGACTACATCTCCTTATATAGAGAAATCTGAAAGCCTCTCTGTGGGAGCCGACCCTCTCCACTTCTAAATAAGAAATTACCAACTTGGAAACAAAACAATTACTAATCCTAGCATTACTCGACCAAGGCTTAATCCTAATCTAATATAGCCAGATTCTAAAACAATTAGGAAACTAACCACTTTTGAAATTCAAAAAAAAAGATAACTATTCCTAAAACAAAATAGGATTCGGTGCTGCCCAAAGAAAGATAACTATTCCTAAACAAATAGGATTTTGTGCTGCCCCTGAAGTGTCCAAGCGTGTGTAGTTTGTTGAACTGTGAGCAGCTTGTTGGGTCTCAATTTGAGCCCACTTGTTCTCAGTTGGGCTTTGACTTGATTACGCCTGAAATTTCATCGGGATCGAAAATGAAATTTTGATATTTCGACTCGGGACTCGAACTTGCTAATTTGATAATGTACCCGCCCGAGTTAAAATTAAAATTTTCATTATGTCCAAATATGCCCGCATCACCTTGCATGGCCAAACCCTGAGGTTGATATGCATGGACCATTAAAGACAAAGGAAGGGTTAGATGAGGTTCGGCCATGATGTATGGCCGAACCCCATCAAAAGCTATAAACATGGTTATATGATTTGAAGAGAAGATGATGAACCATAGGGTTCGGCCATGGTGTATGGCCGAACCCGATGGAGGTATATTAATGATTTTTAAAAGGGCTTTTAAGGGTGAGAATGATGGAAGAATATTAGCAATGTAATTAGTCTCAAATGTTGTAAAGGGTGGAGAACCATGGACCACGGGTTCGGCCATGGTGTATGGCCGAACCCCATGGAGAAAAATTAATAGATGTAGTATGGATCCTTGGGTTTTAAATGATGAATCTAAGTGTATGATTAAACCCCCCATAAAGGGACTTTGTTTATGGACCTAAGATTGTGAATGATTTAAAGGGGAAGATGGAAAAAAATGACATCATGGGCTCGGCCATGTTGTATGGCCGAACCCCATGAACCATTTTAATGGGTCATTCATGGATATATCATGTGTAGATGAATGAATTATCAAGCTAAGGAATTGTAATGCCCCGCACTTTTTTACTTGCTTTTCGAAAATCAGAGTCTTTTTTCTTTTAAATAAAGAGTAAGATAAAGATCGGGACGTCAGGACGCGAGCTAAGTCTGAACTTCTAAAGTCGACCCTTAACTGGCCAACCCTACGTGTGCATGGATTAAGTCCATGAAAACAGTTCACACGTGATAATATAAACATGCGGATATATCATAAACTGCGGATTATAATAAACCTAACTCTAGTCCATTTTTAGATAACAAAGTACTTCAAGTCTTTAACCATAATTAAACTTAACTTAAATATCAAACAAAACCATTCAAACTATAGCAAAATTATCTAAGTTATTACATCCCCAAAATCTAGCTTCTCAATTTACAAGTCCATGAGTAACTTAAACGAAAATATAAACCAATCACATATCTAAGCTCCTATGCTTGGCTCCGATCACACTCATCATCCCTTTCCTTTCCTGTATCATCCACTAGGGTAGAAGTAGGGTGTTAGAACAACGCGCCCAGTAGGAATTCTATTAGGGTCTACACATGGTTAGTACAAATCATAGATAATATCATAATGTCAAAAACCATATAAACCATGCCATGTCATGATGTCAAATGCAATGAGTCCCACCCATCACAAGTACATATAAGTACCACCACATAGGTCTTTCGGATGCCCCGACGGAGTGTGGCCCCTCCGGTTTCTTCTTGATGGAAAAGCACATTAAGGTATCCCACATAGGTTTTTCGGACACCCCGACGGAGTGTGGCCCCTCCGGTTACGTATCCTCCACCCCATGCCATGCATGAGATGCTAATGAATCACATGCTATTTTATCATATAAACATAGCATTTAAAACTCACATTTTGAAACATATCTTTTACAACATAATTCATCAAAAAAAACCAAATAAACCATATACTTAAACCATGTTTCAAAAAGGTAGAATCCTATCAATGACACTAATGTGACCTTGCTTTATAACCCGGTAACCGCTCACGATCGTGCCCCGCTTGTGAGCTCCCGTCACCTTGTTACATATCAACAAGTCAAACCCATATTCCATTTGCCTTAACACTAGGTCTAAGTCCATAAACACAACCTAGTTTGAATTTGAAATGTGTAACAACATGTATCCTTGTTTGAATTTGAAATAAACCAAAACTCCCCACCTCTCCAACGTTTGAATTTGAAATAAAACAATACTCCTCCATCTGTCAAACGTTTGAATTTTGAAACACAAACCATCTTCATCTCTCCAACGTTTGAATTTGAAATAAAACAATACTCCTCCATCTCTTCAACGTTTGAATTTTAAAACATAAACCATCTTCATCTCTCCAACGTTTGAATTTGAAATAAAACAATATTCCATCTTTCCAACGTTTGAATTTTAAAGCACAAACCATCATCATCTCTCGAACGTGTATCCTTATTTGAATTTGAAATCTAAGTGTAAAACCGTCCATCCCATTATTTGAATTTGAATTTGAAATGTAAACCGTCCATCCCATTGTTTGAATTTAAATTTGAAATGTAAACCGTCCATCCCAACTCATTTAACTTAACTCACCACTTTAATTTACTTCAAATCAACTCAACTCACTTCGTGGTCAACCAAGCCAAACACGACCCATTGGGTCCCAATTGGACATTTTGACCCAATTAAAATTTTTGACCCAATTGAATACATCTTACCCAATTATTCCAATTGCAACCATATCCACAATCCGTTGGGTCTTAATTGGGCAATTGACCAAATCCGTTACCCATCTAAGGTCCATATCTAACAATTCACAATTTAAAATGGCAAATTTCATATATATTAATAACATGAAATTCCAAAGTGTTACAATACAACCCTCTTTTTAAAATTTTCGTCCCGAAAATCGACTGAAGTAGGGTTTCAAACATTTACATGAATAGCTCAAGATGAGCTATTCTCATTTCTGACTCTAGTTCCCATGTGGCTTCCTCATTACCGTGTCTATCCCATACCACCTTAACAAATTGGATCACTCAGTTCCGTAATACCCTTTGTTCTGTGTCCACCACTCGGACAGGCTTTTCGACGTATGTCACGCCGCTTTGGACATCTATGTCTTGTATATTCAGTACATGAGAGGGATCAGGATTGTACTTCCTCAACATCGATATATGGAACACATCATGCAAAGATGCCAACTGTGAAGGGAGTGCCAATTGATAAGCCACATCCCCCATCCTTCTTATGATTGAAAACGGTCCCACATATCTTGGCGACAGTTTTCCCTTCTTTCCAAATCTCATGTGTCCCTTTCGTGGCAAGACTTTCAAGAACACCATGTCCCCACTTCAAATTCAAGGAACCTCCTCCTCTTGTCAGCAAGCTTTTCTGACGACTCTGTCCAGCCAATAGATGCTGCCATATCAACTGTATCTGCGTTGTGGTCTTTGCAACCAACTCAGGTCCAATAAGTGCAGGCTCACCGGCTTCTGTCCAACACACAGGTGATCTACATGGTCTACCATATAATGCCTCAAATGGAGCCATCTGGAGGCTTGCCTGGTAACTGTTATTGTATGAGAACTCTACCAATGGTAAGTGATCCTCCCATCCACCCTTGAAATCTAGCATGCATGCCCTAAGCATATCCTCCAATGTTTGTATTGTCCTCTCAGACTGCCCATCAGTCTGTGGATGGAATGCTGTACTAGTCAGTAGATCTGTTCCCATGGCCGACTACATACTCTGCCATACTCTTCTGAGTTTGTGCCACCAGTAATGTCTTTTCAGCTCGTGATACATCTTGGTGCTGCCCGGATGAATAGAGAGTTTGGTCTGGTGTGCCTCAATCAGTAACTCTCTTCTGCAGCTCCTAGGTACATATATCCTACCTCGAAATACAAGAACCTATCCTGGTCGTAACTCTCATTCCGGTAGAACCTCGCTAGTAAACATCTTGGCCCATATCTCCTCCATTTCCGGATCTATCCGTTGTTCCTATTCAATCTTGTCAAGTACCACTTAATTACATCAAAATCACTCATATCAACCTATGAGTTTCATTCTCGTAGAATTTACTCTGTCTCATGTTATCTCTTTTTCTCGTGAACCTATTTGCGATCTTATATAGATCAATGTATTCTATTTCACTTTACCTGTTTCCAAGATATTTTCCATACGTACTCGCTCAATACGTTCATTCATCTACTCTCTTTGTGAGGTAGCCTGCCATTATGAGCCTATGCTCAAGTCTTTTGCTGATTCCATTTTAACTAGATTTTTAGTTGCACTCGCCTCGAACTCCATCGGCTAACTACAGAGTCAGCTGGCCAGTCTAACTCAGCAGTGGCCCATAGCTTCCCATTCGAGTTTCGCTAGACTCTTAACTTTTCCCTTAAGTACATCTCCAAAAGTAAGCATATCTTTATTTGTACATAAGTCACAATGTGACTAACACCTTTTGTTCAAAACTCCTACGATACCAATTATCTCTCAGCCCTTACTTTCTGTGCTACAAGTCGTAATACGACTAAAACCTTTTACTTATAACGTGGGATGTAGATCGAAACATGTCCCAATCATTAGAACAATACGTCATCTTATGGAACCAACAGGTCATCACACTACCAACATGTCTACCATAGTACCGATACCTGACATCAATCCCAACCACCATGGGAATCATCATCCACGGTTATACACATCCATCCCTAGTATCACTCTATCAGTGAGTATCATCTATCCATGGTTAAAAACCATCCATGAATATAACCCTCCTATGGGTATAATCCATTCATGGGCATAATTAATCTAGGGCACATCATCTACCATGAGATATTTTATCCGTAGGAACAACACTTGAATGAATCACTATGTGACTGTGGCAACAATATCAACTTATAACAATACCCCGACCCCTAGCAAGACTTAGGGCCCATGACTTACTAAGCAGAAGACCCACGTCCAACGTGATTAAGTCTACCTCCCCCTGCATCCCTTCACCCCAAGGATGATTCAATCAAATTCTAAGGCGGTCGATCCGCGTCTAACGAAGCTAGCACCACCTCTATGGAGTAAAATAGTACCTAGCTCTGCGTATCAACTCACATCAAGTGTGCAAAATGGCTGTGAGAGAGCCCTCCAGCACGCAGCATGCGAAGGACCCACTCCTTAATGGCAACCCTGCGGGACCAAGTCTCCGTATTTCATATCGAGGTTCCCACAGTCTCTATCATTAATATCACGTGAGGGACATACCCATACCACGTCTCAATGTAATCAAGTGACCTCGTCACATGCATGTCAGGGTCAAAGTCCTCATAAGCTCTTAAGTTCGCATACTTTATTAAAAAAAATCCTTCAAACTTCCATCACATGGGTGGGTAGGGTTAGAAAAACCCTTCAAAGAACAAAACGTACCCACAACCCTTACAAAATCTCCCCTTTCCTTGACATTTTCTTACAATCTCTTAGCCTAATCTTCTGTAGAAGACCCTGCATCATCACCAAAATCGAAGAAGTTGTCAGGGCATGTCGTCGACGTGTGCCCCAACACTCCACAAGTCAGACAGGGTATTAGTCCCGGTCCCCCAATGTATGGATAGTTAATCCTCTCCTTCCCGTGCCCATGAAGTCCACAAACAGGGCAAATAACCTCAATGGGGTGGGAGCAATAAGTACAGTTGTGCCCCTCCTGATTGCATAATTCGCACATATAATCTGTCAACTCATCCGAAGTCAGAGTAGCCGGAGTATACTAGGGCGAGCCTATCTCCCCTACGGATTCTTCTAAGTTTGGGACATCTTCCTCGTCCTCTTCGGGTACAAAGGCTGGAGCAACCCCAACATTGTACTCTGGCGATTCTACTTTCATGTCCTGACTAGTTACAACTTCATTGATGAAGTTTGGCACGCTGGAATCATCGGAAAAAGAAACTAGATTTATCGGACAGCTAGGGGTTCCCCTGTCCCACAACTCTGTATGCTCTATGTTGCTCGACATATCTGTATCACAACAACAGAAGCACATCAATGACAACTGTAGTTCAAATCACACTAATCTTTGTTTAGGGGAATTTCCTAATCATCTTGTATTTCTTGTTTTGGGGAGTTTCCTATGTATCACATAATGGCTCTTGCTTGGGAAACTTTCCTGTGTATCATATAATGTCTCTTGTTTGGGAACATTGCCAAATAAACATCTTGTGTTTCTTGTCTTTGGGGAAATTACCAAATCAGTACTCTTTGTATTTTTTTGTTTTTGGGGAAACTTCCTAAGTATCAATTGTTTGTTTCTCACTTTGGGGATATCGGGGAAGTATCTCCTAATTTGCTATGTTTGATAATTCCAATTATGGTGACTGTACTTCCTTTGCTATCATTCCTTGTTGTTCTCAGATTGAATGTTTCAGTCTGAGTCTAACGATATCAACCATGCCATGTCATGATATCAAATGCAATGAGTCCCACCCATCACAAGTACATATAAGTACCCCGACATAGGTCTTTCGGACGCCCCGACGGAGTGTAGCCCCTCCGGTTTCTTCTTGATGGAAAAGCACATCAAGGTATCCCACATAGGTTTTTCGGATGCCCCGACGTAGTGTGGCCCCTCCGGTTACGTATCCTTCACCCCATGCCATGCATGAGATGCTAATGAATCACATGCTATTTTATCATATAAACATAGCATTTAAAACTCACATTTTGAAACATATCTTTTACAACATAATTCATCAAAATAAACCAAATAAACCATATACGTAAACCATGTTTCAAGAAGGTAGAATCCTACCAATGACACTAATGTGACATTGCTTTATAACTCGGCAATCGCCCACGATCGTGCCCCGCTTGTGAGATCCCGTCACCTTGTTACATATCAACAAGTCAAACCCATATTCCATTTGCCTTAACATTAGGTCTAAGTCCATAAATACAACCTAGTTTGAATTTGAAATGTGTAACAACATGTATCCTTGTTTGAATTTGAAATAAACCAAAACTCCCCACCTCTCCAACGTTTGAATTTGAAATAAAACAATACTCCTCCATCTGTCAAACGTTTGAATTTTGAAACACAAACCATCTTCATCTCTCCAACGTTTGAATTTGAAATAAAACAATACTCCTCCATCTCTCCAACGTTTGAATTTTAAAGCACAAACCATTTTCATCTCTCCAACGTGTATCCTTATTTGAATTTGAAATCTAAATGTAAAACCATCCATCCCATTATTTGAATTTGAATTTGAAATGTAAATCATCCATCCCATTGTTTGAATTTGAATTTGAAATGTAACCCGTCCATCCCATTGTTTGAATTTGAATTTGAAATGTAAACCGTCCATCCCATTGTTTGAATTTGAATTTGAAATGTAAACCGTCCATCCCATTGTTTGAATTTAAATTTGAAATGTAAACCGTCCATCCCATTGTTTGAATTTAAATTTGAAATGTAAACCGTCCATCCCAACTCATTTAATTTAACTCAGCACTTTAATTTACTTCAAATCAACTCAACTCACTTGGTGGTTAACCAAGCCAAACACGACCCATTGGGTCCCAATTGGACATTTTGACCCAATTAAAAATTTTGACCCAATTGAATACATCTTACCCAATTCTTCCAATTGCAACCATATCCACAATCCGTTGGGTCTTAATTGGGCAATTGACCCAACCCTTTACCCATCTAAGGTCCATATCTAACAATTCACAATTTAAAATGGCAAATTTCATATATATTAATAACATGAAATTCCAAAGTGTTACAGGAGTGGAGGGAATTATTAGGTTTTTATGTCATGATTTATGAATCATTTATGGATCTATGTTTATGGATTAGTTATGGACCTCGGTATGTATAGATAAAAGGAGTGATTAGCTATGGAAAGAATGATGGGAAAGAGGTAAATATGGTGAAAATGAAAGGACCATGGGTTCGGCCATGGTGTATGGCCCGAACCCCATGGAGAATGTTTTTGTGGATGTAGGGCTTTCATTAATGTAAAACTAATGGAATGATCTTGGACTTAATTAAAAGATCAAAAGACTAAAAAGAAGGACCCAAAACCAAGTGAGTGAGGTTCGGCCATGTTGTATGGCCGAACCCCACTAAGGTATTTTGTGGACCTAAGTATGTTTGGAAATTAAATGGAACGTTGGTTTGACTTATTGATTTGTAATAAGGTAACGGGGTCTCACGAACGGGTACGATCGGTGAGCTGTTATCGGACGAAAATGCAAGGACACATTAGTTGGCCATTGGTAGGATTCCTACCTCATTGAAATCTTGGGATATGTATGATGATTTTAATTCATATTTTGAAGAGTTATTTTGTGTCAAATGTTATGTTTTAATGATGGCATTTTTAATACTATGATTGTATTATTAAATAACATATATGCATTTGCATCTCATGCATGGTATGGGAGGGATGAAATGTAACCGAAGACCCACGCTCCGTCGGGGCGTCCGTAAGGCATTCGTGAGGGGTACCTTGATGTGCATTATCCATCAAGAGGGGTGTATGACTGATTTGTAACCGGAGATCCACGCTCCGTCGGGGCGTCCGTAAGGCATTCGTGAGGGGTACCTTGATGTGCATTATCCATCAAGAAGGGTGTATGACTGATTTGTAACCGGAGATCCACGCTCTGTCGAGGCGTCCGTAAGGCATTTGTGGGGGATACCTTGATGAGGAGTTTCCATCAAGAGGATACTATGTGATGGTGATATGGCTTAATGGGTGGGACTCATGGCATATGACACCATGGCATGGCATTGACTTGCATGTTTTTTATATTGTATTATCTATGTGATTTTTGGTACTAACCCATGTGTTAACCCTACTTGGAGTACTTACTGGGCTCGTTATCTAACGCCCTACTTCTACCCTAGTTAATGACACAGGGAATGGATGTAACGAAGGACGGGATCGGAACCAAGTTTAGGAGCTTGGATAATTTAGTTTCACTTTATTTAAGTTTATTCATGGACAATGTAATTTGAGGAGCTAGTATTTGGGAATGTAATAGCTTAGACTATTTGATATGGATCGAATGATGATTAATTTGGATTAAGTTAATTTATATTGATTGCCTTCCTTGCTAAATAAATGTTGTAATCCGATGTTATTTCCGCAATGGGTATTCCGCAAGTCGTAGTATCGCGTGTGAAATGTTTTAGTGGACTTGTCCACTCACACGAATGGTTGACCAGTTAAGGGTCGGGCTTTGGAAGCTCGGACTTAGCTCGCGTCGTGACGTTCCTGCTCTCTTTCACTCTTTATTTAAAAAAAAAAATAGACTCTGATTTTCGGCGAGTGAAAAAGGGCGGGGCGTTACAAGACCGATGGGTCGGTGAACTTAAATGTGACCGTTCAACCACTCAACCATTGTGCAATAATTTCACTCTCACGTTACAAAAACTGGAACTGTCGATGGGTCGGTCCAGATTATCAGAGAGCAACATAAAAATACAGAGCCTGCTCAACCAGAACTTTGAAAATACTGATCGACATGTTTGTCCATTGATGGGTCGGTTCTGGTACTCTCGATGGGTCGATGACCTCGATGTGTCTTCCTGAGAATACCCCTGAGTTCTAAGTCCAGAACTCGACTCGACCCAAGTCGACATGACGAGCTCTCCGAGAGGTCGAACCCGATTATCAGAGAGCAGAATGAATTTACAGTTTGTTCTTTCCAGAGACCGTATAATTCCTATCGACATATCGAATACCTCGATGGGTTGGTCTTGTGTTCACCATGGGTTGGTGCACACGATACACTCAATCCCAGAACGACACTCCTTCAATTCCAGAACCCTTGTCAATACAATCGACGTGTTGATGACCTCGATGGGTCTGTCCTATCTCACCGATAGGTCGGTGGACTCGACAGGTCGACCAGACATATTACTAGTTTTCCAATTTTTACGCCTTCTTGTTTTATGACTGTCCAGTTATCACTTAGACTTTTAGATTAATTTTTACCAATATGATCCCTAAGTTTAGGCAAGGTCCACTAAGGGTGTGGGTTCCACTTTTACATGTCTCAACAGACTCCCTTGTTACCTCCTGTAATTGTTTAGTGTGTTAGCTTGTTCCGCTAGGCACTCCGAATTTGTGTTTAGGGAAAGACAGGTTTGTTCCGTGTGTCCGGGTTAATACACAAAGCACACACCTCATGATGCACACCCATCGACGAATTCATTGCTTGACTCAAGGTCAAGGCTTTGAATTTTCTCGTGAGGTTGGCTGGAGCAACCTTCATATCCATTTCATTGCTAACTGCATACAAAAAAACTTTTTTGGGTGCTTATACTGAAATCTCTCACTTAATTGAGAAATCCCATTGCTAAGAATTCTCTTACAGACTTTCCAAGAAATCCCTTGCACCTTTGTTGTTTAAATTTAAAAATGCCCCACTTTTCATTAACTCGATCATGTATCGATTTGACATAGTCAAACCATTGTAAAACGATTGTACGAACTATGGTGGGGATATTTATTCAGGAGATCTTTGAATCTTTTCCAAGATTCCCAAAACTGTTCACCCTCTCTTTGAGAAAAATAAAATTTTCTCTCCTTAGGGCATTAGTTTTGGACATGGAAAAGAATTTTGACAGAAATTTATTGACCAATTGATCCCAAGTGGTGATGGTAGGAGATTCAATATGCATGTAAGGGTCCTCACGTTCAAAACCATGGAATGATGGTAGGAGATTCAATATGAACTGTTTCAGCTCAAATTGTGTTGCATTAGTTCGTGGGAAGACTATGCAAGAAGGATGGTTTGTTGTAACCGGCGATAAATACTTGTGGTGAGTTTTCTCAGGTTGAACAACCTCCACCTCCGGACCTTTCCTTGTTGCAGTTATTGCGGACAAAGATGTGACGACCTTAGACTCTATGATGGATAGATCAACTCTAACCAGACGACTGGTCAAGTCGCGACACCAACTACGTATAAACACACAATGACAAACCATGACAAACAAAGACCACACAATCTATGACCTAGACTCTAAAACAATAAATAACACACCATAAGACTCTAGACAACTACTACTCTTTGCAAGAGAAAACCTTTAGACAATTGGGTCAGATCTAACCACAACACAACCAGGTAAGTTCCCAGGAGACTGGACAGGTCACAGTGGTCCCGCATAAAACTCAGAATCCTTAGATTGGTTCGTCTTTTCGACTGAACTTTCCTAGACACAGTGAGTCTGGAAGAAGCTCCACTAGATGATTTATCGATTAACCCTATTAAATAAGGTCTTAAGAGCTATGAAACACCCTAAGATGATGGTTCTAAATTAATTTTAACTTTAGCAATGCATTGTAACGCCCTGCTCCCGCCAACACAATATTGCCCATTTTGGGCCCGCAACTGGGCCCGCATGGCTTTGCTCTGAGGACCCACACCAGGAGGGCCTCCAAAATGCATTGTATTATAGGGAGGAAGCCAACCTTATATACCCAGGGATCTCAAACCCCTATTGGCGATGTTGGACTTTCCCACTGGCGTACAACGCCATGCGCCTATGCCAGGCTATTTTTTCTCTCGCCTTGGGCGCCATCTGGCCTAAGGCTCCTGGTCCCCAGGGGCAGGGTATCACAACCTACCCCACTTAAGATTAGAGCCACCCTCAGCTCGACCACACACCAGTCCATATCCTCAGTCCGAGAGTTGAACCGTGCTCTGATACCATTTGTAACGCCCCACTCCCGCCAACACAATATTAGCCACTTTGGGCCACAGCTGGGCCCAAACGGCTTTGCTCTGAGGACCCTAGATCAGGAGGCCCTCCAATATGCATTGTACTATTTGGAGGAAGGCAACCTTATATACATAGGGATCTCAAACCATGTTGGTGATGTTGGACTTTCCCACTAGCGCATAGCGCCATGCGCCTATGCCTGGCTATTTTTTCTATCACCTTGGGCGCTATCTGGCCTAAGGCTCCTAGCCTCCATGGGGCATGGTATCACATGCATGAACCATTTTTACTAATTTTTTTGGATTTTCTAAGTTTTGTGAATGCAATCCTAAATTTAACAATGCAATATTTAAAGCAAATATGCGAACAAATTAATTGAATGCTTGAACTAACATCCTAATATGCATGAACAAGTTCAAATATGATTTTTTTTATGTAAATAAAAATACAAACACCCTAAAAAAACTATATGAATACATCAAAATAAAAAAAAAAAGGCTGGGTTTATGCACTTACCTTGGCCTATAGTTCTTTCTGCAAGAAATTTTAGGTCTGCAATTCAAAAATCCCTCCAAAATTTAACACCAAATTTTAGGTGAAGAATTTAAATCACTAAAAAAGATGCATGAAACCTATTCTAAATGCAACTTTCCTAATGTTATAACGAGTACAGGAATCAAATATGTGAATCTTAATTAAGATTTCTAAGTTAATCTAAGGCCATAAAAAATATCTAAAAGTAATTTGCACCAACATTAAAATTTTAAAGTCTAAGACAAACCCATTAAATTCATAATTTAAATATTTTTCATGAAAATTGATTTTAATGAATTTAGATACCTTAATTAAGAACCTTCCAAAATTAGATAAATTTCTAAAAATTGAATTTCCTAAAATTAGAATCTGTCTAAATTGACTTTCTAATAGTATAAATTAAGTAGCTAGCTAAAATCAGAAAATTTCTAAAATTAGAAATTCTAAAAATCACTAGTTTCTAAATTTAGAAATTTTCCAAAATTAGATTTATTCCAAAATTTTCATATTTTCAAACACTTATAAATTTAAGGAACCATTTAAAATTAGAAATTTCTAAGATTAGGAATTTTCCAATTTTAAAGAGTTTCCTATATTAGAAATTTCCAAAAATACACAAATTTCTTAAAACAAATTTTCATTACACATATTTTCTAAATTCTCCAGCAACGACGCCAAAAACTTGTTTTGAAGTTTTTAATTATTACTCGCAAGCGTACGAAGTTCATATAATTTAATGGATGAACTAATGCCATTGTTTGGTCTTACACTCCAGTGTATAAGATGTTTAATGGTTAGACTGATGCCAAACATATAACATTGGTGTTACACTCGGTTCAAGATATTCAACAATTAGAACTGATGGCAATGTATGTGTCAGCCAGTGAAATTGGTCTTACACTCACTTCATAATATTCAATGGTTTGAACTGATGCCAATTATGTTGGGTCTTACACTTAGTCTATGTGATAATGTGTAGATTGATGCCAAACAAATGACAATGGGCTTACATAATCTTTGTGATATGCAATGGTTAGATTAAATCCATGTTACAAACTAACACGAGAAGTGGTCTTACACAGTTCATGATAATCAATGGTTTGGATTGTTGCCACATTAATGGACTTACAGAGCTCTATTCTTGTGAAATTTTTAATTATTACTTGCAAGCGCACGAACCATTTATAGTGTAGAAGTATGAGTGTGAGGTCGAACCCACCGAGAATTAGCAAAATATATGCAACTGAAATTATGTGGTCTAAGAAATTATAAAATCTTGGAATAAAACTTAATAACAGAAAAATAACTTCTAAATATTGAAATAATCCCAACTTAGATTTATTCTAAAAATCGAAAATCAAATCTAAAGATAGAAACATTGTCTAAAATTGAAAATTAAGTAATTAAGAACACCAAATTTATAGAAAATCATGATTCATCAAATTCATTTCTAAGATCTCAAAATAATGTAATTCATCTTAGATCTAAAATAACTTAGAACTCACTTAAAATGGTAGGATTAGTTTATAAAATTATAAACAACATCACTCTAACTTAGGATTAACAAAATTAAGAAACTCACATCAAATTCCAACCTAGTTCCAATATTTCACAAGAATTGAATTTATGAAAAAAAATAAAAACAAAAAAAAATTATATACATATTTACAATTGAATTGAGTCAAGCAATCTAAGACAACATCATATCTCGTATTCTAAGGAAAATGAAATCAATGCCTAGACCATGGAGCTCACTTAAATTAACAAACACACATTGAATTTGTTAGTGTCTCGACTTGTCGTATCACCTATTTGTCAATTCCGTGACTTAGGTGAAGCAATGACTTGAAGGAAAAAGCTCTAGACTCAAGACTTAAGTGTTGGTTGAGATGTGAAAACTCAACGGACCAACATATGTATTGTAACACCCCGCCCTTTTCACTTGAAAATCAGAGTCTATTTTTTTTTTTTAAATAAACAAAGGTGATAAAGAGCGGAATGTGTAACACCCCGCCCTTTTCACTCTAAAATCAGAGTTTATTTTTTATTTTTAATAACAATAATCAAGTGATCGGGGTGGGACGTCACGACGCGAGTTAAGTTCGGACTTTTAAAGTCCGACCCTTAACTTGCCTAGCCCATGTGCGTATGGACTTAGTCCATACGAACCGATCCACACATGGTACAAATAAAACTTGCAGAATATACTTAATCCTAATCTAATTGTGAGTTATAATAGATCCTAAGACTACTCCATTTTCCATTTTTAGATAGCAAAGTACATAATCATATTCTCCAAAATTACTAAAATAACCTTAAATTAAACATTCACTCCAAACCATCCAAAACATACCAAACCATAGCAAATAGTTAACTAAATTATTACATGCCAACATCATCTAACTATCAAATTACATTGTCCATATAAACTTAAATAAAAAGTCCATAAATCAATCCATAATTAAAAGTCCATTAAAAAACCCAAGCTCCTATGCTTGGTTTTCTTCATGATCCTCGTTCTTCCCCTTTCCTGTGTCATCCACTATGATAGAGATAGGGCGTTAGATCAACGCGCCCAGTAGGTATTTCCGATTAGGGCTACCACAAGGTTAGTATAAAACATGCAAATATCATAATAGTACATGATCATCAAAACCTTATACAAACAATGCCATGTATGTTATGCACGTGTAATGAGTCCCACCCATCACACATATACATAGCCTCCTCTTGACGGGATTCTCATCGTCAAGCTACCCCACAGTGGTCTTTCGGATGCCCCGACGGAGTGTAGCCTCCGTTTTCCATAATCATCATGCATGAGATGTCAATGAGTTCATGCCATTTGTAAATACAACTTAACATACAAAACCACTTTGAAACATAATAACTTAGCACGTATTTCATCAAAATTAAGATAAAACATCAAATATAAGTGTGGTTACAAAAGGGTAGGAAATCTACACAATGTTCACTTAGATTGACCGCTCTTTTAAACCGTCACCCGTTCACGACTTGTACACCGTTCAAGAAGTCCCGTTACTTGTTTATATAACAGCAAGTCGAATACATGTCCATTTAATTTCCAACTAAGTCTAAGTCCCAAAAACCACTTTGTGGGGTTCGGCTATACCCCATGGCCGAACCTCACCCACTTAAATTTGGATCTCCTTTTTTATTTAATCCAAAACCATCCAAATAACTTAATCTTCCAAATGTACCTAGGGTTCGACCATTCAACATGGCCGAACCTTACCACTTTGGTTTAGGTCCATCTTTCAAATCCTTTGGTCATTTCATTCCATATTTACAATTGTGCCATTAGACTAACCCTTGTTTAATTTTGCTTAATAACTAATGTCCATAACAAAACCCACCTTAGTGGGGTTCAACCACACAACATGGCCGAATCTCACCATCTTAATTTGGTCCTTTAAATCCTTTATTCATCCATCTCCAATTACATTATAAGTTAACCACTAAATCAACCAAATGACCATTAGTGGGGTTCGGCCATACTACATGGCCGAACCTTACCAAACTGATTTTTGTCCCTTTTTCCATCATCTTTGATGGCTGATTATTTACTTATACTAAGTCCATTGATAAACATATGTGATTCTTAAATCAAAAAAATATAATCATCCATAATTTCCAACCATGTTCTTACTCCAATTAACCCATAAAAACACTCCATGGGGTGCGGCCATACACATGGCCGAACCCTATGGTTCTCTTGACTCAATCATTCCATCATTTATCCATGGTTTATGATCAGCAACTTAGCCATAATAACAACATGGTTCAACCATGCAATAGCCGATCCAAAACAGTAGTAACTTATCTCCATTTAAAAACCCTTTAAACCTTCAAAACATGGTATGGTTTTTATCTCTCAAAAACCATAAAAATTACCAAGTCTTTTCATGGGTTCGGCCATCCCAAGTGGCCGAACCCTATGATCCATGTTTTACCCTTTTTAAACAGCATAATCCATGATCTAAACCCTTGATAGATTCGGCCATACAATGGTCGGATCATATTCCCTTGACCAATTTATTTAACAAGGGTTTATAGTGCACTTACCAATACCGCGACTCCTTCGGTTCTTTGACTACTTCTTGATCTTTACTCCCGCTTGCTCTTCCGTTTCTTTCTTAGTCCTTCCTTCCTTCTCCTTTAGCCGAGACTGATCTTGCTTGAAGACTCCTTGAAATGGTTTAGCCAAAGTATTGATTTGAGAGGGATAGAAATTTGGCTTTGGATGAGAGTGATAAAACCTTGATGCCAAACTCCTTTGCTCTATGTGTATTTTGTCTTGGTGGAGGGGTCAGCCAAGGACTGATTGGTGTGAGAGACAATCAGCCAATGCCTTTCTCTTGAGGGATGGAGAACGGCCAAGGGAGAGAGAGAGAGAGAGTGAGTGAATGGAGATGAAATTCTATCTTTGGTTAATCCACTTCAGCCTAAGGTTGGCACTACATGTAACTCCCCTCCCATTCATTTCCATTACTTATTTCATTTGGGGGTTTCATCCTTGAGATGAAACCCTCCAACGGTTTTCAGCTTTTTGCTGCCCTAGATGCAACCTTCTTCAAGTGTGAACCCTACTTGTAACTCCCATTTGCTTAATGCCTCCCTTGGGGTTTCATCCTTGAGATGAAACTCCCAAGGTACCCAACGGCTTCCCAAAGGTCATCTTGTTGTATGCATTACTCCCATCATCCATCTCTCATTACCGTTGCATGTGAGAGTTTCATATTGAAATGAAACTCTCATAGGCTCCAACGGCTAGCTTTTGATTGGCCTTGGGTAACTCCACATGCTTGTTTATCTTCATCTTTGGGGTTTCATCCTTGAGATGAAACTCCCATAGCATCCAACGGTCATATTTGAATATTGAACTCCATAACCACCACCTTCCATTATGTGTTCATGTGGTAGTTTCATCCTTGAAATGAAACTCCTACATGCCAATGGTTTTGTGTCTTAGTCTTTTACCCAACCATCCTTCCCATTGGTTGTTCATTTGGAGTCCCATGCATAGCATAAAACCTCCATGCAATTCCAACGTGTAATATGTTTGATTTTGAAATACAACTCCTCACATATGTAACTCCCAAAACCGCCACATCATTGATTACTTATCTAAGAGTTTCATGCATGGGATAACCTCCCATGCATTCCAACGTGTGATGTATTGTTTAACCTTGAAACTCCATTCCTTCAACTTCACACCTCACCCTTTGAGATAAATATCTCCATAACTTCCCATCCAACTCATATGACACAACTCACTCATTTAACTCATCAATTTAATGCAACTCAACCCATAAATTCAACTCAGCTAAACTCCATCATTTATTTCAACTCAATCTTCAATTTGAGTTATCTTAAACACCTGTTAACATTCCATTCAATTCAGCCTAACCCAATTAAACTTGAGCTCACCCAATGGTCAAACATGTCAACCACAACCCATTGGGTTCCATATGGGTCCTTTGACCCAATTAACCACCTTGACTCATTTAGATGCACATTACCCATTTATTTTAATTTGACCTTATAACATGTACATTGGGTCTTATTTGAACAATGGGCCCTACAATTTACTCATCTAAGGTCATCATTTTAATTCATAATTCAATGGCAATTTCGTAAATATTGATGTATTGCAAAATCTGGGGTATTACAGAATGTCATGACGCGAGCTAAGTCCGGTCTTCTAAAGTCCGACCCTTAACTGGCTAAACCTATGTGTGCATGGACTAAGTCCATGAGAATGGTTCACACATAGTAAAATTTAATCTTTGCGGAATATAACCTAAACTGCGGATTATAATAAAACCTAACTCTAGTCCATTTCTTTTAGATAGCAAAGTACTTAGTCATTTATCCAAAATTACCTTAACTTAATCATTCAATCAAACCATTCCAAACCATAGCAATAATATCTAAGTTATTACATGTCCATGGTAATTTACCAAAATATAATAAATAAAATCCATTCATATATCCAAGCTCCTATGCTTGGCTTCTTTCACGATCCTCGATCCCTTCCTTTCCTGTGTCATTCACTAGGGTAGAAGTAGGGCGTTAGAACAACGCGCCCAGTAGGAATTCTAAATAGGCCTAGCACATGGGTTAGTATCACAAAAACATGTATAATATTATATCATCAAAACCATATAAAATCATGCCATGCCATATGTCTTATGCAATGAGTCCCACTCATCACATACATGTAACCTCTTGATGGAATTCTCCTCATCAAGGTATCCCCAGAGTGGTCTTTCGGACGCCCCGAAGGAGTGTGGCCTCCGGATTCTTCTTAATGGCATTATCCACATCAAGGTCTTCCCACGATTGCCTTACGGACGCCCAGACGGAGCGTGGCCTCCTGTTACAAATTCCCCTCCCATGCCATGCATGAGATGTACAAGTCCATATGCTATGCAATATAATTAACCATAGCATTTAAAAACTTTACTTTTGAAACATAATATAATTACAACATAAATCATCAAATAAGATAAAACCATATACATATCCATGTTTCAATGAGGTAGAATCCTACCCAAGACAACTAAGGTGTCCTTGAGCTTTAAACCGGCAACCGATCACGATCGTGCCCCGTCTGTGTGGTCCCGTTACCTTGTTACATATCAACCAGTCAATCCATGTTCCATTTGATTTTCCACTAAGTCTAAGACCAAGAACACCATCTTGTGTGGTTCGGCCATACACCATAGCCGACCTCACTTACTTGAATTTGATCTCTCTTTTTATTTAACCAATACCATCCAAATAACTCATTTAAAAACCTCAATCCACCAATTACACCTTGGTGGGGTTCAGCCATACAACATGGCTGACCTCACCATTTTGGTTTTGGTCCCTCTTTCATGTCCTTTGTTCTTTTAACTTAGATATAAGATCATGGCCTCTTAATTCTTTAATCTCATTACTTATGCATCAATTGTTTAACATAACTAATAATCTAAGTCCACTAAACATTACTCCATTTTAATTTGACCAATTATGTTACAAGTTGACCACTTCAAAAGAAACTAAGTCCACCAAATGACCATTAGTGGGGTTCGGCCATACCACATGGCCGAACCTCACCATATTCATTTTTGTCCCTTTTGTCATCATCTATCATGGCTGATTACTTACTTAATACTAAGTCCCAAGATAATCATATGTGATTCCTTAATCAAATGCATAGAACCATTAATAATTTCTAACCATGTTCTTAACTCCAATTAACCCATAAAAATGGTCCATGGTTTTCTTGTTTCAAACATTCCAATATTTATATATGGTTTATGCTCAGCACCTTAGCCATAATAACATTATGGTTCAGCCATGCAATGGCCGACCCATAACCTTAACCTTATCTCCATTTAAAACACCTTTACAACCTTCATAACATTGTATGGTTTTTATCTCTCAAAAACTCATAAAAATAACCAAGTCTTTTCATGGGGTTCGGCCATACATATGGCCGAACCCTATGGTTCATCTACTCCTTTTAAAAATAATCATGTATTCCTTAATTTTCCTCCATGGGCTTCGGCCATACCCATGGTTGAACCCTATGGTTCTTATAAACAAAAACTAGTAAATTATTCATTGGTTCCGCGACTCCTCCGGTTTTCTTTTGCTCCTGCTTGTTCCTTTTCTTTCTTTCCTTAGCCTTTCCTTCCTTCCTTATTGTCCTTTAGCCGAGACTGATCTTGATGCAGTCCTTGGAGTGGTTCGGCCAAGGTATAGATTTAAGAGAGAGAGTATTTCAGCCTTGGGTGTGAATGATAAAACCTTGAGATGCAAACTCCTTTGTTCTAAGTCCACTTTGTCTTTGAGGAGTGATCAACCAAGGAATGATTTGTGTGAGAGACAACCAACCTAGGTTCCTTGTCTTGAGAGGTGAAAAACGGCCAAGGGAGGGAGAGAGAGAGAGAGTGAAATGAAAAATTCTTTGGTTAATGAAATTCAGCCCATGGTGGTGTCTCTTGGTGGTACCACTTGTAACTCCCATTTACATTTAACCATAATCCTTTATGCTCACTTGGGAGTTTCATCCATGGGATGAAATTCCCAAGGCTCCAACGGTATTTCCATTGTTTGGCTTGTGTAACCGCCACCTCTCCATTATTGGACTGTTTGGGAGTTTCATCCATGAGATGAAACTCCATGTCCTTTCATCTCCCATGTCCCAACAATATGGTTGATGCTTTATGTAACCGTCCACCTCCCTTGATTCTCATCAATGCCCCATGTGGGGGTTTCATCTTTGAGATGAAACTCCCCCCTTGCTTCCCTCCAACGTGTGGACCACCTTATTTAAATTTGAAATGGCAAAACGCCCACTTCTCCGTTTATGATTCAAACGGGATCCATGAGATGAACACCCATTCCAACTCATTTACTCAACTCATCCTTTTTAACTCATTAATTTAAAGCCAACTCACTCACTTGACTCCACCTAATTATTTGACTTCCTTTCCAACTTAAAGCAGTTCCAATTTAATTAGGCTTGGACTCACTTGGTGGTCAACCAAGTCAACCATGACCTTAGGTGGAACCCAAACCTTAGGTGGACCATCCATAGGCTTAGACATCACATCTGGAAAATTTATCAAGCCTAAAGTGTGTTTAGACATGAATTGGAACCGAACTTGGAAATATGAATTCACTGTCATGGACGAAACATCGTGTCGGCGACCCATCACCATATGGCAAGGCGATCAATTGTGGTCATACTACCCATCGTCTGGACTGTCAAGGGTTTTGGATACAATGGACTGTCAAACACAGTTGGTCTCAGGACGATACATTCGTGATCACGATGTATTGTTGAGACCGGGCCGATCTAATAGTGTCTACGATCAATCGCCCTGGGCATTAGGCCAAATATGAATTGTCTTTCACAGTCATGCCTAGAAAAACAAATCATACAGACGACACCTCATCTGGATACTGTGGTGACCAATGGCCCACACGATCAATCACTTGGAGCCTGGGTTAAATATTGACTGAAAAATATAGTTAGGCTCGGGCCCGTACTTTCTTCTAGCGGCAATCCTTTGTGTTGTATAGCACGATCAGTCGATCGCATGAACCTCGCCAGTACAGGGCAATAACTCATCGGGTGCATGACCTGCTGCCCTGGGTTTGGGTGAAGTTTGTCATGACGAAGCATTGTCATGACAGGATAGCTTCAGGCTTATACGATCGCCAACCCACGATATGTTATCCATAACACGGACGATCAGTATTGGACATGACCCATTGAGTGGTTACCGTTTTATTACCGTTACTGTGCATATAATGCTCAACAGTTGGGCTGGTGGACAGGATTTCAAACACAGACGATCGATCGTGTGTATCGAGGTAACAAAAGATTTTGTGTTGCCTATAAATACAAACTTCACTTTGGGAGTTGGTAGAGGAGTGAATGTGTAACGCCCACCCCTTTTCACCGTAAAATCAGAGTACATTTTTTTTTTTTAAATAAAAGTGACAAAGGGCGCGGACGTCACGACGCGAGTTAAGTTCCGAGCTTCTAAAGCCCGGCCCTTAACTGGCCAACCCTACGCGTGCGTGGAACATCAGTCCACGAGTACGGTTCACGCGTAAGAAGTAAGCTCACGGAACATAAAAATAAATGCGGATGATCATAGAACTATCCTACCGGTTTTTCAGATAGCAGGGAAGTAATATCCATTTAATTACTAAAATGCCACTGGACTGCACCGTCCAAAATAAAATATACAACATAGCAAGCCATCTAAGTTATTACATTTCCAACAAGCTAAATTATACAATTACACATTCCCAAAATGAAATAATTCAACTTAAACAAAATAACTAGTCCGCCTTCCCAAGCTCCTAAGCTTGGCTTCCGTCTCGCCCTTCCGGTCCGCCATCTCCTGCATTGTCAGCTAGGGTAGAAGTAGGGCGTTAGAACAACGCGCCCAGTAGGACTCCGAGTAGGGCTAGCACATGGATTAGTAATAACAGCATACTGATAATAACCCAATGAAAATTGATAAACCACGTATAGTGAAAATATAAGATGTATGCCATGCCCTGGGTGTCTATGTTATGAATCCCCCTTGACGGAAAAACCTTGTCAAGATATGTCCAACCGCAAAATATCCCCCTTGATGGCAAAGCCTCGTCAAGGTGTCCCCATGCCTGTTCTCGGTCGCCCCGACGGAGCATGGACTCCGGTTATCAAAATATCCCCATGCCCGTTTTTCGGTCGCCCCGATGGAGCATGGACTCCGGTTTGTTTATTTTTTTCCGCCCATGCCATGCATGAGATGTAATACATTGTGCCATGTAATATTTATAACTCATAACCTTAAGATAAATACTAAAATCAATAAAATATGACAAGAATACCATCACACATCCATGGCTTACAAATAGGTAGGAATCCTACCGAATACCGACTCGCGTCTTTATTTCGTTTTCGTCCGACAATGCGGCTACCGACTTACGTACCACTCGCGCTATCCGGTACCTTATTAAATTACCAAATCAATCCAAGTTTTAATCATTTCCAAGCCCGTAAATCATAACTTAGTGGGTTTCTTCATTTTAGCCCATATTTACCATTTTTGCCACTACCCTTCACATAAACAATTTTTCATTAATTCACGCCTACTTAAGCCCAAACTTTAATTCACAACTTAGGTCCTTAACTTAGGTCCATTATTGATTCACTAACCATGACCCAACATGAAACAAAATCAGCCACCATTAGTTCAGTCGTCTGAATTCCTCATTCAGTCGGCTGAAACTCCCAGAAACTTGTTTCTGATTCGTTTATCACCAGTTCAGTCGACTGAATCATAGATTCAGTCGACTGACTGTTTGGTCAGTCTTCTCCATTGCATCTTTTGTATATTTTTCCTCCATGCATTTTAAAACCATAAGACTCCATTGCATTTTTATCATAAACTCATTTTAATACTCATCCACATTCATTCAGTTACAACCCAAAAATCCATTAGCCACCTTCATTATCTTCCATTCATTAACCCTAACCATTTTACATCAAATGGCTAATCACCCACCATGGGGTTCGGCCATGCTACATGGCCGAACCCTATGGCCAATAATTCTTCTTCCAATCATCCCATTCTATGCTTAAATTTCATAAATTATATAATGCACATAACCCATTTATTTATTTTCTTAACCTAACCCTAATTTTTCCCACTTAGGGTTTCCTCCATCTTCCACCCTCACATTTGAGGGGTTTAAATCCATGACATATATCCATGTAACCACCATTAATTTTTACAAAACTAAGCCCTAAATCTTAAACCCTAAAATCCAAAATTTCTTGTTTAAGAAATACTCACTATCCGACGCCTCCTCCGATTTCCGCCACTCCCGTCGGTCTTCGTAGCCTCCTCTCTCCTTCCTCTTGATCTTTGATAGGTCAAGATTCTTGATTAATGGTGGCAATCCCCAACCCTAGAATCAGCCAAGGTAAGTTTTGTGTGAGAGAGGGAGAGGGGAAAATTATGAGAGGGAAGATGATAACCCTTTACCTTAGAGTGATTTCTCTCAAAATTCCACTTCTTTCTTCTCTCCTTCTCTTCTCTTTTCCTTAACTCTCTTTCTCTCCTTCACTTGGATGTAGGGGACGACCATGGGAGAGTGAAAATGGAGAGAGTTGAATGAAAAGAGAATGGGAAAAGACATCAAGGCTTATCCCCAATTTTTTTCTTTTTACTTTACATTAATTACCTTCACCAACCTTAAGATATTTTTGAGATATTTAAGTTGCTTTATGGCTTATAACTCCACCCCTCTAAGTCCCAACGTGTTCTATTTTTTGAGTTTGGGATGAGGTGAGTCTTCACCTCATGGGCCCCCTTTGACCACTCTTAACTACCATTTTAAATAATTTAATTATTTATACTTAGTTACTTTAATTCCCATTTACTTATTTAAATCACCTTAGGTTAATTCATTATACTTAACCTAATTCCATTATTCCACCCATAGTTGTCCAAATCAACCATGATGGTCGGCCCCACCAAACCTTGGGTCCACACTTGGCCACATCACCATTGTTTAATTCCAAATAACTTAGGTGATTTAAAATCATTGAATTCACTCTAAGTGGATTACCATTGGGCCTATGGCCCAATTACATTTCCATCTAGCCCATTTACCTTAGAGCATAACCCTCTTGACCCATTGGATCCCAAATGGGTATTTGACCCAATTTGACCATTTTTGACCCATTTAAATAATTTAAATCCAAACCATAGTCTATTGGGCCACACTTGGGCCTTCATCCAATTTTGGCCCATTTACCATTTACTCCACCAATTTTCTAATTTCCATCATTAAAATAAATAATATTCACATTTATATTAATTCCAAAATTCCGAGACCTTACAGAATGCAAATTAATTGAGCCATCTACCAGTGAGGAAATATCCCAAGGATCAAAAGCAAACCCTCTAGGCTTATTCTCTTGTGGAAAAATAAAAATTAAACCATTCAAGTATCCAATCCCTAGTAATTGAGATTAAGAGAGAAGGATTAAGCCAAAGCTCTAGGATAGTGATTGCTCTACACGGTAGGTCTTCTTCAACGTCGGGATTCTCGAGCACACATTGGGTGGATTGCTTGGAAGCATACATCTTCATTTGCAAAGAGCTTCAAAGGCAAGTACGTCCTTAGTTCGATTTTCTTTAAAAATCATTATATTGTGAAGCAGATTAAAGAGATATTTTTTCTCTTGAACCACTATAAAAAATAGTGGGATAGGAATTGGGTGAAAGTCCCAATCAATTGGATAGGTGGAAGTCCTATTGTATTGTGTTGGCGTATTCCAATGCTTAGTGAATTGGGGATAGCTCAAGGTTGAGCAAGTCTCTACATTGGATGTAGGTTGGCTAACTGAACCACTATATACCTTGTGTATTGTTGCTTTGTGTGTGATTGTTTGATTTCTTGTACACATTACATATCACACACACTGGATTAATTGTCATTAATTCCACACGCACGATTTCACATTAATCAAGTAAAATTTGAAAAGGCATTAAAAGTTGTGATTAACCTATCCCCCCCCCCTTGGGTTCGGGTGAAGTTTGTCTTGACGAAGCACTGTCATGACAGGATAACTTCAGGCCGATACGATTGCCAACCCACGATATGTTATCCATAACACGGATGATCAGTATTGGACACAACCCATCGTGTGGTTACCATTTTATTACTGTTACTATGCATTTAATGCGCAACAGTTAGGTTGGTGGATGGATTTCAAACACGGACGATCGATCTTCCGTACGCGATTGATCATGTGTATCGGGGTAACAAAAGATTTTGTGTTGCCTATTAAATATAAACTTCATTTTGGGAGTTTGTAAAGGAATGAATGCAAATTAATTGAGCCATCTACTAGTGAGGAAATATCCCAAGGATCAAAAGCAAAACCTCTAGGCTTATTCTCTCGTGGAAAAATAAAAAGTAAACCATTCAAGTATCCAATCCCTAGTAATTGAGATTAAGAGAGAACGATTAAGCCAAAACTCTAGGATAGTGATTGCTCTACACGGCAGGTCTTCTTCAACGTCGAGATTCTCGAGCACACATTGGGTGGATTGTTTGGAAGCATACATCCTCATTTGCAAAGAGCTTCAAAGGCAAGTACGTCCTTAGTTCGATTTTCTTTAAAAATCATTATATTGTGAAGTGGATTAAAGAGATATTTTTTTCTCTTGAACCACTATAAAAATAGTGGGATAGGAATTGGGTGAAAGTCCTAATCAATTGGATAAGTGGAAGTCCTATTGTATTGTGTTGGCATAGTCCAATGCTTAGTGAATTGAGGATAGCTCAAGGTTGAGTGAGTCTGTACAGTGGATGTAGGTTGGCTAATTGTACCACTATATACCTTGTGTATTGTTGCTTTGTGTGTGATTGTTTGATTTCTTGTACACATTACATATCACACACACTGGATTAATTGTCATTAATTCCGCACGATTTCAAATTAATCAAGTAAAATTTGAAAAGGCATTAAAAGTTGTGATTAACCTATCCCCCCCTCTCTCTCTCCTCTTCTCTCTAGGGTTAATCCGGTTCGAAGCACTCAAGGGAACTTTCAAAAGCCTTTCATCCATTAAAATCATAATTATGAAAATTTTGAATCCCATTAAACAAGAAAATTCAATTCAAGTCTTAGGCCTAGGTAAAATTTCTATTTGTAATTCCAAATCTAAAACTATCTACTCTTAAAAAGAGCCTTAGGTTGGAAAAATCAAGTTCCACCAATCCTAAATATCTCCACTTTCCTTGAAATTCTTAGAATAACTTCCAATATAAATTCATAAAAAATGTAAAAATAAAATCAAACTATCACCATGCATTATTCAAAACTTGGGAAATCGTAAATCTAAAAGCGCCACCTTGAATTTATTTGATTGATGGGAAAAAAAAATAAAGATTTGCAAAACAAGGATTCTTGAATTGTGAATACAAGAATTCATGAACAAAATTTGAAAACCTCCAACTTTAACCCAATGCAAAATTCGAATGCTTCTCTTGAATGTTGATCTTCTTCTCATCCTACTTCAATGCTCACCTTAGCCTTTTGCTCAATTGAATTTTCTCTAACCGATGGCATGCATTTATAATGTTTAGAGAAGGTAAAATAAGCAAATCGTGTGGGTCCCAAATTCCCCAATTCGACCTTTATTGGTCGACTCTCTCACTTTTCACAAAAACTTCTATATCTTTTCCTCTATTCATTCGGTGGGTGGGAAGAAAAGCAACACCTCTTTCTATTTTTATTCCTTCCTATCCTTCTGTTATTTCTTTTTACTATTTTTTCTTCACTCCACTATCCAAATCTACTAGATTATTTTTCTGTTGAATTGATTGAAATCAACGATGGAACATACACCTCTTCTGTTGTTCTCGATCCTTTTCAATTATTCTTTCTTTTTCTTTCCTCTAAATTTATCTTATTTGCAACCCATTTCAGCAACATCTCCATGTGCTAGCTTCAAGGTCGATTCCTACGATGGTTTGCAGAGACAACAACAATCATACCCCCTATTCTCTTTCTCCTTCTCTACTTCAACTGCTGTATTTTTTTCTTGCCAACGACCTCAGCAGATTTTGCTGTTTTTCTTTGCCTTTTGCTTGTTTTTATTTGCTTGTTGTTGTTTGACTGATGCTCGCCAACTCTTCTTGATTTATTTCAGATTCTCTAGCCTTATCTCCACGAAAACGTTGTTGTATTGTCTTTTTTTTTTTTTATTGCAGATCGTTGCTTCTACTTCTTTTTTTCATTGGGTTGTGCAGCAACAATGGTGTTATTTCCACCGTTGTTTGCAAGGTTGGAGTGGGCCATGTTTCTGCTACACAGTTTCTCCTCTATTCCAGTTGTTGCCTCAATGGGTTGTTGACTGGTTTCTTTAAGTTCTTGCATTTTTGTTGTAATAATTAAAGTTATTATCTAATTAGAATTATTAGCTTGGGTTTACCTCTAATTAAGAGGTGTATTTGATTTATAATTAGTTTAGAGTTTGTGCTTGATGGTGATAGTCCTAGGGTCGGCTTGAGGCTATATATACATGAAATAGCATAGAGATTTTATACAATTCAGTTTATTCTTTTCTACATGGCCTCAGAGCAGTTTATGATTCTAGTTTGAGAGTCGCTTTGACATAGGTTCCTCCTCTCTCCCTCTGCCAAGGAATCTCGTTGGCAGAGGGAGGGGACGTTATTCACTTTCTTCCGCGTGTTTCTCTCTCTGGTTTACCATCTCGACGCTATCACCAATCGCAAATATTAAATCGCCATTGCTTGCAGAGCGCTGTTTACAGATCTCGTTCTTACCTTGCTTACTTTCAACGTGCAACCCATATCACTAGTTGCAGACTCAGCCTCTCGCCTCTCATATCTTGGTTATTTTGTTGATTTTCTCTCGACCAGATCTGAAATCCCTCTGATTAGGCATTGACGAGTCCAAGAATCGCCCAGATTGGGCCTTGCAGTTGCTGCCTCTCGTTTTCAGATACAACCCATCTTTGTGTTTTGCATACGAGTTCTCCTAAGGCCGGATTCTTCTTTATCGAATCATAGTCAAAACCGTCTAGCCACTCCAAGCCAAATCTGAGTTTTCAAGCAAAAGGCCCTTGAGCATTTTTTATTGTTTTTCAATCCTTTTCTTCCAAGAGATATTTGAGCAGTTTTTTATTTTTTTCTGAATCATTGCTCTCTGCGAAGAGGTTCTTGTTTCCAATCTGTCTATGGCCTTACTTCGCCTGAGCTGCTGTTTATTTTTAGATCCAATCCTAAAAACACGACCTGGTTCTATACAGACCTATTCTCAGATCTTATCATTGGGTTTTCTTGTTATTCTTCTTCTTGGTCTGATCGGTAGGGTTTGCAGCCAGGACTTTCCTTCTTCCAAGAAGTCTTTCCAGATCTGATTCAGATCTGTCCCTCATTTTTCGACGACTAAAACAAGTAGAGCTTTTTGGTTCAACTGCTATCGTATGTCCTGCCTTAAACTGCTTGTTAGATTTTTACAAAGTCAGGCATCTGATTAAAGTGGACATCAGCGCCTCCATTTAACCCGCCCCTTATCTAAACCTTGTTGCCGCTTCTGTTGTAGAGAGAGGGGAGAGAGTGGCTCGCCTAACTTCTCTTGTTGCCTTGTTCTCTAGGTTACCTCATATGAAGGAATGACCAGAAAGATAGTCTCTTCTGTTTGCTGCTCACCGTGATAAGTCGACAAAGATTTTTGAATATGCTGCTCTGCATGTTCGTTTCAAGCCCATCGTGTGTTACCTAATCGGCTTTGGCAACCCTGTATTTCTCAGATCCTTTGTCACCCATTCCATAGTCAAGCGTTTCTTTTTTTCTTTAAGTTTTGTTGTTGCAGAGGCTTGGACATGGCCTATCTGTTTCTAAACGTTTTTGCGGCCTCTAGTACACTGTCCATAGACCTGATTGTTGTTTCTTATTATCACGACCTGTGAGATCTGTGCCAAGAAGAAATGGGGAAAGCCAAAGAAAGGGATGCAAATTGTCCTTCTCAGCCCTTTTATTTGATGGCCTTTTTGGCTACAACCTTTCATTTGTTGGTCTTTATGGCTGTTGAACACCGAAAATGACTATTTTACCCTGTAATTTTGGATTGGTTAGCCTTTGATTTGTGTATATTAGATGCATTTAATGGAGTTTTCGAGTTTTTCAGTGTATTTGGAAAGTTTGTAATTTTTACCACCTAATTTGATTTTGGAATTATTGTAAATTATTATAATTGAGATTTGGAAATGAGAATTTGAATTATAATAATAACGTTTAAACTCTGTTAAATTGTAAAGGTGGTAGAAATTTATAAACACACAAAGGACCTACTGTTCGAGTCTGAATCCTGAAGACAAAGTCTGCAATTGGAAGCCAATGAGCCAAAGCCCACCAGTATTCCAAGCCAGATAAAAGTCCAAGTATGGGATACAAGTCCAAAAGAACAAGTGGGACCAGTGAATTTCGTTTGAAGGATTGTGGAAGCAAGAATGAGAGAAAAAAATGGGATTTCGATTGACCAAAGTGAATTTTGGAAGGAGGAATATTTTGACATAGTTTTAGTATTTTGGCCATAACTTTTTACTCTGATGTCCGATTTCATTTATTCTTATTGAGTTGGAAAGAAGACTTCAAGGGATACAACTTTGTTGTTTATGAAATTTCGTGATTTGGAACTTAACAAGGTCAAATTTGAGCTTCAAGCTGGTGCATGTGTAGAAAAATGGGATTTACACCCTACTTTCCAAATTAATCCAAAATCCCTAAAATCATGGTGCCTTATCTGCAAAATTTGGCCATGGCTTGAAAAAGACAGTGAATTTGGATAAAAGAGTAAGAATTTGGAAGGAAGTTTAGGAAAGAGAAATTTGGAGAAAGTTTTGGAGAGAGATTTATGGAGGAATTCTCTCCAAGTCTTGCCTAATCCGATTTCTTTTGAGCACTATAAATAAAGGGGATCAGGCATTGTAAAATTTGAATTTGAGCAAGGATTGAAGAAGCACTGAAAATTGGAGGTTGAAGAGACTAGAGAAGAAAGGAATTTTAGAATTTAATTTGTAAGTTCTTGTGTTTTCTATCTTTGATGCAAAACTCCAAAAGCATTGGAATTCCATATTCCGTTTTATTTGAATAAAATTCATGTAGCTTATTTTAGATGTATGGTTTTCCAATTATTTAATATCGTATAATGATAGTTTGAATTTTTATTTTAATTTCTCTTATAAATGTTATGTTAAAAATTATTTTGAGAATTTTCAAGGAAAAGCAGAACCCTTTTTAGGATCGGTGAAACTTGATCTTCCCAGTCTAAGGTTCTTTTTAAAAACAACTTCTTTTAGATTTGGAAAGGCAAGTATAAATTTCTGCCAAAGCATAAGGCTTGAGTTGTGAATTTCTTATTTAATGGAAGTCATAATATTTTTAATTGGAGTTTTGATAAAAGGCAAATTTGAAGATGTATTTGATAATTCTTGAAGATTTCATAGTGTAGGCCGTGATTTTATCATCAAATGGGATGAAATGCCTCCATAAATACTTGTCTCAATTCCATTGTACATTATGTGAATATTTTATTATTTTTATTAAATTTTTTATTCTTTTCTTAATCTCTCAAATTCTTTTGAACTATGTTGAGATTGATTTAATTGCATTTTAATTTTGTTCTCTTAAACTGGTTTGAGATTATTTATAAATTCTAGATCCATATCATCATTTTAATTAAATTGGATTTATTGGTTAGATTTTAGATTTAGATGATGATACTATAATTGTTAGATTAGTTTCTTAAAACTGGAATCCAACTAATTTGAAGTCATATTTGTAAAAATTAGTTTTTGATTTTCATATTTAGGTTATTTCTGAAGATCTAGATTTTTTTTTAAATCACAACCTTCAATTTCATATATTTTGTTATCTCCTTATGGGATCGACCTCGCACTCTTAACGCTATACTATTTAATGGTTCGTGCACTTGTGAGTTATAAATTTAAAATTACACAACAAGTTTTTGGCGCCGTTGCTGAGGAAACAATCAAATTATATGTTTCGAGATATTGTGATTTTAGAAAATATTTCTATTTTTGGAATATTCTAAAGTAGGCAGCTTTTTAAAATTAGAAATTTCTATTTTTAGAAACTCTAATTTTGGAAGGTTACCTAAAATTAAAATTTTCTTTAAAATAGAAGAGATCTTAGAATTTATCTAATTATGGAAATTTTGTTAAACTTAGATATTTGTTGAATTTTGAAGTTTCTATTTTTGTAAATATTTCTATTTTTGAAAATTTGAAAAATTCAAATAGTTTATCCTCTTAGCCACTTTCTAATTTTATAAATATGCCTTATTTTAGTAATATTTTAATTTTAGAAAAAAAATCCAATTTTGGAAAGTTTTAGAACATCTGTTTATGGAAAGTTTTAAAATATCTAATTTGAGACACATCCCATTTTTAGAAAATTGTCCAACCTTGAAGATGTTTGATTTTGAATAATTTCTAAACCTAAGAAGTTTTTAATTTTAGATCATCATCTAAATTTAGAAAGTTTCCAAATAAAAATAATTTTTTTTAGTTAATGTTATTTAATTTTGAGATTTATTTATGATCTTGTGTTAGTTTAAAGGTCTCAATTAGGATTCAATTATTTTAATCTCTCTCTTAGTTATAGTTTGGGAATTTGTATATAAATAGTTCATGCATTCTTGAGTTAGAATCTTTACTTGTGTTTATGTGTTGTGCTTTTCAGGAATTTTTAAAAATCACGAATTAAGGTTGCTGGAAAATATGCACATAGGCTAAGGTAAGTGTCTAACTACTTTCTTTTGATTTTATCTTTTTCATGCATTCTATAGATTTTATTAGGGTGCTTGCATTTACTTTGCATTTAAAATAAAAATAAAAATATATTGCATATTTATTTTGATCATGCATTTAGGTTGCTAGTCTCATGCATTAGTGTAGAATGTTTGCTTAATTGTTTGCATATTTGTTTGTATATCTTGCATTGCTAGATTTAGGTTTGCATTCACAATAGAAAAAAAATAAATAAATTAGTAAATAAAAATGGTTCATGCACTTTAAAGTAAAATCAAAGTAGCAACTATTAGTTTGTTTTTAGGGTCTTTTATGCTCATTAGGGCAATCTTCAATTCAATTAATTTTTTATTACCAATATTAGTTTTTCTTCAATCATAGTGTTTAGGATTAGTTCTGTCACCAAGGTGTAAACAAGCTAAGGATAAGTGGAATATAAGCAAATTGCCAATTGCTCCTCCACTTACCTGTGAACTTACCTGGCCATGATTGTGGTTAAACTTTTAATTGGAGATTTAGAATTTTTGGAGAAAAAATTAGGAGCCAGTCTAGAGACCTAGGTTAATTTAGGTTTTTATTTTTAGTTTTAGGTCATTTTTTTTTTGAATTTGTTTTGGTCTTGTTTTGTCTTTACTGGTGAAAATGAGTGTTCGGAGACGCGATTTGACCAAGCGATTGGTTAGAATTGAGTCAACAAATTGTGAACATCTTGTCAGTCATCAATCCATTATTGACGACAGTAGGGTCTGTGGGGTCATGGAAATTTCAACGTTAGAACATATATTAGAACCCAATCGTTGTAACTATGGTGAGGAGAGTTTGACCAATGGTGGCAAGAACCTAATTCTTGAGGGGAATGACGAGGTAAATCCTAGCTTTGAGGAGAATCCTATTCAGGACTTTCCTCCGTATGACATGAACAATCCATGGGATTTTGCTAGATATGTAGAACCGGGAGTGTACTTAAAATCAAGATAATTTGCAAGCCCTCAATTTCTCAATGAACTACGTTCCATTATACCATTTCTTCCCTACATAGAGCCACCCAAGTCATCTAAATCACCATAATCACCATCTTAGGTCAATTGTTGTGTGAGTCAGTCTAGTTTAGGATTTTTTTTTTTTAGGTCCATTATGAATGAACCCTTTTAAATACACTTGAACCCTAATTAACACTGTTCCAAAAAAATTCTTATTTGCACCTGATCACTGTGGATTAAAGAACATTAACGACAATATCAAATTTAAGTTTGGGGGTATCAAAATGGGATACACTAGTTGAGTCCAAAAAAAAAAAAATTGAGTCCACTAAAAGTTTTTGTGGGTAAAAAAAAAAAAATCAATCAAGGGGAGAGTAAGTGAACACTGAGACTACCCCTTGTGAAAAAAAAAAAAGAGATTCGTTGAGTCTAAGTGATTTTTCAGCATTAATAGGTAAATAAAAATTTTCATATCATACTTTTTCGATAAGATTTTTATAGGATTTATATTCGGAACAAATTTTACACAGCTATATTAAACTTAGTTGGAAAAAGAAAATATTTCACGAGTCTAGTTATCACCGGAGGAATAGTAGTGGAGACTTAAACCCACTAAGCTTTAGAGTCATTCTATCCTTCTGAGGGTTATAAGTAAACTCATGTTTCTTTAATAAGCGTACTGAGTTGTTGTGAGATCTCATTATCCTTTGATTTGGTTATATTACTAAGAACACCATCAAATTTGAGTTAAAATGCCTAAATTTTTTCCAAATTTATTTGAAACAATGAAATCATCTTATGAAGCTTAGGATAGGATATAGGCCATTTTTGGACCATTTGAGCCTTCAGGCCCACCTATTTTGGTCATTTCATCTTGATTGTTCCCCAGTTGAGCCTAATATAGCCTAATTCTTGACTTGCCATATCTACCATACTTAACTCCTATTATGGAGTTTGGGCCAAAATTTTATATCCATGACATATCTTCATATGAGAACAGGTTAGGGAAGAAATTGGGATGAAATTCATTAAAAAAATATTATGGTGAAAAAGAAAGAAAAATTTGAGAACATCCATACATCAAAAAGGGATGTTGAAAAAAAAAATTTGAAAAATCGAAAATGAATACTTTGATAAAAAAAATTGAGAAAATTAGAGGAAAAGTAGCCCGGTCACATTATGAAGACCTCTAACCCTTTTCTTATCAAAGTGTTAATTTTAGAGTCTTTATCCCTTATTTGATATGACGCGGTTCTAAGCCATGTTTCATCCTATTTAGAAGTCCTATTGATGTTAAGTCTAAATAGGGTATTTCATGTGGAGAATAGAGGAGGAAAAATAATGGTGTTTAACTCAACGTTCTTGGGAAAGTGGCATCCATTTATGAGATCTATTTATTTTCTTTGATATGTACCGTCTTTTCTAAATACATATCTGAGATATTTTGATTTGAAAACATAAAATCCGCTCACATATAGCTTGAGAGACAATAAACCCAAAACTCTGAGCTTTAGTATTTCTGAGAGATATATCTGGTGAGGTTTGAAATCAAAGCGCTTTTTCCAATGGTGGCTACTAAACTTGTGTGTTTGGAAAAGAAAATTGTTTTAATATTGGCTAACACACACAACACTCTGGGTATAAGTCTTTGAAAGTATTTGGGTAAATGACATTAAATGGGTCAATTACCCAATTGGAACCCAATGGGTCATAGATGAGCTAATTATAAGTAAATGGATAAGGTTAATTTAATTGGGTCAGTTACCCAATTAAGACCCAAGGTGCCACATCATCAAGTGACATGGCCAAATGGGACCTCAAGTGGCATGTGTCATGGTTGACCATGTCATGGTTGACTTGGTCAACCACAAAGGAATCCAATCGAATTAAGGTGTGGTTGAGTTGGAAAATGAGTTCAAGTTTTTAGTTAAGATTAAAATACTAGAAGTGAGTTGGGAAATGAGTCAAATAATTTAAGTGAGTTGAGCTGAGTTGAATGGAAGTTGAGAGGACTTCTTAGTAAGTGAAGTGGGAGATGGAGGGTTTCCATCTCAATGGAAGAGACCCCAATGAACTCGATGGGAGTAAGGTGTCTCCTTGGTTAAGCCAAGGGACACCTTGAACAAACCAAGAAGTAAAGAGGGGAAGAGGAAAAGCCTTGGGCTGTTACAAAGGGGTTCAACCAAGGGGCATTTCACACCCCTTGGCCGAATTCTCAAGGTTGAACAAAGAGATTTCATCTCCTCTTCTCATCTGTCTCTCTCTCATTTCGATCTGTGTACTTGGTAACAAATTGAAGAACTAGGATTAAGGAAGGAGAAGGACTGACGAGTAAAGAAAATAGACCAAAAGAAAAAGAAGGAGACGGGAAAGAAGGTAAGGTTCTATGTTTCATAGTATTAGATTTAAGATTAATGGAAACTATAGTTTTGGTCTCGGTATGGGCAAACCTATGGCTTCTCTATTTTATTAGAATGGATGGCCAAGCTTTGTTAAGGCATGGAATTGGAAAACCATCCAGAGGATGGTGATGGAATGAAACAAACAACCAAAGGGTTGAATTTAAAACCATACTTTGATGGTACAATGAATTGAATGGATTAAAGAAAAAACCCAAACCTTGGCTAATGGATATAATAAAATTCACTAAGACATGAAAGAATGATTAATCCATGTTTAGAAATGATAAAGAATGGCTTCCATGAGGAAGGTCAAGCCAAATATACAAACAAAAGAGACTAACAAATAGTCAGTCGACTGAATCCTAGATTCAATTATCTGAACTGGTATCGGACGAATCAGAAATGAATTTCTGGGAGTTTCAGCCGACTGAATATGGGATTCAGTCGACTGAACTAATGGTGGCTGAAACAGAAAACTATTTCTGGGAGTTTCAGCCGATTGAATCTGGTGATTCAGTCGACTGAACACAGACATAACAGATAAGAAAAAGATTCTGGTGTGTTTCAGCCGACTGAATGATTACTTGTCAAACACGGAAATCATTGGTTGAGGATTCAGCCGACTGAATCTCTACTGGCCGAACACACAGTCAATCTGATTCAAAGTCTGCCGACTGAATATATACTGGCCGAACACACAGTCAATCTGATTCAAAGTCAGCCGACTAAATCTGTGATTCAGTCGACTGAAAGAAGGTTGACCGAGAATGCAAAGGAGTTTGACTCAGAGTCAGCTGACTAAATCTGTGATTTAGTCGACAGAAAGGTAGCGAGTCACGGAAAGAACAGTACTGAGTTGGGTTTCAGCCGACTGAACGTCTGCGATAAGACAGAACACTGTAGCAGAGCGTGTTTCAGTCGACTGAATCCCTAATTCAGTCGACTGAAATGAAAAGTTAATTTTCAATTGATGTTTCCTGAAACTTTAGTCTAACTGGAAGGATGTAAGGGATGATTTAAATCAAATGGATAATTAAATTGATTATTGTATATGATTGAATTCATTTAAGGTAAAGAGATTTCCAATCGGGTGTGTGATTGGTTTTGACGTAATCGTTGCACGTCGCATCACAAACAACAAGGATACTATACTGAACTTTGGGTACGATTCCTACCTTGTTGAGATACATATGGATCTTATAAGTTACTGGTTTTTATTTCAGTACAATGTTTATTTTGGTAAATCAAATGGTATAAGTTTTATGAACTGAATTTCAATATGATTTGATATGAAATGGCATTTTTGCATTCATGATCTCATGCATGGCATGGGAGGGAGTATATGGGACAACAAGCCGAGTTATGAGCTATCCGGACATGACTTGGGGCTTGAGGCTAGCTTATGTAAAGCTATGTGAACCATTGATTTTTGGCCTTGTCCGGGATTGCTAGATAGGGGTCAGCGTAATTTGGGCCAAAGGGCTCTGGGGTAACCAGTCCAAAAACCCTGCGCAGAGGGAGGAATCCACGCTCCATTGATAATTCCGATTAACACACGTGGGGAGCTATAATAGTGACCTAGTGGTGCCGTCACAAAACATTGCGGACGTAAATGGCCAAGGGAACACCTTGATATGGTTTCATTATATCAAGGAAAATGTTGTTACGATTTGTATGGTGTTTGATATGGTGATTGGGTGGGGGATCATTGGCATATGACACCCATGGCATGATCCATACATTTGCATGGTTTGGATATGATTATCATGCACTGTTTTTGGTACTATGATATGTTACAGTTTTAATATGATGTTCTTAATCTGATTTTTATATTGATCTTATGTGTATAACCCTATTTGGAATTCCTACTGGGTACTTTGACTAACGCCTTACTTCTACCCTTTAGATGATGGAACAGGAAATGAAAGGACTTTGGACCTGAAGAGAGCCAAGCTTAGGAGCTTGGGCAGCTTATGCTTACTTTATTTAATATTGATTTTTGGAACAATGTATTTGAGATAATTAGCAATTTGGGATTGTAATAACTTAGTTTATTTTGCTATGGTTGATTGATGACTTTGGATATTTAAATTTAGGTTAATTTAATAGTGATTGGCTTCCTTGCTTTTATTATCATGTTTATGGATAGTTGCTATTCATATAATAATTCCGTAGTTATTTGTAAAACATGTGAACTGTTTTAGTGGACTTGATCTACGCACACGTATTGTTGGCCAGTTAAGGGTCGAGTTTGGAAACCCAGACTTAGCTCGCGTCGTGAAGTTCCCGCTCTCTTTCACTCTTTCATTTTAAAAAAAATATATATACTCTGATTTTTGGCGAGTGAAAATGAGCGGGGCGTTACATGGTTTTCCAATTATTAAATATCGTGTAATGATAGTTTGAATTTTTATTTTAATTTCTCTTATAAATGTTATGTTAGAAATTATTTTGAGAATTATCAAGGAAAAGCAGAACCCCTTTTAGGATCGGTGAAACTTGATCTTCCCAGTCTAAGGTTCTTTTTAAAAACAATTTCTTTTAGATTTGGAAAGGTAAGTATAAATTTCTGCCCAAGCCTAAGGCTTGAATTAAAAATTTCTTATTTAATGGATGCCATAATATTTTTAATTGGAGTTTTGATAAAAGGCAAATTTGAATATGTATTTGATAATTCTTAAAGATTTCATTGTCTAGGCCGTGATTTTATCATCAAATGGGATGAAATGCCTCCATAAATACTTGTCTCAATTCCATTGTACATTATGTGAATATTTTATTATTTTTATTAACTTTTTTATTCTTTTCTTATTCTCTCAAATTCTTTTGAACTAGATTGAGATTGATTTAATTGCATTTTAATTTTGTTCTCTTAAACTGGTTTGAGATTATTTATAAATTCTAGATCCATACTATTACTTTAATTAAATTGGATTTATTGGTTAGATTTTAGATTTAGATGATGATACTCTAATTGTTAGATTAGTTTATTAAAACTGGAATCCAACTAATTTGAAGTCATATTTGTAAAAATTAGAACTTGATTTTCATATTTAGGTTATTTCTAAAGATCTAGATTTTTTTTTTTAAATCGCAACGTTTCAATTTCATATATTTTGCTTTTGCATATATTTTGTTGTTTCCTTGTGGGATCGATCTCGCATTCTTAATGCTATACTATTTAATGGTTCATGCGCTTGCGGGTTATAAATTTAAAATTTGTACAACAATGGCTATAGTCTTTGCTGGCCTACATGGCTACAACCTTTTGTTTGCTAGCCTTTATGGCTATAACCTTTTGTTTGCTGGCCTTTCAGATTTGATTGATTGATGTGATGACTTCAACTTTGTTTGGGCATTTATTATGCCCTTATTTTTTCAGGTGTTTGTCGCTTGTAGTTTTTCAGCCAGTCAGTGTGCTGCCACTTCAACAAGTTTTGCAGTCAACCTGTGTGCTTCTTCTTCAACAAATATTCGTGGCCAGTTGGTGTACTATTTTTTGTAATTCACCTGTCGTTTCTTCACGTTCCAAGCTTCACGTTCATCCACGCTTCAGCTTATAGGGGTTTATTGGAATAAGTAGAGTTATTATCTAATTAGAATTATTAGTTTGGGTTGACCTCACCCTTACCGTCAATTATGTGACTCAGTTTTATTTGCCTTGAATGTATAAAAAGATCTATTATGAAGTTGAAGAGTTTACACCAAATACGTTATTGGTATACAGGTAAGTGAACCATAGGAGACCTTAGGCTAAGTCAAATACCTTAGAAATCAATTGGTTATAAACTGGAAAATAAGATAATAAGTGACTTTCAGCCTCGAGGCCTCATGTAATCTGCCGAGGCCTCGCAGCCAGTTGTGCTGAGTTGAGTTGAGTTGTCTTTTGGACAGCTGTAATCCAGCTGACTTTGTGTCTTGCTGATTTAGTCTCCTACAGATTTAGGAAGTTAAAATGTGTATCCTTTTGATTGGGAGTTAATCATGGTAAAAGAATATATCTACATGGTGAGACTCAAAAACTGCCACCTCACATATTTTGAATTTAATACCGTTGGGAGCTGACCATGTATGACAAGAATGGAAAGACTCCTCCATGAGTTGTAAAATCATTTACAATCTTCCATCTAATCCTTGATTGATGTCTAAGATAAATTTACTATCAATCATGTACGGTGGCTTATGAGGTGGCTGGATACTTACTGTTTTGAAAGAAAGAAATAAGTTATGAATATATGATCTGTCTTTCCATGTTTACCGCCTTGAGGCCTCATTGGAATCCTCGAGGCCTCATGGGCGTGACTTGCTTCAAAGCTGTAAACAGTCTTATAAATAAATTGTAAGCTATATGTAAGAGGTACCGATTGACACAGACAACATTTTTGAAAATTACAATAGTGTGTCCAGATCATTCAGCCTTCCCTCTTTACACCTTCTTCATCATCTTCCTTAATAAATGTTTGCGTAATCAATACCCCAGTACTGATGAAGATTAAGGTGTTTACATACGACCTTAAAATCACTCATACCCAAGTCCTATATTGTTGTGCCAATGAATACTTTGATGATGCTAATTTGATGGAAAGGAGCACACAGATTCAGTAAAGAAGAAAGAGCTTAAAGGAAAACGGATAAGCCCCAAGACAAACATTTCTTCTTCCTTTTATTTTAAACATTGTAAAGTGGATTAGAACAGTGTGTTCGAACCACTCTAAAAAATAGGTGTAGAGGATTAGACCGATTGGGTTGAACCTCTATAAAAAAACTAGGCTGTACTATTTGGGTGTGAGACCCATACATAGTATATTTGGGACGACCCTAGAGTTGGGAAGTCTGACAGTGGATGTAGGTTTGTTGAAACCGAACCACTATAAAATATTTGTGTTTATATGTAGTTGATGCTTTGTATTGAATGCTTGGATTGAATACTTGTTCACATATCACACACATAGATTGATCGGTCAGTTTTATGAACAACTGTTAATTTGAAGGTGAAAATAACTCATTAAATATTTTATTCACTTAAAGTATAAATCGGTTGAGGAAATGTTAAAAGGGAATTAAAATTGAAAACCGTCCTATTCACCCCCTTCTAGGTCGTGCATTACTCTAGTAACAGAATTTCAATTGGTATCAGAGCTCGGTTACTCTGAGTTGGACTTAATCGTCCGAGTGGATCTTTTACTAGAATCATGCACAAAGGTGATAGTCACCCTATTTCTAAACCTCCCTATTTTGATGGCTCCAACTATGCCTCTTGGAATGCAAAAATGAAAAAAAAAATTTATATCACTAGATGGAGCTGTTTGGGAATCAATAGTAAAAGGTTGGGAACTGCCGATTGAGGAAATAACAGAAAAACCTACTAGAGATGAAACTGGAAAATCTATACAACAAGTTATTGGTACCAAACTTAAAGACTATTTCACTTGGACAGACATGGAGAAAATGTTATACATAGCAAATGGAAAGGCTTTAAACGCCATTAACTATGTTGTCTTACCTGATAAGTTCAAACGTATAATGACTTGTTTAACAGCTAAAAATGCTTGGGACATCTTAGAAAGAACACATGAGGGTACCTCTGTTGTTAAGAGGTCTAAACTCCAAATTCTCCAATATAAATTTGATAACATACGAATGGATGAAAGTGAGATGTTTATGGAATTTTACTCTAAGCTAAGTAATATAGTAAATTCTATGTGGGCCTTAGGAGAAATAATTCCTGAATCTAAAGTATGTACCAAGGTACTTAGAAATCTGTCCAAAAGATTTAAACCTAAGGTAGCAGCTATTGAAGAGTATAGAGATGTTTCATTCATGAAAATTGATGACCTAATAGGATCTCTTCAAACCTATGAACTTCATTTTGAGGATGAAATACTTAAAGAGAAGTCTGTTGCCTTAAAGTCATCCTAAAAAATTGAGAAACTTAAAGAAGAAAAATCTAAATCTGACAGTGAAGATGATGTTATTTTGTTGGCTAAAAAATTCTTAAGAAACTTCAATAAAAGGAACAAGTTTAAAAACTTTAAAAAAAGTGAGTCTGTAATAGCCCGGATTTTCAATGCAATAAACATATTGGCTATTATCTATTTTAATTGTTTAAAAATTAAGATTTATAGATGGAATGGATGTTAGATGGATAAAAGTTGGGACAATGGCCCAAGTATGGTCCAATGGATCATGGATAGGATTAATTCTATTTAATTGGGTCAATGTGGTCAATTTGGTCAAATGCCCAATTGGGACCCAATGGGTCAAGATGAATTGATGATTAGGGTAAATGGGTAAGGAATGGATTTAATCGGGTCATGGACCCAATTAAGATCAAAAGCATGGGGTCCACCTCATCAAGTGAGGTGGCAAGTGTATGAGGTAATATCAAAGTGGCATAGCCAAGTGGTACTCAACTCCACCTGATCAAGTGGGGTGGCGTGTGGACTAAGGCACATGTGGGGCCGGCCACCATGGTCGACTTGGTCAACCATGGGTGAGTCCAAAGGTGAGTCCAAGAGGATCAAGTGAAGTGAGTTGAGTTAAATTATTTAATTAAATCACCTAAGTTAGATGGAAATAAATTCAAATGCTTGAGTTAGGAAAATGTTCATTTAAGTGAGTTGGATGGGTGGTGAGTCACATGGAAGATGAAAAGATTGAGTGAGTCAAAGGGGAGGTGGATGACTTCCATCTCAATGGAAACCCTTGACCAAAAACGTTGGAGAGGGTGTGTGTGCCATGTGTAAGGCATGCATCCTCTTTGTTAGTCAAGGAACTCATGGGGAAGACTCCACATTGAATGAGGGTGGTTGGGAGGTGAGGTCTCATCCAAGAAACCCTAGACAAGATGGAGGGGTTCATCTCAACCCTCCCTTGGAGATCCACCTTGAGACAAAAAGAAGTGGAGAGTGTTCCATCTCATTCACTCTCTCCCACTCACCAAAAACTCTAGGGCTGACCTCTCACTTTGAGAAAAAGATAACTTAGAGTTTTCATCTCTCTCCCTCTCTCCCTCTCTCAAATCAACACTCTTTGGTTGAAGAAAAAGGAGGAGAAAGAAAAGACTAAGGAAGGAGAAGAGCGGAGGAGCAAGATGGAGCGAAAGATTCCACAACCGGGGGCGCGATCGGTGAGCGGTTTTTAGACGAAAACGCAAGGACATGATATTTGGTCGTTGGTGGGATTCCTACCTTATTGAAAACCATGGAATAAGTATATCTGATTTTTTTACTCCTATGTTAATTTTGGTATCAAAGTACTCTGTTTCAACTACGGGATTTTAATGCTATGATGTTTATTATTACATAGCATGTTTGCACTTGCATCTCATGCATGGCATGGGAGGGAACAAATGAGGGGAGTCCACGCTCCATTCGGATTTTCGATAAACAATCGTGGGGAGGAATCCACACCGATTCCAATGGATGTATGATTGAATTATAACCAGAGTCCATGCTCCTTTCGGTGGGACCGATAAGGCATTCGTGGGGAGAGATATACTGTGTTTGAAATGTAACCGGAGTCCACGATCCGTTCAGTGAGACTGATAAGGCATTCGTGGCGAGTCATGACAATACCTTGATGTGGATTATCCATCAAGAGGAATACTATGTGATTGTGATATGGATGATGGGTGGGACTCATGGCATATGACACCCATGGTATGGCATTGACTTGCATGGATTTGAAATTATGTATGGCTATACGATTTTTATACTAACCCATGTGTTTGACCCTACTCGGAGTACTTATTGGGTGCGTTGTCTAACGCCCTACTTCTACCTTAGATAATGACACAGGAAATGGACGGAACGAAGGACGAGATCGGAGCCAAGCTTAGGAGTTTGGATGAGCTAGATCTATTTTCTTTAAGTTTTTACTTTGGACATGTAATTTGAGTAATTAGCTTGTTGGGACTGTAATAACTTATACTATTTGCTATGGTTTCGATTTTAATTTTGGACATTTTAACTTAAGGTAATTATCATTAAGTGACGGACTTCCTTGCTATTTAAAATTGGATAGGATAGAATTATATTATAATTCCGCACTATGTTTAATTCCGCAGGTTTAGCCTCAGTACGTGTGAACCGTTTTAATAGACTTAATCCACGCACACGTATGGTTGGGCAGTTAAGGGCCGGGCTTTGGAAGCTCGGACTTTGTAACACCCTGCCCTTTTTCACTCACAGAAAATCAAAGTCTATTTTTTTTAAAAATAAAAGAGTGAGAGAGAGAGTGGGGACGTCACAACGCGAGCTAAGTCCGAGCTTCCAAAGCCCGACCCTTAACCAGCCAACCATACGTGTGCGTGGACCAAGTCCACTAAAACGGTTCACAAGTACTCAAGTTAAAGATGCGGAATAACTCGTAAATGCGGAAATATAATAGAATAACCATCCTATTCCATTTTAGATAGCAAAGAAGTCCATTACTTAAACATAATTACTTAAGTTAAAATATCCAAAATTAACATTCCAAACCATAGCAAATATATCTACGTTATTACAATCCCGAATGCTAGTTACTCAAATTACATTGTCCATGAATAACTTAAATAAAACGAAACTAAAACATCCAAGCTTTCTTCTTGTTCAATGAGGGTCGGCCTTGAGTGGTGTCCTTTGGGTGTTGTCCCTTTGTAACCATTATGACTCTTCACCTCCCTCATTAACATTTACTTTGGGGATTTCATCCCATGAGGTGAAACTCCAAACCGTATGCCCCTTGGTTTTCCATCTCATGATGGAAACCCTCCATCTCCCCAATGTGTAGCCTTGTATATACTTTGTGTAACAACCAACAACCCTTCACCTCCTCATTAATGATCCTTTTGGAGTTTCATCCCATGAGATGAAACTGCCACCTCCCCAACGTGTGTACATGTTGGTGTCCCTTGAGATGGAACTCTCCATCTCCTTATTCAACTCATCTCTTTAACTCAACTCATTTCTTTAATTCAACTCTATTTAACTCACTTAAAATCAACTCAATTCCTTGATTCCATTTTGAACTTAATTTAATTTAATTCAATTAAATTCAGCCACACCTTAATCAAACTTGAACTCATTTGGTGGTCAAGCAAGTCAACCACGACCCATTGGGTCCCAATTGGGCATTTCACCCAATTGACAACCTTGACCCAATTAAATAAATCTTACCCATTTATTTCAAGTGAACCTTATCCATAATCCGTTGGGTCTTAATTGAGCAATTGACCCAACACCTTACCCATCTAACGTCTATTTCCATTAATTCACAAATTAAATGGACAATTTCCATATATATTCATAACCTAAAAATCTGGGGTGTTACAGACTTAGTTCGCATCGTGACGTCTCGCTCTCTCTCACTTTTTATTTAAAAAAAAAATAGAATCTGATTTTTGGCGAGTGAAAAAGGGCGGGGCTTTACAGACTCAAGGGGTAAAAATACCAACAGATTCAATAGAATAAAAGACGCCAACAGATTTAATACATTGAAGGAAAAAGGAAGAGACAAAGACAAAGAACAAAAATGTTATAATTGTGGAGGTCAAGGACATTTTGGTGCTGAATGTCATTCAAAAAGAAATAAAAAAGCCTTAACAGGAACTTATGAAAATACCTCTCAATCGGAAAGTGATTCTGATGAATCCACTCAAGATAAATCTGAAGATCTCTATAGCAACTGTTGAAAATGATTCAGAAAGTGAATCAGAAAATGATGAAGATGATAATCTTCAAGAGGCCTATGACTCCCTTTTTCTGGAAAGTAAAAAACTGGCTAAAAAATTAAGTAAAAGAAAATCTTAAAATGCAAATTTAATAAGCCAGTTAGAAGAAGAAAAAGGAATAAATGAAAATCTTGTAAGAACTCTGAAAACTACAAATGAAGAAAATGTTAAATTAAAACAAGTTCAAAATGAGTTACAAGGTAAGTTAAGAAATTATGAGAATGATATTAAAAAATTGGAAGATATTAGAAGTATCTTATCAGAAGATTTCAGAAGAAATTATCATTGCACATTCTAAAATAAAAAGTTTTAATAATCATAAACTAAACTTTGAAAATAAGTTTACCCAAGGACAATATAAATTAGAAAGATTGCTAAAATTGGGTAAAAATCATGGGGACAAGACTGGTCTTGGGTACAACCAAGACAATGTAAAAACAGTGAGCAAAACTGTATTTGTTAATGTAACACCCTGGATTTTCAAGTTATTAATATATATGAAAATTACCCATTTTAATTGTGAATTTTAGATATAGACCTTAGATGGGTAAAGTGTTGGATCATTGCCCAATTAAGACCGAACGGATTGTGGAAATGGTTTCAATAGAAATAAATGGGTAAGGTGCATTTAATTGGATCAATGTTACTATTTGGGTCAAAATGCCCAATTGGGACCCAATGGGTCATGGTTAACTTGGTTGACTACCAAGTGAGTTCAATTTAAATTAAATGGACTAAATTAAAATAGTAATGCAATACATATATATATATATATATATAAGGGATTGGATTAATTGTCATGCGCATAAAGGAAATTGGAAGATTGCATGCGCATGAAAGGTATTGATGGAAAGATTTTTAGGAGTTGAAATATGGAATAGATATGCAATCCACATTGATATGCTTGAGATGGTCTTTTCCTTGGTTAAGAGTAAAACTAGGACATTGCCAAATAAAGAAGTTGCTTGGCTGTGTGTGACATTGCATATCCAAGATATGCGCATGTGTTAGAGCATCTCAATGGTGTCCTTTCCCTTGATTAAAAATGGCACAAGACAATTGCTAATTTGAAGGGATCTTGGCATCTTCTAATTATAGATAGGACTGATTGGATGGTTGATAAAGGAGGCAACAAGGGGCGCAAGGCATGTAACGCCCCGCCCTTTTCACTCGCTTAAATTTATTTATCCGAAAATCAGAGTCTATTTTTTTTTTTTTTGAAATAAGAGTGACAAAGAGCGCAGGACGTCACGACGCGAGTCAAGCCCGGCCCTTAACTGGCCAACCCTACGTGTGCGTAGAACGAAGTCCACGAGAATGGTTTACACGTAGAAAGTAAGTTCGCGGAAAATAACTAAATGCGGAATTATAATAGAGACTATCCTACCAATTTATAGATAGCAAGGACGTATGTTACTTAAATTATTAAAATACCACAAAATCATAATGTTCAAAATAAAGTCCAAACCATAGCAAGTAATCTAAATTATTACAGTCCGACGAGCTAAGTTACTCAATTACATTCCAAAATAAATTTAAGTAAAAACATTTAGCCCACTTCCCTAAGCTCCTACGCTTGGCTCCCGTCACATCCTCCGTTTCCTGTGTCATCATCTAAGGTAGAAGTAGGGCGTTAGACAACGCGCCCATTAGGTACTCCGAGTAGGGTCAACACATGGATTAGTGATAACAAAACACATAAATAATATTATATCAAAACCATGCAATTAAGTGCAATGCCATGCAATGGGTGTCCTATGTCATGAATCCCACCCGTCAAGCTCATCATCATTGTACAATGTCCCTTTTTCAACCATGCATAATGTCCCCCTTGATGGAAAAGCTTCATCAAGATAAATTCACACAAAGTTTTCCCCCTTGATGGAAAAGCTTCATCAAGATAAATTCACACAAAGTATCCCCCTTTGATGGCCAAGCCTCCTTAAGGTACAATAATAAATATGAATATCCCCCTTGATGGGAAAAAAAAACCATCATCAAGGTAAAATAAACACATAGTAACATTCTTGTTTGAAATGCCTTATCAACATATCATAAACCCATAGTAACCTTTCTTGTTTGAATAGCCTTATCAACATAGTAACCCTCTTGATGAATAAAGCACATCAAGGTATCCCCATGTTTGTTTATCGGTCGCTCTGACGGAGCATGGGCTCCGGTTTCATTTCATCTTTCCCATGCCATATCCCTCCCATGCCATGCATGAGATGTAAATGCAATATACCATGTAATATATAATTCATAGCCTTAAAACCCATCTTAAAACAATCACATGATTACCAAAATAAATCAAGGAAAACAATCATATAACACATAATCCATGGCTTACAATAAGGTAGGAATCCTACTGAATACCGACTAATGTTCCTTAGCGTTTCCGTCCAATAATCTGGTCACCGATCGCTCACCGCTTTCGATGTCCGATACCTTATTACATATCAATAATCAGCCCATGTTTTATCCATGATTAAGTCCCTAACACATGCCTTAGTGGGGTTCGGCCATACCCCATGGCCGAACCTCACTATCTAGGTTTGTGGGCCCCATTTAATCCATTAATTCTTTTAATTTTGTGAGTTTAAAATCCAGCAACCCTAGGCTTCATAGAATCACAAATAAGTTCATCTTAAATACCCTAAGTCCATGATCATCCCTCATGGGGTTCGGCCATGGTACATGGCCGAACCCATGGTTCTTCATTTTGGCCAATATTTACGATTTTTGCCACTACCTCTTCCATGGTTAATCATTCACTTATCCATGTACATTTTTGTCCATATTTGATCCATACACTTAGATCCATTAATGACCCATCAACCATGTTACAAGATTATCAAAAATCAGCCCTTAACCTAGCCTAATTTCCATTCATCTAACCACATGCATAATTCCAAATTCAGCCCATAAAATGATTCTCAAAAGGGTCATGGGTTCGGCCATACACCATGGCCGAACCCATGATGTCTTTTTCTTATTTTTCCTTTTACATCATTTAGCTCCACCATAAGTTCCACCATGAGGGAATTTAAATCATCATTCCTTAATCATCATTAGATACATTTTGGTCCATTAACTCAACCATAATTCCCATTTATTTTTCATGGTTCCAAAATACCTAATCCATCAAGACCTCCCCATGGGGTTCGGCCATACACCATGGCGAACCCATTATTTCTTTCATTATTTCCACTTCTTTAAAAAAAACATTATTTATAATACTTAAAACCCACTTAAAAAACTATGAACCTTCTCCATCATTTTCCATCTTTTCACATCCATTAAAATTATTAAACATCACCATAGGGTTCGGCCATACACAATGGCCGAACCCATGGTTCATGGTTCATGGTTCATCCCCATCTAAATCATGGTCCACACGCCACCTCACTTGATGAGGTGGAGGTGGGCCCCACTTGGTTATGCCATTTTGATCAATTCATCACTAACTTAGGTGGTTTAATTCCAATTCAATCCATTCCCCTTATTGGATCACCATTGGACACATGGCCCAATTAAATTTATTTCCTACCCATTTACCTTAGAGCTTAACCATCTTGACCCATTGGGTCCCAAATGGGTATTGGGTCCCAAATGAGTATTGGGCCCAATTTGACCATCCTTGGCCCAATTAACCATCATTGACCATTTAAATGAATTTAATCCAACCCATGGCCCATTGGACCATACTTGGGCCTTTGCCCAAATTTTGATCCACTTAATATTTATTCCATCAAAATTCTCAATTTCCATCATTAAAATAAATAATAGCCACATATATATTGATTTAAAAATTCCGGGCTATTACAAGGCACCTTCTAAAGATGGAACCGATTGGGAGTTTTTATAAAAGAAAAACAAGGGGCTCACGGCATACAAAGGTAGTGCATACGGACATTGCATACAAAGAAAGGTAGCAACATAAACAACTGTAACACCCCGCCCTATTTCACTCGTTTCTTTCCGAAAATCAGTGTCTATTTTTTTTATAAACGAAGAGTGATAGAGAGTGGGACGTCACGACGCGAGGTAAGTCCGAACTTCTAAAGTCCGACCTTTAACTGGCCAACCCTATGTGTGCATGGACTCAGTCCATGAAAACGGTTCACACATAGCAATATAAATATGCAGAATAATAATCATAACATGCGGAAACATAATAGAACACAGTTCTATTCCATTCAGATAGCAAAGTACATCAAGTCCTTAATCATCATTATCATAACGCAATTATCCCATAAAACTTCCAACCATAGCAAATTCATTTAAGTTATTACAATCCGAATTCTAGATACTCAAAATACAAGCCCATGAGTATCTTAAACAAAATATAAATTAAAAGCATCCAAGCTCCTTTGCTTGGCCCGTTTCGCGTTCATAGTTCCCCTCGTTTCCTATAACATCCACTAGGGTAGAAGTAGAGCGTTAGTACAACGCGCCCAGTAGGTATTCCAATTAGGGTTAACACATGGGTTAGTACAAAAAATCCAGATATAATATATATCAAAACAAGTTATAATAAATCATACCATACTTATAAAGCATCGTATCCAAAACAGTGTATGATAGCAGAGATTCAATCATACCGATAAAAACCAGAAACCTTGCATGATAATAAAAGTCATAATCATGCAGATTCAATGCCATGCCATGCTATATATGCAATGAGTCCGACCCAGCACATTTACATAAAAGTACCCACCACATAGGTCTTTCGGACGCCCCGACGGAGTGTGGACCCTCCGGTTACATTTCATACACAGTATCACATCAAGGTACCCCACATAGGTTCTTCGGACGCCCCGACGGAGTGTGGACCCTCCGGTTACCTTTCATTCCTACCATGCCATGCATGAGATGCAATTGCCAACATGCTATGTAGAAATACAAATCATAGCATTTAAAACTCACATTTAAACCACATGCTATTTTATCATATAAACATAGCATTTAAAATCATAATTTGAAACATATCCTTTGCAACATATATTCATAAAAAATAAGATAAAACAATGCACATAAACCCATAGTTTCAAAGAGGTGGAATCCTACCAAAGACCGCTAACGTGTCCTTGCGTCTTTCGTTCGGTAACCGCTCACGATCGTAAACACCTTTTGAAGTTCCGTCACCTTATAACATATTAATCAATCAAAACCAAGTCCCACTTGATTTACAATATTTTAAGTCCATAAACCAATCCCCATGGGGTTCGGCCGCACACCATGGCCAAACCCATGGTCCCTTATTTTTTACCATAATTACAACAATGCCATCCATGGCTAACATAACCCATGACCTACCATTTTTCACATTTATTTACCAAATTGCCATTGGTCTAACCTTTAGTTGATATTTCATTTTAATATGTCAAACATAGTCCCTATGTCCACCAAACAATTCCCATGGGATTCAGCTAGACACCATGGCCGAACCCATGGTCCTTTATTTTCATTTAATTACAATATTGCCATTCATGGCTAACCTTCCATTTTAGCAAGTAGTAACAACCTTGCCATTGGTCTAAACATAACCAAAACACTCCTCTTGTTTAGGTTAGAAACATAGATTCATAAACATCTAAATTCACCAAATAACTCCCATGGGGTTCGGCCATACACCATGGCCGAACCCATGGTCTAGCACTTTCACTCTTATTTACCACTTTGCCATTGCCTCCAACAACTTAGGCTTAGGTTCCAACACATAGGTCCATTTATTTATTTTAAACATTCATAACACTCCCAAATAACCCTTTAAAATAATTCATAACCGATTCCATCAACTTATGTTTGAGTTTCAAAACATAGTTCCATTAATTCTACATAATTACCATATTGCCATCCAAGGCTATAATTCCATTATTCTCACCCTTCATCCCTTGGTTTAGGTTCCAAAACCAATCTATAAATCAAGGTTTCCAAATTTATCATCCACCCTTCCATAATTAGAAGGTTTTCAACTTTATCTTCCACTTTCTAACTTAGTAACCAACTCCATACTTAGAAAGTCCCTAAATAGAAACTTTCTAAGTTTATATAACTTCCATAATAAAAGCTTTCTAATTTAGTAACCACCTTCCATAATTAGAAACTTTCCCATTTAATCAATAAACAAACATCAAAAATACCAATACAACACCATGGGGTTCGGCCATTCACCTTGGCCGAACCCTATGGTTCACAATCCTCCTTCTAAAAAAACATCAATACCAATCTATATATCTAAAGACCATAAACCATACATCATTTACAATTATCATAATCGTTCACTAATCCTCTTTCATGGAAATCATTATTTCCATTTAAACTAAATGATAACTCCTTTTAAAATAAATACAATCTCTTTCCATGGGGTTCGGCCATACAACATGGCCGAACCCTATGGTTCATCACCTTCCCTTAAATTATTTTATTCATCTCCCATAGTTTTCTTCCATGGTTTTCCAACCATAAAAAATAATCAACAACCTTTCATTTAAACTCCTTTAAAAACATATATAACTTCCCATGGTCTCCATTTAAAATTTAAAACATAAATAACCCTTCCCATCCATTAAAATTAATACCATGATCATCTATCAATTCTCTTCCATGGGGTTCGGCCATACACCATGGCCGAACCCTATGGTTCTTTTCTTAAACAAAAACAAGATTAACAAATACTAACCGGTTCCGCGATTCCTTGGGTTTTCCTTTGCTCCGATTAGTTCTTCCGATCTTCTTCTTCCTTGGCCTTTTTCCTCTCCTTCTTCTTGATCTTTTAACACAGCCAAGAACACATTCTTGTGCTGTGCGCCCTTCTCCCTTTCTTCTATAAAAACTTCCTCTTGCTGGCCGCCTTCTGATGTGTTGTCAGTCCCTCATTGTAACAACTCCACACAGATTTCTACCGAGTATTGCTTGTACATTCCTTCCAAGCAGTTAGTTCTCAGGTCTGAAACCCACTAGCTATAACTAGCAATAACTCCTTCTAGATCTGTGCTGGACACAGAAGCAGCCACCGCTTCCACGCTGATTACACGGATCAGCAACACCCCTCTTTACAGCTTTAGATCTCACTATGGCCAAACCAGCTGTTGACACCTTGCAGCAACCCTTTGTTGCAACACGTCTCTGATCTTGCATTGCTAAAACTTCAGACTTGCACTTTAGATCAGTACCCACGATGACAGTCCATTATCTTTTCTCTCAGTTCGTGTCTCTCTACGGTGTAACCTCTCTGCTACATGGCGCTGGCAGCACTCCTATTTGTCTCTCTTTGTCCAACGTCTAAGATGATTCCTCAGCAACGATGAGGAGATGATGCTCCTTGTGTTGCTGCCTCACGTTCACTGCTCTGCAATGCAGCTCTCTTTCCATACAGCAGATGCCTCCGTTTGGCGCTGCTGTTCCCAGATTTGCTTATCAGATTTGTGTAATCCCGTGTGTCTCCTTCACTCTCCATTGCCTCAATTTAAAGGTGCTACCCCCGACTGTATTGCAACCTCCTTTCTCGTCTCTGTATGTGTATCAGGAAACCCATGAAGGCTAGAACCTTCCTTTCCAGCCTTATGTTTCCAGCACTACTATATTTAATACAGACACCTGTAATTGACGTCTTATGTTAATGTTAGCAATTCCAATTATCTTATCAGCAGCTGCTACTTCTATTTAAGGTTGCCCAAGCCAACACCCCATGGATTTATGAGAAAATCATGGTCTTGATATTGTGGAATCAAGCAACGTATCTAATAGCCTTATCACCGATTATTCCAAATAGATATTAAGATGGAACCCCTTGCTGCCCTTCTCCTTTATTAATTCCAATTGATCCCAACTTAGAAGGTGCTTATGCACCCCTTCCATAAAAATTACACTACGCCAATACCTTGTTTGAAATAACCATTGTCGTGCACCCTTGCTTCCTTTTCTTATTTATCTCATTGTCCTATCTTAGAAGATGCCAAGATCCCTTAAATTTAGTAATTGCCTCTTGCCGTCTTTAATCAAGAAAAGACCCTCTTAAAGAGATCTTATGCGTATATCTCATGGATAGCCTATCTTCATACACGGCAAATGTAATCTTTCCATTTAATCTTAAACATCTTCTAAAGATATTTTAGCATAAAATCATGGATATCTAAAATTCGGCCATACAATGTATATTCCATAAAAAATATTAATATCATTTCCATGTTCCCTCTATGCTCATGTCACTTAATTTATATCCATCATTTATAGATATTGCATCACTAATTTAATTCAGCCTTATTTAATTTATTTGAAACCATTTCCACAACCCATTGAGTCTTAATTGGGCAAAGACCCAATACTTTACCCATAAAAGATACCTATCTAATATTCATTAATTAGATGGGTAATTTCTGTAAATATTTATAACATGAAAATCCGGGGTGTTACAACAACAAGGGCGCACGGCATATCAAGAGAAGGAGAGGGCAGCCAGCAAGTATGAAAGATCAAGAAGAAAGAGGCTAAAGGAGGAGAAGATTGGAAGAGCAAGAACGAGCGAAGGAAAATCGGAGGAGTCGCGGAACCGGTAAGTAGTTTGATAATTTTGTTTAAGATAAGGAACAATAGGGTTCGGCCATGGTGTATGGCCGAGCCCCATGGAAGAAAATTAAGGGATGAATGTTGAGGTTTTAATGAAAATGATGGACCACCATGGCCGAACCCCATGGAAAGACATGGTTTAATTTATGGGTTTTTGAGGGATGAAAACCATGGAATATTATGTATGTTTTAAAAGGGTTTAAATGGTTTAAGAGAAGTTGTTGAACCATAGGGTTCGACCATGATGAAGGGCCGAACCCCATGGAGAAACATTGGTTATGTTTTATGGACGGCAAAGTTGTAAATATAGGCCAAAATGAAAGATCATGGGTTCGGCCATGGTGTATGGCCGAACCCCATGAGGTAATTTATGGACTTAAGTTATTAAGGAATTTATATTGGATGAATGATTTTTAAAGAGAGGATTATGAACCATAGTGTTCGGCCATGGTGTATGGCCGAACCCCATGGAAGATTGTTATTAATTTAGAAAGGTTTTTATGATGGATTTTTGGATAAAAAAGGAAGGAACCTTGATTTATGGATTCAAGGATGGTACTTGATAAAATTGGAAAGTTAGACATCATAGGGTTTGGCCATGGTGTTTGGCCGAACCCATGAATCAATTCTATGGGTCAATTATGGGGTTATTATTGTAAATAAATTAAGAAGGAGGATGGAACAATAATATCATGGGTTCGGCCATGATGTATGGCCGAACCCCATGAACCAATTTTTATGGGTCATGTATAGATCTAATATGAGTAAATAAATGAATGGAATTATGTTTTGGAACCTAAACATAAGTTGATGCAGGTAATGGCAATATTGTAATATAGGCCAAAAAAAATGAAAGATCATGGGTTCGGCCATAGTGGATTATTATTAGCCTAAACATGTTTTAAATGAGTAAAATGGACAGTCATAGATTAAGCAATGGCATGGAAGTAAATAGGTGAAAAATGATAGATCATGGGTTCGACCATGGTGTGTGGCCAAATCCCATGGGGAATGATTTATGATTTTAATGTATGAAGGGTTAGGTTAATGGAATTATAGCCATGGATGGCAATATGGTAATTATGTATAATTAATGGACCATGGGTTCGGCCATGGTGTATGGCCGAACCCCATGAAAAAATATTTGTAAACTTGGGGGTTTTTTGATGAGTTTTATGAATGATCAATTTTGGACCTAAACATGAGTGAATAAATGAAGGTGATTAACCATGGAAGGAATAATGGCAAAAATGTAAATATGGTAAAAAATGAAAGACCATGGGTTCGGCCATGGTGTATGGCCGAACCTCATGGGGAATGATTTATGGATCATTGGTGGACTTAGATGTATATGGACCTATGTTTTGAACCTAAGCATAAAGTCATGGAGGAAATGGCAATATTGTAATTTAAATGGAAATAAGGGACCATGGGTTCGGCCATGGTGTATGGCCGAGCCCCATTGGAATTATTTGGTGGACTTAGGGTCTATGTATGGTAGATTAAAATAAATGAAATGTTAACTAAGGATTAGACCAATGACAAAGTTGTAAATCAAGTAGAAATAATGGACCATGGGGTCGGCCATGGTGTATGGCCGAACCCCATGGGGATTGTTTATGGACTTAGACCTAATGTTAAATCAAATGGGACATGGATTAAATTGATTGATATATTATAAGATAACGGGATCTCACAAGGTGTGTACGATCGTGAGCGGTTATCGGATGGAAACGCAAGGACACTTTAGTGGTCTTTGGTAGGATTCCACCTTTTGAAACCATGGGTTTATGTACAATGTTTTTATCGTATTTTGATGAACTATGTTGTAAAAGATATTGTTTCAAAATGTGAGTTTTAATGCTATGTTTATATGACAAAATAGCATGTGATTCATTGGCATCTCATGCATGGCATGGGGCAAAGGATATGTAACCGGAGGGGCCACACTCCGTCGGGGCGTCCGAAAAACCTATGTGGGATACCTTGATATGCTTTTTCATCAAGAAGAAACCGGAGGGGCCACACTGTAAGTGCCCCGGTTCGTCCGAGTCACCCTTATTGTGAATTACGTGACTCAGTTGAACTTGCCTTGGATGAATAAGAAGATCTACTATGAGTTGAAGCGTCTACATCGAATACTATATTGGCACACAGGTAAGTGAACCATAGGAGACCTTAGGCTAAGTCATATACCTAGAAGTCAATTGGAAAATAAATTAAATACGTGACTTTCAGCCTCGAGGCCTCATGCAATCTGCCGAGGCCTCGCAGCCAGTTATGCTGAGCTGAGCTGAGTCTAGCTGACCCTTTGTCGAGCTGACTCAGTCTCTTAAAGTTTTAGAAAGTTAAAATCTGTAACTGTTTAATTGAGAGGTAATTATGGTAAATTTATTGGAAGCTTATTATGGTAAATAAAATTATCCACATGGTGAGATGGGTAATTATGGTAAATTGATTGGAAGCTTATTATGGAAAACAAATTTATCCATGATGAGATGTTTGCCACCTCTCTTCAGTTTGAATTTGAATATCCTTGGGGAGCTGTCCATAACAATTATGGAAAGGCTCCTCCATGATTTGTAATCCACCTTACAATATTCTTATCAAGTCCTTGATTAGTGGCTAAAATAAATTATTTGCAAGTCATGCACGGTGGAGATGAGGTGGCTGATATCTGATTGATATCTGGCTGATGTGGCTGAATCATTGACACAACACATGTGTGCTGTCTTTCCAGCAATTACCGCTGGCGAGGCTTCGTCAGAATCAGCGAGGCCTCGCAGGCGTGACTTACAGCAAAACTGCAAGCTGTCTTTCCAGAATTACCTCTGGCGAGGGCTCATCAGAAGTAGCGAGGCCTCGCTGGCGTGACTTACTGTACTCCTTAAAACTGCTTATAAAATAACAGTAAAGGGGCTGTTTTAAGTACCGAATACACACAGTAAACACTCAGGAACATATTACCAGTGAGTGATCATTCGGCCTTCCCTTTAGACACCTTTCTTCATCATCCTTCTTAGTGAATGTTTGGGTAATTAATACCCCAATCCTAATGAAGAACAAGGTGTTCATATAGGACTATAAAACCAGTCATACCCTTGTCCTATACTGCTGTGCCGATAGTCATTTTGATGGAGCTAAACTAATGGAAAGGAGCACACAGATTCAGTAAAGAAGAAAGAGCTTAACAGAAAACGGTCAAGGCTCAAGGCAAGTATTTCTTCTTTGTTTTATTTCAAACATTGTAAAGTGGATTACAACAGTGTGTTCGAACCACTCTAAAAAATAGGTGTAGAGGATTAGACCGATTGGGTTGAACCTCTATAAAAAACTAGGTTGTACTATTTGGGTGTGGGACCCTTACATAGTATATTTGGGATAGCCCTAGAGAGGGTGAGTCCAACAGTGGATGTAGGTTCAGGTGAACCGAACCACTATATATCGTTGTGTATGTGTGGTTTGTATTAATGGTTTGATTCATTTGTTTATCACTTGCACATACATTTATTCCGCTGCACATATTGTTAAATCTAATTTATTTTTAAAAGGGAACTAAAATTGAAACCGACCTATTCACCTCCTTCTAAGTCGTGCATACTTCTAGTAACGAATTTCACACGCTTCGTCGGGGCGTCCGAAAGACCTATGTGGGGGTACTTATATGTACTTGTGATGGGTGGGACTCATTGCATTTGACATCATGACATGGCATGGTTTATATGGCTTTTGACATTATGATATTATTATATATGTTTTGTATTAATCATGTGTTAGCCCTATTTGGAATACCTATTGGGTGCGTTGTTCTAACGACCTACTTCTACCCTAATGGATGATACAAGAAACGAGGAACGATGAACGTAAAAAGGGCCAAGCATAGGAGCTTGGATGCTTTTAGTTTATATTTGATTTAAGTTACTTATGGACTTGTATTTTGAGTAACTAGACTTCAGACATGTAATCATTTAGATGATTTGCTATGGTTGGATGTTTATTTGGATTATTACGTTATGTTAATTATGATTATGGACTTGATGTACTTTGCTATATAAAATGGAATAGAACTAGGTTCTATTATAATTCCGCAGTTATGATTTTAATTCCTCATGTTATATTGTTATGTGTGAATCGTTTCCATGGACTTAGTCCATGCACACATAGGGTTGGCCAGTGAAGGGTCGGACTTTAGAAGTTCGGACTTCGCTCGCATCGTGACGTCCCGCTCTTACTCACTCTGTTGTTTTAAAAAAAAAATAGACTCTGATTTACGGAAAGTTTAGAGTGAAAAGGGCGGGTCTTTAAAGTTAAGGGTCAATATTCTAGACCTTAAAATATCACTTGTTTTTACTGTGCTAAAAGGGGACACTTCAAATTTGAGTGCAAATTTAGAAAAAGAAACTTATGGAAAAAAACAAATCAGAAAAATTTTGAAGTACAAATTTATGAAAAAGAAAAAAGAGAATATCATAACTGTGAAGATTTGGCTAAAAAATTGAACAAAACTTTAAATGAAAACATGAGCAGAAAATTCAGATATAATCTTCAAAAATCAGTCCCTAGAAATTTAAAAAACACAACCACATTGAAATGGGTTCCTAAGTACAAAAGCCTGATTGTGTATGCATCATTAAAGGTTGAAAACCAATCAAAATGGTACCTTGATAGTGGTTGTTCAAGGAACATGACTGGTGATAAAACATTTATGTCCAACCTTGTAGATTTCAATGGTGGTTCAGTTACTTTTGGGGATGAAATCTGGCTAAAATTGTTGGGAAAGGGACCTTAGAATTAAATGATTCCCTTATCTTAGATGATGTGCTGCTAGTTGATGGTCTTAAACACAATCTATTAAGTATATCTCAAATATGTGAGAAAGACCATTATGTTACCTTCCGTAAAAATGATTGTCAAATCTATAACAGTGAAGGTGAAGCTATCCTTAAAGGGTTGAAAACTTCTGATCAGTGTTATGCCCTTGAAAACTCTCCAACTTCTAGCATAAATCATTGTAACATGTCTAAACTTAATGGAGCAGAGTTATGGTATAAGAGACTAGGACACGTAAATTTCAAAGATTTGTCAAAATTGAACGAACACATCGAAGGACTGGCCAAGGTAAGTAGATCAGCTCAAGCATTTTGTGGTGAGTGTCAAAAGGGTAAACAAGTGAGAGCAGCCCATAAGAAAGTTAATGTTGTGACTACCACTACACCTCTTGAGCTCCTACATATGGATTTATTTGGACCAACCCAGAATATGAGTATAGGAGGAAAGGTGTATTTCATGGTTGTTGATAATTACACTAGATACACATGGGTAAGTTATCTTAGAGAAAAATCTGATACATATTATGAATTTAAAATTATTGTAAAACGCATTGTGATTGAAAAACAAACACCCATAAATAGAATCAGAAGTGATCATGGGGGTGAATTTGAAAATCACTGTTTCCAAAAATATTGTGAAAAACATGGTATACATCATGAGTTCTCTGCTCCTAGGACACCCCAACAAAATGGGGTGGTAGAAAGGAAAAATCGGGTTCTCCAAGATATGATCACGGTCATGCTAGACAGCAAGAAGTTCCCAAAAAAATTGTGGGCCGAGGCTATAAATGCCGCATGTTATATCATAAATAGAGTTTATCTAAGGGCTAGCCTAGATAAACAACATTTGAATTGTGGACCGGTAGAAGCCAAATTGTAAGTATCTCAAGGTTTTCAGTAGTAAATGTCATATTCTTAGAGATCGTGAAAGCTTGGGAAAATTCGATGCGAAAGTGATGAAGGAATTTTTGTAGGATACTCTAACACCAGCTGAGCCTATAGAGTTAAAAATCTTAGAACCGGTGCAATAATGGAATCCATTAATGTAGACATTGATGACCAGTCTTCTTTTGTACATGAAACCATAGATGAGGTGGATCAATCTTTAAATCAAATTGACAATCCTCCTTCATCGTCTTCGACATCCATTGAACTTAAACCAAATAAAAAACATCCTATGTCTAACATCATTGGGGATCCCTGACGGGAGTAAAAATTAGGAAGCAACTAGAAAACATATCTAGCTGTTTTTGCTTCACCTCACAATTAGAACCCAAGAATATTGATGAAACATTGTTAGATGAAGATTGGGTAAATGCTATGCAAGAAGAGCTGATTTAATTTAAAAGAAATGACGTATGAGATTTGGTACCAAGACCAAAAAATACAAATGTAATAGGTACCAAGTGGATCTACAAAAATAAAATAGATGAAAATGGGACAATAGTTCGGAATAAGGCCCGTCTTGTTGCTCAAGGGTATACACAAATTGAGGGAATATATTTTGATGAGACTTTTGCTCCTGTAGCACGTCTTGAGTCTATACGTATTTTATTGTCCATTGCATGTTATTTGAAATTTAAGTTTTTTCAAATGGATGTCAAGAGTGCATTTTTAAATGGTTTATTAAATGAAGAAGTCTATGGAGAGCAGCCTAAAGGGTTTATGGATCCAAAACACTCTAATCATATCTACAAATTAAAGAAGGCACTGTATGGCCTTAAACAAGCTCATCGGGCATGGTATGAAAGACTTACACAGTTTTTATTAGATAATGATTTTCAAAGGGGAAGTGTTGACAAAACACTGTTTGTTAGAAAATCCAATGACACTATACTGATAGGTCAAATATATGTGGATGATATTGTGTTTGGATCCACTAATGAATAAGATGCTATTAGTTTCTTTAATCTTATGAAATCTGAGTTTGAAATGAGCATGGTTGGAGAACTTAATTATTTTATTATTTTCTTGGTTTACAAATAAAACAACTTAATGATGGGTTCTTTATTTCACAATCCAAGTATGCTAAAGATCTTGTTAAAAGGTTTGGACTTGAAGGCAGTAAGCACTCAAACACTCCCATGAGTACTACTGTTAAAGTATCCAAAGATGAAAATGGAAAGATGTTGATCCTAGCATGTATAGGAGCATGATAGGTAGTCTCCTGTATTTGACTGCGAGTAGACCCAATATTTCTTTTAGTATGGGTGCATGTGCACGATTCCAAGCTAATCCTAAAGAATCCCACGTAAAAGCAGTAAAATGTATAATAAAATATGTATCGGGAACATGTCTATATGGAATTTGGTACCCATTTGATACATCATTTCATATTGTGCAGTACACCGATGCGGACTGGGCAGAAACTTAGATGATAGAAAGTCTACAAATGGGGGTTGTTTTTACATTGGAAACTGTTTGATTGCTTGGCATAGTAAAAAACAATCTTCAGTATCCCTTTCGACTGTAGAGGCTGAATACATAGCTGCAGCAAGTTGCTGCACTCAACTTGTCAGGATGAGACAAATGCTCATTGATTATGGCATGACAGGAGGAATAATGACTCTCCACTGTGATAATACAAGTGCCATAAATATTTCTAAGAACCCTGTCCAGCACTCTCGAACCAAACATATAGACATTAGATATCATTTCATTCGAGAGTTAGTTGAAGAGAAAACCATCGAGTTTGAATATATTTCCACTGATAATCAATTAGCTGATATAATGACAAAAACACTTGACTCAATTCATTTTCTTGCTCTGAGAAAATCAATTGGGGTGTGTACTGTATCCTAAATATTTATGATACTATGATTAGTTAGTGGAGATAATATTTTAAAATTAAAAAAGAAAAAGGGGGATTTAGTCTCATGGCCTCGAGCCATCCCTCGAGCCCTCGCTGTCGAGTTCAGTTCCTTATTTTCGGTTCGGTACTTCTCTGTCAAAATCACCATCAGCGAGTCATCAACGAGTTCACTCGAGCCTCTCGATGGAGTTCTATTCCTCATGTTCAATTCGGTATCTCCTTAAACATCACCGTTAGAGAGGCCTCGGCAAGTTCACTTGAGCCCTCGCCATTGCGTTCCTTATGGTCCCCTCTTTTTAAATCAACCCAAGTCATTTTTGGCAGTACCGTTAGACCTCAGCTAGGGCTCCCACAGTCGGCTCATGCGAAAGAAAAGGGGATTTTTGGGGTTTTTCTGTTCCGGTCATCTTTTTCTCTCTCGGAGTCTTGATCTTTTTGATTTCTTGGTTTCAGGTACTCTCTCTTCTCCAATTTTGTCCTATTTGGTCTATTGCTTGTTTCAATTTTGTCGATTGAGAATGCCTAGAAAGAAATCAGGGGCTATCAAAAGACATCATACCCAAAGATCCTTGCGGAGTCATGTCGCATCGTCATCAGCACCAACCCACTCTCTTCCTCCACTGCCTAGACAAAAGAAAGTCAGGGCATATAAAAACCCTGATCGGTCCATTCCATCAGCTTCCGTGACGGTTTCTTCTTCAGACGAAGAACCAGAGGTTGTTCCTTAGGAAATCCCAGTAACTGCTCTTTCACCTTTTTCTCGTCCCTCTCCTAGCTCATCCAGACGGTCTCACTCGTCTGAGATCCATCTTGAAGGTTCTGATGCCTCCTCACCTCCTTCTGATCCTCCCAATGCACGCCTTTTCCGATCGGTTCTGAAGGAACATTCTTCAAAATTTTGATGTCGAGCGTACTTGTTACCTGCCGGACCTTGAAAAATACAATACCTTCAAGATCCTTCAGAAGGTTGGTTGGGAAAACATTTTAACTTGGGGCGGCAATGCCTATACTTCTATGGTAAAGGGCATGTATTCTTCTATCCATAAATCCATAGATGGTCCCTCTCATTCCTTCTTAGTAAAATTCTCCAATCGAGAAAAATTCTTTGTGACACTTGAGCTGATTTCTCAGCTCATGAGCATCCCTATGTTTAAAGGTGGGGACATCTCTGCAGCCTGACATGAGATAGCCCCTGAGGACTCCCACAATATCATTTGCAAACTATGTGGTGGTGATGTAGACAGGGAAGGAAAACTTCAAATCCATTATTCTTCTCTCCGTCCCAAGTACAAGATCCTTCATCTGATCTTTACTTTTAATGTCTATCCTCGTCTGATGAATAAGTCCCAGCATAGTCTACATGGTCAATGTCCTATATGTTGTAGCTATGGGGAGAAAAATCTGTCTTCCCTCCCTAATTTGTGAACATGTTAAGCGTTTTTGGAAGCTTTCTGGCCATGGTGTCGTGCCCTTTTGCTATCTCCATACCCGCCTTGGTACTCATTCCGGGATGGTTCCCTACCCTGGAGAAGTTCCTCTCAATGTGCAACCTTTGACCAAGAAAGGAATTGAGGGAAGTCTTGGCTCGTTTCGCCCATCGTCTAGAGGCTCACCTATTTCCGCTCCCTCTACTGATCACCGGAGTCACGAGCCTGCTACCAGTCCTTCGTATTCCATTGATCATATGTATTTCGATGAGCGTTTCACCGAGTTGGAAAAGCATCAAGAGTCATTTCTGTCTGCTATGAGCAAACATCAAGATTGCCTCATGTATCAACATCAGGAGCTCTCCGTATATGACAGAACTTTCTTCAGCAGATTTCAGATTCGTACCGCTGCAATGATGCAGAATTTCCTCCCTCGTCTCCTCATGATTGAAGCCTTTATTATGGAACTTTGTTTATTTTGTTTATCTTCAAACTACTTTTGGTACTGTAACAGTTAAACTTTCTCTTAGTGTGTAGTTTATGCTTGACTACTCTGCATTATAGTTCCTCCTATGCTGTCTATTATGTTACTGTTATTTATTGTGCTACATATTTGCATATCTTCTGCTTTTGTTTGACTTACCTTTGTCAATGTTCTTGACAAAAAGGGGGAGTAAAATAATGTGCTAATGTTAAGGGGGAGCATACAAGTCCCACTAGTAACTAACTATCTTTTTGTATGCAGGAAAATGATTGTGTCTTTCCAGGCACAAGTTAAGGGGGAGATATTTGTGATATTAGAGGATTTAATATCATTGTAATTTTATTTATTAAGGAGTGTTCTTGTGTGCATATGTAATTTCGGGAAATTGGTGTAATGGGTAGATCTTAGGTTTTTTGTCACGAAATTGACAAAGGGGGAGATTGTAAGTGCCCCGGTTCGTCCGAGTCACCCTTATTGTCAATTACGTGACTCAGTTGGACTTGCCTTGGATGTATAAGAAGATCTAATATGTTGAAGAGTCTACACCGAATACGTTATTGGCACATAAGTAAGTGAACTGTAGGAGACCTTAAACTAAGTCAAATACCTTAGAAGTCAATTGGTTATAAATTGGAAAATAAGATAATAAGTGACTTTCAGCCTCGAGGCCTCATGTAGCCTGCCGAGGCCTCGCAATAAGTTGTGCTGAGTTGAGTTGAGTTGTCTTTTGGACAATTGTAGTCCAGCTGAATTTGTGTCTTGCTGACTCAGTCTCCTACAGATTTAGGAAGTTAAAATCTGTATCCTTTTGATTGGGAGTTAATCATGGTAAAAGAATATATCTACATGGTGAGACTCAAAAACTGCCACCTCACATATTTTGAATTTAATACCGTTGGGGAGCTGACCATGTATGACAAGAATGGAAAGGCTCCTCCATGAGTTGTAAAATCATTTACAATCTTCCATCTAATCCTTGATTGCTAAGATAAATTTATTGTCAATCATGTACGGTGGCTTATGAGGTGGCTGGATACTTACTATTTTGAAAGATAGAAACAAGTTATGAATATCTGATCTGTCTTTCCATGTTTACCGCCTTGAGGCCTCATGGACGTGACTTGCTTCAAAGTTGTAAACAGTCTTATAAATAAACTGTAAGCTGTATGTAAGAGGTACCGATTGACACAGACAACATTTTGGAAAATTACAACAGTGTGTCCAAATCATTCAGCCTTCCCTCTTTATACCTTCTTCATCATCTTCCTTAATAAATGTTTGGGTAATCAATACCCCAGTCCCGATGAAGATTAAGGTGTTCACATAGGACCTCAAAATTAGTTATACCCAAGTCCTATACTGCAGTGCCGATAAATACTTTGATGATGCTAATTTGATGGAAAGGAGCACACAGATTCAGTAAAGAAGAAAGAGCTTAAAGGAAAACGGATAAGACCCAAGCAAGTATTTCTTCTTACTTTTATTTTAAACATTGTAAAGTGGATTAGAAGAGTGTGTTCGAACCACTCTAAAAAATAGGTGTAAAGGATTAGAACGATTGGGTTGAACTCTATAAAAAACTTGGTTATACTATTTCCATGTGAGACCCATACATAGTATATTTGGGACGACTCTAGAGTTGGGAAGTCTGATAGTGGATGTAGGTTTGTTGAAACCGAACCACTATAAAATATCTGTGTTTATATGTGTAACGCCCCGCCCTTTCCGAGAATTTCAGAGTCTAATTTTTTTTTTTTTAATAGTAATAATAGAACATCGGAAGAGAGCGGGCGGCGTCACGACGCGAGTTAAGTTCAGACTACCCAAGTCTGAACCTTAACTGGCCACCCATGTGTACATGGACTAGACCATGATAATGAACACACATGGAACTAACATCAACATGCGGAATAATAAGACTAGATAGCAAGTAACAGTCTTAAACTTATTTATCATAGATCATCCATCCAAATGTTATCAACCTAATCAAACCATAGCAAGTAGTGAATTATTACATGTCCCACAAAAGTACTCAAAAGAAGTAATATAAACTAGTTCAGTCCTTCATTCAAGCACTTAGGCTTGGCTCCCCTCCCGGTCAACGACCTTTCCTTTTCCTTTGTTTGTACCTGCAATCTCCTCTGAGGATAAAATTAGGGCGTTAGATCAACGCGCCCAGTAGGTTCCCGAATCAGGGCTACCACATGTTAGCATATAAAACATGCATAAACATATCATAATATATGATCATCAAAACAGGTAAAACAATGCTATGATGTATGCACATGCAATGAGCCTCCCCCATCATGTACATCCATAGCCATCACTTGCCGTGCCATGCACCGACAAGATAAATCACAATACAACTTCCATCTCTTCATCACTGACTGATTCATATCACGTATTAGTCCTCCTGGCGGGACTTTCTTCGCCTAAGGAGACCATTGTGACTATAATCATCATGTTACTCTTCCTGGCGGAACTCTCATCGCCTAAGGAGGACGTAACCCATAATTGTAACACTGTAGAACCTCATTCATCATCCCATGACCATGCATGAGATGCCAATGCCTGTATGTCATTTGTTAATACATAATATATCATTTGAAACACATATATTAAAACAAGAGTATCATAAGAAAACTGGGTAAAAACTGTGGTTACAAGTAGGTAGGAAACCTACTGAAAAATCACTTCAGTAACTGATCTTTCTTTCGCGTCACCCTGGTCACAACTCGCACGTCGTTCGACTTCCGGTACCTTATCCACATATCAATCAGCAAGTCATAACATCATTTACTTATTCAATCACATCTACGACCCATCCACATCATTTGGGGTGCGACCATGCCCATGGCCGAACATCATCGACTTAGCATTTGTCATTTTATGGGGTTCGGCCCTATACTTGGCCGACCAAAATCAGTAAACAATCACTTAAAATTTCCACCATTGGTATGGTTTATCTCTCCAAAAACCATACCAATTTATCAAACACTTTTATGGGGTTCGGCCATCCAAGATGGCCGAACCCTATGCCCATGTTTTGGACCCTTTTTAACGTATATCATATGTCCACTGAATCATATAAAAATTAGTATAATATTGTATGGTTTTTACACTTCAAAACCATCCAATTATCCAAACAAGATCATGGGGTTCGGCCACGTACCCAAGGATCTATTTTATCAATTTGCATCACCTTTGCCCAAGGTTTAGACCCTAAATGCATTTGGCTATTCCAATGCCGAATTATGCCATCCAAAACCAAGATTTAACATCCTTTATCTTGTATCTTAGACCATACAAAACAGTCCATGATTTTACAAAAAAAAAAACCATCACTTTGAACAAATAAATTTCATGGGGTTCGGCCACTCAAAGTGGCCGAACCCTATGGTCCATATTTTCCATCTTTTAGACCATTGATTTAAACCATGTTAACTTCAGCCCTCTTGTCATTCAGATCAATGTTTATAATCCTTTCTATAACATGTATTTGATTCTTAAATAAAACCAAAAATCAGTCCATAATCCTCCATGGTTTCCATGTTTCAAAACATGAAAAACCACCCATCTTTTACATGGGGTTCGCCCTCCATGGTGGCCGAACCCAATGGTTATTTTTACCATTTTAAATCCTTCATTTATCAAGGTTAAACATTGGTGTATTCGGCCATGACCATGGCCCAATACATACCTCACTTGTTTCATGTTATTAAACGAAAATAACACATGGACACTTACCAAATTTTCCAAACTTCCTTCTTGCCTTTGATCCTTGGTTTCTCCCTTTTATTTCTTCTTTCTTTCCTTAATTCCTTGCTGGTTTATACTTGACTAACTGGTACCATAACCCTCTGCTGTTCAGCCAAGAAAACGAATTGGAGAGAGGGAGAGAGAGATGGGAATTCTTGGATTCCTTTGTGTGAAAAACGGCCATGTATGGTAAGGTTTTTCTTTTATAGTTTCAGCCCCCCAACTCCCATTCATCCTCCCTCATTAATGTTGTTAAAAACGATGGAGCAAAGGGTGTTAACCAAGACACCTCTTTGTGCCAAACGTTGCACCCCTTGGTGCCAAACATTGCATCACATGGGAAATGAACCAATGCAACCCTTCATGAAAAGGTGCCGCCCAACCTTAGTGTCTTTTGGCTTTGCCAAAGCACCCTTTCATACCAACGGCTGAGATTGATTCTGATTAATTGTTGTGTGAGATTACAACTCATTTCCATCTCCTCTTGACTCACCTAACTCGGAATATTTTTATTCTAAAGCAACTCATCCAATTCATCACTTTTAATGCACTAAGTTTGAGTCAACTCATTTCTTAAATCCAACTCATTTCAAATCAACCCAACTCAAGCTGAATTAACTCACACTTGAGTTCAATTGAGGACCCACACAGTCATCCGTGGTCAAACTGGTCAACCCGACCCGTTGGGTCCCCCCTTTAGCTCCTTGACCCGTTTTTGACTCTATGACCCAATTATGGTATTTTGGTCATTTGTAAGTGGTTTTCTCATATGGATCATGCCTACCCATTTCTTCTCTACTTGATTTCCAATCAAATAGGCTTAACCCTATTTAATTTAAGCTTACACAATGGTCAAATCATGCATTTTGACCCATTGGGTCCAATTGAGCCCTTTGACCCATTTAGCCATTTCCAACCCAATTGATGTACATAACCCATCCAATTCAACTTGATATATATATAATGTGCTCATACGACCTTAATTTGAGCAATGGGCCCCAACATTTCTTATTTTGACATGACAAAATAATCAATTTCATAACTCAGGGGCATTTCCGTAATTTTCCATTTTATTGAAAAATTGGGGTCTTACAATATAACCCTCTTTTTAAAATTTTCGTCCCGAAAATCGAGCGAAGTAGGGTTCTCAAATAATTACATAAATAGTTCGGGGTGAGTTGTTCTCATCTCCGATTCAAGTTCCCATGTGGCCTCTTCATCACCATGTCGGTCCCATACCACTTTTACGAACTGAATCGCTCTGTTTCGCAACACCCTTTGTTCGGTCTCCACAATCCTGACCGGCTTCTCGACGTACGTCACGTTGCTTTGTACTTCAATATCTTGAACATTAAACATGGGACGTATTCGGATTATATTTCCTTAACATTGACACATGAAACACATCATGTAGAGATGCTAATTGTGATGGGAGTGCTAACTGGTAAGCAACTTCCCCCATCCTTCTTATGATCGAAAACGGTCCCACAAATCTTGGTGACAGTTTTCCTTTCTTTCCAAACCTCATATGTCCCTTCTGTGGTGAGACTTTTAGAAACACCATGTCTCCCACTTCAAATTCCAGAAACCGTCTCCTTTTATCAGCATAGTTCTTCTGCCGACTCTGTGCAGTCAGTAGATGTTGACGTATCAACTTAATTTGTGCAGTAGTCTCTGCGACTAGTTCCGGTCCAATCAATGCAGGCTCTCCTGCCTCTGTCCAACATATCGGTGACCTACACGGTCTACCATATAATGCCTCGTATGGAGCCATCTGAAGGCTTGCCTGATAGCTGTTATTATACGAGAACTCCACCAGTGGTAAGTGGTCCTCCCATCCACCCTTGAAATCTAACATGCATGCTCTCAACATGTCTTCCAAGGTCTGTATTGTCCTTTCAGACTGTCCATCAGTCTGTGGATGGAAAGCGGTGCTAGAGTCTGTCCCCATGGCTGACTGCATGCTTTGCCATACTCTGCCTGTAAAACGGCCATCTCTGTCCGATACTATCGTTCGGGGAATGCCATGTAGTCGAATGATCTCTTTAATATAATGCCGACCCAACGTTTCAGATGAATCTGTCATCCTGATAGGAATGAAATGTGCGGACTTGGTTAGTCGGTCGACTACGACCCATATGGCGTCATTGCCCTTTGAAGACCTCGGCAACCCCGATATAAAGTCCATGGAAATGTGTTCCCATTTCCATTCTGGCACTGCTAAGGGTTTGAGTAACCCTGGTGGCTTTTGGTGTTCAGTCTTAACTTGCTGACAAGTTAAACAATGTGCCACGAACTCTGCCACATCCCTTTTTAGTCCATGCCACCAATAATGCCTTTTCAGATCGTGATACATTTTGGTGCTGCCCGGATGAATAGAGAGCTTGGATTGATGTGCCTTAATCAGTAGCTCTTTCCGGCAACTCTTTGGTACATATGTTCTTCCCCGGAATAAAAGACCTTGCCCGGGTCGTAATTCCCATTCCGGTATGTCCACACCAGTGGACATCTTGGCCCATATGTCCTTCACTTCTGGATTTGCTCTTTGTTCTTGTTCAATCCTGGTGACTATATTGGACCGTATGATTAAATTGTGCAAAACTCCACGGTTTGTAATGTATAGATTGAACTCTCGAATGGTATTCAACATCTCCCACTCGGTTCTGATCAGACATGCCACGGATGCATGTGATATGCGGCTAAGAGCATCAGCCACCTTGTTCGCCTTGCCTGGATGGTATCGAAGCTCGAATTCATAATCCGCCAGATACTCCATCCATCTACGCTGCCTTAGATTGAGCTCCTTCTGATCAAATAAATATTTCAAACTCTTATGATCAGAATACACTTCAAACTTCTAGCCATAAAGGTAATGTCTCCAACTTTTGAGAGCGAAGACCACTGCGGCTAGTTCAAGATCATGCGTAGGATAGAGGCGTTCATGTATTTTTCGTTGTCTTGAACCATAAGCCACTACACGATGATCTTGACTGAGGACACACCCCAGTCCTTCTCCCGAAGCATCGCATTCTACTTCATAACCCTTGTCTTTTTCCGGCAAAATCAAAATAGGAGCGGTTGTAAGTCTGTCTTTTAGCTCTTCAAACCTTTGGTTGCACAGATCTGACCACTCATACTTGACTCCTTTCTGAGTGAGTCGAGTCAATGGAGACGCTATTTTGGAAAAATCCATAATAGATTTTCGATAATAACCCACCAATCCTAAGAAACTGCGGATCTCGGTTACGTTCTTTGGCGCGTTCCAGTCTTTCACTGCTGTCACCTTAGCCGGATCCACGGCTATTCCTTCCTCGGATATAACATGTCTAAGAAATTCACTTGAGATAGCCAGAATTCACACTTACTGGCCTTGGCATACAGTTGATTCTGCCTCAATGTATTCAAAATTATCCGTAGATGCTCTGCATGTTCCTCCTGACTCTTAGAATAGATCAGGATATCATCAATGAATACGATTACAAACTGGTCCAGATAGGGACGGAAGATTCTGTTCATTAAATCCATGAACACAGCCGGCTCATTTGTGAGTCCAAATGGCATGACTACGAACTCAAACAATCCATATCGCGTCCGAAAAGCTGTCTTTTCTATATCTTCCTCTCTAACTCGGATTTGATGATAACCAGACATCAAGTCGATCTTTGAAAAATGACTAGAACCCCTCAATTGATCAAATAAATCATCGATCCTGGGTAGAGGGTACTTGTTCCGGACTGTTAGCTGATTCAACTTCCGGTAGTCCACGTACATCCGTAGTGAACCATCCTTCTTCTTCACGAACAGCACTGGTGCTCCCCATGATGACGTACTGTTCCGGATGCAACCCAGCCTAAGCAGTTCATCAATCTGCTTCTTTAGCTCCGACATCTCTGCTGGTGCCATCCGATAGTGTGGTAACGACATTGGTACTGTGCCAGGGTATAACTTGATCTCGAAGTTAATCTCCCTCCTAGGTGGTAAACCAGGGAGTTCCTTTGGAAATACATCAGCAAATTCTTGCACAATTGCCGGAAGTTCAGTAACTGGAGCTTTGTTTATGGTGATATTATTCAATACCACGTGATTTAACCCTTCCTGCAATCCACTTTGTTTATCTGAACGGACTACATATTGCTTGCCCTCGGGTGACTTAAATGTCACTCTTCGACGATAACAGTCGATGTTGGCATGAAACTTAACCAACCAATCTATACCGAATATAATATATCATACTCTGACATGTCCAGCACTAGATAATTGAACTCAAATCTGAGTCCAGCTAATTCAGTGTTAACCGCCATACATATAAGTCCCAATACCGAATCTCCGACAGGGGATATAATAGTGAGTGTTGTGGCTAATCTTTGAACTAATGTACCCGTAGCAGTAATAAATGATGCAGCTATGAAGGAGTGTGATGCTCCCGAATCAAATAGTGCATATGCATAAGAACTATTCACTGCCGCCATACCTTGTATCACAGTATGGTCGTCTTCTTCCTGAGAAGTTAGAGTAAATAATCGTCCAGAACCAGTAGGGTCAGACCTTCGACCTCCCCGACTTTGCATTCTGCCTCCTCTGGAGTTTCCCGGTCTAGTTGGAGGACGAAATAATCCTCTGGAGTATGACAGCCTGTTGACCTTTGGGCAGTCTTTCTTGTAGTGACCTGGTTGATCACAGTGAAAACAGGTGTTCATTCCTCGAGAAGCTTGTGTGACTGCTACAGATTGAGTGGGCTGGTTGGGGCGAAAGCCCCCACTTGATCCAACAGATGGTGAGGGTCTGCTGAAGTTCGATTTGAACTTTTTGTTGGGTTGGTACACACCCCTCCCACTCGGAGCTCAGCGGTTGTCCACTCTGGCAAATTCAGCCATCTCCTGTTCCACAATGGTTGCCCTGCTGACCACTTCTGCCAGTGTGGCTGCTTTGAACACGGTTACCTTGGCCCTAATGTTTGGCCGTAACCCACGCTCGAACTTGCGAGCCTTTCGATATTCCGTGTCCACTATATAGTATGCATAGATTGACAGGCTGAGGAATTCTTGGTGATACTCAGCCACCGTCATTGAACCTTGTACTAACGTCATAAAGGCCTGAATTTGACGTTCTCTTTCTTCCTCTGGAAAGTAGCGCTCTAGAAATGTCGTTGAGAATTGCTCCCAGGTCATATCAACTCTTTCTCTTCTTGGCACAAGTGCCTGCTGTTTCTCTACCACCTTCCACCATTTGGCAGCGTCATCTACCAGCTGTGACGTGGCCAATAATATTTTATGAGCATGACTCTTGATGTTCAAAAGAATCAATATGTGGGAAATCTTCTCCAACCAGTTCTCGGCTCCAACTGGCCCTTCTCTGCCCTTAAAGTAAGGTGGGCGCTGCTGCTGAAAATCTCTGACCATGTTACGGTCATTATTTTTGCTCGTACTTCCCCCTCCGTTCAAATGTTGTTGGAGGACAGACGTAACCACAGCTTGCACCAAGCTGTGCAGTTCAGGAGGCACAAAGGGTACAGTTATGTTACTGTTCTCCTCCTCCTCTCGTCGATAAGACGATTCATATTCCTCCTCGTCGTCCTGTTGATATGTAGGGTCACTCCCTTCTTCTTCCCGCCGAGAATGTTGTGACTTTTCCTCATCGAGCGAACGTTCATGAACTGATCTCTCTTCGTCATGAACGGAACGCTCATCATCACGTACAGATGGCACCTTCTCCTGTACCACCTTCCGGCGTTGGGGTACCACCTTCCCTTGTGGTGTGATTATGAGCACCTCATCTTTCTTCTTATCGTCCTGACTGGTCCTTCTCTTCGATGCCCCCTCACCTAATCCGATTTGTAAAACTTTTTCCTTACCCTTCGGATCTTGTACCACTTTTCTCTGTGGCGCCATTTAGTCCTAATTCATGGGACACATCATATACTTAGTTTCCATTAACAATATGCATCACATGCCATGAATCCTCATAAAAACATGAAATCACATATTTATATAAATTCAAACTTCATTTTTGTACAAAGGTGGGTAGGGTGAAACAAACCCTATGTATAACAAAAAATATACCCCTTACAAAAATAACCCTCTTTTTAATACCCTTTATATTAATTCCTATCCTAGTCTTCCGTAGAATACTCCGCATCACCAGCGAACTTGAAACGGTTATCAGGACACATCATCGCCGTGTGCCCCAATACTTCACACGTTGTGCAGGGTATTAAACCGGGTCCTCCTATGCTAGGACAATTAGTCCTCGCCTCTCCATGCCCGTGTAGTCCACAGACCGGACAGACAATTCCTAATGGATGAGGACAATACAACCTGTTGTGATCGTCCTGATTACACAACTCACAAGTAACGTAGGGATCTACCTCCCCCGCCGATTCCAATATTATAGGAAAGTCGTCCATAGGATCCTCATAAAAGAAAATTCCCAGATCATCCTCTTCCTCCTCAGGAGGTTCCACTAACCAAGGAATATCCTCCATCAGATACTCAGGTAACGGTGCTAGATTCACCTCCTCCATTTGTGCTAAGTTCAACTCTTCCAATGGTGCTAGATTCCATTCCTCTTCCTGAAGGTTCACATTAGCCTCCATGTTGGTGTTGTTAGAAGCAGACACCAAGTCTATGGGATTGCTAGGAGTCCCACTGTAACACTCTGAGTACTCCACATTACTCGACATATCTGTATCATATCAATAAAACACAAGAATATTCAACAACAATTCTAAATAAACCACTCTTGGTTTTCAGGGGAATCTGATCATGTATTATATCATGTTTGGGGAAGATTACCAAATCATCACTCTTTGTGTTCTTTTGTTTCAGGGGAAATCTCTAATTTCCTATTGTTTGTTTCTTAATGTGGGGATTCTAGGGGAGTTCATCCTACCTTGCTATGTTTGATTTGTCCAATTATGATGACTGTACTTTACTTTGCTATCTTTCATTGTCGTTCTCAGATTGATTGTTCAGTCCGAGTCACTCGAAGTAAATTAATCCGGCCCCCAGGCAGCGGACTCCGAAGAGTCGGTCAGTTGGGATTCTTATCCGTCAGTGAGATATGAAACCGTCTTAATCTTACTTCGATGGTTCAACTTCCCGTTTCGCTTTGATACCAACTGTAACGCCCCGCCCTTTCTGAGAATTTCAGAGTCTAATTTTTTTTTTTAATAGTAATAATAGAACATCGGAAGAGAGCGGGCGGCGTCACGACGCGAGTTAAGTTCAGACTACCCAAGTCTGAACCTTAACTGGCCACCCATGTGTACATGGACTAGACCATGATAATGAACACACATGGAACTAACATCAACATGCGGAATAATAAGACTAGATAGCAAGTAACAGTCTTAAACTTATTTATCATAGATCATCCATCCAAATGTTATCAACCTAATCAAACCATAGCAAGTAGTGAATTATTACATGTCCCACAAAAGTATTCAAAAGACAATAATATAAAGTAGTTCAGTCCTTCATTCAAGCACTTAGGCTTGGCTCTCCTCCCGGTCAACGACTTTCCTTTTCCTTTGCTTGTACCTGCAATCTCCTCTGAGGATAAAATTAGGGCGTTAGATCAACGCACCCAGTAGGTTCCCGAATCAGGGCTACCACATGTTAGCATATAAAACATGCATATACATATCATAATATATGATCATCAAAACAGGTAAAACAATGCTATGATGTATGCACATGCAATGAGCCTCCCCCATCATGTACATCCATAGCCATCACTTGTCGTGCCATGCACCGACAAGATAAATCACAATACAACTTCCATCTCTTCATCACTGACTGATTCATATCACGTATTAGTCCTCCTGGCTGGACTCTCTTCGCCTAAGGAGACCATTGTGACTATGATCATCATGTTACTCTTCCTGGCGGAACTATCATCGCCTAAGGAGGACGTAACCCATAATTGTAACACTGTAGAACCTCATTCATCATCTCATGACCATGCATGAGATGCCAATGCCTGTATGCCATTTGTTAATGCATAATATATCATTTGAAATATATATATTAAAACAAGAGTATCATAAGAAAACTGGGTAAAAACCGTGGTTACAAGTAGGTTGGACACCTATTGAAGAATCACTTCAGTAACTGATCTTTTTTTCGCGTCACCCTGGTCACGACTCGCACGTCGTTCGACTTCCGGTACCTTATCCACATATCAATCAGCAAGTCATAACATCATTTACTTATTCAATCACATCTACGACCCATCCACATCATGTGGGGTTCGGCCATGCCCATGGCCGAACATCATCAACTTAGCATTTGTCATTTTATGGGGTTCGGCCCTATACTTGGCCGACCAAAATCAGTAAACAATCACTTAAAATTTCCACCATTGGTATGGTTTATCTCTCCAAAAACCATACCAATTTATCAAACACTTTTATGGGGTTCGGCCATCCAAGATGGCCGAACCCTATGCCCATGTTTTGGACCCTTTTTAACGTATATCATATGTCCACTGAATCATATAAAAATCAGTATAATATTGTATGGTTTTTACACTTCAAAACCATCCAATTATCCAAACAAGATCATGGGGTTCGGCCATGTAAGGTGGCCGAAACCCAAGGATCTATTTTATCAATTTGCATCACCTTTGCCCAAGGTTTAGACCCTAAATGCATTTGGCTATTCCAATGCCGAATTATGCCATCCAAAACCAAGATTTAACATCCTTTATCTTGTATCTTAGACCATACAAAACAGTCCATGATTTTACAAAAAAAAAAACCATCACTTTGAACAAATAAATTTCATGGGGTTCAGCCACTCAAAGTGGCCGAACCCGATGGTCCATATTTTCCATCTTTTAGACCATTGATTTAAACCATGTTAATTTCAGTCCTCTTGTCATTCAGATCAATGTTTATAATCCTTTCTATAACATGCATTTGATTCTTAAATAAAACCCAAAAATCACTCCATAATCTTCCATGGTTTCCGTGTTTCAAAACATGAAAAACCACCCATCTTTTACACGGGGTTCGGCCCTCCATGGTGGCCGAACCCAATGGTTATTTTTACCATTTTAAATCCTTCATTTATCAAGGTTAAACATTGGTGTATTCGGCCATGACCATGGCCCAATACATACCTCACTTGTTTCATGTTATTAAACCAAAATAACACATGGATACTTACCAAATTTTCCAAACTTCCTTCTTGCCTTTGATCCTTGGTTTCTCCCTTTTATTTCTTCTTTCTTTCCTTAATTCCTTGCTGGTTTATACTTGCCTAACTGGTGCCAAAAACCTCTGCTGTTCAGCCAAGAAAACGAATTGGAGAGAGGGAGAGAGAGATGGGAATTCTTGGATTCCTTTGTGTGAAAAACGGCCATGTATGGTAAGGTTTTTCTTTTTAGTTTCAGCCCCCAACTCCCATTCATCCTCCCTCATTAATGTTGTTAAAAACGATGGGGCAAAGGGTGTTAACCAAGACACCTCTTGGTGCCAAACGTTGCACCCCTTGGTGCCAAACATTGCATCACATGGGAAATGAACCAATGCAACCCTTCATGAAAAGGTGCCGCCCAACCTTGGTGTCTTTTGGCTTTGCCAAAGCACCCTTTCATACCAACGGCTGAGATTGATTCTGATTAATTGTTGTGTGAGATTACAACTCATTTCCATCTCCTCTTGACTCACCTAACTCGGAATATTTTTATTCTAAAGCAACTCATCCAACTCATCACTTTTAATGCACTAAGTTTGAGTCAACTCATTTCTTAAATCCAACTCATTTCAAATCAACCCAACTCAAGCTGAATTAACTCACACTTGAGTTCAATTGAGGGCCCACACGGTCATCCGTGGTCAAACTGGTCAACCCGACCCGTTGGGTCCCCCCTTTAGCTCCTTGACCCGTTTTTGACTCTATGACCCAATTATGGTATTTTGGTCATTTGTAAGTGATTTTCTCATATGGATCACGCCTACCCATTTCTTCTCTACTTGATTTCCAATCAAATAGGCTTAACTCTATTTAATTTAAGCTTACACAATGGTCAAATCATCCATTTTGACCCATTGGGTCCAATTGAGCCCTTTGACCCATTTAGCCATTTCCAAGCCAATTGATGTATATAACCCATCCAAATCAACTTGATATATATATATATAATGTGCTCATACGACCTTAATTTGAGCAATGGGCCCCAACATTTCTTATTTTGACATCACAAAATAATTAATTTCATAACTCAGGGGCATTTCCGTAATTTTCCATTTTATTGAAAAATTGGGGTGTTACAATATGTGGTTGATGCTTTGTATTAAGTGCTTGGATTGAATACTTGTTCACATATCACACACATAGATTGGTCGGTTAGTTTTATGAACAGTTGTTAATTTGAAGGGGAAAATAACTCATTGAATATTTTATTCACTTAAAGTATAAATCGGTTGAGGAAATTTTAAAAGGGAATTAAAATTGAAAACCGAGCTATTCACCCCCTCTAGGTCGTACATTGCTCTAGTAACAGAATTTCAATTGGTATCAGAGCTCGGTTACTCTGAGTGGGACTTAATCGTCTGAGTTGATCTTGTAACGCCCCGCCCTTTTCGATAATTTCAGAGTCTAATTTTTTTTTTTAAAGTAAACATAAAACATCGGAAGAGAGCGGGTGGCGTCACGACGCGAGTTAAGCTCAGACTACTCAAGTCTGAAACTTAATTGGCCACCCATGTGTACATGAAATAGACCATGATAATGATCACACATGGAACTAACATCAACATGCGGAATAACCTAGATTAACTGCGGAATAGAAAGACTAGATAGCAAGTAACAGTCTCAAACATTAATTAACATAAATCAACCATTCAAAGTTATCAACCTAATCAAACCATAGCAGGTAATGACTTATTACATGTCCAACAAAATATAGTTCAAATGACAGTAATATAAAGAAGTCCAGTCCAACATTCAAGCGGTTAGGCTTGGCTCCCCTCCCGGTCAACGACCTTTCCTTTTCCTTTACTTGTACCTGCATTCTTCTCTGAGGATAGAATTAGGGCGTTAGACCAACGCGCCCAGTAGGTTCCCGAAGTAGGGCTACCACATGTTAGCATATAAAACATGCATATACATATCATAATACATGATCAATAAAAACAGGTAAAACAATGCTATGAAATATGGACATGCAATGAGCATCCCCCATCATGTACTTTCATAGCCATCATTTGACGTGCCTTGCACCGACAAGGTTATTTACAACACACTTTCATCTCTTCTATAAAATATGTACATGCAATGAGCAACCCCCATCATGTACGATTCGTAGCCATCACTTGACGTGCCTTGCACCGACAAGGTAAATTACAACACACTTTCATCTCCTCTATAAAACATATAGATGCAATGAGCAACCCCCATCATGTACATTCGTAGCCATCACTGTAGAACTTCATTCATTATCCCATGACTATGCATGAGATGCCAATGCCTGTATGCCATTTGTTAATGCATAATATATCATTTGAAACACATATATTAAAACAAGAATATCATAAGAAAAACTGGGTAAAAACCGTGGTTACAAGTAGGTAGGAAACCTACTGAAGAATCACTTCAGTGTCTGTTCTTTCTTAGGCTTTATCTGGTCACCGCTGGTAGTCGTGCACCATCACAGATATCCGTCACCTTATTCACATAAATCATGGACCAACTTTTAATCCCTTACTTTATTTGATTCCCATTTTTGAGTCTAAGTCCACAAATACCAACTCATGGTTGTGACGTTTATTTACAAACATGCCATTGCTACCAATACCTTGATTAAACTTTACAACTTACCCACAACCTTAACATGGTTCAACTATATTTTGGCCGACCAAATCAGCAAACATAATTCCATTTTAATCACACACGCATCCATAAGATGACCCATGAAAACGGTCCATGGGGTTCGGCCATACTCATGGCCGAACCCTTATGGTTCTTTGCTCAATAATTTCCTTTATTTAAATACTAATTGGTTTTACCCCCTTAGCCATGTTAAACCCATGGTTTAGCCAACCCATGGCCAACCCAAAATCAGTAACCTTATTAAATAAAAACCTCCCAAAAACAGTCCACAAAGGTCTATGGTTTCCATGTTTTCCAACATGAAAACCAACCCTCTTTTACATGGGGTTCGACCCTCCATGTTGGCCGAACCCAATGATCATTCTTACTATATTTAAACCTCCAATAATCATGTATAAATAGTATATTAATATCAGGTTTTAACTCTTAAAGAAACCATCCAAAACAGTCCATAAAAAGTCTATGGTTTACATGTTTTTCCAACATGAAACCAACATTCTTTTACATGGGATTCGGCCCTCCATGGTGGTCGAACCCAATGGCTATGTTTACTGTTTTTAAACCTTAGATAATCATGTAATAACAGTATATTAAAATCATATTTTAACTTTTAAAGAAATCATCCAAAACAGTCCATAAAAAGTCTATGGTTTACATGTTTTTCCAACATGAAACCAACATTCTTTTACATGGGGTTCGGCCCTCCATGGTGGCCGAACCCAATGGCTATGTTTACTGTTTTTAAACCTCAGATAAACATGTATAAAGAGTATATTAACATCAGGTTTTAACTCTCGAAGAAATCATCCAAAAACCAACACCATATCATGGGATTCGGCCATCCAAGATGGCCTATCCCCATGGTCCATATTTTCCAATTTTACTCCACTGATTAGACCACATATCTTCAGCCTTTTCTGATATCCAAACCCATGTTTTAACCCTCTTTAAAACATGTATTTTAAATCTTAATAAAATATGTAAAAACAGTCCAAACTTGGATGGTTTTAAATTTCAAAAGCCATACACATTAATCAACCCTTTCCATGGGGTTCGGCCACCCAAAGTGGCGGAACCCAATGGTTCATTTCCACTCCTTTTTGACACTATCTTCCATGGTTTAGACCCATGTCAAATTTGGCCATAGCATGGCCAAATTATGACATTCAAATCCATGTTTTCAATCTTTCCAAAGTATGTATCTTAAACCTCCAAAACCAGTCCTATACTTGCATGATTTAAATGTTACAAAACCATCGAGATTAACCATTGTATTTCATGGGGTTCGGCCATCCAAAGTGGCCCAACCCTATGTCCATGTTTTCCATCTAATTGGGCATAAAAAATCATACTTTACCCTTTGATAGATTTGACCATCACATGGCCGAAACATGTCTTATTTTACCCACTTTATTAAACATAAATCAATGGGAAAAACTTACCACTTTCCTTTGCCTTTTGCTCTTGACTTTTAATCCTTGTTTCCTTAACTCCTTGCTGGTTGTATGCTTGAATATTTGGTACCAAAAGCCTCTACTGTTCCAGCCAAGAACACCGATTGAAGAGAGGGAGAAAGAGATGGGAACAATTGGGTTTCCTTTGACAAAAATGGCCAACCATGGGTGTTTATTATTTTTTGTAGTTCAGCCCCAAAAACCTCTCAATTCCCTCAGAACTTCTTGCTCAAAATGGTGGGCATTGGGTGCCATCCAAGGCACCCTTTGGCAGCTACCAATGCAGCCATTCAAATCCCCAAGCAACCCACCTCAAACCCATGCACTTATATTTAATATTTACCATGGAACTCACCAAAACAAGTCCCCAACGTGTGGGACTTGTTTTGGTTGGTTTGAGACCAGCTAAACTCTTCCCAATTCCCCTTGGACTCACTGAATTTACAACCCCTTGAGTTTCCATTTTGACTAACCCAACTCAAGGTATTTTTATTCCAACCCAACTCATCACATTTAATGCATTTCATTTAATGCACATGAGTTAACTCACCTTTTGATTTAATTCCAACTCACCTCAGTCCCACTCAACTAATTTGACTCGTGTTTGAGCTCCCTTGAGGGTTCACACGGTCAACAATAGTCAACTCGACCCGTTGGGTCCACTTTTAGCTCCTTGACCCATTTTTGACTCCATGACCCAATTATGGTATTTTGGTCATTTGTAAATGGTTTTCACATATGGATCAAGCCTACCCATTTCTTCTCCACTTGATTTACAATCAACTAGGCTTAACCCCCTTTAATTTAAATTCACATAATGGTCAAATCATCCATTTTGACCCGATGGGTCCCATTTGGGCCCTTTGACCCATTTAGCCATTTTTGACCAAATTGATGTAAATTACCCAACCAATCAAACTTGACATTCATAATGTGCTCATATGATCTTAATTTGAGCAATGGGCTCCAACATTTCCTTACTTAACATATCAAAATAATTAATTTAACACATCAGGGGCATTTTCGTAATTATCCACTTCATTGAGAAATTACCCATCCAATCAAACTTGACAATCATAATGTGCTCATATGATCTTAATTTGAGCAATGGGCCCCACCATTTCCTTATTTACAATCATATTTATTGAATTCACCAATCCAGGGGCATTTTCATAATTATTCCAATCATTGAGAATTCTTTGACCCAATTAACTATTTTGACCCAATTTGATGTACATTACCCATCCATTATAATTTGACCCTTATAATATATTCATAGGATCTTAGTTTGAGCAATAGGCCCCACTATTTTCTCATTTAACATCATAACTATTAAATTCACCAAATCCAGGGGCATTTTCGTAATTATCCATTTCATTGAGAAATTGGGGTGTTACAGATCTTTTACTAGAATCATGCACAAAAGTGATAGTCACCCTGTTTCTAAACCTCCCTATTTTGATGGCTCCAACTATGCCTCTAGGAAGACAAAAATGAAAAGCTTTTTTTATATCACTAGATAGAGCTGTTTGGGAATCAATAGTAAGAGGTTGGGAACCGTCGATTGAGGAAACCATAGAAAAGCCTACTAGAGATGAAACTGGAAAATTTGTACAGCAAGTTATTGGTACCAAACTTAAAGACTATTTCACTTGGACAGACATAGAGAAAATATTATACATAGCAAATGGAAAAGCATTAAAACGCCATTAACTGTGTTGTCTCACCTGATGAATTCAAACGTATAATGACTTGTTTAACAGCTAAAGATGCTTGGGACATCTTAGAAAGAACACATGAGGGTACCTCTGTTGTTAAGAGGTCTAAATTCCAAATTCTCCAATCTAAATTTGATAACATACGAATGGATGAAAGTGAGATGTTTACAGAATTTTACTCTAAGCTAAGTGATATAGTAAATTCTATGTGGCCCTTAGGAGAAATAATTCTTGAATCTAAAGTATCTACCAAGGTACTTAGAAATCTGCCCAAAAGATGTAAACCTAAGGTAGCGGCTATTGAAGAGTATAGAGATGTTTTCATTCATGAAAATTGATGACCTAGTAGGATCTCTTCAAACCTATGAACTTCATTCTGAAGATGAAATACCTAAAAAGAAGTCTGTTGTCTTAAAGTCATCCTCAAACATTGAGAAACTTATAGAAGAAAAATCTGAATCTGTCAGTGAAGATGATGTTGCTTTGTTGGCTAAAAAGTTCTGAAGAAACTTCAATGGAAGGAACAAGTTTAAAAACTTTAAAAGAAGTGAGTCAAGGGATAAAAATACCAATAGATTCAATACAATAAAAGACACCAACAGATTTAATACATTGAAGGAAAAAGGAAGAGACAAAGACAAAGAACAAAAATGTTATAATTGTGTAGGTCAATGACATTTTGCTGTTGAATGTCCTTCAAAAAGAAATAAGAAAGCCTTAAAAAGAACTTATGAAAATACCTCTCAATTGGAAAGTGATTCTGATGAATCCACTCAAGATAAATCTGAAGATCTAAAAGGGTTCATAGCCTCTAAAGCAACTGTTGAAAATGATTCAGAAAGTGAATCAGAAAATGATGAAGATGATGATCTTCAAGAGGCTTATGACTCCCTTTTTCTGGAAAGTAAAAAACTGGCTAAAAAATTAAGTAAAGGAAAATCTGAAAATGCAAATTTAATAAGCCAGTTAGAAGAAGAAAAAGGAATAAATGAAAATCTTGTAAGAACTCTGAAAACTACAAATGAAGAAAATGTTAAATTAAAACAAGTTCAAAATGAGTTACAAGGTAAGTTGAGAAATTATGAGAATGATATTAAAAAATTGGAAGATATTAGAAGTATCTTATCAGAAGAAATTATCAATGCTCATTCTAAAATAAACAGTTTTAATAATCATAAACTCAACTTTGAAAATAAGTTTACCCAAAGACAATATAAATTAGAAAGATTGCTAAAATCGGGGAAAAATCATGGGGACAAGACTGGTCTTGGGTACAACCAAGACAATGTAAAAACAGAGCAAAAATGTATTTGTTAAGGGTCAATCTTCTGGACCATCAAATATCACTTGTTTTTACTGTGCTAAAAGGGGACACTTCAGATTTGATGCAAACTTAGAAAAAGAACTTATGGAAAAAAACAAATCAGAAAAAATTTGAAGTGCAAATTTATGAAAAAGAAAAAAGAGAATATCATTACCATGAAGATTTGGCTCAAAAATTGAACAAAACTTTAAATGAAAAAATGAGCAGAAAATTCATATATAATCTTCAAAAATCAGTCCCTAGAAATTTAAAAAACACAACCACATTGAAATGGGTTCCTAAGTACAAATGCCTGATTGTGTATACATCATTAAAGGTTGAAAACCAGTCAAAATGGTACCTTGATAGTGGTTGTTCAAGGCACATGACTGGTGATAAAACATTTATGTCCAACCTTGTAGATTTCAATGGTGGTTCGGTTACTTTTGGGGTTGGAAATCTGGCTAAAATTGTAGGAAAAGGGACCTTCGAATTAAATGATTCCCTTACCTTAAATGATGTGCTGCTAGTTGATGGTCTTAAACACAATCTATTAAGTATATCTCAAATATATGAGAAAGACTATTATGTTACCTTCCGTAAGAATGATTGTCAAATCTATAATTAGAGTTATTATCTAATTACAATTATTAGTTTGGGTTGACCTCTAATTAAGAGGTGTATTTAATTTATAATTAGTTTAGATTTTACGTTTGTTGGTGATAGCCCTAGGGTCGGCTTATATATACATGTAATAGCATAGAGATTTAATACAATTCAATTTATTCTTTTCTACACATTTTAGATTTAGTTGCCTGCTACTTGTAGTAATTTCTTCCGCTGTATTTGTTGGCCGCTCACTGGCTAATTATTTCTAACGTTGTTACTTCTTTGTTGGGTTCTACTGCTGTTTGGTTCCAATTTGCAGAAATTTCTGCCATTAGCATCTCTTTTCTCAAATTTCTATTTCTTAGTCCTTCCACTCTTTTTGTAGATTTTTCCTGGGCGTTGCCTACTTGAATTTTTGGGTTCATTCTCTCTCCCCACAAGCCATGTTATCGTTCCTCTCTTATTTCTTCAGACTTCTTCTTGCTTTCTCTATTTATTTGGCCGAATCACTCTCTTTTGAAAATCTATCTTTTGGACGCTTCTAGACTTGCTGAAAATCTTGCAAGAAACAGATCTCTTCCCAATGCACTTCCCGACCTAAAGACAGTGATGATCGAAATGTTCTACACTGTTGTTCCAGATAGAGCAATGGGAGCATCGTGGTGGCTGATACAACATGCATGTCTGGTAATACTCTACCTTAATTACTATCCCATTGACGACAACATTCTTTATGGGTGGTATGCTTGTATCCACAGACAAGCCAACTTCTGCTTGAAGTGCTTCCTTCAGAATAGGTTTTGCATCAAACACATTGGTAGCATCGTAATTGACACTGATATATTTATCTGTTGATGGATCCCACTCCTGAACATCCATCCCCTTGATGATTCCAATAATGCCAGTTTTCAAAGATGTTATCCAATTCAACACCCCTTACTACCCTAGAAACAAGTTCTGAAGCATAATATGGGCACACATTTAAGGCCCTATTTCATCCAAAATCATGTTGACTATATCTCCATCAGGCCATAACTTAAATCAATGTTCCTAGAATATGGTAGCAGATCATCTAGCTGCTGCCCATGTGAGATGCAATGATACATTTGAGTATGCTCTGATTTGACCATTGCATTATGCCCTTGAGGGTTCTGATCTTCTTTCCATCATTAGCAAAATTCGAATTTTATGGATTATCTTGGGCTGCATCTATGGAAATTTTAATAAATTATTTCACCACATATATTCAATTTCTAAAATGTACTAAGCTAATCGAAACTCTCATAAATGAATTTGAATTAATTAGTTTACAAATAAACCCAAAATTGTGATAAACTATTTATTAAAAATCCACACTTTCCAAAAATAACACTTTATACCCAAAATATGTAAATTTCTTCATTTGAACTCTTATTAACTTGTATTTTCTCCATTTACCTGCAAAACTCCAAAAATGCCATTAACTATATCAGAAATACACAATACAAGGGCTAATTAACCCAAAATTCAGGGGTAAAATTGTCAATTTCCAGTGTTCCTCATCTATGAATTAAATGGCTTAGAGTTGGACCCATTTTAATAGTCGTACATACCTCCATGATTTTTAATGTTTTAGAGATATTGCCATTGTGATGGTCTTACATAGTTCTATGCGATATTCAGTTCTTTAGAACTATTGTCATCAATCCTAGGATCCAATTAATCTATTAATGTTGGTCCATGATCCTAGGGGTTTGTCTGAGGTAAGTTTCCTAAACACTCAACAAAAACCTACCCAAAACAGAAAAGACATAACAACTAGTAGATGAGTAGCAACAATCTTCAGTTTTCTTTATTTGCTCCATGCTGCAAGTGCTTCATTAGATTTGGCCATTTGATTTGAGCTGTGGTTGATCTTGCACTGGGTCAGTTTCTTGTAGAAAGAAAGCCCTTTGGTTTACATTGATGCACAAATCTTTCTTTCTAATTTCTTCTTTTTCCCAAACCTTTTGATTTGATCTTAATATGTTGATATCGCACAAGCTAGTGAATGATAACAGCATCCAGTGGATTTTCAGATTAGTTCTTGCTTCTGCTCTCTAGATCTTCATAGTCTTAATATGCCATTTAAATTAATGTTAGTGCCCCGGCTTGCCGAGTCACCTATTTGTCAAGTTTGTGATTTACGTGAAGCAATGCCTTGAAGAGAGAAGCTCAAGACTCAAGATCTCAAACATTGGTTGAAGTGTGAAGACTCAATATGGATCAACGTATAAGGCAATCACAGAGGGCAGAGCACTGAAATATTACATTTTTACCCCTGAATATTGGACTAGTTAGCCTCGATTTTGTATATATCAGATGTTTTAATGTCATTTTCTAGTTTTGTAGATAAAAATGGAAATTTCAGGAAATAATCTCAAATCAGTGGATAATTGCAAGTTTGGTCCTTAATTTGGAAGACCTAGAATTTTTATGATTAGTTTCACTCCATTTTTAGGGTTTTCATGTAAATTGGTTACTCCAGATCCAGCTATGAGAGTCTACATTAAATCAATATTCTAGATTTTAAGTGGTGAAGTTAATTATTTAATTCTTGAAGATAAAACATGCAATTCAAGAGGCGAAGGCTGAAAATCAAGATTAATGGGCCATAGATCCACTTCAATTGTGCCAAGCTAATCTCTACAGGCCAACATGGGGCCATGCCAATGTGCACTCCAAAGTCTAACAAAGGCCCAAGTCCTCAAGCTCAAGTCCAAGGTCCACTCAAGGCCATGTGCTCATTTATATATCCAAAACCCAAGTCCATAAACCATCTACACGCCCAAGCCTTGCCCATTTCCTTGTCAATCTACACCATCCAATCTCCATTTTAAATTCTAACTATTCATCTCATGCATTAAAATTAGGTCAAACTTAGGGCCACCTATCGAATCCAACCCATACATTCATGACATTAGATCTAGGCCATCCAACCTATCTATCGTCTAGAATAACCTTAGGATCATGATCATCCATGCATCATTTCATCATCCTTCCATTTAGATCACCCATCATCTATTAAAGCCATTAGATTTCAGACATTTAATCATAATCATCCATCCATAGCTTCCATTAAACCCTAGATCCATGCACAACGCTAGAATATAGGACACCATGCATGTAACACCCCTGATTTTTAAGTTATGAATATATATGGAAATTGTCCATTTAATTTGGGAATTAATGGAAATAGACCTTAGATGGGTAAGGTGTTGGGTCAATTGCCCAATTAAGACCCAATAGATTATGGATAAGGTTCAATTGAAATAAATGGGTAAAGGTTGTCAATTGGGTCAAATGCCCAATTGGGACCCAATGGTTCATGGTTGACTTGGTCGACCACCAAGTGAGTTCAAGTTTAATTAAATTGTGGCTGAATTAAATTGGAAATGGAATCAAGTAATTGAGTTGGTTTTAAGTGAGTTAAATGAGTTGAATTACAGATATGAGTTGAGTTAAAGAGATGAGTTGAATGGGAAGTTGATGGGACTTTCATTTTAAGTGAGTGGAGTGGGAAGATGGAGAGTTGCATCTCATAAGATCAAACCCAAGGGGTACACACGTTGGGGAGATGGAGTTTCATCTCATGGGATGAAATTCCAAATGGATCATTAATGAGGAGGTGAAGGGATTTTTGGTTGTTACACAAGGCATACACGTTGGAGAGATGGAGGGTTTCCATCTCAAGATGGAAACCCAAGGGACAAACAGTTGGGAGTTTCATCTCATGGGATGAAACCTCCAAATATAGTATTAATGAGAAGGTGAAGAGTCATAGGTGTTACAAAGGGGTATCAACCAAAGAACACCACCCTTGGCCGAATTACATTGGACAACAAAGAGAATTCTTTGCTTCATCTCACTCTCTCCCTCTCACTCTTGGCCGATCCCCCTCTCAAGAAAAGAAACACTTAGGATATTTTCTACCTCAAGCTTCTCTCTCCTCACTCAAGGCCGACCCTCTCTCAAAGACAAAGGAGAAAGGACTTAGAGTTTTCTATCTCAAGCACTTCTCCCTCTCTCAAACCTACACTCTTTGGCTGAACCCTCTCTTTGGGTTTTCATCTCAAGACCTCTCAAGCTCACTCCCGACCAAGGATCAAGGAGAAAGAAAGAAGAAAGACTAAGGAAGGAAAAGAGCGGAGGAGCAAGTCAGAACAAAGGAAACCGAAGAGTTGCGGAATCGCTAATTACTTGATGAGATTTTAATAAGTAAGAAAAAAATGGTCAAGGATCATGGTTCGGCCCTTGCATGGCCGAACCCTAATGGTTATGTATGTATGGAAAAGATCTCATGCATGTTTAAGATAAGGTATTATAATCAAAGATCATGGGTTGGCTTTGCATGGCCAAACCCTAAGGTTGATATGCATGGACCATTAAAGACAAATGAAGGGTTAGATGAGCTTCGACCATGATGTATGGCCGAACCCCATCAAAGGATATAAACATGGATGTATGCTTTTTAAATGGAAATGATGAACCATAGGGTTTGGCCATGTTGTATGGCCGAACCCCATGGAAGGGTGTTAGTGATTTAAAAGGTTTTAGAGGAAGGAAAATAATGGAGGAATGTTATTAATATTTTTAAATGGTCTTAAATGTTATAATGATGAAGAACCATGGACCATGGGTTCGGCCATGGTGTATGGCTGAACCCCATGGACCATGGGTTCGGCCATGGTGTATGGCTGAACCCCATGGAGAGATATTGATGGACTTAGATATTTTGGACCATCAAAATGATGGGGGATGTTGGTAAATATTAATGAGTGGTAAAGGATGAAAATCATGCAAATATATTAGAGATTTTAAATAAGGTTTAAATGTTGTAAATGATTTAAAGGAGAAGATGGGAAATGAGACATCATGGGTTCGGCCATACACCATTTTTTATGGACATTATGAATCTATGTATGCATGTTTAAATGAATGGATGATTAAATGGAGGATTTAATTATAGATCTATGTTTAGGAATCAGTTATGGACTTAGGTATGTGTAAATAAAGGGAGTGATTACCTATGGAAGGAAAGAATGGCCAAATGGTGAAATTAAAGGACCATGGGTTCGGCCATAGTGTATGGCCGAACCCCATGGATCATGTTTTTGGATCTAGGTATGTATAAATGACTGAAGTGTATGATTGAATAATGGAAAATGATGGACCATGGGTTCGGCCATGGTGTATGGCCGAACCCCATGGAGAAGGTTTTTGTGGACTTAGGTTTTATTAATGCTAAATGACTAACTCATGTATGATTGGTTAATGAATCAAAAGAGGGACCCAAAACCAAGTAAGTGAGGCTCGGCCATGTTGTATGGCCGAACCCAACGAAGGTGTTTTGTAGACTTAAGTACGGTTGGAAGTTAAACGGAACGTTGGTTTAACTTATTGATATGTGATAAGGTAACGGGACCTCACAAGCTGTGTACGATCGGTGAGCGGTTTTCGGACTAAAACGCAAGGATACACTAGTTGGTCATTGGTAGGATTCCGACCTCATTGAAACCATGGGATATGTATGATGATTTTAATTCATATTTTGATGAGTTATTTTATATAAATGATATGTTTCAAATATGAGAATTTAATGCTATGATTTGTATTATTACATAGTATGTTGGCATTTGCATCTCCTGCATGGCATGGGAGGGATGAAATGTAACCGGAGACCACACTCCATCGGGGCGTCCATAAGGCATTCGTGAGGGTCCCTTGATGTGCATTTTTCCATCGAGAGGGATGTATGATTGATTGGCAACCGGAGATCCACACTCCGTCGGGGCATCCGTAAGGCAATTGTGGGGATACCTTGATGAGGAGTTTCCATCAAGAGGATACTATGTGTTTGTCATATAGATGATGGGTGGGACTCATGGCATATGACATCCATGGCATGGCAATGAATCAGCATGATTATGATCTCTATTATCATGCAATGTTTCTGGTTTTTATCTATATGATTGGATCTCTATTATCATACACTATTTTGGATACGATGCTTTTGAAGTACGATATGATGTATTATATCTGGATTTTTATACTAACCCATATGTTTGACTCTACTTGGAGTATCTACTGTAACGCCCCGCCCTTTTTCAATCCCTTTCCGAAAATCAGAGTGTATTTTTTTTAATAAATAAAAGAGTGATAGAGAGCGGGACGTCACGACGTGAGTTAAATCCGAACTTCTAAAGTCCGATGCTTAACTGGCCAATCCTATGTGTGCATGGACTAAGTCCATGAAAATGATTCACACGTAATATGTTAACTTGCGGAATTAAAATGTAACTGCGGATTATAATAGAACCTAAATCTATTCCTTTTTAGATAGCAAAGTAGTCTAAGTCTTTAACCAAATTACTTTAATTAAATATCCAAAACAAACCATTCAAACCATAACAACATTATCTAAGTTATTACATGCCGAAATCTAGCTAGTCAAATTACAAGTCCATGAGTAAACTTAAATAAAATAACATTAAACATATCCTAGCTCCTATGCTTGACTCCATTCACGATCATCATTTCCATCATTTCCTGTTTCAGTCACTAGGGTAGAAGTAGGGCGTTAGAACAACGCGCCCAATAGGTATTCCATATAGGGCTACCACATGGTTAGTACAAAACATGCATATAACATAATAATAAATTCATGTAAAAACAATGCCATGACATGTGGTTGTATGCAATGAGTCCCACCCATCATAAACACATGTATCCTCTTGATGGAATTCTCCTCATCAAGGTATCTCCATAGTCGCCTTATGGACGCCCCGACGGAGTGTGTTCTCCGGATTCATCTTGATTGATAATGCACATCAAGGTCTTCACACGAATGCCTCACGGAAGCCCCGACGGAGCGTGGCCTCCGGTTACCAATCATTCACCCCATGCCATGCATGAGATGCTAATGAAACACATGCTATTTTATATGATAAACATATCATTAAAACCTCATATTTGCAACATATTATTTTACAACATAACTTCATCAAAATAAGATTAAAACCGTCATACATAAACCCATGGTTTCAAAGAGGTAGAATCCTACCTAGGACAACTAGTTTGACCTTGCGTTCTTGTTCGAAAACCGTTTACGACCGTATACCGTTTGTGAGGTCCCGTCTCCTTGTTACATATCAACAAGTCAAACTAAAGTCCCATTTAATTTACAACAATGTCCAAATCCATAAACTCACTTTGTGGGGTTCGGCCATACACCATGGCCGAACCTCACTCACTTGGTTTTAGTGCCTCTCTTGATTTATTAATCATTCATCACTAAATTAATCATTTAAACCCTTAACATAAATCCATAAATCAACCTTAGTGGGGATCGGCTATACAACATGCCCGAACCTCACTCACTTCATTTGGTCCCTCTTTGATCTATTACTCCATAACCACTTAGTTAATCACTTAACAATTAATCATCTACCATTGGTAATCACCTAAGTCCATAAAACATTCCTCATGTATGGCCGAACCCATGATCTTTCATTTTCTTGCCTATATTTACAACTTTGCCATTTATACAAATCCATAACCATTAACATAATCCATGAACATAGATATATATAATTAAATCCCTTATTTCCTTGTTCAATCCTCCATTCATTTAAACATACATAACAACTCTAAATGTTCCTTTAACATGTTCCATCAAATGGTTCATTAAATGATTCATGCGGTTCGGCCATACACTATGGCCGAACCCATGATATCTTATCTCCATATTTAGCATCTTAAGTTCATAAACAAGTCTCCCCATGGGAAGGTTTATATCATCTCCTTGGATCTTTATTTACAACTCCAAGTCCATACACATGACTTCATTTAAATCTTCCATGATCATCAATATTCTTCCATGGGGTTCGGCCATACAACATGGCCGAACCCTATGGTTCCTTATTTTCCTTAAAATTTTATCATACCCATATGGTTTGATCTTTTAATGGTTCACATTCATACATCCATCTAAAACCTTTTAATATCATAAGCATACATCTATGATTTCCATCTTTCCAATCCATTAAAAAAAATATAACCAATGTCCTTCAATGGGGTTCGGTCATGCACCATGGCCGAACCCTATGGTTCATCCTTTCCATTAAAACAACACATTCGTCCATTAATTTTCTTCCATGGGGTTCGGCCATGCACTATGGCCGAACCCTATGGTTCCTTATTTCCTCTTTTAAATCCAATCACCATGATCATAACCTTTGATGGGATTCTTGTATATACCATTTAAGGTTTGGCCATGTAATGGCCGGACCATGTTTCCTTACTTATTAAAAAGATCTATCAAAATACGTACCGATTCCGCGACTCCTCCGGTTTTCCTTCGCTCCGACTTGTTCTTCCGATCCTTTCCTTCCTTAGCCTCTTCCTCCTTCATTCTTACTTCTTTGGCCGAGAGTGAGACTTGAGAGAGAGAGAGAGTGTTCGGCCTTGAGTGCTAGCTTGAGATCAAAAACTTTTCTAAGTCTTTTGTCTTGAAGAGTGGTCAGCCAAGAGATGGTTTGAAGGAGAGAAAAACAGCCAAGAGGGAGAGGGAGAGAGTGAGATGAATATCAAATTTGTTTTGTTCCAATGATGTGGTCGGCCAAGGGTAATGGCTTTGGTGAAGTCCTTTGTGTAACTCCATTTTCCTTAACCTCTCTCCTTAATGCTCCACTTGGGGGTTTCATCCATGAGATGAAACTCCCAAGGCTCCAACGGTGTGCAATGGTATGCATTTGTGTATCCTTGTGTAACCTTCACAAACCCGCCACCTCTTCCTTGATGGCCCATATGGGGGTTTCATCCATGAGATGAAACTCCCATGTAGCCAACAGTCTTGCTTGGCTTGAATTGTGTAACCGTCCACCTCCCATTGATTCTCCATTTGGGGGTTCCATCTATGAGATGAAACCTTCCCCACCACCCCCCCCCCCCCCCCCCCCCCTCCCCCATCCAACGTGTATCCTTTGTTTGAATTTGAAATAACCAAAATCCCTCCCCTCTCCATTAATGATTCAAGTGGGGGTTTCATCCATCTCACCTAACTTATATAATTTAATTCAAATCTATTCAACTCACTTAACTCAACTCACCTCTTTAATTCAACTCATTTAATTCACTTGAATCAACTCAATTATTTGATTCCATTTCCCACTCAAATCAGCCCCAACCTAATTAAGCTTGGACTCACTTGGTGGTAAACCAAGTTAAACACGACCCATTGGGTCCCAATTGGGCATTTTGACCCAATTAACAATCTTGATCCAATTATTTCAATTGCAACCATATCCAATAATTCACAAATTAAATGGGAAAATTTCATATATATTGATAACCTAAAAATCTGGGGTGTTACAATACAACCCTCTTTTTAAAATTTTCGTCCCGAAAATTGAGCGAAGTAGGGTTTCAAACATTTACATAAATAACTCAGGGTGAGCTGTTCTCATTTCCGACTAGAGTTCCCATGTGGCTTCCTCAATACCATGTCGATCCCATACCACCTTGACGAATTGAATCGCTCGGTTCGATAATACCCATTGTTCTGTGTCCACCACTCGGACAGGCTTTTCGACGTATGTCACGTCGCTTTGGACATCTATGTCTTGTATATTCAGTACATGAGAGGGATCAGGATTGTACTTCCTGAATATCGATATATGGAACACATCGTACAAAGATGCCAACTGTGAAGGGAGTGCAAATTGATAAGCCACATCCCCCAACCTTCTTATGATTGAAAACGGTCCCACATATCTAAGCAACAGTTTCCCCTTTTTTCCAAATCTCATGTGTCCCTTTTGTGGTGAGACTTTCAAGAACACCATGTCCCCCTCCTTAAATTCAAGGAACCTCCTCCTCTTGTCAGCGTAGCTCTTTTGACAACTTTGTGCAGCCAATAGGTGCTGCCGTATCAACTGTATCTGCGGTGTAGTCTCTACAACTAACTCGGGTCCAATCAGTGCAGGATCACTGGCCTCTGTCCAGTACACGGGTGATCTACATGGCCTACCATATAAAGCCTCAAATGGAGCCATCTGGAGGCTTGCCTGATAATTGCTGTTGTATGAGAATTCTACCAACGACAAGCGATCCTCCCATCCACCCTTGAAATCTAGCATACATGCTCTCAACATATCCTCCAGTGTTTGTATTGTCCTCTCTGACTTCCCATCAGTCTGTGGATGGAATGCTGTACTAGTCAGTAGATCTGTTCCTATGGCCAACTGCATACTCTGCCATACTCTGCCGGTGAATCGGCCATCTCTGTTGGACACAATAGTCCAAGGAATACCATGTAATATAATGATATCTTTGATATACCGCCGACCCAAAGTCTCAGATGAGTCTCTCATCTTAATGGGCAGAAAATGTGCAGACTTGATCAGTCGGTCTACCAAGACCCATATCGCATCGTTGCCCTTTGAAGACCTTGGCAACCCTATCACAAAATCCATGGAGATGTGCTCCCATTTCCATTCCGGCACTGGTAAGGGTTTGAGTAACCCTGGTCGCTTCTGATATTCCGTCTTAACCTGCTGACAAGTTAACCAATGAGCATGGGTCATATTATTATGGTCAATGTATGGTTTTAAGGGATAAAAACCATAGAACATTATGTATGTTTAAATAAGGTTTAAATGGAAAGAAGGGCACAAAACAAAAGAGTGAGGTTCGGCCATGGTGTATGGCCGAACCCCACCAAGGAGTATACATGGAATTAAGGTTAATGATGTATGGTTTTGAAAGGATCATGAACCATAGGATTCGGCCATGGTGCATGGCCGAACCCCATAGAGTTGTATTAGAGTGGTTATGGTATTTTAAGTATGATAATTATTTTTGGAAGGAGGAGTTTAAAATTAGAAACTATCTAATTATGGACCTTAAATTAAAATGGAAGGTGGAGACTATTTTTGGAAACCGTCCAATTATGGAAGGATGGGCTCTAAATTGGAAACTTTCTAAATATGGAGAATGGTTATTAATTAGTAAGTTTCTAAGTTTGGAAGATGGAGTTGAAATTAGTAAGTATCTAATTATGGAAAGGAGAGATTAAATTAGAAAGTCTCTAATTTTAGAAGGTGGAGTTTAAATTTGGAAACCTTCTAAGTATGGAAGGATTAATGATTATCTTGGAAACTTTCTAAATATGGAAGTTGGATATTAATTTAGAAAAGTTCTAAGCATGGTGATTAAAGATAGAAAGTGGAGATGAAAATGGTAAGTCTCCAAGAATAGAAAGATGTTATAAAATTAGTAAGTTGCTAAATATGGAAGTATGCATATTAAATTTGGAAACTATCTAATAATGGATGCAATGTGGATAAATGGGAGTTAGACATCATAGGGTTCGGCCATGGTTCTTGGCCAAACCCCATGAACCAATTATAGAACTATTATGCTTATGTCTTAATGAATGAAGGGTTGGAAATAATTAGGCCAATGGCAATATTGTAATTTAAATGGAGAAGAACTATGGACCATGGGTTCGGCCATGTGGCATGGCCGAACCCCATGGAAAATTATTGGTGGACTTGGGACTTTATTATGAACCAATTAAGGAATTTGACGAGTCCTTTATGGACCTATGATGGTGAACCAATTTAATGGGTCATAGGATTTTTATGGAGCAACTTTGTGGATCGGTTTGGACATAAACCTAAGAATGACAAAAGTGTAATTAAAGGCCAAAATGGAGGATCACGGGTTCGGCCATGACATATGGCCGAACCCCATGAGGTTCTTTAGGGACTTAAATCGTTAAGGTATTTTTTAGGGTTCATGTATGGACCTAACTTGTTTAAAATAAATAAGTCGATCTATATGTTGGAACCTAAGCCTAAGTTGTTGGAGGCAATGACAAGGTTGTAAATACTTGCTAAAATGGGTTAGATTAGCTATGGATGACAATCTTGTAAATATATGAAAAATAAGGAAGGTAAATGGCAATGGATAAGTATAATGGCATTATTGTAATTAATTGAATTAATGGACCATGGGTTCGGCCATGGTGTATGGCCGAACCCCATGATAATTGTTTGGTGGACATAGGGATTATGTTTAGTATATTAAAATGAAATATTAATTAAATAGTAGACCAATGGCAATTTGGTAAATAAGTGTGAAAATGATAAACCGTGGGGATTGGTTTAGGGACTTAAAATAATTGTAACAAGTGGGACTTGGTTTTGATCGTTTATTACAGTATAAGGTAACGGGACCTCACAAGGTGTTTACGATCGTGAACGGACGAAAGACGCAAGCGCAAGTTAGCGGTCTTTGGTAGGATTCCACCTCTTTGAAACCATGGGTTTATATACATTGTTTTTATCTTAATTTAATGAATTTATATTGCAAAGGTTATGTTTCAAATGGTGTTTTTATATGCTATGTTTATTTGATAAAAAAACATGTGTTTTAAATATGAGCTTTTAAATTCTATGATTTTGTATAATTGCATAGCATGTGCTATTTGCATCTCATGCATGGCATGCGAGGGATTACAGGTAACCGGGGACCCACACTTCGTCGGTGCGTCCGTAAAGCACTAGTGGGGGATACCTTGATGATGAGAATCCCATCAAGAGGATACTATATATGAAGACCCTGATGATGAACATTCCATCAGGGGATACCTTGATGATGAGAATCCCATCAAGAGGATACTAAGTAACCGGTGCCCACACTCCGTCGGTATATCCGTAAGGTAACTGTTGGAAATACCTTGATGAGGAGAATTCCATCAAGAAGGAAGACCTTGGTGATGAGAATTCCACCAGGAAGATACCTTGATGAGGAGAATTCCATCAAGAGTATACCCCATATTTTGTGATGGGTGGGTATGATAGCATGGCATGGCATTGAATCGGCATGTTTATGATATTTATTATCATGCAAGGTCTCTGGTTTTTATCGGTATGATTGGATCTCTATAATCATACACTGTTTTGGATACAATGTTTTGAAAGTATGGAATGATTTATTATAACTGGTTTTGATATATATTATATCTGGATTGTTGGTACTAACCCATGTGTTAACCCTAATTGGAATAGTTACTGGGCGCGTTTTACTAATGCCCTACTTCTACCCTTTAGTGGATGATACAGGAAACGAGGAAAACGCTAAACGAGGAAAGGGACAAGCATAGGAGCTTGGAATGCTTTTGGTTTTATATTTTGTTTAAGATACTCATGGGCTTGTATTTTGAGTATCTTGAATTCGGATTGTAATAACTTAGATGGATTTACTATGGTTGGATTTTTTACTGAATAATTATGTTAAGATAATGATGATTAAAGAATTGACGTACTTTGCTATCTGAATGGAATAGAACTTGGTTCTATTATGATTCCGCAAATTGATGTTATGATTCCGCAGGTTATGATTTTTATTCCGCAAGTTGATATTGCTATGTGTGAACCATTTTCGTGGACTTGTTCCATACACATGTAGGGTTGGCCAGTTAAGGGTCGGTCTTTGGAAGTTCGGACTTAGATCGCGTCGTGACGTCCTGCTCTCTATCACTCTTCGTTTATAAAAAAAAAAAAAATAGACTCTGATTTTACGGAAAGAAGCTAGTGAAAAAGGGTGGGGCGTTACAGTTGGTATCAAAGCGAACCCAAAACACTGAATCTTTCGGAGTAAATTAATCCAGCCTCCGTGCATTAATTTACTTCGTTAGACTCAGACGGATGCTAGCAAAGGAAGTACAGTCAAAATAATTAGAATTATCCAACATAGCAAGGTATAATATAATCCCCGAAAACAAAGAAAAATCAAAGAGTACTGATTTGGCAATTTTTCCCCAAGGACAAGAAACACAAGTTGTTTATTTGGCAATTTTCCCCAAAGAAGAGACATTGTGTGATACATAGAGAAATTCCCCAAACAAAAATTTTAGTGTGATTAGAACTGATATTGGCATTGACATACTTCGGTTGTTGTGATATAGATCTGTCAGGGAACACAGAGTATACAGAGTTGTGGGACAGAGGTACACCTAACTGTCCGATAGATCTAGTTTCTTCCAATGATTCCAGCGTATCAAATTTCAACAATGAAGTTGAAATTAGTCAAGACATGGAAGTAGAATCGCCCGAGTACCATGTTGGGGTGACTCCAACTTTTGTAACCGAAGAAGAACATAACGGAGGGGGTCAGGACAGTGCAAACATTCCTCAAGTACCTCCTGAACTATGAAATCTAGTACAAGCGGTAGTCACTTCCGTTCTACAGCAATTCTTAAGTGGAAATGGGGACACAAACCCCAATGAAACACAGGACCGAAAAGGTCTGGGTGGGGGAAATACTTTTTGCCCTCACAAAAGATTCAAACCCTACTTTTGGACATCTTCAGCCTCTACTGGTTCCACTGGAAGATCCTGTTTCCACTGTGGTCAGCAGGGCCATTTCAAGAGGGAGTGTCCACAGAATGGTAGATCTCTTCATTCCTGTTTCCAGTGTGGTCAGCAGGGCCATTTCAAGAGGGAGTGTCCACAGAATGGTAGATCTCTTCATTCTTGTTTCCGATGTGGTCAGCAGGGCCATTTCAAGAGAGAGTATCCAAAGAGCATAAGATCTCCTTACTTCAGGGGTTCTCTCCGTCGTTCAGTTCAACTAGCTCAGTCACAAGGATCTGGACGACTGAATACTTCAACTTCTTTTCCAAAGACAGTGGGTCATTCGGTAATTCAAGGGTCTTCCACAGAAAGTTAGGCTAAGGAGTGGTAGGAAAAGTCGGAGGAAGGGAATATTTTGTAAGGGTCGTGGGTAAGTTGTAAAGGGTTTTGTTTTAACCCTACCAACTCTTATATTATGATGGAAGTTTGAAATAATTTTCAATAAAGTTTTTTCAAATTTAAGAATTTATGAGGATTTGGGCATTGAGATATATGTGACGAGGTCACTTGATTTTATTGAGATATTGCATAGGTGCGTCTTACACGTGATATTGAGGAGACAAGTATTTAGATTCTATGAGTATGGCTTAGAGTAGCTATGAGATTGTAGGAACCACGATAAAAATACGAAGATTTGGTCCCGTAGGGTTACCATTGAGGAGTGGGTCCCTCGCATACTATGCGCTGGAGGGCACTCTAACGACTATTTTACACACTTGAAGTGCAAGGTTGCACAGAACTAGATACTATTTTACCTGTGGGAGTGGTACTAGTCTCGTTAGACGCGGTCCAACCGCTTTAAAGCTTGATTGAATCACCTTTGGGGGTGAAGTAATGCAGGGCAGGGTAGACCGGACCACGTTGGACGTGGGTCTTCCGCTTAGTAAGTCATGGGACCTAAGTCTTGCTAAGGGGTCGGGATATATTATGATGGATATTTTAGCAATAGTCACATGGTGACTCATTTGAGTGTTGTTACTATGGATAGAACATCTCATGGTAGAAGATGTGCATTGGATTAATTATGCCCATGAATGGATTATAACCATAGGAGGGTTATATTCACGGATGGTTATTAACTACGGAAATAATATCTCATGATAGTATGATGGACCTGTTGGTCTCATAGATGACTTATAGATCTAAGGATTGGAACATGATTCACATTCCACGGTATAAGAAAAAAGGTGTTAGTCGTATTACGACTTGTATCACAGGAAAGTTAGTGTTGAGAGATACTCGGTATCATAAGAAGTTTTGAATAAAAAAGGTTAGTCACGTAGTTACTTATGTGAAAAAGAAGATATGCTTACTTTTGGGAGATATACTTAAGGGAAAAAGTTAAGAGTCGAGTGAAACTCGAATGGGAAGCTATGGGCGACTGCCGAGTTAGACTGGCCAGCTGACTCTCTAGATAGCCAATAGAGTTCCAAGAGAGTGAAAATAGAAAACTAGTTAAAATGGAATGAGCAAAAGACTTGAGCATAGGCTCGTATTGGTAGGCTACCTCACATAGAGAATAGACGAATAAACATATTAAGCAAGTACGTGTGGAAAATATTTTGGTAACAGGTAAAGTGAAACAGAGTAAATTGATTTACATAAGAATGGTAATGGGTTCACGAGAAAAAGAGATAACATGAGACAGAGTAAAATTTTGTGAGAAATAACCTCATAGGTTGATATGAGTAAGTGTGATGTAATCAAGTGGTACTTGACAAGATTGAACAGGAACAACGGATGGATTTGGAAATGGGCCAAGATGTTATTGGCAAAGTCATACTGGAATGGGAGTTAAGAACGGAATGAGGTCTCGTATTCCAAGGAGGGATATAGGTACCTAAGGGTTGCCAAGGTCACCAAAGGGCAACGATACGATATGGGTTGTGATAGACCGACTGACCAAGTCTGCACCTTTTATTCCCATTAAGATGACAGATTCATCTGAGACTTTGGGTCGGCGGTATATTAGGGATATCATTAGATTACATAGTATTCCTCAGACTATTGTGTTCAACAGAGATGATCAATTTATCGGTAGAATATGGCAAAGCATATAGGCGGCCATGGGAACAGACTGTTTGACTAGTACAACATTCCATCCACAGACTGATGAACAGTTTGAGAGGACAACACATAACAAAGGGTATTACGGAACCGAGCGATCCAGTTTGACAAGGTAGTATGGGATTGACATGGCATTGAGGAAGCCATATGGGAACTCGAGTCAAAAATGAGGAAAGCTCATCCTTAGCTATTTAGGTAAATGTTTGAAACCCTACTTCACTAGATTTTGGGGATGAAAATTTAAAAAGAGGGTTGTATTGTAACACCTCAGATTTTCAGTTAATTATTTTTATATGAAAATAATCCATTTAATTTGTGAACATTGGTTATGGACCTTATATGGATAAAGAATTGGGCCATGACCCAATTAAGACCCAACGATTTGGAATTGTTTCCAATAAAAATTAAATGGAGTTGAAGTAAATAATAATGCAAAATGGCTAAGATTAAATAAAAGATCATGGCCGTGTATGTGGGGTTAACATAGAAAGGATGTTAATATTTTCAATGGAATATACATTACATGGCCGAATTATAGATATCTATATCCAATGATTTTATGTTTGAATATCTTAAGAAGATATCTAGAGATAAATATGGATTGCTTGGGGCGTGTATGGGAGATATTGATGAAAGATTTTAGGAATTATTTATCTTAGTACCTTCTAAGATAGAATTAATTGGAAGATTAACTAAGGCAATTGTTAAACACAATGGACACATATCACATTCTAAGTTGGGATCAAAGAGAGGTCTAATAAAAGAAATCAAGGAGGGTCGCATAGCACCTTCTAATGGGATTAAATGGAGGTTTTATATGAGGCAATAGGGTACACGGCAATACACAATGAAATAAGGAGAGGCTCACGACAATGGTTGTTATTTCAAGGAGCACACAACATAAGTGAAGTATATATCTTGGTACCTTCTAAATGTGGGACTAAGGAGAACTTATAAAGAGATACATGGAGAGGGGCGCACGGCATTACCATTGTAGCTAAATTTTCTCTCTATCTCAATCCACATTCATGGCAAGAACAAGACAAAGAAAGAGCAGCCAACAAGAGGGAAAAATCAAGAAGAAAGGAGAAGAAGATCGGAAGAGCAAGATCAACCGACAGAAAATCGAAGGAGTCGCGGAATCGGTAAGTGATCTTATGATTGTATTTAATGAAATAAGGAACCATAGGGTTCGGCCAAGGTGTTTGGCCGAACACCATGGAAGAGGAATTAAGAGATGATCATGGATGAACCATACTATGGCCGAACCCCATGGAAGGGTTTTGGTAATTTTAATGAAGAAACATGGGTCATATTATTATGGTCAATGTATGGTTTTAAGGGATAAAAACCATAGAACATTATGTATGTTTAAATAAGGTTTAAATGGAAAGAAGGGCACAAAACAAAAGAGTGAGGTTCGGCCATGGTGTATGGCCGCACCCCACCAAGGAGTATACATGGAATTAAGGTTAATGATGTATGGTTTTGAAAGGATCATGAACCATAGGATTCGGCCATGGTGCATGGCCGAACCCCATGGAGTTGTATTAGAGTGGTTATGGTAATTTTAAGTATGATAATTATTTTTGGAAGGAGGGGTTTAAAATTAGAAACTATCTAATTATGGACCTTAGATTAAAATGGAAGGTGGAGATTATTTTTGCAAACCTTCCAATTATGGAAGGATGGGCTCTAAATTGGAAACTTTCTAAATATGGAGAATGGTTATTAATTAGTAAGTTTCTAAGTTTGGAAGATGGAGTTTAAATTAGTAAGTATCTAATTATGGAAAGGAGAGATTAAATTAAAAAGTCTCTAATTTTAGAAGGTGGAGTTTAAATTTGGAAACCTTCTAAGTATGGAAGGATTAATGATTATCTTGGAAACTCTCTAAATATGGAAGTTGGATATTAATTTAGAAAAGTTCTAAGCATGGTGATTAAAGATAGAAGGTGGAGATGAAAATGGTAGGTCTCCAAGAATAGAAAGACGTTGTTATAAAATTAGTAAGCTACTAAATATGGAAGTATGCATATTAAATTTGGAAACTATCTAATAATGGATGCAATGTGGATAAATGGGAGTTAGAGATCATAGGGTTCGGCCATGGTGCTTGGCCAAACCCCATGAACCAATTATAGAACTATTATGCTTATGTCTTAATGAATGAAGGGTTGGAAATAATTAGGCCAATGGCAATATTGTAATTTAAATGGAGAAGAACTATGGACCATGGGTTCGGCCATGCCACATGGCCGAACCCCTTGGAAAATTATTGGTGGACTTGGGATTTTATTATGAACCAATAAAGGAATTTGACGGGTCCTTTATGGACCTATGATGGTGAACTAATTAAATGGGTCATAGGGATTTTTATGGAGCAACTTTGTGGATCGGTTTGGACATAAACCTAAGAATGGCAAAAGTGTAATTAAAGGCCAAAATGGATGATCACGGGTTCGGCCATGACGTATGGCCGAACCCCATGAGGTAATTTAGGGTCTTAAATCGTTAAGGTATTTTTTAGGGTTCATGTATGGACCTAACTTGTTTAAAATAAATAAGTCGATCTATGTGTTGGAACCTAAGCCTAAGTTGTTGGAGGCATTGGCAAGGTTGTAAATACTTGCTAAAATGGGTTAGATTAGCCATGGATGGCAATCTTGTAAATATATGAAAAATAAGGAAGGTAAATGGCAATGGATAAGTATAATGGCATTATTGTAATTAATTGAATTAATGGACCATGGGTTCGGCCATGGTGTATGGCCGAACCCCATGATAATTGTTTGGTGGACATAGGGATTATGTTTAGCATATTAAAATGAAATATTAAATAAAGAGTAGACCAATGACAATTTGGTAAATAAGTGTGAAAATGATAAACTGTGGGGATTGGTTTAGGGACTTAAAATAATTGTAACAAGTGGGACTTGGTTTTGATTGTTTATTACATTATAAGGTAACGGGACCACACAAAGTGTTTACGATAGTGAGCAGTCACCGGACGAAAGAGGCAAGCGCACATTAGCGGTCTTTGGTAGGATTCCACCTCTTTGAAACCATCGGTCAATGTACATTGTTTTTATCTTGATTTAATGAATTTATATTGCAAAGGTTATGTTTCAAATGGTGTTTTTATATGCTATGTTTATTTGATAAAAAAACATGTGTTTTAAATATGAGCTTTTAAATGCTATGATTTTGTATAATTGCATAGCATGTGGTATTTGCATCTCATGCATGGCATGGGAGGGATTACAAGTAATCGGGGACCCACACTCCGTCGGGGCCTCCGTAAAGCACTAGTGGGGGATACCTTGATGATGAGAATCCCATCAAGAGGATACTATATATGAAGACCCTGATGATGAGCATTCCATCAGGGGATACCGTGATGATGAGAATCCCATCAAGAAGATACTATATATGAAGACCCTGATGATGAGCATTACATCAGGGGATACCTTGATGATGAGAATCCCATCAAGAGGATACTAAGTAACCGGTGCCCACACTCCGTCGGTATATCCGTAAGGCAACTGTTGGAAATACCTTGATGAGGAGAATTCCATCAAGAGAGAAGACCTTGGTGATGAGAATTCCACCAGGAAGATACCTTGATGAGGAGAATTCCATCAAGAGTATACCCTGTATTTTGTGATGGGCGGGTATGATAGCATGTCATGGCATTGAATCGGCATGTTTATGAAATTTATTATCATGCAAGGTCTCTGGTTTTTATCGGTATGATTGGATCTCTATAATCATACACTGTTTTGGATAAATGTTTTGAAAGTATGGAATGGTTTATTATAACTGGCTTTGATATATATTATATCTGGATTGTTGGTACTAACCCATGTGTTAACCCTAATTGGAATACTTACTGGGCGCGTTTTACTAACGCCCTACTTCTACCCTTTAGTGGATGATGCAGGAAACGAGGAAAACGCTAAACGCGGAAAGGGACAAGCATAGGAGCTTGGAATGCTTTTGGTTTTATATTTTGTTTAAGATACTCATGGGCTTGTATTTTGAGTATCTTGAATTCGGATTGTAATAACTTAGATGGATTTACTATGGTTGGATATTTTACTGAATAATTATTTTAAGATAATGATGATTAAAGAATTGACGTACTTTGCTATCTGAATGGAATAGAACTTGGTTCTATTATGATTCCGCAAATTGATGTTATGATTCCGCAGGTTATGATTTTGATTCCGCCAGTTGATATTGCTATGTGTGAACCATTTTCGTGGACTTGGTCCATACACACATAGGGTTGGCCAGTTAAGGGTCGAACTTTGGAAGTTCGGACTTAGCTCGCGTCGTGACGTCCCGCTCTTTATCACTCTTCGTTTATATAAAAAAAAAAATAGACTCTAATTTTACGGAAAGAAGCGAGTGAAAAAGGGCGGAGCGTTACAGTAAGTGGAGATGCAATCTTTGAGAAGTCCATGATAAACTTCCTGTAGTAACTCGCCAATCCCAATAAGCTACATTCTTGGTGCTTTCCATTCTCTCACTGCCGCCACTTTATCCGGGTCCACGGCTATACCTTCTGCTGATATAGCATGCCCCAAGAAGTTAACCTTGGGTTGTAACGAACCGTCCCGCTACGAGTACGTCAAACTGATAGAAAGGCTCAAAACACCGATCTAATTCTATTTCAGGGGCATTATTTATTATTTTTCCAAATAAAGGGGAGACACTGCTCCCGCAATTCAAAGCAACTACGGGCAACCCACCATTAAACCAATAACCAATAAAGTATTAATTATAATTGGAAACAATAACATCATTCCATTATTACATTAATCCAACTTAATGAAATGTACACATATCTCAAATACATTAACAAGTCTCCAATTACAAAATAAAATCATGACAAGTACAAAGCTGCAACTCTACTCCCAATGTCTGATTGAGGATCCCGCCGACCCTTCCTCTATGAAGTACCTGTGAGGCAAGGGGTGAGCTCTACATGCCCAGTGAGGGTAACACAAGCATCATATGTCACCAAACATACACTATATATGAACATATGAACACATCAATGCCAATGATGTCTACATGCATGACTATGCAAGCGGGTGCCCTACCCTTAACACATGGGCCCACATCTGTCGGGCCTCTAGTACATCCTCTAACCAACTCTATGGCAACTTCCACATGTGCCCATCCACTGCGGTCCACCCGCTCTCTGGTATACAGATTGATCTCCAGCGCATCAGGATCCATACTCCTCGACCAGACCTACAACTCTCTCATGACAACCCGCACACATACCACGACCAACCCAAGGGTCTTAGTCATTAGAGTCCCAAACCGATTACCATACGGGAGTAACCACCTCACCAATCCTCAACGGACTGCCAACTAGACTCATCTATGGTCTCCTCAACTAAGTATCAGAGTCTCAATAGTCAAACCTATAACCTTGGACCCATTTGTTCGTCTCCACATAACTGGCGTATCCCACCCCCCATTGGATTCTATAGGTCTTCTACCAAGTGAGCTGGCCGAACTCACTCGTTAGGCGCCCATAAATTCTTGGTGAGTCAACACCCACAACACAAGTCTCAACAATGAACCCCAAAGTCAACCGCGGTAAACACACTACCACATTACATCACAGGTTGTCCCCACCATACCGGTGTCATAGCCTGGAATACCATACCTCAAATACCCACATTACAGGTGTCATAGCCTGGACTACCATATCTCAGACTGTACCCACCCTGCAAGTGTCATAGCCTGAAACATCATCTCACACAACACCACAGGCTATCTCCACCCTACAGGTGTCCTAGCCTGGAATATCACATCGCACCATTCCTCGACCAATGAGCGGGCGAGCACATCCTCAGCCTACTCGCTCATCCGAGGAATCACAAGTTACGCTAGCTGGAGCTGTCCCTCACCGCATCATCCCTCGGTCAATGACTAGGCGAGCACCTCCTCAGCCTACTCTATCATTCGGGGATCACAAGTCATACTAGCGGGAGCTGTCCCTCACCGCATTATCCCTCGACCAATGACCAGGAGAGCACCTCCTCAGCCTACTCGGTCATTTCGGGGATCACAAGCCATACTAGCGGGAGTCGTCCCTCACCGTATCATCCCTCGACCAATGACCAGGAGAGCACCTCCTCAGCCTACTCGGTCATTCGAGGATCACAAGTCATACTAGCGGGAGCTGTCCCTCACCGCATCATCCCTCGACCAATGACCAGGCAAGCACCTCCTTATCCTACTCGGTCATTCGGGGATCAAAAATCATAATAGCGGGAGCCTTCCCTCATCGCGTCATCCCTCGACCAATGACCAGGTGAGCACCTCCTCAGCCTACTCGGTCATTCGGGGATCTCAAGTGACCATCCCACCCTCTGGTCTCCATACGGACGAACCACTCAACCCATTAGACCATTGGGGATGCCTCATCCGCCACGTACGAGGGTAGCGTGACAGTAGGGGCTTCCAAGACTACCCTGAGTGAACCAACATTCAACCTGATGGTCTCTCTCGAGGGCTAACATAGCTTCCTCCCAATTAGTCCTTATCTGGGACTCCAAGTACATTGTTCTCTAAATCAAACAACACCTCTCTCATAGGTGTGTCTGAGAAACACAAGACGGACCGACTATTTGATCCATGCAGGGGTACAACTACCCAATTCCAATAATAAGGGAGTCCGCATCCCAACCACACGTCCACGGCGTGGTCCCACATAACATTCCCGCCTTAACTACCTGACAAGCTAGGGGGAGTCTCTAGATCCTGATGTGGCCTAGTACCCATGCCCCACCGGCATCCAACATACGTTAGTTATATGTATGCACAATTACCTCTACGCCTGCACATGCTATTAACATAGTTCATCACATAACAATCAGGTGTATACATCACTATTTATCACGGGCTAGCATGTTAACATTCAAACATGTTATAATGTTTAGCAGTTTAAGCTAACTATCACATAATCATATAGCATATTATCAACACGACATATCAAACTATAATCAGGTATATATCATCACATATCACATATTTGCATGTTGACATCGCAACATATTATCAATAAAAATAAACCTCAATCATGTCACCTCATAACAAATCAATCATGACATCAGATAAGCAACTCGTATATGCCTCTGCGGGCATCGGATACAAATACACCCGGATGGGGGCCCGCCACATAATGGTATCGACAGTTCCCTTGCCGAGTGGCTCATAATACCGAGGACCCCCATTCGCCATATTTCGTATCCGTACATTTGATAGAAAGGTAATATGCATAGATGCATGCTAAAAGCAGTGATAAGTTCACTCACCTGTGTGTGTCCTTGAAATCCAATGCGAGAAAACGAGTCCGCTGGGTTGAAGGAAGTTCGATCTGTTGAAACGAGAGCACAAGGATAAGTAACCGGGTAAAACGAGTCAAACTAAGTCTGGACTACAAACGGGCCCGAAAGCAAGTCGGGTCCAAACCGATCTGAAGTGGGCCCGAAACTGAAAACTTGGTCCAAAATTGGACTAGGCTCGAAACTGAGCCCGAAACTGGAAACTGGGTTTGAAATTGGGTCGGGCCCGAAACTGGGTCGAAACGGGTCGGGCCGAACTGGGTCGGACATGAAATCGGGCCGGGCCTAACTGGGCGAAGAAAGGCCTGAAAGCGAGCCTAGCTAGGCCTGGGTTATTAGGGTCCAAAGTCAGACTCAGCTGAGTCAACTCGACGGCTGAGTGACTAAGCCGAAGAAGAAGGGGAAAGAAGGAAAAGGAAGAAAAAAAAAGAAAGGGGAAAAAAATCGGGAAAAGAGGGGAAAGAAGAGAAAGAGGAGAAAATATGAGGAAAACCAGAGATAGAAACAGAAAGAAGAAGATCAAGGAGAAGAGAGGAGAAGGAAATCGGGTACCTGAAATCTGCGAGCACGGCGGAAAAGGGCTTGGAAATCCGACGGCTGAAGGCGGAGATCACGGCCAGAGATCAGCTGCAGGGAACGGTTTTGGTCAGAGAGGCTGGAGAAAGGGATTAGGGCTGGGAGGAGGAAGCAAAAGAGAGGAGATTACGAGAGAGAGGGAAGAGGGAGCGGCGGCGGCGGCAAGGGGTTTTAGGGTTAGGGTTTGCTGGAAGAGGGAAGAAGATGAAAAGAGGAGGGGGAGGGGGGGGGGGGGGGGGAAGAGAGGGCGTGGTGGCACTGTAGCGAGCTGCTACAGTGATGCGCGGAAGGGTGTATAGGTTTAGGGTTTTTGGGGGAGGGGGTTTAACTTAGGATTTTTTTTTTACATAAAATCTTAAATTTTTCAAAAATAAATAAATAATTTAAAACTCATTAAAAATCAAACGTCAAACATTGAGGAAGATAACGTATGATTTTCAAACTTTTTATATGATAAAATATTCAATGATTCAAAATTACCAAAGTGCCCTTCGAGTGTCCGAACTCAAAATCAGGCATATCAAGGCCCAACACGGGGCCCACATTTTTCCCACTGCTATCAAGACCCCAAAACTCCGAAATATCGGGTCGAGTCATTACATGGGTACCAGAATTCACTTGCTGGCTTTGGCATATAACTTGTTCTTCCTCAAAGTGTCCAGAACTATCCTTAGGTGCTCAGCATGTTCTTCCTTACTTTTGGAATAGATCAGAATGTCATCGACAAATACAATTACAAACTGGTCTAAGTGAGGACGGAAGATCCTGTTCATCAGATCCATGAACACAGCCGGTGCATTGGTGAGTCCAAACGGCATGACTACAAACTCATATAGTCCATACCGTGTTCTGAAGGTTGTCTTCTCTATGTCTTCCTCCCTAACCCGGATTTGGTGGTATCCGGACATCAAATCAATCTTAGAGAAGTGGCTGGAACCTCTATGTTGATCAAATTGATCATCGATCCTTTGTAGAGGATACTTGTTTCTGACTGTCAGCTGGTTTAGTTTTAGGTAATCCACACACATACGGAGTGTACCGCCCTTCTTCTTCACAAACAACACCGGAGCTCCCCAAGTTGATGTGTTGTTCCGGATGCAACCCAGTCTGAGCAGTTCATCAATCTGCTTCTTTAGCTCGGACATCTCTGCTAGTGCCATCCGGTAGTATGGTAATGACACAGGTGAAGTGCCAAGACACAACTTGATTTCAAAATTAATTTTCCTTTACTATTGCCGGAAGTTTAGCCACCGGTGCTTTATTGATCCTGATACTGTTCAATACCAAGTGGTTTAACCCTTCTTGTAGTCTGCTTTGTTTGTAAGTACGCACCATATATTGTTTTCCCTCGGGTGACCTAAATGTCACCCTGCGACGATAGCAATCAATGTTGGCCTGAAAGCTAGACAACCAGTCCACGCCGAAGATAATATCGTACTCTGTCATATCGAGTACCAAATAGTTGAACTCAAATCTGAGTCTAGCGAGTTCAGTATTCACTGCTGTGTATATAAGCCCCAATGACGTGTCTCCGACGGGGGATACAATAGTGAGTGATGTGGACAGTTTTTGTACTAATGTTCCAGTAGCAGTTATAAATGCAGCAGATATGAAGGAGTGGGATGCTCCAGAATCAAATAAAGCAAAGAAGTAGGAACTACTGACTACAGCCATACCTTGAATCACAGAGTGATCCACTGCTGCTGGAGGAGCTAGAGTAAACAACCGTCCAGATCCAGTAGGGTTAGGCACCCCTCCCGCCTGATTATATGTCCTGCCTCCTCGTGAATTAGCTGGCCTAGCTGGTGGGCGAAATGAACCTCTGGAACAAGAGGGCCTACTGAGCTACTGGCATTCCCTCTTGAAGTGGCTCGGCTGATCACAATGGAAGCAGTTGTTCACCCCTATGGGAACCTGAGAGACAGATGCAGATGGGGAGGGTTGGTTGGGACGAAAGCCCCCTGTTGACCCAGTGGAAGATGAGAGTCTGCTAAAGTTCGGTCGGAATTCTTGTTAGGCTGAAATGTACCCCTCCCACTCTGAACTCGGCGGTTGTCAAAACGCACTAACTCAGCCATCTATTGCTCTGCTATAGTGGCCATGCTGACCACCTCTGCCAATGTAGCTGCCTTGAATATGGTTACCTTGGCCCTAATGCTTGGCCGAAGACCCCGCTCAAACTTGCGTGCCCTTCGATACTCTGTATCCACCATATAGAATGCATAGCAAGACAAACTGAGAAACTCCTGGTGGTACTCTGCCACCGTCATGGTTCCTTCTACCAAAGATAAAAAAGCTTGAGTATGGCGCTCCTTCTCCTCCTCGGGGAAATAATGGTCCAAGAAGGTAGCTAAGAAATGATCCCAAGTCATTGCAGTCCTCTCTCCTTCCGGAAGGAGTGCTCGCTGCTTCTCTACCACCTCCCACCATTTACTAGCATCATCGATCAGCTGTGATGTAGCCAGTAAAATCTTGTCATCATGACTCATGATCTTCAATAGAGTCAGGATCTGTGTAATCTTCTTCAGCCAGTTTTCCGTTCCGACAACCCCTTCTTTCCCTTTGAAGTAAGGAGGGCGTTGTTGTTGGAAATCGTTGACCATGCTCCTGTCATTGGTCTCGCTGGTGGTTCCATTTCCGTTCAAGTGTTGTTGAAGAACCGAAGTGACCACCGCTTGAACCAAGTTTTGTAGTTCGGGTGGTACCACTAGTATATTCACGCTATTTTCTTGTTCCTCCTTTCGAGGTTGTTCTACCTCCTCTTCATCCCCATTTGGGTTTTGTTGGGTCCTTCTCTTGGTCCTTCTCTTTGGAGGCATTTTTTCCTAAGCCATTAAAAAATATCATGACTTAGTTTTCATCGTAAAGTTTGTATTTTCCTACTTTTGGGGAAATTTCCAAATAAGCACTCTTGGTTTTTCTTTGTTTTTGGGGAAATTTCCTAAGTATCTAATATTCGTTTTCTCAATTTGGGGATATCGGGGAAATATTTCCTATTTTGCTATGTTTGATAAATCTAATTATTTTGACTGTACTTACTTTGCTATCATTCATTGTTGTTCCCAGATTGAATGTTCAGTCTGAGTCTAACGAAGTAAATTAATTCGGCCCCTATGCAGCGGACTCCGAAGAGTCAGTCAGTTGGGATTCTTATCTGTCAGTGAGACATGAAACCGTCTTAATCTTACTTCGAAAGATTCAACCTTCCTGTTTCGCTCTGATACCAACTGTAACGCCCCACCCTTTTTCACTCGCTTTCCAAAAATCAGAGTTTATTTTTTTTTTAATAAAGACAAGAGTGATAGAGAGCGGGACGTCACGATGCGAGTTAAGTCCGAACTTCTAAAGTCCGACCCTTAACTGGCCAACCCTAGGTGTGCATGGACTAAGTCCATGAAAACGGTTCGCACGTAATATGTTAACTTGCGGAATTAAAATGTAACTGCAGATTATAATAGAACCTAAATATATTCCTTTTTAGATGGCAAAGTAGTTCAAGTCTTGAACCAAATTACCTTAAATTAAATATCCAAAACAAACCATTCAAACCATAGCAACATTATCTAAGTTATTACATGCTGAAATTGTAACACCCTGCTTTTTTCACTCGAAATCAGAGTCTATTTTTTTTATAATAATAAACAAGTGATCGGAGCGGAGTGTCACGATGTGAGCTAAGTCCGAGCTTCCAAAGTCTAACCCTTAACTGGCCAACCGTACGTGTGCGTGGACCAAGTCCACTAAAATGGTTCACACGTACACAAGTTAACTTGTGGAATAAATCATAACTGATAGCGGATTATAATAGAACCTAACACTAGTCCATTTTAGATAGCAAAGTACTTAGTCATTAACCAACCTAACTTAGATTAGATATCCATACCAAACCATTCACAAACCATAGCAAATATCTAATTATTACATGTCCATGAAAACTTAACAAAATATAATAGATAAAATCCATTCATATATCCAAGCTCCTATGCTTGGCTTCTTTCACGATCCTCGATCACTTCCTTTCCTGTATCATTCACTAGGGTAGAAGTAGGGCGTTAGATCAACGCGCCCAGTAGGTCTTCCGATTAGGGCTACCACAAGGTTAGTATAAAAGCATGCATATATCATAATGATACATGATCATCAAAAACCTACAAAACAATACTATGTATGTATGAAAATGTAATGAGTCCCACCCATCACAAATATACATAGCCATCACCAAGGTACCCCACAGTGGTCTTTTGGACGCCCCAACGGAATGTGGCGTCCGGTTTCCATAATCATCATCCCATGCCATGCATGAGATGTCAATAGTTCATGCCATTTGTAAATATATCTTAACATTCAAATCCACTTTGAAACATAATAATTTTAGCACATATTTCATCAAAATTAAGATAAAACATCAAATATAATTGTGGTTATAAAAAGGTAGGAAACCTACACAATGTTCACTTAGATTGACCGCTCTTTTAAACCGTCACCCGTTCACGACTTGTACACCGTTCAAGAAGTCCCGTTACATTGTTTATATAACAGCAAGTCAAACACATGTCCATTTAATTTCCAACTAAGTCTAAGTCCCCAAACCACTTTGTGGAGTTCGGCTATACCCCATGGCCGAACCTCACCCACTTAAATTTTGGTCTCTCTTTTTATTTAACCAAAACCATACAAATAACTTATACACAAACCCTAATCCAACAAATGCAACCTTGTGGGGTTCGGCCATACACCATGGCCGAACCTCACTTATTTTTGTTTTAATCCATCCTTTGGATTCTTAAGCCCAAACACACCATTCAAATAACTTAATTAAACACCTCAACTACAAACATACCTTGGTAGGGTTCGGCCATACAACATGGCCGAACCTTACCACTTTGATTTTGACCCCTCTTTCAAGTCCTTTGATCATTTCATTCTATATTTACAAAATAATTTGTATTTACGGTTTTGCCATTGGTTTAACCTTTGCTTAACATTGCTAACCAATGTCCATAACCAATCCACCTTAGTGGGGTTCGGCCATACAACATGGCCGAACCTCACCATCTCAAATTTGGTCCTTTTATCCTTCATGCATAAATCTAATTACCAATCCATCCATCTAATTATCTAGCCCTTAACCATCCACCATTGTCACTCTATGGGGTTCGGCCATACACATGGCCGAACCCTATAGTTCCTTATATCCATTTAAGAATGGTTCTCATAACTCCATCCATTTGAATATTTTTAGACCTTTTAAAACAAATACCATGCATAGCACTTGGTGGGCTTCGGTCATACACCATGGCCGAACCTCACCCCTTTAGTTTTGGTGCTCCTCTTTGTCATTCTTTTTTATAAACAATAAACATCCAAGTCCATCATTTTTCCATCTATGTTAAACCCTTTAAAAACATCATAGAACCATCAATGATTTTTAACCATATTCTTACTCCAAATAACCCATAAAATGGTCCATGTGGTTCGGCCATACACATGGCCGAACCCTATGGTTTTCTTGATTCAAACATTCCAATATTTATCCATGTTTTATGATCAATAACTTAGCCATAACAACATGGTTCAGCCATGCAATAGCCGATCCAAAACAGTAACCTTATCTCCATTTAAAAACCCTTTAAACCTTCAAAACATGGTATGGTTTTTATCTCCCAAAAATCATAAAAATTACCAAGTCTTTTCATGGAGTTCGGCCATCCAAAGTGGTCGAACCCTATGATCCATTTTCTACCCTTTTTAAACATCAACATCCATGGTTTAAACCCTTTATAGATTTCCATACAATGGCTTGATCATGTTCCCTTAACCAATTTATTTAACAAGGGTTTATAATGCACTTACCAATACCGCGACTCCTTCGGTTCTTTCACTCCTTCCTTGATCCTTTACTTCCTTAGCCTCTCCTTCTTCCTTCTTATTCTTTTGGCCGAGACTGACCTTGCTGCAAACTCCTTGGAATAATTTGGCCAAGGTATAAATTTGAGAGAAAAATGAGAGAGAAACTTGGCCTTGGATAAGAGTGATAAAACCTTGATGCAAACTCCTTTGCTTTATGTGTACATTGTCTTGGTGGAGGGATCGGCCAAGGACTGATTGGTGTCAGAGACAATCAGCCACGGTTCTTTGTCTTGAAAATGTGAAAAACGGTAAATGGAGAGAGAGAGAGAGAGAGAGAGAGAGAGAGAGACTTAAATGAGAATTCCTTTGTCTAATGAACTTCTGCCCATGGTGATGTCTCTTGGCACCACTTGTAACTCCCCTCCCCATTCATTTCCATCACTTATTCCATTTGGGGGTTTCATCCATGAGATGGAACCCTCCAACGGTTTTGACTCTTGATTTTCTATCTAAGATGGGTAAGTCCCATATTTCCAACGTGTAATGTATTTTTTTGAATTTGAGACCTTAGTGTAACCTCCACTCCTTAATACCTCCCTTGGGGGTTTCATCCTTGAGATAAAACTCCCAAGGTACCCAACGGCTTCCATACGTTGTCTTGTATAACCTCACCAGTCCCATTTATCTTCCATCTTGGGGGTTTCATCCTTGAGATGAAACTCCCATGGCACCCAACGCTGATGCTTGAGTTTGAAATCCATAACCGCCACCTTCCATTATTTGCCCATGTGGGGGTTTCATCCATGAGATGAAACTCCCATAAGCCAACGGTTTTGTCTTGTCCTAAGCTTGGACCACCCAGCTATCCAACTCCCTTTTAATTCTTATTTGAATTTGAATTTCAAATGAGAAACTCCTTATCTCTTTATTATCCATTTTGGGGGTTTTATGCATGGGGAAAACTTCCCATGCAACCAACGTATGGTGCATTTTGAAATTGGAATCTTGGTGTAACCTCCCCTCATTTATGTTTCATGTGGGGGTTTCATCTTTGAGATGAAACTCCCATATGCTAAACCGTTCTTCCTTTGGCTGTCCTTTTGGAGACCCATACATGGAATAAACCCTCATGCCATTCCAACGTGCATAATATCTTGAATTTAAAACATAACCCCTCACCATATGTAACTCCCAAAATCACCACCTCCATTCATTTCTTATCTAGGAGTTACATGCATGAGTTGACCTCCCATGCATCCAACGTTTTTCTTTGTTTGGAACTTGAAATCAAAACACTCCACTCTCATTCACACACTTCACTTACTTAAAATTAACTTAACTCCCTCAACTCAACCCATTCATTTAATTTAACTCAACCAAACTCCATCATTTATTTCAACTCAATCCAAACTCAATCTTTTAATTCAACTCAATCTAAACTCAATCATTTACTTAACTTAACCCAATTAGGCTTGAGCTCACCTAAGGTCAATCAAGTCAAATTCGACCCATTGGGTCCCAATTGGCCATTTTGACCCAAATAGTCACCATGACCCAAATAATTGTAACTTACCCATTTACTCTACATACAATCATTCCATAACCTTTGGGTCTTAATTGAACAATGGACTCCACAATTTACCCATCTAAGGCCATATCCTTTTAATTCACCATTTCAATGGCAATTTTCGTAAATACTGATATACTGAAAATCGGGGATACGTGCCGAAATCTAGCTAATCAAATTACAAGTCCATGAGTAAACTTAAATAAAATAACATTAAACATATCCAAGCTCCTATGCTTGACTCCGTTCAGATTTCATTTCCTTTTGTTTCACTCACTAGGGTAGAAGTTATTACAACGCAGTTCAGTAGGTATTCCATATAGGGCTAACACATGGTTAGTACAAAACATGCATATAACATAATAATAAATCCATGTAAAAACAATGCCATGACATGTGTCGTATGCAATGAGTCCCACCCATCATAAACACATGTATCCTCTTGATGGAATTCTCCTCATCAAGGTATCCCCACAGATACCTTACAGACGCCCGGACAGAGTGTGTTCTCCGGATTCATCTTGATGGACAATGCACATCAAGGTCTTCCCACGAATGCCTCACGGAAGCCCCGACGGAGCGGGGCCTCCGGTTACCAATCATTCACCCCATGCCATGCATGAGATGCTAATGAAACACCTGTTATTTTATATGATAAACGTAGCATTAAAACCTCATATTTGCAACATATTATTTTACAACATAACTTCATCAAAATAAGATTAAAACCGTTATACATAAACCCATGGTTTCAAAGAGGTAGAATCCTACCTATGACAACTAGTTTGACCTGCGTTCTTGTCCGAAAACCGTTCATGAACGTATACCGTTTGTGAGGTCCCATCACCTTGTTACATATCAACAAGTCAAACTAAAGTCCCATTTAATTTACAACAATGTCCAAATCCATAAACACATTTTGTGGGGTTCGGCCATACACCATGGCCGAACATCACTCACTTGGTTTTAGTGCCTCTCTTGATTTATTAATCATTCGTCACTAAATTAATCATTTAAACCCTTAACATAAATCCATAAATCAACCTTAGTGGCGTTCGGCCATATAACATGGTCGAACCATACTCACTTGATTTGGTCCCTTTTTGATCTATTACTTTATCACCACTTAGTTAATCACTTAACAATTAGTCATCTACCATTGGTAATCACCTAAGTCCATAAAACATTCTGTAATGCCCCACACTTTTTCACTATGCTTTCCGTAAATCAGAGTCTATTTCTTTTTTTAAAAATAACAGACTGAGCAAGAGCGGGACATCACAACGCGAGCTAAGTCCGAACTTCTAAAGTTCGACACTTAACTGGCCAACCCTATGTGTGCATGGACTAAGTCCATGAAAACGGTTCACACATAACAATATAAACATACGGAATTAAAATCATAACATGCAGAATTATAATAGAACCTAGTTCTATTCCATTTCTGAAAGCAAAGTACATCAGGCCCTTAATCATAATTAATATAACATAATTATCCAAATAAACATCCAACCATAGCAAATCATCTAAATTATTACATGCCCGAAGTCTAGTTACTCAAATTTCAAGTCCATAGTAACTTAATCAAAATATAATCCAATCACATATCCAAGCTCTATGCTTGGCCCTTTTCGCGTTCATCGCTCCCCGCGTTTCCTGTATCATCCACTAGGTAGAAGTAGGGCGTTAGAACAACGCGCCCAGTAGGTATTCCAATTAGGGCCAACACATGGTTAGTACAAAACATGCATAATAACATAATGTCAAAAACTATATAAACCATGCCATGTCATGATGTCAAATGTAATGAGTCACACCCATCACAAGTACATATAAGTACCCCGACATAGGTCTTTCGGACGCCACAACGGAGTGTGGTCCCTCCGATTTCTTCTTGATGGAAAAACACATCAAGGTATCCCACATAGGTTTTTCGGACGCCCAGACGGAGTGTAGCCCCTCCGGTTACATATCCTTCACCCCATGCCATACATGAGATGCTAATGATCACATGCTATTTTATCATATAAACATAGCATTAAAACTCACATTTTGAAACAATATCTTCTACAACATAATTCATCAAAAATAAGATTAAAAACATTGTACATAAACCCATGGTTTCAAAGAGGTGGAATCCTACCAAAGACCACTACGTGTCCTTGCGCTTTCGTCCGGTAACCGCTCACGATCGTACACACCTTGTGAGGTCCCGTTACCTTATAATACATCAATTAATTAAAACCATATTCCATTTGATTTCCTATTATGTTTAGTCCGTAAACCATTCCTCATGGGGTTCGGCCATACACCATGGCCGAACCCATGGTCCATTAATTTACTTATTTACAACATTGCCATTATACATATCCATAACCAATAACATGAACATAGGTCTATATATAATTAAATCCCTCATTCTCTTAAACTTGCATAACCACTCTAAGTGTCCCTTAAAATATTCCAACACATGGTCCATCAAGTAATTCATGGGGTTCAGCCATACACCATGGCCGAACCCTATGTCCATCATTTACACCTATTTACCTTTTTGCCATTTCCTTCATCACCTTAGGTTTAGGCTCAACACATAGGTCCGTAAATTTAGACATTACATACATGAATCCACCAATGATCTCCAACCATAGAACCATAAATAAAACCCTCCGTATCCTAGCTTAATCATTCCTTTATTTACTCATATTAGATCCATATTATTGGTTCATGGGGTTTGGCCATACACCATGGCGAACCCATGATATCATTGTTCCATCCTCCTTCTTAGTTTATTTACAATATTAAATCCATAATTAACCCATAGAATTGATTCATGGGGTTCGGCCAAACACCGTGGCCGAACCCTATGATGTCTAACTTTCCAATTATACCAATTACCATCCTTGAATCCATAAATCAAGGTTCCTTCCTTTTTGATCCAAAAGTCCATTATTTCTTTCTAAATTAATAACCATCTTCTATAGGGTTCGGCCATACACCATGGCCGATCCCTAGGGTTCATAATCTTCTCTTTAAAAAAATCATTAGACCCATATAAATTCCTTAACATCTTAAGTCCATAAAAGACCTCATGGGGTTCGGCCATACACCATGGCCGAACCCATTATCTTTCATTTTGGCCTATATTTACAACTTTGCCATCCATAAAACATAACCAATGTTTCTCCATGGGGTTCAGCCCTTCATCATGGCCGAACCCTATGGTTCATCAACTTCTCTTAAACCATTTAAACCCTTTTTAAAACATACATAATATTCCATGGTTTTCATCCCTCAAAAACCAAAAAAATTAACCAATGTTCTTTCATGGGGTTCATCATTCCATTAAATTTCTATATCATTCCCTCAATTTTCTTCCATGGGGTTCGGCCATACACATGGCCGAACCCTATGGTTCCTTTCTTTAAAATAAATTATCAAAATACTTACCGGTTCCGCGACTCCTCCGGTTTTTCTTCTCTCCGACTCATTCTTCCAATTCTTTTATTCCTTCTACTTGATCTTTCACAATTGCTGACTGCCTCCTCCTTCTCTGAAGAATGCCAAGAATAAGACTTGAGAGGAAAAGGGAGAATTCGGCCTTAAGTGTGTATGCCGTACGCCCCTTGCTACCTCTCCTTTTATTACTTCCAATTGGTCCTCTATTTAGAAGGCGCCATGCGTCCCTTTGTCTTTCCTTTTATCAACTTCCAATCGGTCCTAATTAGAAGGTGCCATGCGCCCCTTTGTCTTGCTGAGATAGCAATTGCCGTGCATCTCTTATTTTGTGTATGCCGTTTTTAACCAAGGGCAAGGACACCATTGAGCGCATCCTCATGGACATGGATATCTCCTATACACGGCCAAAGATCTTTTATTTAATTTTAGACATCTTAGTTATTTAGCAATCCCCTTTTTAAAGATATTCTAGAACATTCACGTGGATGTGCATATCTTCATATACGGCCATGCAACTCCTAAAATCTTTCCATGTTCCCATGTCAACCTCACATACATAGCCAAAGCTATCCATATTTAATTTTTAGACATATTGCATTACCTTTTTAATTCAGCCCCATTTAATTCTATTAAAACTATTTCCACAACCCGTTGGGTCTTAATTGGGCAATGACCCAACACTTTACCCATCTAAGGTCCATACTAATAATTCACAAATTAAATGGGTAATTTTCATATATATTAATAACTTGAAAATCTGGGGTGTTACAATATAACCCTCTTTTTAAAATTTTGGTCCCGAAAATCGAGTGAAGTAGGGTTTCAAACATTTACATAAATAGTTCCGGATGAGCTGTTCTCATTTCTGACTCGAGTTCCCTTGTGGCTTCCTCAATGCCATGTCGATCCCATACCACCTTGACAAACTGGATCGTTCGTTTCTGTAATACCCTTTGTTCTGTGTCCACCACTCGGACAGGCTTTTTGACGTGTGTCACATCACTTTGGACCTCTATGTCTTGTATATTAGTACATGAGAGGGATCAGGATTGTACTTTTTTAACATCGATATATGGAACACATCGTGCAACAATGCCAACTGTGAAGGGAGTGCTAATTGATGAGCAACGTCCCCCATCCTTGTTATGATTGAAAACGGTCCCACATATCTTGGCGATAGTTTCCCCTTCTTTCCAAATCTCATGTGTCCCTTTCGTGGTGAGACTTTCAAGAACACCATGTCCCCCACTTCAAATTCAGGGAACCTCCTCCTCTTGTCAACATAGCTCTTCTAACGACTTTATGTAGTCAATAGATGCTACCGTATTACCTGTATCTGCGTTGTAGTCTCTGCAACCAACTCAGGTCCAATCAGTGCAGGCTCACCGACCTCTATCCAGCACACAGGTGATCTACGTGGTCTACCATATAATGCCTCAAATGGAGCCATCTGGAGGCTTGCCTGGTAACTGTTGTTGTATGAGAATTCTACCAACGGCAAGTGATCTCCCATCCACCCTTCAAATCTAGCATGCATGCTCTCAGCATATCCTCCAATGTTTGCATTGTCCTCTTAGACTGCCCATCAGTCTGTGGATGGAATGCTGTACTAGTCAGTAGGTCTGTTTCCATGGCTGACTGCATGCTCTTCCCTACTCTGCCGGTGAATCGACCATCTCTGTCGGACACAATAGTCGGAGGAATACCATGCAATTTGATGATATCCTTGATATACCACAGACCCAAAGTCTCATATGAGTCTGTCATTTTAATGGGAATGAAATGTGCAGACTTTGTCAGTCTGTCTACCACGACCCATATCGCATCGTTGCCCTTTGAAGACCTTGGCAACCCCGTCACAAAATCCATGGAGATGTGCTCCCATTTCCATTCCGGCACTGGTAAGGGTTTGAGTAACCCTGGTGGCTTATGATATTCCGTCTTAACCTGCTGACAAGTTAAGCAATGAGACACAAATTCTGCCACATCCCTCTTGAGTCAGTGGCACCAGAAATGTCTCTTTAGGTCGTGACACATCTTTGTGCTGCCCAGATGAATAGAGAGTTTTGTCTGATGTGCCTCAATAGTAACTCTTTTCTGCAGCTCTTAGGCACATATATCCTTCCTCGGAATACAAGACCTCGTCCGGATCGTAACTCCCATTCCTGTATGACTTCACCAGTAGACATCTTGGCCCATATCTGCTGCACTTCTGGGTCTATCTGTTGTTCCTGTTTAATCTTGGTAACCATGTTGGATCGTATGATCAAATTGTACATACTCCCATGGTTATTGATATATAAATTGAACTCTCGTATGGTATTCAGCATCTCCCATTCTGTCCTAATCAAACATGCCACTGATGCATGTGATATGCGGCTGAGGTCTTCTGCCATCTTGTTCTCCTTGCCAGGATGATAACGAAGTGCAAATTCATAATCCTGCAGATATTCCATCCACCTGCGCTGCCTCAAGTTGAGCTATTTCTGATCAAACAAGTACTTCAAGCTCTTATGATCTGAAAACACTTCAAATTTCTCGCCATATAAATAATGTTCCAGCTTTTGAGAGCAAAGACCACTGTGGCTAGGTCAAGATCGTGTGTAGGATAGAGACGTTCATGTATTTTCAATTGTCTTGAACCATAAGCCACCACACGATGACTTTGACTGAGTGAACACCCCAGTCCTTCTCCTGAAGCATCGCAATATACCTCATAACCCTTGCCTCTTTCCGGCAAAATTAAGATGGGAGCAGTTGCAAGTCTCTCCTTCAATCCTCAAAATCTCTGATTGCACAGATCTGACCACTCATATTTGACTCCTTTCTGAGTGAGTCGAGTAAGTGGAGATGCAATTTTTGAAAAGTCAATGATAAACTTCGATAGTAGCCAGCCAATCCCAGAAAGCTACGGATCTCAGTCACATTTTTCGGTGCTTTCCAATCTCTTACCACCGCCACCTTGCCCTGATCCACATCTATACCTTCTATTGATATAACATGCCCCAAAAAGTTGACCTCAGATAACCAAAATTCACATTTGTAACACCCCGTATTTTCAAGCTATGGATATATATGGAATTTGTCCATTTAATTGATAAATTATTGGATATGGACCTTAGATGGGTAAGATGTTGGGCAATGGCTCAATTTAAGACCCAACGGATATTGGATAAGGTTCAATTGAAATTAAATGGTTAAGATGTATGCAATTGGGGCAAGATTGTTAATTGGGTCAAAGTTGGTTATTTGGGTCAAAAGGCCCAATTGGGACCCAATGGGTCGTAGTTGACTTGGTTGACCATTAGGTGAGCTCAAGCCTAATTAGGTTAAGGTTGAATTAACTGGTAATGCAAACAAGTGTTTGAGTTGATTCAAGTGAATTAAATGGGTGAGATTTACTTAATTGGGTCAAGATTGTCAATTGGGTCAAAATGCCCAATTGGGACCCAATGGGTCATGGTTGACTTGGTTGACCACCAAGTGAGTCCAAGCTTAACTAAGTTGGGACTGATTTGAGTTGTAAATGGAATCAAATAAGTAAGAGATTGAGTTGGTTATAGAGTGTTTAGTAAAATGAGTTAAATTAAAATGATGAGTTAAATGGGTGAGTTGAGTCAAATGAGTTGAATGGAAGCTAATGGGAGTTAAATCTCAAGTGTGTGGAGTGGGAAGGTGGAGAGATACATCTCATGAGACCCAAGTTGGGGTTACACGTTGGAAGTGGGGGAGTTTCATCTCATGGGATGAAACTCCAAAGTTACATTAATGAAGTTGAAAGGTTGTGATGTTACATAAGGTTACACTAAGCCCACTTTGGAAGCATGAGGGTTTCCATCTTAGATGGAAACCCAAGAGCCAAAACCGTTGGGAGAGTTTCATCTCAAGGATGAAACCCCCAAATGGATTAAGTGAAGGAAATGAATGGGGAGGGGAGTTATAAGTGGTGCCACCAAGAGACACCACCATGGGTTGAATTTCATTAACCAAAGGATTGTTTCATTTTTCACTCACTCTCTCTCCCTTGGTTGTTTTTCACCTCTCAAGACAAAGGAAATTAGCTGGTTGTCTTTCACACAAATCAGTCCTTGGCCGATCATTTCACCAAGACAAAAGTGGACTTAGAGCAAAGGAGTTGTATCTCTAGGTCTATCACTTTCATCCAAGGCCAAGTTACTCTCTCTCTCTCTCTCTCTCTTCTCTCTCTCAAATTAATACTTTGGCTGAACCATTTCAAGGGGTTTCCAGCAAGGTTTGGATCGGCTAAAGATCAAGAAGGAAGGGAGGAAGGAAGGACTAAGGAAGGAGAAGGTCAAGAAGGAGTGAAAAAACTGGAGGAGTCGCGGTAGCCATAACCCTTGTTAAATAAATTGGTTAAGGGAACATGATCAGGCCATTGTATGGCCGAACCTATCAAGGGTTTAAATGATGGATAAATATGTTTAAAAAGGGTAGAACATGGATCATAGGGTTCGTCCACTTTGGATGGCCGAACCCCATGAAAAGACTTGGTAATTTTTATGGTTTTTGAGAGAAAAAAACCATACCATGTTTTGAAGGTTTAAAGGGTTTTTAAATGGAGAAAAGGTTACTGTTTTGGATCGGCCATTGCGTGTAACACCCCAATTTCTCAATAATATGAATATTTATGAAAATGCCACTGGATTGGTGAATTTAATAAATGTGATTGTAAATGAGAAAATGGTGGGGCCCATTGTTCAAATTAAGACCTATGAGCATATTATAAGGGTCAATTTATCATGAATGGGTAATGAACATCAAATTGGGTCAATATGGTTAATTGGATCAAAGGACCCAATTGGGACCCAATGGGTCATAATGGACTTGTTTGACCATTGGGTGAACCCAAATTTAATGGGGTTAAGCTGAAATGATTGGAAACTAAATGGAGCATAAATGGGTAGGCTTGAGGCACATATGAAAATCACATGCAATTGGGTAAAAGAACCCATAATTGGGTCATGGCGTCAATCGCGTCAATGAGCCAAATGGGGACCCAATGGGTTGTGTTGACCACGTGGACTATGTTTGACCGTGTGGACCCTCAAGTGAGCTTAAATGTGAGTCAAATCAGGATGAGTTGGGACTGAAATGAGTTGGATTTGAATTAAGAAATGAGTTGACTCAAGTACATTAAATGAATGGCATTAAGTGTAGTGAGTTGGGTGAGTTGAGTTGGAAATCAAAGGAACCTTAAATTCAAGTGAGTTAAATGGAATGTGAGGAGTTGCCTTGGTCTCAAACATCATCAAGAGAACAAGTCCTACACGTTGGTGTGTTGGAATTAAATGTGTAATGCATGGAAACCAATGAATTGAGATAAAAATCTCATGGGAATTGGGAGGGTTTCCATCTCATATGGAAACCCAAGGCCCCAACGTTGGGAGTGCCAAGGGGTGCTTTGCTTGGCAGCAAGTGACTCCTTGGTTTGAGCAAGATTTGATGAGGATTAATGAGAGGTTATGGGGCTGTTTAACAAAAGCAAACCCCATCACTTGGCCGAATTTGTCAATTGCAAAACCTTAGAATTCTCATCTCTTTCCCTCTCTCAAGAACACATCTCCTTGGCCGAACCAGTTATTGGTGTTTTTCACCATTGATCAAGCACCTACTGTAACGCCCCGCCCTTCTCACTCGTTTAAATTTAATTATCCGAAAATCAGAGTCTATTTTTTTTTTTTTTTTTTAAATAAAGAGTGACAAAGGGCGCGGGACGTCACGACGCGAGTTAAGTCCGAGCTTCTAAAGCCTGGCCCTTAACTGGCCAACCCTACGTGTGCTGGAACTAAGTCCACAAAGAACGATTCATACGTAGAAGTAAGCTTGCGGAATTTAAACATTAAGCAGGGTTATAATAGAATCAATCCTACCAGTTTTAGATAGCAAGGAAGGTATGTCATTTAAATTTAGTTTTAGATAGCAAGGAAGGTATGTCATTTAAATTACTAAATTACCTCAAAGTGATAACATCCAAAAGTAAAGTCCAAACCATGGCAAGAAATATAAATTATTACAATCCGATGAGCCAAGTTACTCAAATTACATTTCCAAAATAAATTTAAGTAAACTATCTAGCCCGCTCCCCCAAGCTCCTACACTTGGCTCCCGTCTCGTCCTTCGTTTCTGCCTTCTCCTGCGTCATCAGCTAAAGTGGAAATAGGGCGTTAGACAACGCGCCCAGTAGGACTCCGAGTAGGGCCAACACATGGATTAGTGATAACAAGCACATAGGTAATAATATAATGAAAACCATAAAATGAATGCCATGCCATGGGTGTCTTATGTCATGAGTCCCACCCATCATCCATACCATTGTACCAATGTCCTTTTTCAATCATTCTTAAAGTCCCTCTTGATGGAAAAACCTCATCAAGATCAATTAACACAAGTATCCCCCTTGATGGCAAAGCCTCATCAAGGAATCCCCATACTTGATTCTCGGTCACCCCGACGGAGCATGGACTCCGGTTGTACCTCATAGTACCCCTCTTGATGGATGAAACACATCAAGATATCCCCATGCTTGCTTCTCGGTCGCCCCGACGAAGCATGGACTCCGGTTTCATTATTTTCCCGCCCATGCCATGCATGAGATGTAAATGCTTTATGCTATGCAATATATATAATTCATAACCTTAATATATAATTCATAGCCTTAACATATAATTCATAGCCTTAAAACTCATCTTAAAACAATTGTATAATTACCAAAATAGATCAAAGAAAACAATCGTACAACACATAATCCATGGCTTACAATAAGGTAGGAATCCTACCAAATACCGACTATGTCCTTTTACATTTTCGTCCGATAATCCGGTCACCGATAGGCGCACCGCTTGCGATGTCCGATACCTTATTACATATCAATTAATCAGCCCATGTTTTATCCATGATTAAGTTCCTAATCATGCCTTAGTGGGGTTCGGCCATATCCCATGGCCGAACCCTACTAGTTAGGTTTGTGGGTCCCATTTAATCCAACAAATATCCTAATCTTGTGATCCTAAAATCCAGCAACCCTAGGTTTCATTTAATCACTCATAAGGTCATCTTAATGCACCCAAGTCCATGTCCAACCTACATGGGGTTCGGCCATGTACCATGGCCGAACCCATGGTTCTTCATTTTGGCCATTAATTACGGTTTTGCCACTACACTTCCATGGTTTAATATTTCCTCCATCCATGTACATTTTTGTCCACAATTAATCCATATACTTAGTCCCATTAATGATTCATTAACCATGACATAACATCCCTAAAAATCACCACTTAATTTAATCAAATTTCCAATCATCTAATCCCATACATAGACCTTAATCTTAGCCCAAAAATGACTCACAAATGAGTCATGGGTTCGGCCATACACCATGGCTGAACCCATGATGTCTTGTCCTCATTTTTTTTTCCTTGGGTCTTATACCACATTTAGCTCCATAATAAGTCCTCCCATGAGAGGTTTAAATCACACATTTAACTTATCATTTTTTATTATCATAAACTACATTTGATCATCACCTTAATCATCATGAGATACATTTTGGTCCATCAATTTAACCATAATTCCCATTTATTTTTCATGGTTCCAAAACACCAAATTCATCAAAGTCTCCCGATGGGGTTCGGCCATATACCATGGCCGAACCCATGGTCCATGGTTTTATCTCTAAAACCTCATTTCCACCCATTTAAAACCTTGTTTATAATACTTTAAAAATCCACTTAAATACCATCAACCTTCTCCATTAATTTCCATATTTTTATACCCATTAAATCCACCATTTCATCACCATAGTGTTCGGCCATACACCATGGCCGAACCCATGGTTCATGGTTCACCTTCATCCACCATTTTTTTGGCCATTAAAATCATTTGCATATCCCATGATTTTTCTTATTTAAAACCCCTTTTAAAAATCACTAATATTTACTCATTAACACCTTAACATCATAAATTACCCTTTCATGGTTTTAATCCCAAAAACCCCATTTAAATTTACTTAATTACTCACCATCATATGGCCGAACCCTATGGCCTATAATTCCTTAAAACACCCATACCTCCATACTTAACTAAACCTTAATACATAGTGTCCTTAATATCCATTTATTTTTCTTAATCTATCTCTCCCATTTCATCCATTTCTCATCTTTCCATTGGATGGATCTTAGATCCAAGGCCCATAACATTTGTGGCCACCATTTAATCTAAGAAATGGATTCCATAATTACCTCTTAACCCTTAAAATGTAAATTCCTGTTTAAGAATTACTTACCACTCCGACGATTCCTCTGGCTTTTCTTTCTCCTCTTGATTTCCTTAGCCTTTCTCTTCTTCTTCTCCTTGATGTTCGGCCAAGATGTGCTTGATCAAGATGGAGTCTCCAAGGTTTGGGTTCGGCTAAGGTAGGGTTAGATTTGAGAGAGGGAGAGGGGAGGAGGGGATGGAAAAATTATCTCAAGCTTTGGTCTTGAGGTGGTCAGCCAACACTTGGGTTCTTCTTCCTTTTATTCTAAGTTTTTCTCCTTCTTTTTCCTTGGATGTGGGTCGGCAATGAGAGGGAGGAGGAGAGGAAGAGAGTCAGATGAGATTGGGCTTGAGATGTGAGATGAAAACCATCCCATTTTTGGTTACTTAGACCACACTCTTCCATGATGGCCTCCACCAACCAAGCATGGGCTCCCTTGACCTTGGTGGTGGTGGTTGAGACCAAACCACCACCAAGCCAATGGTTTTGGTGCCTTGTGAGGGAGTGGTTTGGTCTTCCCACTTTGACATTTGACCACATCATGGGGGGTATGGGTCACCATACTTTGGGTGGTGGTAGGTGAGATGAAACCACCACCCTAAGCCTATGGTTTAGTTTGTGTTTCCTTTGGGTGGTTTCAATGAGATGAAACCACCCCTTGACTTGTCCCTTTGACTTATCCATTTTGACCCAATTTGACTAATCTAAATAATTTAATTAATTGGATCCTTTAGGTTAATTAATTCCCATTTAATTTAATTCTATTAAATTCCCTATATGAAGTCCACCCATGGTTGACCAAGTCAACCATGGTGGCCAGCCCCACTAACTCCTAGCCTACCCGCCACCTCACTTGGTGAGGTGGAGGTGGGCCCCACTTGGTTATGCCATCTTGATTATTTCATCACTAACTTAGGTGATTTAAATCAAATCAATCCATTCTCTTTATTGGATCACCATTGGGCCCATGGCCGAATTAAATTTATTTCCTACCCAATTACCCAAATACTTAAATCATCTTGACCCATTGGGTCCCAAACGGATATGGGACCCAATTTTACCATCCTTGGACCCAATTAATCATCATTGACCAATTAAATAAATTCCATCCAACCCATGGTCCATTGGACCATACTCGGGCCTTTGCCCAAATTTTGATCCACTTAACATCTATTCCATCAAAATTTCCAATTTCCATCATTAAAATAAATAATAGCCACATATATATTGATTTAAAAATTCTGGGCTATTACACCTACTCGGCTAGAGACTAAGGAAGAAAGAGCAAAGGCAAGAAGAAAGGCTTGGAAAATTTGTAAGTAATCCATAGAGTTTTTATTGTAAAATGGGTTAAATGGAATATGATTTGGCCATGAGATGGCCGAATCTACCAAGGGTTTGGAGTATGTATTTTGATGTTTAAAAGATAGCAAACATGGACCATAGGGTTCGGCCACTTTGGTTGGCTGAACCCCATGAAATGTTATGGTCATATTGATGGTTTTTGTAAGTTAAAACCATGCAAATGATGGACTGTTTTGGATGTTTAAATTAGACCTAAGATGCAAGTTGAAAAGGTTTAAATCATGGATTTGAGTGTCATGTTTTGGGCCATGGAATGGCCGAATGCATAAAGAATTAAACCTTGGATAAAGGTTTTAAATGGTAAAAATGTAACGCCCGCCCCTTTTCACCGAAATCAGAGTCTATTTTTTTTTTAAAGTGACAAAGGGCGCGGACGTCACGACGCGAGTTAAGTCCGAGCTTCTAAAGCCCGGCCCTTGACTGGCCAACCCTACGGGTGCGTGGAACGGAGTCACAAAGAATAGTTTACCCGTAGAAGAAAGCTCACAAAAAGTTCAACTAAATGCAGAAAAACATTACAGACTATCCTACCAAATTTTCTTTTCTAGATAGCAAGGAAGATTTCATCATTTAATTACCAAAATGCCATAACTTCATATGTTTACCACTAAATTCAAAACATAGCAATAAGTCTAAAATATTACATTTGCGACAAGCTAAACTATTTCAAATTACATTATCCAAAATAAATATAGTAACTATCTAGCACTCCTTTCCAAGCTCCTTAGCTTGGCTCCCGTCTCGTCCTTCCGCTTCGCCACCTCCTGTGTCATCAGCTAGGGTAGAAGTAGGGCGTTAGACAACGCGCCCAGTAGGACTCCGAGTAGGGCTAACACATGGATTAGTGATAACAAACATATAAAAATATTATATCAAAATCATGCCATTTGGTATAATGTAATGCAATGAGTGCTTTATGTCATGAATCCCACCCATCAATCTCATCATCATTGTACAATGCCCCTTTTTCATCCATACATAATGTTCAAAATATAATCCATACCATCATCGTGCCGTGACCCTCTTGATGGAAAAACCTCATCAAGATATGATCCAATCGTAAAATATCCCCCTTGACGGCAAAGCCTCGTCAAGGTGTCCCCATGCCTGTTCTCGGTCGCCCCGACGGAGCATGGACTCCGATTTCATTTCATCCTTCCCCTGCCATATCCCTCCCATGCCATGCATGAGATGTAAGTGCCATATGCCATGTAATGAATATAATAACAACCATGACATTTAAAATCCCATCAATCAAACATATGACTTGATTATCAAAAGTAGATCAAGTAAAGCCTCAATAAACACATCATAGCTTTAAAAAACCCATTTTAAACCAATTATATGCTTACCATAGTAAATCAAGTAAAAACCCCTACATACTACATAATTCAAAACCAATATTAAAACAACCCACAAATTTCCAAGATAATTCAAAGCAACCATCACTCAATCCATGGGTTACAAAAAGGTTAGAATCCTACCGAATACCGACTAGCATCTTTGTTTCATTTTCGTCCGATAGTCCGGCTACCGTCATGCGTACTGCCCGCGATATCCAATACCTTATTAAATTTCCAAATCAGTTCAAGTTTTAACCATTTCTAAGCCCATATAAAAAACCGGTCACTATTTAGGTTTTGTGGGTCCCATGTCATCTATTAAACCTTTTAATCCCATAAGTCTTAAAATTCGGCCACCCTAGGCTTTATTAATCACTTATAAGGTTATTACATTAGATCCCCTGAGTCCATGATCAATTTCCATGGAATTCTTGAATTTGGCCACTAATTACGGTTTTGCCACTACCTCATTTTCCATGATTAAACACTCGTTTATCCATGCATGATTTAATCCCTAATTGATCATAGACTTAGATCCCTAACTTAGGTCCATTAATGACCCATTGAACCATGTCATAACATCATTAAAATTAGCCTTTTTATTAATTTCACCATTATTCATTTAAACCCATCCATAACCCCATACTTAACCCTTTAAATGGTTCACCAACGGCCATGGGTTCAAAATACCTAATTCATCAACTCTTCCCATGGGATTTACGTCTTGTATTTAACTTCAATGAGTCCATTACCCATTCATTTCCTTTGGAGGCCACACACACACCATTCATCATCCAATTTAACCCACCAAACTGGATCACAATTGGGCCATGGGTTCGGCCATACACCATGGCCGAACCCATGGTGTCCTTTCCCCATTTTTTCTTGGATCTATTTACACCATTTAGATCCAAAATAAATCCTTCCTTGAGGTGGTTTAAATCACACTTTTAAACCACTACTCTTAGCCCCATTTGGATCGCTACATTTGTTCATTTGAAATCCTAACTCATTAACACATTAATCCATCTTTTCCATCCTTTAAAACCCTAATTATTTACATCAACTAGCTAATCACCCACCATGGGGTTCGGCCATGCTACATGGCCGAACCCTATGGCCCATGATTTCCTTCCAATAACCCAATTCCATTCTTAATTTCATAAATTACCCAATGCACATAATCCATTTATTTATTTTCTTACCCTAACCCTAATTTACCCATTTGGGGTTTCCTCCATCTTCCACCCTCTCATTTGATGGGTTTAACATCCATGGCATAAATTTATGTAACCCCCATTAAATTCTACAAAAATAAATCCCAAATCTTAAACCCTAAAAATCCAAAATTTCTTGTTTAAGAAATACTCACAATCCGTCGTCTCCTCCGACTTCCGCCGCTCCCGTCGGTTTCCTTAGCCTCCTCTCTCCTTCTTCTTGATCTTTGATAGGTCAAGATGCTTGATCAATGGTGACAACCCCCCAACCTTAGGATCGGCCAAGGTAGGGTTTGAATTGAGAGAGGGAAGAGGATGGAGATGGAAAAATGTCTCAAGATCTTTACCTTGAGATGGTGGTCCAACCTTTTCTTCCTCTCCTTGAGCTCTTCTCTTTTCTTTCTTTAATTTTCTTCTCCTCTTTTCCTTGCTAATGTGGGACGGCAATGGAAGAATGGGAGAGATGGAGAGAGTGAGTTGAGGGTAAAATGAAAAGGATAAGGTGTAAACCCATCTTTATCTCTTTGGTTATTTAACCTTCACTTTATATTAACTCTCTCCACCCACCGACAAGATATTTATCTTGCTTTATGGCTTATGACTCCACCCCCCTAGGTCCCAACGTGTTTTATTTTTTTGAGTTTGGGATGAGATGATTTGATTTTCACCTTTTGACCCTACTTTGACCACCTCATTTGGATAATTTTAATCATTTAATATTTAGATATTTTGGTTACTTTAATTCTCATTTACATAAATTACCTTATACATCCACCCATGGTTGACCAATTCAACCATGGTGGTCAGCCCCACCAAACCTTGGGTCCACACGCCACCTCACTTGGTGAGGTGGAGGTGGGTCCCACTTGGCCACATCACCTTGGTTTAATTCCAAATAACTTAGGTAATTTAAATTTCATTCCATTCATTCTAAATGAATCACCATTAGGCCCATGGCCCAATTACACTTTCATCTTACCCATTTACCTTAGAGCTTAACCATCTTGACCCATTGGGTCCCAAATGGGTATTTGACCCAATTTGACCATTCTTGACCCATTTAACCCTCATTGCCCCTTTAAATGAATTTAAATCAACTCCACAGTCCATTGGGCCATACTTGGACCTTTGTCCAAGTTTTGGCCCATTTACCATTTATTCCACCAATTTTCCAATTTTCATCATTAAAATAGATAATATTCACATATTCATTGATTTACAAATTCCGAGGCATTACAAAAAATGTATCATTGGGTTCGGCCACCTTGGTTGGCTGAACCCATGAAATTTATTTGGTTAGCTTGATGGTTTTGAAGTCTACAAACCATACAATACTATGGTGATTATTATATGTTTTAATGAGACACAAATTATATGTTAAAAGGTTTAAAATTATAGGCCATATGGTTCGGCCAATTGGGATGGCCGAACCCCATGAAATGATATGATAATTTTATGGTGATTTGTGATGGTTTTTGAGGGATAGAAACCATTCAACATTATGGGGTTTCTATGTGATTTAAATGGAGATATGGTTACTGTTTTGGGTCAACCATTGGATGGCTGAACCATGTAGTTATCATGGTTAAAGAGTAGAGCCTAAGTTATGAAAATAGGATGGAATCATTGAACCAAGGGAACCATTGGGTTCGGCCATGTGTATGGCCGAACCCCATGGACCATTTTATATGGATTTAAAGGATGAAAAGGACGGTGAGTTATATGGACTGTTTTGTTGAGTTAAAGGGTTGCAAACTTGAAGATCATGGAACAATATTAAGGGTTTAAAAAGGGTTCTAAGTGAACAAGACATGGGTCTGCCATTTCATGGCCGAACCATGGGGTTACTATGTGTAACACCCCGCCCTTTTCACTCTATTAATCAGAGTTTATTTTTTTTTTAATATAATAATCTAGTGATCGAGGCGGAGTGTCACGACGCGAGTTAAGTTCGGATCTCTAAATCCGATCCTTAACTGGCCAAGCCCATGTGCGTATGAACTAACTCCATAAAACTGATCCACACATGGTACTAATAGAATTGCGGAAAATACTTAAACCTAAACTAACTGATGGTTATAATAGATCCTATGACTATTCCAATTTTCCATTCTCAGATAGCAAAGTACATAATTTATTCTCCAAAATTACTATATAACCTTAGTCTACCATTCATTCCAAACCATCCAAATAAACCAAACCATAGTAGCTACTTAACTACATTATTACATGCCAACATCATCTAGCTATCAAATTACATTGTCCAAATAAATCAAATAACATGTTCATAAATAGTCCATTCAAAGTCCATTCAAATCATTCAAACCGCCCAAGCTTCTTTGCTTGGTCCCCTTCTCGATCCTCATTCGTTGTCTTTCCTGCGTCATCCACTAAGGGTAGAGATAGGGCGTTAGATCAACGCGCCCAGTAGTGTTTCCGAATAGGGCGACCACAAGGTTAGTATGAAACATGCAAATAATATAATAATACATGTGTGTCAAAATTCTATAAAAACATGCTATGTATGAAATGAACATGTAATGAGCCACCCATCACCATTCTACATAGCCTCCTCTTGACGGGATTCTCATCGTCAAGGTACCCCACAGTGGTCTTTCGGACCCCGACGGAGTGTGGCCTCCGGATTCCTCTTGATGGGATTCTCATCATCAAGGTACCCCACAGTGGTCTTTCGGACGCCCCGACGGAGTGTGGCCTCCGGTTACAACACCATCATCCCATACCATGCATGAGATGTCTATGTAAACATGACATTTGTAAATATAACATTTCATTCAAATAACTTATTTAAATAAACATAAAACAGCAAATAACATAGGTGGTTACAACAAGGTAGGAAACCTACTCTATGTTACTTTGTTTGACTCTTCCTTTGAACCGTCTTCCAATCACGGCTTGTACACCGTTCTAGATATCCAAATACCTTATGTAGATAGCAGCAAGTTAATCATTTGTCTACCTAATTTCCAGCAAAGCTTAATATTCCAAGAACCACTTGCTATGGCCGAACCTCACCCATTAAAATTTTGGTCACCCTTATTTATCTAAACCATTTTGATTAACCCAAAACTCCCAAATGAACCTTGGTAGGGTTCGGCCATACTCCATGGCCGAACGTCACCCACTTTGGATTTGATCTTCCTTTTCATTTGATCAATAACATCCCTATAAACACCTTATATTAAATAATATACCTTGGCAGGGTTCGGCCATGCAGGATGGCCGAACCATACCACTTTGGTTTAGCCCCCTTTTCAAGTCCTTTACTTTTTTTCATCCATATTTACATTATTACTTGTATTTACAGTTTTGCCACTAGACTAACCAATGCTTAATCTTTGCTTAATAATCAAAGTCCATATAACCAATCCACCGTAGTGGGGTTCGGCCATACAACAAGTAACACCCGCCCCTTTTCACGGTAAAATCAGAGTACATTTTTTTTTTTTTTAAATAAAAGTGACAAAGGGCGCGGACATCACGACGCGAATTAAGTTCCGAGCTTCTAAAGCCCGGCTTTAACTGGCCAACCCTACGCGTACGTGGAACTAAGTCCACGAGTACGGTTCACGCGCAGAAAGTAAGCTCACAGAACATAAAAATAAATGCGGATGATCATAGAACTATCCTACCAGTTTTTCAGATAGCAGGGAAGTAAGATCCATTTAATTACTAAAATGCCACTGGACTGCACCGTCCAAAATAAAATTTACAACATAGTAAGCCATCTAAGTTATTACATTTCCAACAAGCTAAATTATACAATTACACATCTCCAAAATGAAAATAATTCAACTTAAACAAAATAACTAGTCCGCCTTCCCAAGCTCCTAAGCTTGGCTTCCGTCTCGCCTTCCGGTCCGCCATCTCCTGCATTGTCAGTTAGGGTAGAAGTAGGGCGTTAGAGCAACGCGCCCAGTAGGACTCCGAGTAGGGCTAGCACATGGATTAGTAATAACACATACTGATAATAACCCAATGAAAATTGATAAACCACGTATAGTGAAAATATACGATGTATGCCATGCCCTGGGTGTCTATGTTATGAATCCCACCCATCATTCATGCCATATACTGTCATATCCCTCTTGACGGAAACACCTCGTCAAGACATGTCCAACCGTAAAATATTCCCCTTGACGGCAAAGCCTCGTCAAAGTGTCCCCATGCCTGTTCTCGGTCGCTCCGACGGAGCATGGACTCCGGTTTGTTTATTTCTTTCGGCCCATGCCATGCATGAGATGTAATGCATTATGCTATGTAATATTTATAACTCATAACCTTAAGATATCATACATAGCCTTAATTTATAATGCAACCTTAATCATAGTTCATAGCCATTAAATAAAATCCATCTTAAACATAGCATCCATAATTGTAAAAGCCCATAATAAGATAAATACTAAAATCAATAAAATATGACAAAAATACCATCGCACATCCATGGCTTACAAATAGGTAGGAATCCTACCGATTACCGATTCACGTCCTTTTTCCATATTCGTCCAACAATCCAGCTACTGACTCGAGTACCGCTCGCGCTATCCGACACCTTATTAAATTACCAAATTAGTCCATATTGTCCCATTTCCAAGCCCATAAATCATATTTTAGTGGTTTCTTCATTTTATCCAATAATTACCATTTGTGCCACTACCCCTTTACATAACCAATTACTCATTCATTCATGCCTATTTAAGCCCAAAATTGATCCACAACCTAGGTCCATTATTGATCCCTAACCATGTTACAAGATCATTAAAAAATCAACCCTTAACTTAGCCTCATTTCTATTGATTTAAATACATCATATTTCCAAATTTTAGCCCCTTAGCATTCTCATTTGTGAGACTAAAATGCATCAACCCCAAGCTTAGTTTAATCATTCACAAGGTCATCTTTATGCACCCATTTTCATGTCCAACACACATGGGGTTCGGCCATGTACCATGGCCGAACCCGCGGTTCTTCAATGTGGCTAATAATTACCACTTTGCCATTCTCTCTTCCATGTTTAATCATTCACCCATCCATGTATATTTTAAGTCTAAATTTTATCCATAACTTAAATCCATTAAAGATTCACTAACCATGACCCAACATGAAACAAAATCAGCCACCTAATTTGATCAAATTTTCCATCATCTGATCACAAACATGGAACCAACCTTAGCTCATACAATGACCTACAAAATGGGTCATGGGTTCGGCCACATACCATAGCCTAACCCATGATGTCTTGTTCGCCATTTTGCTTGGATCTTTTGACACATTTTAGATCTATCACAAGTCTTCCCATGAGAGGTTTACATCATGCATTTTAAATCACCATTCCATTGCATTTTTCATCCTACAACCATTTAAAACATTACTCCCATGCATTCATTAATCAAGAACCCACATTGCTTTCCATTCTTAAAACCCTAAGTAATTTAAACCAACCACCAATTCACCCACCATGGGGTTCGGCCATACTATATGGCCGAACCCTATGGCCCATGATTCTTATTTCCAAGTACCCAATTCCATGTTCAATTTAATCAATCACACAATGCACACAATATATTTCTCCAATTTCTTACCCTAACCCTAATTCACCCATTTAGGGTTTTCTCCATCTTCCACCCTTCCATTTAATGCATCTAAATTCCATAGTATAAAATCACCTATCCACCATTAATTTCACAAAAATAATTTCCATTTCTTAAACCCTAAAATCCAAAATTCTTTTATTTAAGAAATACTCACTATCCGACGTCTCCTCCGATTTCCGCCGCTCCCGTCGGTCTCCTTAGCCTCCTCTCTCCTTCCTCTTGATCTTGATAGGTCAAGACTCTTGATTAATGGTGGCAATACCCAACCCTAGAATCAGCCATGGTAGGGTTTGTGTGAGAGAGAGAGGGAAAAATCATGAGAGGAGAGATGCTAAACCCTAACCTTAGAGTGATTTCCCTCCAATTTCCACTTCTTTCTTCTCTCCTTCTCTTCTCTTCTCCTTAACTCTCTTCCTCTCCTTCCTTAGAGCATGGGACGGCAATGGAGAATAGGAGGGATGGAGTTTGTGAAGAAAAGATGAGAATGAGATAACCAATAAGACTTATCTCCATTTTTCACTTTAATTTAATGATCCCACCAACCTTAAGATATTTTATTTGCTTTATGGTGGTGGTTATCCAAACCACCACCCAAGCCCAACGTTTTTAACATTTTGAGGTGGGGTAGCTTGGTCTCCATTTGACCAATCTAACCCCATTTAGCCACCAACTTATTAATTTAAGTATTTAATTAATTTCGTAATTAACTTAGGTTAATTCATTTTTATTTAACCTAATTCCCATTATTCCACCCATGGTTGACCAAGTCAACCATGGTGGCCGGCCCCACCAATCATTGGCCCACACGCCACCTCACTTGATGAGGTGGGTCCCACTTGGCCATACCACCATTGTTTGATTCCAAATTACTTAGGGTGATTAAATTTCAATAAGCCCACTCTAAATGGATCACCATTGGGCCCATGGCCCAATTACATTTCCATCTAGCCCATTTACCTTAGAGCATAACCATCTTGACCCATTGGGTCCCAAATGGGTATTTGACCCCATTTGACCATTCTTGACCCATTTAAATAAATTTAAATCCAAACCATAGTCTATTGGGCCACACTTGGGCCTTTATCCAATTTTGGCCCATTTACCATTTACTCCACCAATTTTCTAACTTTCATCATTAAAATAAATAATATTCACATTTATATTAATTCCAAAATTCCGAGACCTTACAATACAATCCTCTTTTAAAATTTTCGTCTCGAAAATTCGAGCGAAGTAGAGGTTCAAAACATCTTACACAAAGAGTTCCGGATGAGAGGTTCTCATTTCGACCCAAGTTCCCAGGTGGTTTCTTCATTACCATGTCGTTCCCATACCACCTTGACGAACTGAATGGCACGGTTCCGCAGCACTCTTTGCTCGCTCCCGACTATTCTGACCGGCTTCTCCACATATGTCACATCGCTTTGTACATCGATGTCTTGAATATTCAATACATGTGAAGGATCAGGGTTGTACTTCCTCAACATAGACACATGGAATACATCATGTAATGATGATAACTGCGGAGGGAGCGCCAACTGATAAGCTACCCCCCCCCCCCCCCACCCTCTTCAAGATTCGAAACGGTCCCACAAATTTAGGTGACAGTTTCCCCTTCTTTCCAAATCTCATGTATCCCTTCCATGGTGAGACTTTCAAAAACACCAAGTCTCCCACCTCAAATTTGAGGAACCTTCTCCTCTTGTCGGCATAACTCTTCTGACGGCTCTATGCAGTGAGTAGATGCTGCCGTATCAATTTAATCTGCGTTGTATTTTCTGCAACCAACTCCAATCCAATAGCGCAGGCTCACCGGCTTCTGTCCAACACACCGGTGATCTACATGGCCTACCATATAAGGCCTCAAACAGAGCCATCTAGAGGCTTGCCTGGTAACTATTATTTAGGAAAACTCTACCAGTGGTAAATGATCTTCCCATCTGCCCTTGAAATCTAGCATGCATGCTCTCAACATATCCTCCAGTGTCTGTATCGTCCTCTCTGACTGTCCATCAGTCTGCGGGTGAAATGTCGTGCTAGTCAATACGTCGGTTCCCATAGCCGACTGTAGGCCCTGCCATACTCTGCCTGTGAATCGGCCATCTCTGTCGGACACAATAGTCCGAGGAATACCATGTAGTCTGATGATATCCCGGATGTACCGTCGACCCAATGTCTCTGACGAATCTGTCATCTTGATGGGAAGGAAATGCGCAGATTTAGTCAACCAGTCTACTACGACCCATATCGCATCGTTACCCTTTGATGACCTAGGCAACCCTTGATGACCTAGGCAACCCTGATACAAAATCCATAGATATGTGCTCCCATTTCCACTCCGGCACTGGTAAAGGTGCGAGTAAACTCGGTGGTTTCTGATGTTCCGCCTTAACTTACTAACAAGTTAGGCAACGAGCAACAAATTTTGCCACATCTCTCTTGAGTCCATGCCACCAATAGTGCCTCTTAAGATCATGATACATCTTAGTGCTGCCCGGATGGATAGAGAGTTTGGTTTGGAATGCTTCAATCAACAACTCTCTTCTGCAATTCTTAGGCACATAGGTCCTGCCTCGGAACATAAGACCCTGTCCTGGTCGTAATTCCCACTCCGGTACAACCTCACTGGTAGACATTTTAGCCCAAATCTCCTCCACTTCTGGATCGGTCCGTTGCTCCGTTCAATCTCGGAGACCATGTGGGATCGTATGATCAGATTATATATGGTTCCATGATTATTGAGGTAGAGTTTAAACTCTCTGATGGTATTCAGTACCTCCCATTCCGTCCTAATCATGCTAGCTACTATCGCATGAGACAAGCAGCTGAGGGCATCCGCCACCTTATTCGCCTTGCCGGGATGATATCGGAGTGCAAAATCATAATCTGCCAGATATTCCATCCATCGGCGTTGTCTCATATTGAGTTCCTTCTGATCAAAAAATATTTCAGACTCTTGTGGTCGGAAAACACCTCAAATTTCTCTCCATAGAGATAGTGTCTCCAGCTTTTGAGAGCGAAGACCACTGCTGCTAGCTCCAGATCATGTATGGGATAGTGGCGTTCATGGATTTTCAACTGTCTTGATCCGTATGCCACTGTCCGATTACTTTGACTGAGTGTACACCCCAGTCCCTCTCCTGAGGCATCACAGTACACCTCATAATTTCTGCCTATTTCCGGCAAAATCAGAATAGGAGCGGTTGTAAGTTTCTCCTTTAGCTCCTCAAATCTCCGGTTGCACAGATCCGACCACTCAAATTTGACTCCTTTTTGAGTGAGTCGGGTAAGTGGAGCTGCAATCTTGGAGAAGTCCATGATGAATTTCCTGTAGTAACCGGCCAATCCCAGAAAACTACAGATCTCGGTCACATTTTTCGGCACTTTCCACTCTTTCACTGCCGCTACCTTAGCCGGGTCCACGGCTATACCTTCCTTCGATATAACGTGTCCCAAGAAGTTAACCTTAGATAGCCAGAACTCACACTTGCTGGCTTTGGCATACAGCTGGTTCTTCCTCAAAGTGTCCAGGACTATTCGCAAGTGCTCGGCATGTTCCTCCTGACTTTTGGAATAGATCAGGATGTCATGAATGAATACAATCACAAACTGATCCAAATAAGGACAGAATATCCTATTCATCAGGTCCATGAACACAGCCGGTGCATTAGTAAGCCCAAACGGCATACTCATATAGACCATATCTCATTCTGAAGGCTGTCTTCTCTATGTCCTCCTCTCTAACCCGGATTTGATGGTATCCGAACATCAGATCCATCTTGGAAAAGTGAGAGGAACCCCTAAGTTGATCAAATAGGTCATCAATTCTGGGTAGGGGATATTTGTTCCTGACAGTCAACTGGTTCAATTTTCTATAGTACACACACATCCGCAGGGTACCATCTTTCTTTTTCACAAATAATACTAGGGCTCCCCATGCTGATGTGCTGTTCCGAATAAAACCCAATCTAAGCAGTTCATCAATCTGCTTCTTCAACTCTGTCATCTCAGCTGGTGCCATCCTATAATGTGGTAACGATACTAGAGCAGTGCTAGGATATAACTTGATCTCAAAGTTTATCTCCCTCTTGGGTGGCAAACCAGGGAGCTCTGTTGGAAATACCTGCATAATCTGCTACTACCACCGGAAGTTCAGCCCCTGGTGCAAGGTGGTTCAATTCTTCCTACAGTCTTCTAGGAATACCTTGTCTATCAGTGGGCACTATATACCGCTTTCCTTCGGGTGACCAAAATATCACTCTACGAAGATGGCAATCAATATGGGCCTGATACGTAGCCAACCAGACCATGCCAAATATAATATCGTACTCAGCCATATCGATTATTAAATAATTGAACTCGAATCTGAATCCAGTGAGTTCAGTGTTCAATGCCGTGCATATGAGCCCCAAAGATGTGTCTCCGACAGGGGATACAATAGTAAGTGAGGTGGATAGATTCTGTACTAATGTGCCCGTAGCAGATATGAATGCAGCAGATATAAATGAATGGGAAGCTCCAGAATCAAATAATGTAACTGCATAAGAACTACCAACTACAGCCATACCTTGAATCACCGAGCGGTCCACTACTACTGGAGAAGGTATAGCAAAAAGTCGTCCCGATCCCGTAGGGTTTGGCGCCCGTCTTGCCTGATTGTATGTTCTGCCCCCTCGCGGCTGAGCTGATCTAACTGGAGGGCGGGAAGAATCCCTAAAATTAGAGGGTTTGTTGAGATGTGGACACTCTCTCTTGAAGTGGCCCTGTTGGCCACAATGATAGCAAGTGTTCCCACCCTGAGGAACCTGGGTAACTGATGCTGACGGGGAGGGCTGATTGGGGCGAAAGCCCCCTGTAGATCCAGTAGAGGATGAGGGTCTGCTGAAACTCGGGCGGAACCTCTTGTTGGGTTGAAGTGCGCCCCGCCCACTCTGCCATCGGCGGTTGTCAGGCCGCACTATCTCATTCAATTCCCGCTCCACTATAGTGGCCCTGCCGACCACCCGTGCCAATGTAGGTTCCTTGAATACTGTCACCCTAGCCTTGATGCTCGGCCGAAGGCCCCGTTCAAACTTACGGGCCCTCCGGTGCTCAGTATCCACCATATAGAATGCGTAGACAGATAGACAAAGGAACTCCCGGTGATATTCTGCCACTATCATATTGCCTTGTACTAATGATATAAAAGCTTCAGTCTGGCTCTCCCTTTCTTCCTCCGGGAAATACTGCTCTAGAAAAGTGGCTGAGAACCATTCCCAAGTCATGGCAATTCTTTCCCTTTCCGGTACCAATGATTGCTGTTTTTCTACCACTTCCCACCAATTACCGGCATCCTCAATCAGTTGAGATGTTGCCAGTAAGATTCTGTCAGCCGGACTGGAAACCTAAAGCAGATTCAAGATCTGAGTGATCTTCTTTAACCAATGATCTGCTCCTACAGCCCCTTCTTTTCCTCTGAAATAGGGAGGGCGCTGTTGCTGAAAATCTTTGTCCATCTTCCGTTTACTGGTGTCACTAGTAGTCGCATTTCCGTCGCTAGTAGTTGCATTTCCGCTCAAATGTTGCTGAAGAGCAGCAGCGATTGCCGCTTGAACTACATCTTTTAGCTCGAGAGGTACACCTTGTATGTTTATATTATTTTGTCCCTCCTCCCGATGGGGTACCTCCTCTTCCTGGCGAGGTGGTGATACCTCTTTCTGGTTGCGACGAGTCCTTCTCTTCGGAGCCATTTCCTAGTCATCGAAAAACATTGACTTAGCTCCTTTACAAATTTGGGGAAAGAAATACTAACCAAACATACTTTGTTTCTCATTTTTGGGGAAAGTTACCAAATAAGCACACTTGATTTAGGGAAAACTTCCCAAGTATCTATGTTTTGTTCCATTTGATGAAATCGGGGAATTCTCTCCTATGTTCAATAAATCTATCATTATTCCGTCAAATATGGGGAAGACCTAGATTTGTTTTCTCATGTTGGGGAAATGTAACCCTACTTGCTATGTTTGATAATTCCGACTTGAATTGATTTTTCTTCCCTTGCTATCATCCCTTTCCGTAAAATGTTGTTCTCAGATTAAACACTTCAGTTTAAGTCAATCGAAGTAAATTAACCCGGCCCCCGTGCAGCGGACTCCGAAGAGTCGGTCAGTTGGGATTCTTAGCTGCCAGTGAGACAAGCAACCGTCTTAATCTTACTTCAAGAGATTCATTCTTCCGATATTCGCTCTGATACCAACTGTAACACCCGCCCCTTTTCACCGTAAAATTAGAGTACATTTTTTTTTTAAAAAAAAAATGAAAGTGACAAAGGGCGCGGACATCGCGACGAGTTAAGTTCCGAGCTTCTAAAGCCCGGCCCTTAACTGGCCCAACCTACGCGTGAGTGGAACTAAGTCCACGAGTACGGTTCACGCGCAGAAAGTAAGCTCATGGAACATAAAAATAAATGCGGATGATCATAGAACTATCCTACCAGTTTTTCAGATAGCAGGGAAGTAAGACCCATTTAATTACTAAAATGCCACTGGACTGCACCATCCAAAATAAAATATACAACATAGCAAGCCATCTAAGTTATTACATTTCCAACAAGCTAAATTATACAATTACACATTTCCAAAATGAAAATAATTCAACTTAAACAAAATAACTAGTCCGCCTTCCCAAGCTCCTAAGCTTGGCTTCCGTCTCGCCCTTCCGGTCCGCCATCTCCTGCATTGTCAGCTCGGGTAGAAGTAGGGCGTTAGAGCAACGCGCCGAGTAGGACTCCGAGTAGGGCTAGCACATGGATTAGTAATAACAGCATACTGACAATAACCCAATGAAAATTGATAAACCACGTATAGTGAAAATATACGATGTATGCCATGCCCTGGGTGTCTATGTTATGAATCCCACCCATCATTCCTGCCATATACTGTCATATCCCTCTTGACGGAAACACCTCGTCAAGATATGTCCAACCGCAAAATATCCCCCTTGACGGCAAAGCCTCGTCAAGGTGTCCTCATGCCTGTTCTCTGTCGCCCCGACCGAGCATGGACTCCGGTTTGTTTATTTTTTTCGCCCATGCCATGCATGAGATGTAATGCATTATGCTATGTAATATTTATAACTCATAACCTAAGATATCATACATAGCCTTAATTTATAATGCATAACCTTAATCATAGTTCATAGCCATTAAATAAAATCCATCTTAAACATAGCATCCATAATTGTAAAAGCCCATAATAAGATAAAATATGTCAAAAATACCATCACACATCCATGGCTTACAAATAGGTAGGAATCCTACCGATTACCGATTCTCGTCCTTTTTCCGTATTCGTCCGACAATCCGCTACCGACTCGCGTACCGCTCGCGCTATCCGACACCTTATTAAATTACCAAATTAGTCCATATTGTCCCATTTCCAAGCTCATAAATCATATTTTAGTGGTTTCTTCATTTTAGCCAATAATTACCATTTGTGCCACTACCCCTTTACATAACCAATTACTCATTCATTCATGCCTATTTAAGCCCAAAATTGATCCACAACCTAGGTCCATTATTGATCCCTAACCATGTTACAAGATCATTAAAAAATCAACCCTTAACTTAGCCTCATTTCTATTGATTTAAATACATCATATTTCCAAATTTTAGCCCCTTAGCATTCTCATTTGTGAGTATAAAATGCATCAACCCCAAGCTTAGTTTAATCATTCACAAGGTCATCTTTATGCTCCCATTTTCATGTCCAACACACATGGGGTTCGGCCATGTACCATGGCTGAACCCGCGGTTCTTCAATGTGGCTAATAATTACCACTTTGCCATTCTCTCTTCCATGTTTAATCATTCACCCATCCATATATATTTTAAGTCTAAATTTTATCCCTAACTTAAATCCATTAAAGATTCACTAACCATGACCCAACATAAAACAAAATTAGCCACCTAATTTGATCAAATTTTCCATCATCTGATCACAAACATGGAACCAACCTTAGCTCATACAATGACCTACAAAATGGGTCATGGGTTCGGCCACATACCATGGCCGAACCCATGATGTCTTGTTCGCCATTTTGCTTGGATCTTTTGACACATTTTAGATCTATCACAAGTCTTCCCATGAGAGGTTTACATCATGCTTTAAATCACCATTCCATTGCATTTTTCATCCTACAACCATTTAAAACATTACTCCCATGCATTCATTAATCAAGAACCCACATTGCTTCCATTCTTAAAACCCTAAGTAATTTAAACCAACCACCAATTCACCCACCATGGGGTTCGGCCATACTATATGGCCGAACCCTATGGCCCATGATTCTTATTTCCAAGTACCCAATTCCATGTTCAATTTAATCAATCACACAATGCACACAATATATTTCTCCAATTTCTTACCCTAACCCTAATTCACCCATTTAGGGTTTTCTCCATCTTCCACCCTTCCATTTAATGCATCTAAATTCCATAGTATAAAATCACCTATCCACCATTAATTTCACAAAAATAATTTTCATTTCTTAAACCCTAAAATCCAAAATTCTTTTATTTAAGAAATACTCACTATCCGACGTCTCCTCCGATTTCCGCCGCTCCCGTCGGTCTCCTTAGCCTCCTCTCTCCTTCCTCTTGATCTTTGATAGGTCAAGACTCTTGATTAATGGTGGCAATACCCAACCCTAGAATCAGCCATGGTAGGGTTTGTGTGAGAGAGAGAGAGGGAAAAATCATGAGAGGAGAGATGCTAAACCCTAACCTTAGAGTGATTTCCCTCCAATTTCCACTTCTTTCTTCTCTCCTTCTCTTCTTTTCTCCTTAACTCTCTTCCTCTCCTTCCTTAGAGCATGGGACGGCAATGGAGATTGGGAGGGATGGAGTTTGTGAAGAAAATATGAGAATGAGATAACCAATAAGACTTATCTCCATTTTTCACTTTAATTTAATGATCCCACCACCCTTAAGATATTTTATTTGCTTTATGGTGGTGGTTATCCAAACACCACCCAAGCCCAACGTTTTTAACATTTTGAGGTGGGGTAGCTTGGTCTCCATTTGACCAATCTAACCCCATTTAGCCACCAACTTATTAATTTAAGTATTTAATTAATTTCGTAATTAACTTAGGTTAATTCATTTTTATTTAACCTAATTCCCATTATTCCACCCATGGTTGACCAAGTCAACCATGGTGGCCGGCCCCACCAATCATTGGCCCACACGCCACCTCACTTGATGAGGTGGAGGTGGGTCCCACTTGGCCACACCACCATTGTTTAATTCCAAATTACTTAGGGTGATTAAATTTCAATAAGCCCACTCTAAATGGATCACCATTGGGCCCATGGCCCAATTACATTTCCATCTAGCCCATTTACCTTAGAGCGTAACCATCTTGACCCATTGGGTCCCAAATGGGTATTTGACCCCATTTGACCATTCTTGACCCATTTAAATAAATTTAAATCCAAACCATAGTCTATTGGGCCACACTTGGGCCTTTATCCAATTTTGGCCCATTTACCATTTACTCCACCAATTTTCTAACGTTCATCATTAAAATAATATTCACATTTATATTAATTCCAAAATTCCGAGACCTTAGACAACATGGCCGAACCTCACTACCTCAAACTTGGTCCTTTAGTCCTTTATACTTAAGATTAGTTACCAATGTATCCATGTAATTAACTAGCCCTTAATCTTCCATTATTTCCTTGATTCCAAAATTACTTACATCCATCAAAATCACTCCATGGGGTTCGGCCATACATATGGCCGAACCCTATGCCTCTTTATTTCCATCTCTTTACATACTAAAAATCCATTTATAATTTCTAAGCATATTCTTAACTCTAAACACCCATATAATGACCCATGGGGTTCGGCCGTACACATGGCCGAACCCTATGATTCTCTTGATGCAAAACTCCCAATACTTATACATAGTTCATTCATTGTAACTAGCCATAAAACAATAGGGTTCAACCATCCCATAGCCGACCCAAAACATTAGTCTTAGTCCCCTTTAAAACACCTAAAAAAACCTCCATCTTTATATGGTTTTTATCTCTCAAAAACCATACAATAATCAAATTACTTTCATGGGGTTCGGCCATCCAAAGTGGCCGAACTCTATGACCCATGATTTGAACCCTTTAACATACATCTTATGTCTATTTGAAACCTCTAAAAATGTCCATCATATTGCATGGTTTTTAACTTTCAAGAACCATCAACATAACCAAAATATTTTATGGTAGTGGCCGAACCCTATGATCCTCTTTTTATCCTTTTTATACCTCACCATCCAAGGTTTAAACCCTTGATGGATTCGGTCATAACATGGCCAAATCATGACATTCAAATCCATGATTTAAAACCCTTTTAAAATATCGGAAAAACCGTCCATGGTTATTTACTTTTCTTCATACAATTAGGTTAGCATGATCACCTTCTTTGATGGGGTTCGGCCATACCCATGGCCAAACCTCATCCACCACTTTTATCTTTGAAGGTTCTTACACTTATAACTTAGGGTTTGGCCATACAAAGACCAAACCATGATCCTTGATCATGATAATTAAGAAGTACTTACCAATCCACACTTTTCCAACTTTCCTTGGCTCCTTCTTGCTTCCTATCTTCCTTAGCCTCCCTTAGTCCTTAACTGATTGTGTGCTTGATCAATGATAAAAACACCAAAGGATGATTCGGCCAAGAGGTAGGTTTTGAGAGAGAGGGAGAGAGAAATGAATTCTATGGTTTCTTGAGATGAAAATCGGCCAAATGGTGTGGTTAATCCCTTTTGTTAAACAGCCCTCAAACCTCTCAATTACCCTCATTAATTCTTGATCTAACCAAGGAGTCTTTTGACACAAACCAAGGCATCCCTTGGCACTCCCAACGTTGGGTCTTGAGTTTCCATTATGAGGTGGAAACCCTCCAAGTTCCCAGTGCAAAACTTATCCCATTCCATTGAAGTCTATGCATGGAAAACTACTCCCCAGGTACCCAACGTGTGGGACTTGTCTTTGTGGTGTTTGGGAACAAGGCAACTCCTCACCTCCCAGTTGACTCACTTGAATTAATGGTCTCTTAGGTTTCCAATTTAACTCCCCAACTCATTAGCTCAACTCACCCCATTTAATACCACTCATTTAATGTACTTGAGTCAACTCCATTGTTTGATTCAATTCCAACTCACTTCAGCCCCAACTCAACATGATTTAACTCAACTCTTTTAGTTCACTTGATGGTCCATTCAGTCAACCTGGTCAACATGGTCAACTCGACCCATTGGGTCCCCTTGAACCTCTTGCCCCAATTAGGCGCCATGACCCATTTGAGTGACCATTGTCCATTTAAATGAGGTTTACCCTGTAACGCCCCGCCTTTTCTGAGAATCAGAGTGTAATTTTTTTTCTTTTAATAATAATAATATAATGACACCGGAAGAAGGCGGACGACGTCACGACGCAAGTTAAGTTCGGACTTCCAAAGTCTGACCCTTAACTGGCCACCCATGTGATCATGGACTAAACCCATGAAAACAATCCATACATGGAACTAATCAAGTCATGCGGAATAAAACTAGACCAATTGCGGAATTAAACTGAATAGATAGCAAGTACAAGTATCCCATTAAAACTAATTAATCCAAATGTCCATTATCAAACTATAAGTAAACCATAGCAAAGTTACTAGCTATTACATGTCCATAAATTGTAATTCATATGACAGTAAAATATAAATCCATCCCAACATCAAGCGCTTAAGCTTGGCTCCTCTCCTGGTCCTCAACCTTCTCTTTCCCTTTTTGATTCTTTAGGATCTTTCTCTGTGGTGCCATTTCTTCCTAATTCATGGAAACATTATTGACTTAATTTTCTTCGTAACATACATTAAATGCTATAAATCCTCATAGAATCATAAAAACTGCACATTCAATACATGGGACGGATCAGGATTATACTTCCTCAGCATCAACACGTGAAACACATCGTGTAGAGTTGCCAATTGTGAAGGAAGTGCTATCTGATAAGCCACATCCCCCACTCTTCTTATTCCAGAAACCTTCTTCTTTACAAACAGCACTGGGGTTCCCCACGACGAAGTGCTGTTTCGGAAAAAAAAAAAATTAGACTCTGAATCTCGGAAAGGGTGGGGCGTTACATACCCAATTGCACATAGCTTACCCATTTATTCTACATTGCACTCACATTCCATTCAGCCTAACCCAATTAGAATTGAGCTCATCCAAGGGTCAAACAAGTCTACCATGACCCGTTGGGTCCCAATTGGGTCCTTTGACCCAAATAAACACCTGGACCCAATTAGATGTACATTACCCATTTAATTTAATTTGATCCTTATAATATGTACATTGGGTCTTAATTTGAACAATGGTCCCACCATTTTCTCATCTACGATCATAACCTTTTAATTTACCATTCCAATGGCATTTTTGTAAATATTGATATCTTTGAAAAATCGGGGTGTTACAATATAACCTTCTTTTTAAAATTTTCGTCCCGAAAATTGAGCGAAGTAGGGTTCCAAAATAAATTACATAAACAATTCGGGGTGAGCTGTTCTCATCTCCTATTCAAGTTCCCAAGTGGCCTCTTCATTACCATGTCGATGTGACAAATTGAATCGCTCGGTTCCGTAACACCTTTTGTTATGTCTCACGTTATATCTTTTTCTCGTGAGCCATTTGTGATTTCAAGCAGATCAATCTACTCTGTTTCACTTTACATGCTCTCATGATATTTTCCATTAAATACATCTCCAAAATTAAGCATATCTCTATTTGCACATAAGTCACTATGCGACTACCACCTTTTGATCAAATCTCTTACGATGCTAATACCCGGCATCAGTCCAAACTACCATGGGAACCATCATCCATGGTTATATACATCCATCCCGGGTATCAATCTATCAGTGCGTATCGTCTATCCCTGGTTAATACTCATCCATGAATATAACCCTCCTATGTGTATAATCCATTCATGGAAGTAATTCATCCTTGAGCATCTCATCCACCAGTGGGTATCATCTATCCATGATTAATATCTTTCCATGAATATAACCCTCCTTCTGGGTATAATCCATTCATGGAAGTAATCAATCTTTGATTATAATTAATTCAAGCACATCTCAATAAAATCAAGTGACCTTGTCACCTACATCTCAGTGCCAAAATCCTCATAAATTCTTAAATTTGCATACTTTATATTTATATACAAAAAATCATTCATATTCAATCATAGTACAAGGGTTGGTAGGGTTAAAACAAACCCTTCAAAGAACAAAATGCACCCCGAACCCTTACAAATATCCCCTTTTCCTAATTTTTCTTACTACTTCTTAGCCTAATCCTCCGTAGGAGACCCTTGAATTACCGCATGTTCTACTGTCTCTAGAGGAGAAGTCAAAGTATTCAGTCGATCAGATTCTTGTGACTGAGCTGGTTGACCCGGACTAAGGAGAGAACCCCTGAGGTGAGGAGATCTTTTGTTCTGTGGACGCTCTCTTTTGAAATGGCCCTGCTGACCACATCGGAAACAGGAACAAGGAGATCTACCATTCTGTGAACAATCTCTTTTGAAATGGCCCTGCCGACCACATCGGAAACAGGAACTAGGAGATCTACCATTCTGTGGACAATCTCTTTTGTAATGGCCCTGCCGACCACATTGGAAACAGGAACTTCCAGTGGAACCAGTACAGGTTGAAGATCTCCATAAGTAAGATCTTAATCTTTTGCGAGAGCAAAAAGTATTTCCCCCACCCCGACCTTTTCGGTCTTGTGTTTTATTGGGGTTTGTGTCTCCATTTCCACTCACGAGTTGTTGTAGAACGGAAGTGACCACCGCCTGTACTAGGTTCCGTAATTCAGGAGCTACTTTAGAAATGTTTGCACTATCCTGACCCCCTCCGTTATGTCCTTCTTCCTTTTGTTGGTGCTGTTGCATTTGTTCTTCCTTTGGAGGCATTTCCTAAGTCATGGAAACATCGGTTGGCTTAGCTTCTGTGTAAAGTTTTGTGTTCTTCATAGTTTAGGGAAATTGCCAAATAAGCACTCTTTGTATTTCTTTATTTTGGGGGAAACTTTCTAAGTATCAAGTATCCTTTCTCAATTTGGCGAAATCCTGATGTTCTCCTGTTCTTAAAAAAAAACCTACCAAAATATCATGTATCACTTCTCAATTTGGGGATATTGGGGAAGTATATCCTATTTTGCTTTGTTTGATATATCCACTTATGATGACTGTACTTGCTTAGCTATCTTTCATTGTTGTTTTCAGATTGATTGTTCAGTCAGAATCTATTGAAGTAAATTAATCCGGCCCCCAGGCAGCGGACTTCGAAGAGTCGGTCAGTTGGGATTCTTATCTGTCAGTGAGACATGAAACCGTCTTAATCTTACTTCGAAGATTCAACTTCCCATTTTGCTCTGATACCAACTGTAACGCCCCGCCCTTTTCCAACCTTCCGAAAATCAGAGTCTATTTTTTTTTAATATTAATGTGGAAGAGAGCGGGGAACGTCACGGCACGAGCTAAGTCCGGACTTCCACGTCTGACCCTTAACTGGCCACCCATGTGTGCAGGGACTAAGCCCATGAAAACCAATCTACACATGGAACTAAGTAAAACTTGTGGAATATACATAACTGAATTGCGGAATAAGCTGTTTAGATAACAAGTACAAGTCATAATTACTTTAAACTAAACATTCATTCAAACTAAATCAAACCATAGCAATATTCTAAGTTATTACATATCCTTGCAAGCATAAACAAAATATCCATATATAAATTCCATTCAGACACCCAAGCTCCTATGCTTGGCTTCCTTCACGATCCTCGGCCTTTCCCTTTCCTTTTCCTGCGTCATCCACTAGGGTAGAAGTATGGCGTTAGACAACGTGCCTAGTAGGTATTCCGATTAGGCTAACACATGGGTTAGTATATAAAAACCAGATATAATATACCATATCATACTTATAAAACATCGTATCCAAAGTCATGTATGATAACAGAGGTCCAATCATACAGATAAAAACCAGTAAACTTGCATGATAATAAAAATCATATCATGCCAAATCAATGCCATGCCATGCTAGCATATGTCTTATGCAATGAGTCCCACCCATCACATACATATAATCCTTGATAGTATTCTCATCTTGGTATTCTTCTCATCAAATTACTCCTCATGACTTACGGACGCCCCGACGGAGCGTGGGTCTCCGGTTAAAGTATCCTCCTAGTGGGATTCTCACCACTAAGGAGGCCCCACAGTTGCATCAACGGACATTCCGACGGAGTGTGGGCACCGGTTGCATAACATCCCCCCCCCCCCCCCCCCCCCCCCCCCCCATGCCATGCATGAGATGCAAATGCCAACATGCTACAAAATATTACAAAACATAGCATGAAAATCCCATAATTGCAACATGTGGTTTGATACCAAAATAACTTATCAAAAATGAAATAAAATCATCAAAAGTACATAATACATATCCATGGTTTCAATGATGTAGGAATCCTACCAAAAGACCGCTCAAGTGTCCTTTGCTTCTTAATCCGTCACCCGTTCACGAGTTGTGCACCGTTCAAGTCCCGTTACCTTGTTTATATAACAGCAAGTCAATCACATATCCTTTTGATTTCTAATTAAGTTTAAATCCCATAAATTATCTTGTGGGGTTCCGCCATACCCATGGCCGAACATCACCCACTTTGGATTTGATCTTCCATTTCATTTGATCAATACCATCCCTATAAACACCTTATATTAAATAATATACCTTGGTAGGGTTCGGCCATACAGCATGGCCGAACCATACCACTTTGGTTTGAGCCCCTTTTTCAAGCCCTTTACTCTTTTTCATCCATATTTACATTATTACTTATATTTACAGTTTTGCCACTAAACTAACCAATGCTTAATCTTTGCTTAATAATCAAAGTCCATATAACCAATCCACCGTAGTGGGGTTCCGCCATACAACATGGCCGAACCTCACTACCTCAAACTTGGTCCTTTAGTCCTTTATACTTAAGATTAGTTACCAATGTATCCATGTAATTAACTAGCCCTTAATCTTCCATTATTTCCTTGATTCCAAAATTACTTACATCCATCAAAATCACTCCATGGGGTTCGGCCATACATATGGCCGAACCCTATGGCTCTTTATTTCCATCTCCTTACATACTAAAATCCATTTACAATTTCTAAGCATATTTTTAACTCTAAACACCCATATAATGACCCATGGGGTTCGGCCATACACATGGCCAAACCCTATGGTTCTCTTGATGCAAAACTCCCAATACTTATACATAGTTCATTCATTGTAACTTAGCCATAAAACAATAGGGTTCAGCCATCCCATAGCCGACCCAAAACATTAGTCTTAGTCCCCTTTAGAACACCTAAAAAAACCTCCATCTTTGTATGGTTTTTATCTCTCAAAAACCATACAATAATCAAATTACTTTCATGGGGTTCGGCCATCCAAAGTGGCCGAACCCTATGACCCATGATTTGAACCCTTTAACATACATCTTATGTCTATTTGAAACCTCTAAAAATGTCCATCATATTGCATGGTTTTTAACTTTCAAGAACCATCAGCATAACCAAATTATTCCATGGGGTTCGGCCATCCAAAGTGGCCGAACCCTATGATCCTCTTTTTATCCTTATTATACCTCACCATCCAAGGTTTAAGCCCTTGATGGATTCGGTCATAACATGGCCAAATCATAACATCCAAATCCATGATTTAAAACCCTTTTAAAATATCGGAAAAACCCTCCATGGTTTTTTACTTTTATTCACACAATTAGGTTAGCATGATCACCTTCTTTGATGGGGTTCGGCCATACCCATGGCCGAACCTCATCTACCACGTTTATCTTTGAAGGTTCTTACACTTATAACTTAGGGTTTGGCCATACAAAGACCAAACCATGATCCTTGATCATGATAATTAAGAAGTACTTACCAATCCACACTCTTCCAACTTTCCTTGGTTCCTTCTTGCTTCCTATCTTCCTTAGCCTCCCTTAGTCCTTAGTTGATTGTGTGCTTGATCAATGGTAAAAACACCAAAGGATGATTCGGCCATGAGGTAGGTCTTGAGAGAGAGGGAGAGAGAGATGAATTCTATGGTTTCTTGAGATGAAAATCGGCCAAAGGGTGTGGTTAATCCCTTTTGTTAAACAACCCTCAAACCTCTCAATTACCCTCATTAATTCTTGATCTAACCAAGGAGTCTTTTGACACAAACCAAGGCATCCCTTGGCACTCCCAACGTTGGGTCTTGTGTTTCCATTATGAGATGGAAACCCTCCAAGTTCCCAATTCAAAACTTATCCCATTCCATTGAAGTCTATGCATGGAAAACTACTCCCCAAGTACCCAACGTGTGGGACTTGTCTTTGTGGTGTTTGGGATCAAGGCAACTCATCACCTCCCACTTGACTCACTTGAATTAATGGTATCTTAGGTTTCCAATTTAACTCACCCAACTCATTAGCTCAACTCACCCCATTTAATACCACTCATTTAATGTACTTGAGTCAACTCCATTGTTTGATTCAATTCCAACTCACTTCAGCCCCAACTCAACATGTTTTAACTCAACTCTTTTAGTTCACTTGATGGTCCACTCGGTCAACCTGGTCAACATGGTCAACTCGATCCATTGGGTCCCCTTTGAACCTCTTGCCCCAATTAGGCGCCATGACCCATTTGAGTGACCATTGTCCATTTAAATGAGGTTTACCCAATTGCACATAGCTTACCCATTTATCCTACATTGCACTCACATTCCATTCAGCCTAACCCAATTAGAATTGAGCTCATCTAAGGGTCAAACAAGTCTACCACGACCCATTGGGTCCCAATTGGGTCCTTTAACCCAAATAACCACCTGGACCCAATTAGATGTACATTACCCATTTAATTTAATTTGATCCTTATAATATGTACATTGGGTCTTAATTTGAACAACGGGCCCCACCATTTTCTCATCTGCGATAATAACCTTTTAATTTACCATTCCAATGGCATTTTTGTAAATATTGATATCTTTGAAAAGTTGGGGTGTTACACGAATGGTATTCAACATCTCCCATTCTGTCCTAATCAAACATGCCACTGATGCATGTGATATGTAGCTGAGTGCATTCGCCACCTTGTTTGCCTCACCCGGTTGATATCGGAGCGTAAATTCATAATCCGCCAAATATTCTATCCATCTGCGCTACCTCAAGTTGAGTTCTTTCTAACCAAACAAGTATTTCAAATTCTTATGATCAGTAAATACTTGAAATTTCTCGCCATAGAGATAATGACTCCAGCTTTTAAGAGCAAAGACTACTGCGGCTAGTTCAAGATCATGCGTAGGATAAAGGCATTCATGTATTTTCAACTGTCTTGAACCATAAGCCACCACACAATTACTCTGACTGAGTGTACACCCCAGTCCTTGTCCTGAAGCATCACAATATACCTCGTAACACTTGCCACTTACCGACAAAACTAAAATAGGGGCAATGGTATGTCTCGTCTTCAGCTCTTCAAATCTTGGTCGCACAATTTTGACCATTCATATTTGACCCCTTTTTGAGTGAGTCGAGTTAATGGAGATGCTATCTTGGAGAAATCCCTAATAAATCTCCTGTAGTAACCAACCAAACCCAAGAAACTACGGATTTCGATTACATTCTTTGGCACTTTCCAATCTCTTACTGCCGCCACCTTCGCTGGATCAACGGCTATACCTTCTTCGGATATAACATGCCCCAAGAAATTCACTTTGGATAGCCAGAATTCACATTTACTAGCCTTGGCATACAACTTGTTCTTTCTTAAGGTGTCCAGGACTATTCTCAGGTGCTCAGCATGGTCTTCCTTACTTTTAGAATAGATCAGGATATCATCAATAAACACAATAACGAACTGATCTAGATACGGACGGAAAATCCTGTTCATTAAATCCATGAACACAGCCGGTGCATTGGTAAGTCCGAACGGCATGACTACAAACTCATATAGTCCATACCACGTCCTGAAGGTTCTCTTCTCTATATCTTCCTCCTTAACCTGGATTTGATGGTATTCGGACATCAAATTAATCTTCGAAAAGTGGTTAGAACCCCTCAATTGATCGAATAAATCATCGATCCTGGGTAAAGGGTACTTGTTCCAGACCGTTAGCTGATTCAACTTCCGATAATCCACACACATTCTGAGTGAACCGTCCTTTTTCTTTACAAACAATACTGGAGCTCCCCATGACGATGTGCTGTTTCGGATGCAGCTCAACCTGAGCAGTTCATCAATTTGTTTCTTTAGCTCAGACATCTCTGCTGGCGCCATCCGATAATGTGGTAAAGACACTGGTGAAGTACCAGGGTACAACTTGATTTCAAAGTTGATCTCCCTCATAGGCGGCAAGCCAGGGAGTTCTTTTGGAAAAACATTCGCAACTTCTTTTACAATTGCCGGAAGTTCAGTAATTGGTGCCTTGTTTATGATGATATTATTCAATACCAAATGGTTCAACCCTTCTTGCAGTCTACTCTGCTTGTCTGTACGAACTACATATTGCTTTCCCTCGGGTGACCAAAATGTCACTCTTCAGTGATAACAATCAATGTTGGCCTGGAATTTAGCCAACCAGTCCATGCCGAAGATTATATCATACTCAGACATGTCGAGTACAAGGTAATTGAACTCAAATCTGAGTCCAGGGAGTTCAGTGTTTGTAACACCCCAATTTCTCAATGAAGTGGAAAATTACCAAAATGCCCCTGAGTTATTAAATTAATTATTTTGTGATGTTAAGTAAGGAAATAGTGGGGTCCATTGCTCAAATTAAAATCATATGAGCACATTATGAATGTTAAGTTCGAGTGGTTGGGTAATTTTCATCATTCGGGTCAAAAATGGCTAAATGGGTCAAAGGGCCCAAATGGGACCCATCGGGTCAAAATGGATGATTTGACCATTTGTGAATTTAAATTAAAGGGGGTTAAGCCTAGTTGATTGTAAATCAAGTGGAGAAGAAATGGGTAGGCTTGATCCATATGTGAAAACCATTTACAAATGACCAAAATACCATAATTGGGTCATGGAGTCAAAAATGGGTCAAGGAGCTAAAAGTGGACCCAACGGGTCGAGTTGACTATTGTTGACCGTGTGAACCCTCAAGGGAGCTCAAACACGAGTCAAATCAGTTGAGTGGGACTGAGGTGAGTTGGAATTAAATCAAAAGGTGAGTTAACTCATGTGCATTAAATGAAATGCATTAAATGTGATGAGTTGGGTTGGAATAAAAATACCTTGAGTTGGGTTAGTCAAAATGGAAACTCAAGGGGCTGTAAATTCAGTGAGTCCAAGGGGAATTGGAAGAGTTTAGCTGGTCTCAAACCAACCAAAACAAGTCCCACACGTTGGGGACTTGTTTTGGTGAGTTCCATGGTAAATATTAAATATAAGTGCATGGGTTTGAGGTGGGTTGTTTGGGGATTTGAATGGCTGCATGGGTAGCTGCCAAGGGGTGCCTTGGATGGCACCCAATGCCCACCATTTTAAGCAAGAAGTTATGAGGGAATTGAGAGGTTTTGGGGGCTGAATTACAAAAACAATAAACACCCATGGTTGGCCGTTTTTGTCAAAGGAAACCCAAGTGTTCCCATCTCTTTCTCCCTCTCTTCAATCGGTGTTCTTGGCTGGAACAGCAGAGGCTTTTGGTACCAAATATTCAAGCATACAACCAGCAAGGAGTTAAGGAAACAAGGATTAAAAGTCAAGAGCAAAAGGCAAAGGAAAGTGGTAAGTTTTTTCCCATTGATTTATGTTTAATAAAATGGGTAAAATAAGACATGATTCGGCCATGTGAGGGTCAAATCTGTCAAAGGGTTAAAGTATGATTTTCTTATGCCCAATTAGATGGAAAACATGGACATAGGGTTCGGCCACTTTGGATGGCCGAACCCCATGAAATATTATGGTTAATGTTGATGGTTTTGTAAGATTTAAACCATGCAAGTATAGGACTGATTTTGGAGGTTTAAGTTGCATGCTTTGGAAAGATTGGAAGCATGGATTTGCATGTCATAATTTGGCCATGCTATGGCCGAATTTGACATGGGTCTAAACCATGGAAGATAGTGTCAAAGAGGAGTGGAAGTGGACCATTGGGTTCGGCCACTTTGGGTGGCCGAACCCCATGGAAAAAAAGGGTTGATTAATGTGTATGGTTTTTGAAATTTAAAACCATCCAAGTTTGGACTGTTTTTACATATTTTATTAAGATTTAAATTACATGTTTTAAAGAGGGTTAAAACATGGGTTTGGATGTCAGAAAAGGCTGAAGATATGTGGTCTAATCAGTGGAGTAAAATTGGAAAATATGGACCATGGGGATCGGCCATCTTGGATGGCCGAATCCCATGATATGGTGTTGGTTTTTGGATGGTTTCTTTTAAAGTAAAACCTGATGTTAATACGCTGTTAATTACATGGTGAGTGGAGGATTAAAAACAGTAAGAATAACTATTGGGTTCGGCCACCATGGAGGGCCGAACCCCATGTAAAAGAATGTTGGTTTCATATTGGAAAAACATGTAAACCATAGACTTTTATGGACTGTTTTGGATGATTTCTTTAAGAGTTAAAACCTGATATTAATATACTGTTTATACATGTTTATCTGAGGTTTAAAAACAGTAAACATAGCCATTGGGTTCGGCCACCATGGAGGGCCGAACCCCATGTAAAAGAGGGTTGGTTTTCATGTTGGAAAACATGGAAACCATAGACCTTTGTGGACTGTTTTTGGGAGGTTTTTATGTAATAAGGTTACTGATTTTGGGTTGGCCATGGGTTGGCTAAACCATGGGTTTAACATGGCTAAGGGGGTAAAACCAGTTAGTATTTAAATAAAGGACATTATTGAGCAAAGGAACCATAAGGGTTCGGCCATGAGTATGGCCGAACCCCATGGACTGTTTTCATGGGCCATTTTATGGATGTTGGTGTGATTAAAAATGGAATTATAGTTGTTGTTTTGGTCGGCCAAAACATGGCTGAACCATGTTAAGGTTGTGGGAAAGTTGTAAAGTTTAGTCAAGGTATGGGTAGCAATTGCATGTTTGTAAATAAACGTCACAACCATGAGTTGGTATTTGTGGACTTAGACTCAAAAAAATGGGAATCAAATAAAGTAAGGGATTAAAAGTTGGTCCATGATTTATGTGAATAAGGTGAAAGATATCTGTGACGGTGCACGACTGCGAGTGGTGACCGGATAAAGCCCAAGAAAGAACAGACACTGAAGTGATCCTTCAGTAGGTTTCCTACCTACTTGTAACCACGGTTTTTACCCAGTTTTTCTTATGATACTCTTGTTTTAATATATGTGTTTCAAATGATATATTATGCATTAACAAATGGCATACAGGCATTGGCATCTCATGCATAGACATGGGATTATGAGTGAGGTCCTACAGTGTTTCAAGTTATAAGTTACGTCCTGCCTCGGTGGTGCAAGTCACACCAGGAGGAGTAACATGATGATCATAGTCACATTGGTCTCCTTAGGCGATGAGAGTCCCGCCAGGAGGACTAATACGTGATATGAATCAGTTAATGATGAAGAGATGGAAGTTGTATTGTATTTTACCTTGACGGTGCAAGGCACGTCAAGTGATGGCTATGAATGTACATGATGGGGGTTGCTCATTGCATGTGCATATTTCATAGCATTGTTTTACCTGTTTTTAATGATCATGTACATTCATAGCCATCACTTGACGTGCCTACTAGGCACATTGCTCATTGCATGTGCTAACATGTGGTAGCCCTGATTCGGGAACCTACTAGGCGCGTTGATCTAACGCCCTAATTCTATCCTCAAAGGAGATTGCAGGTACAAGCAAAGGGAAAGGAAAGGTCGTTGATCGGGAGGGGAGCCAAGCCTAAGTGTTTGAATGAAGAACTGAACTACTTTATATTACTGTCTTTTGAATACTTTTGTGGGACATGTAATAATTCACTACTTGCTATGGTTTGATTAGGTTGATAACATTTGAAATGGTTGATCCATGATAAATAATGTTTAGGATTGTTACTTGCTATCTCGTCTTTCTTTTCGGCAATTAATCTAGATTATTCCTCATGTTGATGTTAGATCCATGTGTGATTCACTATCATGGTCTATTCCATGTACGCATGGGTGGCCAGTTAAGATTCAGACTTGGGTAGTCTGAATTTAACTCTCGTCGTGACGTCGCCGCTCTCTTTCGATGTTTTATTATTACTTTTAAAAAAAAAATTAGACTCTGAAATTCTCGAAAACGGCGGGGTGTTACAGTGTTAACTGCCGTGCATATAAGTCCCAACGCCAAGTCTCCGACAGAGGATACAATTGTGAGTGTTGAAGACAGTTTTTGAACTAAGGTACAGGTAGCAGTTATAAATGATGCAGCTATAAAGGAGTGTAAGCTCCAGAAACAAATAGTGCATAGGCATAGGAACTACTAACTACATCCATACCTTGAATTACTAAATGATCCTCATCCGCTGGAGGTGCTAGAGTAAACAATCGTCCAGATCCAGTAGGGTTAGGCGCCCGTCTCGCCTGATTATACGTCATGCCTCCCCGGGAGTTAATTGGTTTGGCTGGTGGACGAAATGATCCCCTGGAGTAAGAAAGCTTGTTGAGCTTTGGGCAATCCTTCTTGAAGTGACCCGGCTGATCACAGTGGAAGCAGTTACTCACTCCTCTGGAAGCCTGAATGACCGATACAGAATGGGAGGGCTGGTTGGGACGAAAACCCCCTGTGGACCCCATTGATGGTGAGGGTCTACTGAAGTTTCGTCGAGACTTCTTATTGGGCTGATATGTGCCCCTCCCACTCTGAGTTCGGCGGTTATCAAATCGCGCATACTCAGCCAACTCCTGCTCAACTATGGTGGCCCTGCTGACCACTTCTGCCAGCATGGCTGCTTTGAATACTGTCATTTTGGCCCTAATGTTTGGCCGTAGACCACGCTCAAACTTACGAGCCTTCCGGTACTCTGTATCCACTATGTAAAATGCATAACATGACAGACTGAGGAATTCCCGGTGATACTCTGCTACTATCATGGAGCCTTGCACCAAGGATAAGAAGGCTTGAATCTGCCATTCCTTCTCCTCCTCAGGAAAATACTGATCTTGAAAGGTTGCTGAGAACCATTTCCACGTCATTGTAGCCCTTTCCCTCTCCGGCACCAGTGCTTGCTGTTTCTCCAGTACTTCCCACCACTTACCAGCATCATCTATCAATTGTGATGTGGCCAGTAAGATCTTATAGGCATGACTCTTGATATTCAGTAGAGTTAGGATTTGGGAAATTTTCTTTATCCAGTTTTCCACTCCAATAAGCCCTTCTCTCCCTTAAAGTAAAGAGGGCGCTGTTGCTGAAAGTCCCTGACCATGTTCCGGTCATTGGCATCACTTGTGCTTCCACTTCCGTTCAGATGCTGCTGGAGAACAGAAGTAACTACCACTTGAACCAGCTTTGTAGTTCATGAGGCACTACTGGTGTACTCACACTGCTGTTGTTGTTCCCCTCTTCCTCCCGTTCATCATAGTGAGAGCGTCGCTCTTCCTCTTCCCGCTGTGAACGTCGTTCATCTTCTTCATTTCACGATTTTTCATGATGAGATTGCCCCTTCTCATGTACAGATTTTTCCCTCTCTTCTTCATGTACAACTTTCTCCTTCTTATGTTGAGATTTTTCTATCTCTTCATGTTGAATGAGTAGTTTCTCTTTTTTCCTTCCCTTCCTTGTTTTGTTGGATCTTTCTTTTTGAAGCCATTTTCTTTCCTAAGTCATGAAAACATTATGAACTTAGTTTCTTTGTAACATACACTCAATGCCAAAAGTCCTCATAACTCATAAATTTGCATACTTTATATATATATATATTCAAATTCCATCATAGTACAAGGGTTGGTAGGGTTAAAACAAACCCTTCAAATAACAAAATGCACCCACAACCCTTACAAAATATCCCCTATTTCCTATCTTTTCTTACTACTTCTTAGCCTAGTCCTCCGTAGAAGACCCTACATCATCAGCAAACATAAAAAAACTATCAGGGCACGTCATCGACATGTGTCCCAATACTCCACACGTCAAGCAGGGTATTATCCCCGGTCCTCCAATGTAAAGACAGTTAGTCCTTTCTTTCCCATGCCCATGAAGGCCACAAACCGGGCAAACAACTTCAAGAGGGTGGGGGCAGTATGTACAGTTGTGCCTATCCTGATTGCACAACTCGCACATATAATCGGGCTCTATCTCCCCCACAGACTCTCTTATCATTGGGATATCTTCCATATGCTCTTCTGGAAAAAATGCTAGATTCACTTCAACCTCCTCGGGAAAACCCTCTTGATTGTCCATGTTAACTTCCATGCTGGAGTTGTTGGAAGAAGACACCAGATCTATTGGATTGCTAGGGGTTCCTCTGTCCCACAACTCTGTACACTCAACGTTACTCGACATATCTGTATCATAACAATAGAACACATGAATAACAACAGCAGTTCCATTCAAACTAATCTTTGTTTTGGGGGATTTCTTATGTATAATACAATGTATGTTAGTTGGGGAAATTGCCAAATCATCACTCTATGTTTTGCTTTGTTTCTGGGGAAAATCTCTAAATTCCTGTTATTTGTTTCTCAATGTGGGGATATCGGGGAAGTGTATCCTACTTTGTTATGTTTGATATATCCACTTATGATGACTGTACTTTACTTTGCTATCTTTCATTGTTGTTCTCAGATTGATTGTTCAGTCTGAGTCTATCGAAGTGAATTAATCCGGCCCCCAGTTAGCGGACTCCGAAGAATCGGCCAGTTGGATTCTTATCTGTCAGTGAGACATGAAACTGTCTTAATCTTACTTCGATGATTCAAATTCCCGTTTCGTTCTGATACCAACTGTAACGCCCCACCCTTTTCCATCCTTCCGAAAATCAGAGTCTAATTTTTTTCTTAAAAGTTAAAGTGGAAGAGAGCGGGGAACGTCACGACGCGAGCTAAGTTCGGACTTCCAAAGTCCGACCCTTAACTGGCCAAACCTATGTGTGCATGGACCAAGCCCGTGAAAATCAAACCACACATAGAACTAAATAAAACTTGCGGAATAAATCAAATATGCAGAATGACAATAGGATAACAATCCTATTCCAAATGAGATAGCAAAGTACAAGTCCTATCCAAAATAACTTAAATCAAATATCCAACTCAAACAAACCAAACCATAGCAAATCCAAATCAAACCATAGCAGTATTACTAAGTTATTACATGTCCATATAAAAGTATTCAAATGTCAATAAGTAATTCCATTCCATATCCAACTCCTATGCTTGGCTTCCCTCACGATCCTCGACCTTTCCTTTTCCCTTTCCTGCGTCATCCACTAAGGATAAAAATAGGGCGTTAGATCAACGCGCCCAGTAGGTCTTCCAATTAGGGTTACCACAAGGTTAGTATAAAAACATGCATATAACATATAATACATGATCATCAAATACTTACGAAACAATGCTATGTATGTATGAAAATGTAATGAGTCCCACCCATCACAAATATACATAGCCATCACTTGACGGGACTCTCATCGTCAAGGTAATCCACAGTGTTCTTTCGTTTCCTCTTGATGGGACTCTCATCATCAATGTATTCCTCCTGGTAGGACTCTCATCATCTAAGGAGGCCCCACAGTTGCATCACGGACATTCCGACGGAGTGTGGGCTCCGGATTTCATATTCACCACCCCATGCCATGCATGAGATGTCAATGAGTACATGCCAGTTGTAAATAAGTCTTAACATTCAAATCTCATTTGAAACATAATACTTTAACAAATTTCTCACATAAATCAAGATAAAACATCAATATAATTGTGGTTAAAATGAGGTAGGAAGCCTACTGAAATTTCACTTAAGTTGTCCTTTCTTCTCAATCTGTCACCCGTTCACGACTCGTGGACTGTTAAAGGAGTCCTGATACCTTGTTTATATAACAACAAGTCAAGATACTAATCATTTAATTTCCATTTAAATCTAAATCCCAAAAACCACCATGTGGGGTTCGGCCATACCCCATGGCCGAACCTCACCCACTTTGAATTTGTCATTTCTTTTTATTTAATCACATTAAACCACCTTACACTTCAAACACACTTTGGTAGGGTTCGGCCATACAACATGGCCGAACCTTACCACTTTGATTTTGGACCCCTCTTTTCAAGTCCTTTGATCAATTCATTTATATTTACAATTTGACTTGAAGTTACTGTTTTGCCATTGGTCTAACCAATGTTTAATTTTGCTAACCACCATCATCCAAAACAAATCCATCTTAGTGGGGTTCGGCCATACAACATGGCCGAACCTCACTATCTCAAACTTGGTCCTTTAATCCTTCATACTTAAGCCTAGTTACCAATCTATTCATGTAATTCACTAGCCCTCAATCTTCCATCATTTTCTTGGTTCCAAAATTACTTAAATCCATCAAAATCACTCCATGGGGTTCGGCCATACATATGGCTGAACCCTATGGTTCTTTATTTCCATCTATTTACATACTAAAAATCCATTTAAGACATTCATGCACTTTCATGATCAATACCTCTTTCTATAGGGTTCGGCCATACCCATAGCCGAACCCTATAGATCACCCTTGGTTCTTTTATTCATTAAAGAGCTTAGGGTTCAGCCATGTAATAGCCGAACCATGCTTTACCCATATAGTCATAATTTAGACCCTTTTAAACATTGTAAAACCAACAATAATTTCTAATCATATATTTAAATCCAAATACCCATACAAGGGTCCATGGGGTTCGGCCATATGTATGGCCGAACCCTATGGTTCTCTTGACTCAAACATTCCATCCTTTGTGCATGGTTCATACCCCATATTTTAGCCATAATCACAGTATGGTTCAGCCATCCAATGGCCAACCCAAGGTGGCTGATGCTCTCAGCCACCTATCTCATGCGTCGGTAGCATGCTTGATCAGAACAGAATGGGAGATGTTACACACCAATCGAGAGTTCAATCTTTATATCAACAACCGTGGAAGTATGTATAATTTGATCATACAGTCCAATATAGTCACCAAGATTGAACAAGAACAAAGAGCAGATCCGGAGATGGAGGAGAGATGGGCCAAGATGTCCACTGGCGTAGACATACCGGAATGGGAATTACGACCAGGACAAAGTCTATTATTCCGGGGAAGAGTATATGTGCCAAAGAGTTGTAGGAAAGAACTATTGGTTGAGGCACATCAATCCAAGCTCTTCATTCATCCGGGCAGCACCAAAATGTATCATGACCTGAAAAGGCATTATTGGTGGCACGGACTGAAAAGGGATGTGGCGGAATTCGTGGCACATTGTCTAACTTGTCAGCAAGTTAAGACAGAACATCAAAAGCTACCTGGGTTACTCAAACCCTTATCAGTACCAGAAAGGAAATGGGAGCACATTTCCATGGACTTTGTGACTGGATTGCCGAGATCTTAAAGGGCAATGATGCCATATGGGTTGTGGTGGGCCGACTAACCAAATCTGCGCATTTTATTCCTATTAAGATGACGGATTCATCTGAGACACTGGGTCGGCGGTACATCAAGGAAATTATTCCGCTTCATGGCATTCCCCGAACAATAATATCCGACAGAGATGGCCATTTTACCGGCAGAGTATGGCAAAGCATGCAGTCAGCCATGGGGACAGATTTACTGATTAGTACAGCATTCCATCCACAAACTGATGGACAGTCTGAAAGGACAATACAAACCTTGGAAGACATGTTGAGAGCATGCATGTTAGATTTCAAGGGTGGATGCGAGGATCACTTGCCACTAGTGGAGTTCTCATATAACAATAGCTATCAGGCAAGCCTTCAGATGGCTCCATACGAGGCATTATATGGTAGGCCTTGTAGATCACTAGTATGCTGGACAGAGGCTGGTGAACTGCATTGATTGGACCGGAACTAGTTGCAGAGACTACCGCACAAATTAAGTTGATTTGTCAACACTTATTGACTGCACAGAGTCGGCAGAAGAGCTATGCTGACAAAAGAAGAAGATTTTTGGAATTTGAAGTGGGAGACATGGTATTTCTAAAGGTCTCGCCACGGAAGGGACATATGAGGTTCGGAAAGAAATGAAAACTGTCACCAAGATTTGTGGGACCGTTTTCCATCATGAGAAGAGTGGGGGAGGTGGTTTATCAGGTAGCACTCCCATCCCAATTAGCAACTCTACACAATGTGTTTCACGTGTCGATGTTAGGAAATATAATCCAGATCCGTCGCATGTTTTAAATGTCCAGGATATTGAAGTACAAAGCGACGTGATGTACGTCGAGAAGCAGGTCAGGATAGTGGAGACCGAACAAAGGGTGTTGCGAAATAGAGCGATTCAGTTCGTAAAAGTGGTATGGGACCGACATGGTGATGAAGAGGCCACATGGGAACTGGAATCGGAGATGAGAACAGCTCACCTCGAATTATTTATGTAATTTGAGAATCCTACTTCACTCGATTTTCAGGACGAAAATTTTAAAAAGAGGGTTATATTGTAACACCCCATTTTCTCAATGAAGTGGATAATTACGAAAATGCCCCTAATTTGTTAAATTAATTATTTTGAGATGTCAAATAAGGAAATGGTGGGGCTCATTGCTCAAATTAAGGTCATATGAGCACATTATAAATATCAAGTTTGATGGGATGGATTATGTACATCAATTGGGTTGAAAATGGTTAAATGGGTCAAAAGGCCCAATTTGACCCAATGGGTCATAATGGATAATTTGACCATTGTGTAAGCTCAAATTAAATGGGGTCAAGCTGAACTGATTGGAAATCAAGTATAGCAAAATTGGGTAGGCTTGAAACACAAGTGAAAACCAATTAGAAATGGCAAAAATCAGCCCATGAATGGGTCATGTTGTCAAAACGGGTCAAAGGGTTGATTGGGGACCCAATGGGTCGGGTAGACTAGGTTGACCACGGATGACTGTGTGGGCCCTCAATTGAACTCAAGTGTGAGTTAATTCAGCTTGAGTTGGACTGATTTGAAGTGAGTTTGATTTAAGAAAAGAGTTGACTCAAGTATGGAGCATTAAATGTGATGAGTTGGATGAGTTGGGTTAGAATAAAAATACCATGAATCTAGTGAGTCAAGGGGAGGTGGAAATGAGTTGTAATTTCACACAACACCTGATCAAACCCATCTCAGCCGTTGACTGTGAAGGGGTGCTTTGGCAAAGCCAAAAGACACCAAGGTTGGGCGGCGCCCATCCATTGAATGGATGCAACGTTTGGCACCAAGGGGTGTCTTGGTTGACACCCAATGCACCATCGGTTTTGGTAAAATTAATTGAGGAAAATAAATGGGAGTTGGGGCTGAAAACTACAAAAGGAAAATATTACCTTTCTTGGCCGATTCTTATATAGAATATCTAAGAAATTCCCATCTCTCTCTCCCTCTCTCCAATTCGTTTTTCCTGGCTGGAACAGCAGAAGTTTTGGCACCAGTTATTCAAGCATAAACCAGCAAGGAATTAAGGAAGAAAGGAAAAAATAAAAGGGAGGAAGCAAGGATTTTAGGCAAAGGAAGTTTGGTAAGTATTTATGTGTTATTTTGGTTTAATAACATGGAACAAATGGGGTGTGTATTGGGCCATGGTTATGGCCGAATACACCAAGGTTTTAACATTGATTAATAGAGGTTTTAAAATGGTAAAGAAGACCATTGGGTTAGGCCACCATGGAGGGCCGAACCCCATGTAAAAGATAGGTTGGTTTTGATGTTTCGAAACATAGAAACCATGGAGTTTTTATGGACTGTTTTGAGGTTTCTTTAAAATTCAAATGTGTGTTTTCAAAGAGGATTAAAAACATGGATTTGAATGACATAAGGACTGAAATTAACATGGGTCTAAATAGTGGATTAAAATTGATGAAATGGACCATTTGGATTGGCCAACTTGGATGGCCGAATCCCATGAAGTGTTATGGTCATTTAGACAAAGAGATGAACTTATTTGGATGATTTTGAGAGGTAAAAATGCAGCAATGTTATACTGATATTATATGTTTAATGACACCTAGAACATGTATGAAAGACCAAAACATGGACATAGGGTTTGGCCACCTTGGATGGCTGAACCCCATGTAAGTATTTGATGATTTTGGTGAGTTAGAAACCATACAAAGTTATGGTGTTCTTATGGCAATTAATGGAATAATATGCTTACTGTTTTGGTGCATTGTTATGCGGCTGAACCATGTGTAATTCATGGTTGAGTTAGCATGATTAAACCATGAGTAATCATGGTGATTATTGGACCAAGTGAACCCTAGGGTTTGGCCATGCATGGGGCTGTTTTTGGGATGAATGGACTAAGTATATGGGTTAAGTTTGTTATTGTTTCCATGATTTCATAAAGGGTTTGAAGTATTTTAATGGAGAACCATTTGATGACGGATAAGTGTGGAACAAAATCAGATTTGGTGAGGTTCGGCCATGAGGTATGGCCAAACCCCACAAAGAGTCTTTGGTGACTCTATTGTGTAACCGATTTTGTGATTGAATTATGGGAAAGAATGATGTAGTGATCAAAGGTGGAATAATCATATGTATGGTTGTATGAACCCTACCAAGGTATTTTGTAGAAAGTGATGCTTAATAGGGATTAAATGAATGAGAGACCAAAAGGATGAATAGGTGAGGTTCGGCCACAAGCATGGCCGAACCCCACATAGTACGTTTTTGGGACATTGACTAAGTTGGCATTACATGATAAATGTTTGGTTTGTGCTATTTAAATAGGGTATCCAGACTTGCGTATACGGCATACGAGTCGTGATTGGCTGACGATTAAGAAAGATCAAGCACTGAAGTGAATCTTCAGTAGGTTTCCTACCTACTTGTAACCACAATTTATGATTTGGTTTTATTATGTTCTTATGAGATATGTTGTATTTGAGTTACGTTACAAATGTGGTTTTGAATGATGAGTTAAGTATTTACAAATGGCATTCAATGCATAGACATCTCATGCATGGCATGGGATGATGATTATGGAAATCGGAGCCCACACTCCGCCGGAATATCCGAGATGCAACTGTGGGGCCTCCTTCGGCGGTGAAAGTCACCCCAGGAGAATTGACAGGTGATTGTGGAAACCGGAGCCCGCACTCCGTTGGAATGTCCGAGATGCAACTGTGGGGCCTCCTTCGGCGGTGAAAGTCACCCCAGGAGAATTAACAGGTGATTATGGAAACCGGAGCCCGCACTCCGTCGGAATGTCCTAGATGCAACTGTGGGGCCTCCTTCGGCGGTGAAATGTCACGCCAGGATAATCTAACAGGTTGAAATGAGACACGGCAAGTAAAGGCTATATGTATGTGTGATGGGGTGGGACTCATTACATTTGCATACATACATAGCATGTTTTCATATGTTTTTTATAATCAGATATTATGATATATGTGCATGTTTTTATATGCTAACCATGTGGTAGCCCTGATCGGGAACCTACTGGGCGTGTTGATTTAACGCCCTAATTCTATCCTTAGAAGATAATGCAGGATCAAGGAAAGGCAACGAGCAGGTCGATGACCGGGGGGGGGAGCCAAGCCTAAACGCTTAATGATGATCAGGATTACTTATTTAGTGTCATTTGATTTATATTTTGATGGACATGTAATACGTTAATACTTAGCTATGGTTTGATTAGGGTATTGACTTAGGATGGTTGTTTACCTTAATTATCAATTGAGACTGTTACTTGCTATCTTTTCATATTATTTCCGCAGTTAATCTAGTTTATTCCGCATGTTGTTGTTAGTTCCATGTGTGATTCATTATCATAGTCCAGTCCATGTGTACATGGGTGGCCAGTTAAGTTTCAGACTTGAGTAGTCTGAGCTTAACTCGCGTCGTGACGTCCCCCGCTCTTGTTCACTCTGTGTTTCTTTCAAAAGAAATTTTCAGACTCTGATTTTCGGAAGGGTGGAAAGGGCGGGACGTTACAATGGCAATCGATGTTGGCCTGAACGTTAGTCAACCAGTCCAGCAAGATAGTTGAACTCAAATTTGTATCCAACAAGTTCAGTATTCACTGCTGTGCATATAAGCCCCAATGACGTGTCTCCGACGGGGGATACAATAGTGAGTGATGTGGACAGTTTTTGTACTAATGTGCCAGTAGTGGATATGAATGCAGCAGATATGAAGGAGTGGGATGCTCCAGAATCAAATAATGTAAAGGCGTAGGAACTACTGACTACTACCATACCTTGAATCACGGAGTGATCCACTGCTGCTGGAGGAGCTAAGGTAAATAGCCATCCATGTAACACCCCAGATTTTCAAGTTATTAATATATATGAAATTTGCCCATTTAATTTGTGAATTATTGGATATGGACCTTAGATGGGTAAAGTGATGGGTCAATTGCCCAATTAAGACCCAACGGATGTTGTATATGGTTCAATTGAATTAAATGGGTGAGAGTTATTTAATTGGATCAAAATGGTTAATTGGGTCAAAATGGCCAATTGGGACCCAAAGGGTCGTGTTTGATTTGGTTGACCACCAAGTGAGTCCAAGCTTAATTAGGTTGGGGCTGATTTGAGTTGGAAATGGAATTAAATAATTGAGTTGATTCAATTGAATTAAATGAGTTGAGTTAAATGGATGAGTTGAGTTAAATGAGTTGGATGGGAAGTTATGGGGATATTCATCTCAAGTGAGTGGAGTGTGAAGATGAAGGTGGTTTGTTGTTTCAAAAATCAAATAATGGCATACACGTTGGAATGGGAGTTTCATCTCATGGATGAAACCCCCCAAGATGGAACATCAATGGGAGGTGGACCATTTGGTGGGGGTTACACAAACCAACTCAAGACAAGACTGTTGGGCACATGGGAGTTTCACCCCATGGATGAAACCCCCAAATGGTCATTAATGAGAGAGGACAGTTTTGGAGTGGTTGCCCAATTCAAACAAGGCTACACCATTGGAGCCTTGGAGTTTCATCTCATGGATGAAACCCCCAAGTGGAGTATTAGTGAGGGAGGTAAATGAGAATGGGAGTTACAAGGGGTGTCACCAAAGGACACCACCTTTGGCTAAAGTTCATTAACCAAGAAAATAGTGGAGTTTCATTTCACTCTCTCCCTCTCCCTCTCTTGGCCGAATCACTCTCAAGGCAAGAAAAGTTATAGAATTTTATCTCATCCTCTCCCTCTCACTCAAGGCCGAGTCTCTCAAGACAAAAGACTTAGAGTTGTATCTCAAGTTGTCTCTCTTTCTGCATCTCTCTAATCTATACTCTTGGCCGAACCACTCCAAGAGAGTTTCATCAAGATCAGTCTCGGCTAAAGAGCAAGAAAGAAGGAAGGAGAGGCTAAGGAAGGAAAGGAGCAAGAAGGAGTGAAAGAAACCGAAGGAGACGCGGAATCGGTAAGTGCTCGATAAATTGCAAAAAATAAGAAAAAGATGGTCAAGCATGGCCGAACCCTAATTTTATTATGGATAAAGACTCTATGATGAACCATACATGGCCGAACCCCATGGAAGGTTATTGGGTATGTTAATGGAAGTTTGAAAGATGGAAATCATAGAGGGATGTTTATAATTTTAAAAGGTCTTAAAGGGTGTGAATGGACTTATGGATGGGAACCATGGACCATGGGTTCGGCTATGAGGTATGGCCGAACCCCATCAAAGATCATGGTTATGTTATTTATGAGTGAAAGAGATGAACCATAGGGTTCGGCCATGATGTATGGCCGAACCCCATGGGAAAGGTTATTAATGATATTAAGGTGAAGGATGGAAAAATGACATCATGTGGCCGAACCCCATGAACTGTTTTATGGATGTTATGATCTATGTATGCATGTTTTAATAAATGGATGATTAAATGGAGGATTCAATTATAGACCTATGTTTATGGACCTAAGATTATAAATCATTTAAATGGAGAAGATGAGAAATGAAACATCATAGGTTCGGCCATGGTGTATGGCCGAACCCCATGAACCAATTTTTATGGGTCATTCTTTTGTGGACCATGTTTTGGATTAAGGAATCAGTTTTGGATCATTTTTGGAATTGAGGGCATATGTAAATAAGTTAAGTAATTAGCCATGGATAGAACGATGGCAAAGATGTAAATATGGGTGGAAATGATGGACCATGGGGTCGGCCATGGCGTATGGCCAAACCCCATCGGGAATATTTTTTATGGACTTAGATTATTATCAATGCTAAATAATTGTTGTAAGTGATGAGATAAGTGAATCAAAAGATGAATGATCTTAGACTTAATGAAAAGACCAAAAGACTTGAAAGAGGGACCAAAACCAAGATGGTGAGGTTTGGCCATGTTGTATGGCCGAACCCCACTAAGGTGTATTTGGTGGACTTAGGGTTTTTAAAATGGTTTACTTGGATGGGATTGGTTAAATAAAAAGAGGGACCAAATTCAAGTGTGTGAGGTTCGGCCATGGTGTATGGCCGAACCCCATAAGGTTGTGTTTATGGACTTAGACTTAATTAGAAATCAAATGGGATATTGGTTTGACTTGTGGATATGTAACAAGGTGACGGAACCTAAACGGTGCACGATCATGAGCTGTTGCCGGATTAAGAAGCAAGGACACTTAGTGGTCTTTGATGGTTTATGTTGTTAAAATGTTATATTTTAAATATGAGGTTTTAATGCTATGGTTATTTTATTACATAGCATATGGACACATACATCTCGTGCATGGCATGGGAGGGATGTTTGTAACCGGAGGCTACGCTCCGTCGCGGCGTCCGTAATACATTCGTAGGAAGACCTTGATGTGCTTTATCCATTAAGAAGAATCCGGAGAACACACTCCGTCGGGGCGTCCGTAAGGCAACTGTGGGGATACCTTGATGAGGAGAATTCCATCAAGAAGTTACATTATGATTGTGATGGGTGGGACTCATTGCATAAGACACATGGCATGGCATCATTTTACATGGTTTTATGATTATGTTATATATATGATTTTTGTACTTACCATGTGTTAACCATATATGGAATACCTACTGGGCGCGTTATTCCAACGCCCTACTTCTACCCTAGTGAATGACATAGGAAATGAAGGAAATGATGATTGTGAACGGAGCCAAGCATAGGAGCTTGGATATGTTTAATGTTATTTTATTTAAGTTACTCATGGACTTGTAATTTGAGTAGCTAGAATGCAGCATGTAATAACTTAGATAATTTTGCTATGGTTTGAATGGTTTATTTTGGATATTTAATTTAAGGTAAATTGGTTAAGTGACGTAGTACTTTGCTATCTAAAAATGGAATAGAATTAGGTTCTATTATAATCCGCAGTTTATGTTATATTTCGCATGTATATATTTTAGCACGTGTGAACTGTATTCGTGGACTTAGTCCATGCACATGTATGGTTGTGCAGTTAAGGGTCGGGCTTTAGAAGCTCGGTCTTAGCTCACGTCGTGATGTCCCACTCTCGCTTACTCTTCTATTTATAAAAAAAAAAAAAATAGACTCTGATTTTAGGAAAAGCGAGTGAAAAAGGGCGGGGCGTTACAGTCCAGATCCTGTAGGGTTAGGCACCCGTCCCGCCTAATTGTATGCCCTGCCTCCTCGTGAATGAGTTGGTCTGGCTGGTGGGCGAAATGAACCTCTGGAGTTAGAATGTCTGTTAAGCTGTGGACAGTCCCTTTTGAAATGACCTAGCTGGTTACAATGGAAACAAGTGCCCTCAATTCGAGAGACCTGAGAGACCGATGCTGATGGGGAGCGATGATTGGGACGGAAGCCCCCTGTTGACCCAGTGGAAGGTGAGGGTCTCCCAAAGTCAGTCGAAACCTCTTGTTGGGATGAAATGTACCTTCCCCACTCTGACCTCGACGGTTGTCAAACCGCACTGTCTCAGCCATCTCTTGCTCCGGTATAGTGGCCTTGCTGACCACCTCTGCCAGTGTAGCTGCCTTGAAGATGGTTACCTTGGCCCTAATGCTCGGTCGAAGGCCCCGTTCAAACTTGCAAGCCCTTCGGTACTCCGTCTCCACCATATATAGGGCATAACAGGGAAGACTGAGGAACTCCTGATGGTACTCTGCCACCGTCATGGTGCCTTGTACCAAAGATAAAAACGCTTGAGTGTGGAGCTCCTTCTCCTCCTTAGGGAAGTAATGGTCCAAAAATGTAGCTGAGAACATGTAATGCCCCGGATTTTCAAGTGATTAATATATATGAAAATTACCCAAATTACCCATTTAATTGGTGAATTATTAGATATGAACCTTAGATGGGTAAAGTTTTGGGTCATTGCCCAATTAAGATCCAACGGATTGTGGCTACGGTTTCAATAGAAATAAATGGGTAAGATGTGTTCAATTGGGTCAAAATGTGTTAATTGGGCCGAAATGCTCAATTGGGACCCAATGGGTCGTGGTTGACTTGGTTGACCACCAAGTGAGTTCAAGTTTAAATTATGTGGGGCTGAATTAAATTGGAAATGGGATCAAGGGTTTGAATTGATTTCAAATGAGTTAAATTAAAATGATGAGTTGAAATAATGAGTTGAGTGGAGTGGGGAATGGAAGAATCTTGTTGCTTAAAATTCAAACTCCAAGGGGTTACACGTTGGAGCCTTGGAGTTTCATCTCATGGATGAAACTCCCAAATGGGAATTAAATGGAAAGGTGGCTGTTTGTATACAAGCTAAGCCAAGGCACACGTTGGAGGGAATGAGGAGGGGAGTTTCATCTCAAAGATGAAACCCCCACATGGAGAAGTTATGGGAGATGAATGAGGTTTGTGGAGGTTACACAAGCACCCCATTGCAGCCGTTGGAGCCTTGGGAGTTTCATCTCATGGATGAAACCCCCAAGGGAAGCATTAAGGAGGGAGGTTAAGGAAATGGGATTTACACAATGGGCTGCACCAAAGCCATCATCTTTGGCCGACCACATCAGTGGAAGAAAATAAAATATTCATCTCATACTCTCCCTCTCCTTCTTGGCTGTTTTTCTGTAATAACCTGAATTTTTGATAAATATATATATTGGCATTTATTCATTTTAAATTGAAGTTTGATGTAATAAAATGCCAAATGGACCAAATTTTGGGACAATGGCCCAAGGATGGCCCAATTGGGCCATGGGTTGGATGAAATCCATTAAATGGGTCAATGGGGACTAATCGGGTCAACGATGGTCAAAGTGGGCCCGATAGCCATGTGGGGCCCAATGGATCAAAATTGGTTCAAATCCTAAGGTAAGTGGAAAAGGAGGGAATCTAATTGGGCCATGGGCCCAATGGTTACCCAATAGGCCTTGAATTGGAATTGATACATGTAATTGGTCAATGGTAAGTAATCGGGTCAAAGATGGTCAATTTGGGTCAAAGAGCCATATGGGACCCAAGGGGCCAAGATAACTAAGCCCTAAGATAAATGGGTAAGACAAGAATCAAATTGGGCCATGGGCCCAATGATGATCCAATAAAGGGGATACAATTAATAAAATTTAAATCACCTAAGTTAGGTGATAAATGGACCAAGGCAACATGGCCAATGGGGCCCACCTCCACCTCACCCATTGAGGTGGCGTGTGGACCAAGGAGAAAGTGGGACCAACCATCATGGTTGACTTGGTCAGCCATGGATAAAATTAAGAAGACTAAGGTGGATTAAGTAAATTAAATTGATTAAAATTATTGTAAAATTACCTAAGTTAAAATCAAGGGAATTAAAATAACATGGCCAAGTGGGGCCCACCTCCACCTCATCAAGTGAGGTGGCGGGTGGGGTAGGTATATGTGGGGGCCGTCCACCATGGTTGACTTAGTCAACCATGGGTGGATTTATTAGATAGATAATTTAAGGGAATTAAATTAGATGAAAATTTAACCTAAGTGAGGGCTTAACTTAATTAAGTTGATTAGCTAGGGTCAACATAAACAAGTCAAAGAGGACATGGGAGCCATGCTTGGTGGTTGGGTCTCAACCACCGCCACCCAAGTCAAGTTAGCCCATGCTTGGTGGGTGGGGAAAATTAATGAGGAGTCTAAGTCACTCCAACCACCTCCATCTCATTTCAAACTACCCATTTGACTCTAGCCCTCCACACACACAAGGAAATTCGTTCCCCACCTTGCAAAGGAGAGAGTGAAGAAAACTTAGAAGAAAACTTAGAAGAAAAAGAAGAGAAGAAGAGAAGAAAAGAGGTGGAACCTTGGATTCACCTCTTGAAGATCAAGAGCTACCATTCTCCATCATCTTTCCCTCTTCCCCTCTCTCAACCTAACACTATCTTAGCCAATCCAAGCATGTCCCACCATTGATCAAGCACATCTAGCCAATCAAAGATCAAGAAGAGAGAGAAAAGAGGCCAAGGAGGTTGACGGGAGCGACAAAGACCGGAGGAGCTTTCGGATCCGTAAGTATTTCTAAACAAGAGTTTAGATTTTTGTTTATGGTTAAAAAGGGAATCCATTTATTAGATAATGGCCAAAAACATCATGGGCCTTGGATCTAAGATCCATCAATGGAAGATTAAGAAATGGATAAACTTAGAGAGAGATAGATTAAATGAATGGATGACCATAGGGTTCGGCCATGTAGCATGGCCGAACCCCATGGTGAATGATGGATAATTTAATTTAGATTATATGGTTTAAAATGTTGGAGAATGCTTAATGGTTGTTATGAGGATTTCAAGATTTTAAAATGATTGAAAAGTTGGTAAGTTTTAAATGGTGATGATTTAGTGATCTATGAGGATTAGGACCCTTAGATGCTCAATGGTTGATATTTTCTAAAAATTGAAAATTTTGACTATGGTATGTGATTTTCAAATGGGTGCTAAAAGATGGAAGTGGTGGAGTAAATAATTTTGAATTATGGAGGTAATAATTGGTGGTAGGAGTGGATTTTAAATGTAATTAAAAAAAATCCAAGATAAAAATGAGGGAAAGACATCATGGGTTCGGCCATGGTGTATGGCCGAACCCATGACCCATGTTTTTAGGTCATTCATGGGCTAAGTATGGTTTATATATGTGGTTAAACAAAATAGAAATTAGGTTAGGTTAATGATGAAATTTAAATGGATTTACAAAGTGTATGATATTTATTAGAGGGCCAAAATGAATGAGGATTATTGATTTTAAAAATGGATGTCTTTTGGACAAAAACATTGGTCTAAGAATGGCATCAATGGATGATGAGCCATGAACCATGGGTTCGGCCATGGTGTATGGCCGAACCCTATGGTGGTAATTAATAATTTTTAATGATGGGAAAGTAGAGAAATTGGTTAAGAAAAATGAATAGATTGTATGGGTGTTACAAGTATGATATGTGATGTTTAAATGGAATAAAGATGGTGATTTAAATGGATGATTTAATTTTCATTGGAGGTATGTTTAAATGGGTAATTGAAACCAAGAAAAATGGGGAAAGAAACATCATGGGTTCGGCCATGGTGTATGGCCGAACCCATGACCCAAATTTTGATCAATTTTTAGGCTAAGGTTAAATGCATGTATCAATGCTTAGGAGTTTGATTTAAAGGGCCAAAATGATTAAAGTTTTGTGATTTTAAATTGGATTATTTTGGGACAAAACTTAGTCTTTGAAAATGGTATCCATAAAGGTGAACCTTAGGGTAGTGATTAGTGGATTTAATAAATGGAAAATAATGTAGAAGAATACTAGATTTTGATGGATTTATAAAAATGATATGTGGGCCCACCTTAGGCCAAAATGTGGAATTAGGTGTGGGAGTAATTATTTTTCAAAATTAAATATTAGGTGGCTGATTTTATGATGTTAGGTCATGATTGAATGGACCTAAGTATGAATGAATCTTGGACTTAGAATGCACATAAATGAATGGATGATTTACCATGGAAGGAGAGTGGCAAAACCATAATAAGTGGCCACATTGAAGAACCATGGGTTCGGCCATGGTACATGGCCGAACCCTATAGGGATTAGACATAAAAATCGGATATTTTGTGAATGGTTAAGTGAAGCGATTAGTTGCTGCGTTTTAGGCCGCAAATTGGAAATATCTAAAATGGTCAAAATCGGATTTATGTATGTGATTAAACCAATGGATAATGGGCTAAGTTAAGGGCCGATTTTCGATAAACTTATAATGTATTTAAAGATCATTGAATGGACCTAGGGTTATGATTAGTTAGGAACTTAATCATGGATAATGTATGGACTAATTCGGTAAATGTAATAAGGTATCGGACGTCGCAAACGGTACGCGATCGGCGACCGGATTATCGAACGGAAAGCGTAACGGAACGCGACACGGTATTCGGTAGGATTCCTACCTTTTTGTAAGCGATGGATATGTGATGGTGTTTTAAATTATTTCGACTTGGCTTATTATGGATTTATGATTATAATTTATGATTTATGGGACTTGCACTATGATGGGTTTTAAATTACGAATTACATGATAGTATCATGGATTATATTTTAATATTATGCAACATCAGACTATGTATGGTATATCGAATATGGTCTATCTATATACTACATAGCATAATGCACCTACATCTCATGCATGGCATGGGCAGAAAAAAATAAACAAACCGGAGTCCATGCTCCGTCAGGGCGACCGAGAATCAGACATGGGGATTGCCTGAGGGCTATAACCGGAGTCCATGCTCCGTCGGGGCGACCGAGAATCAGACATGGGGATAGCCTGAGGGCTATAACCGGAGTCCATGCTCCATCGGGGCGACCGAGAAGCAAACATGGGGAAACAGGATATTGTATGATCATACGGATAATGGGTGGGACACATGACATAAGCACCCATGATATAGCATTCATCACATACGTATTTTGTTGTATTTTATGTTATCGATATGTGTGTATCACTAATCCATGTGCTAGCCCTACTCGGAGTCCTACTGGGTGCGTTGACTAACGCCCTACTTCTACCCTAGCTGATGACGCAGGGGATGGCGGAAGCGGTGGACATGACAGGAGCCAAGCTTAGGAGCTTGGGCAGTGCAGTCTTAGTTTTATTTACGTTTACATTTTGGCGATGTAATTTGAAAGTAACTTAGCTTGTCGGGTTGTATAAGTTTACATTCTTGCGATGTTTTGGACGTTACTTATGGACGATTACGTTTTGTGATATAATTATGAACTTAGGGGCATTTTGGTAATTCAATGTTGTATCTTCCCTTCTATCTAAAAACCGGTAGGATAGACTCTATTGTCATGTTCCCCAATAATTATAATCCGCGAGCTTACTTCTTACGCGTGAACCGTTCTCGTGGACTTAGCTCCGCGCACGCGTGGGGTTGGCCAGTTAAGGGTCGGGCTTTAGAAGCTCGGACTTAACTCGCGTCGTGGCGTCCGCGCCCTCTCTCACTCTTCTATTTAAAAAAAATAAAAAATAGACTCTGATTTTCGGAAAACGGGTGAAAAAGGGCGGGGCGTTACATTTTCACTCCCTCAAAATCATCTCTTGGCCGAACCACTCTTGGAGATTTTATATTGATCAAGCTCACACTCGGCCAAAGGATCAAGAAGAATGAGAAAAGGCAAAGGAAGGAAAGGATTGGAAAATCAAACCGGAGCAAAGGAAAACCAGAGGAGTCGCGGAACCGGTAGGTGGTTTGATAATTTTGTTTAAAGAAAGGAATCACTATGGCCGAACCCCATGGAAGAAAAATTAGGGGATGAATATAGTAATTTAATGGAAGCATGAACCCTAGGGTTCGGCCATACAATGGAAAGACATTGGTTATTTTATGGGTTTTTGAAGGATGAAAACCATGGAATGTTATGAATGTTTTAAAAGGGTTTAAAATGGATATATGGTTAAGGACATGGTTCGGCCATTGCATGGTCGAACCCTAATTTTATTATGGTTAAGATGCTAAGCATGAACCATGTATGGAATAGGTGGAAGATCAAGGATTAAAAGGGGGACCAAAGTCAAATGAGTGAGGTTCGGCCATGGTGTATGGCCGAACCCCACTAGTGTTTATTTTATGGACTTGGAATATGGACCTAAGAATGTAAACCATGTTAAGGAGAAAATGGGAAAAATAAGACATCATGGGTTCGGCCATGGAGTATGGCCAAACCCCATGAACCAATTTTATGGGTCATTTATGGATCTAATATGTCTAAATGAATGAAGGATCAAATTAAAGGATGGAGGGATCTATTAGGGTTTTATGCTATGTTTGATTAAATAAATGAATGGACCTATGTTTTAGAACCTAAACATAAGGTGATGGAGGTAATGGCAAAAAATGTAAATAGGTGAAAATGATGGACATGGGTTCGGCCATAATGTATGGCCGAACCCCATGAACTATTTGATGGATCATTTGAAAGGGTTATTTGGAGTGTTATGCATGTTTAAATGAATGGAGGATTAAGCTAAATGATTAGCCATGATAGGATAATGGCAAGGAGGTAATAGGTAAAAATAAGGGACCATGGGTTCGGCCATGGTGTATGGCCGAACCTCATGGGGAATATTTTTATGAGACTAGTGAATCAAAGGACTTGAAGAAGGGACCAAAACCAAGATTGTGAGGTTCAGCCATGTTGTATGGCCGAACCCCACTAAGGAATTTTATGGACTTAGGTTGTTATGTGTGTTAGATGGTTAATGTATGAATGGTTAGATCAATGGATTGTGTAATTGGACTTAAGAACTCAAAGGAGGGACTAAAACAGAATAAGTGAGGTTCGGCCATAGTATATGGCCGAACCCCACAAAGTTGTATTTGGTGGACTTAGGGTTTTTAAAATGATTACCTTAGTGGTATTTGATTAACAAATCAAAAGAGGGGCTACCCCACAAAGTGTATTTTTGGACTTTGATATTATTGCAAATCAAATGGGTTATTGGATTGACTCATGGATATGTTATAAGGTAACGAGACCTCATAAACGATGCGCGATCATGAGCGGTTGCCGGTTTAAGAAGCAAGGACACTTTAGTGATCTTGGTATGATTCTACCTTTTTGAAACCATGGGTTTATGTATGATGTTTTTTATCTTATTTTGATGAATTTATGTTGTAAAGATATGTTCCAAATGTGAGCTTCAATGCTATGTTTATAATAAAATAGCATGTGTTTCATTAGCATCTCATGCATGGCATGGGGTGAAGGATAAGTAACCGGAGGGGCTACACTCCGTCGGGGCGTCCCAAAAACCAATGTGGGGGTACCTTGATGATGAGAATCCCATCAAGAAGTAACCGGAGGGGCCACACTCCGTCGGGGCGTCCGAAAGATCTATGTGGGGGTACCTTGATGATGAGAATCCCATCAAGAGGTTATATGTACTTGTGATGGGTGGGACTCATTGCATTTGACATCATGACATGTCATTGTTTTATATGGTTTTAACATTACGTTATTATATATGATTTGTACTAACCATGTGTAGACCCTAAATGGAATACCTACTGGGCGCGTTGTTCTAGCGCCCTACTTCTACCCTAATGGATGGTACAGGAAATGAAGGGAACGAGGAACGTGACCGGAGCCAAGCATAGAAGCTTGATTGTGTTTAAGTTTATATTTTGATTAAGTTACTTATGGACTTGTAATTTGAGTAACTAGACTTCGGGCATGTAATAATTTAGATAATTTGCTATGGTTGGATGTTTATTTGGATAATTATGTTATGTTAATTATGGATAAGACTTGGAGTACTTTGCTATCTAAAATGGACTAGACATAGGTTTTATTATAATCTGCAGTTTATGATTTAATCCGCTTGTATATATTTTTATGTGTGAACCATATTCATGGACTTAGTTTATGCACACATAAGGTTGGCCAGTTAAGGGTCAGATTTTAAAAGTTCGGACTTAGCTCGCGTCGTGACGTCTCGCTCTTGCTCACTCTGTTATTAAAAAAAAATAGACTCTGATTTTCGGAAAGCGAGTGAAAAAGGGCGGGGCGTTACAAAACTGCTCCCATGTCATTGTAGTCCTTTCCCTTTCCGGTATGAGCGCTCGCTGTTTCTCTATCACCTCCCACCATTTACAGGCATCATCAATCAGTTGTGATGTAGCCAGCAATATCTTGTCTTCATGACTCGAGATCTTTAGCAGGGTCAGGATCTGAGTAACTTTCTTCAACCAATTTTCTGCTCCGACAGGCCCTTCTTTCCCTTTGAAGTAAGGGGGGCGCTGCTGCTGGAAAACCTTGACCATCCTCCTGTCATTGGCCTCGCTGGTGGTCCCATTTCCGTTCATGTGCTGTTGAAGAACAGAAGTGACCACTGCTTGGACCAAGTTTTGTAGTTCGGAAGGCACCACGAGTATGTTCACGCTATTTTGGTCCTCTGATGGATGTGGTTGTTGCACCTCCTCTTCATCCCCATGTGGATGTTTTCTGGTTCTTCTTCATCTTGGAGGCATTTTTCCTAAGTCATTGAAAACATCAATGACTTAGTTTCTTCGTAAAGTTTGTGTTTTTCTCCTTTTGGGGAAATTACCAAATAAACACTCTTGTATTTCTTTGTTTTTGGGGAGATTTCCTATGTATCAAGTGCTTGTTTCTCAATTTGGGAATATCGGGGAAATATCTCCTAATTTGCTATGTTTGATAAATCCAATTATTGTGATTGTACTTCCTTTGCTATCATTCCTTGTTGTTCTCAGATTGAATGTTGAAGTAAATTAATCCGGCCCCCGTGCAGCGGACTGTGAAGAGTCGGTCAGTTGGGATTCTTATCTGTCAGTGAGACATGATACCATCATAATCTTACTTCGAAAGATTCAACCTTCCCGTTTCGCTCTGATATCAACTGTAACGCCCCGCCCTTTTTCACTCGCCGAAAATCAGAGTCCATTTTTTTTTTTAATGGAAGAGTGAGAGAGAGCGGGACGCCACGACGCGAGCTATGTCTGAACTTCTAAAGCCCGACCCTTAAAGGCCAACCATACGTGTGCGTGGACCAAGTCCACTGAAACGGTTTACACGTACTAAAGTTAACATGCGGAATAAATCATAAATGCGGAATTATAATAAAATCCTAATTCTATTCCATTTTAGATAGCAGAGTAGTCCATGTCTTAACAATAATTATCTTAATTTAAATATCCAAAATAAATCATTCAAACCATAGCAAATAATCTAAGTTATTACATGCCCAAAAGCTATCTACTCAAATTACATTGGCCATGAGTAACTTAAAAAAAATTGAAACTAAAACATCCAAGCTCCTAAGCTTGGCTCCGATCACGTTCATCGTTCCGTTCAATTCCTGCGTCATCAACTAGGGTAGAAGTAGGGCGTTAGACAACGCGCCCAGTAGGTATTCCAAATAGGGTTAACACATGGTTAGTACAAAATCATATAGATAACATAATACCAAAATCATGTAAAAATAATGCCATGCCATGCTGTCATATGCAATGAGTCCCACCCAAAACATGTATCCTCTTGATGGAATCTCCTCATCAAGGTATCCCCCACGGTTGCCTTACGGACGCCCCGACGGAGCGCGGACTCCGGTTACCTCTTGATGGATAATGCATATCAAGGTCTTCCCACGAATGCCTTATGGACGCCCCGACGGAGCGTGGTCTCCGGTTACAAATCATCCTTCCCATGCCATGCATGAGATGCAAATGTCCACATGCTATGTAATAGTATAAATCATAGCATAAAACTTCCATATTTGAAACATAACATTTATACAAAATAACTCATCAAAATAGGAATTAAAACCATCATACATATCCCATGGTATCAATGAGGTAGGAATCCTACCAATGAACACTAGTGTGTCATTGCATTTTTGTCCGAAACTGCTCACGATCTCTTCAACCCGATCGTACACCGCTTGTGAGATCCCATTACCTTATTACATATCAATTAATCAAACACATGTTCCATTTGATTTCCAAACATGTTTAAGTCCATAAACATGTCTTAGTGGGGTTCGGCCATACAACATGGCCGAACCTCACTCACTTGATTTTGGTCCCTCTTTTGATTTAACCAACCACATCCAAGTAAATCATTTTAAAAACCCTAAGTCCATAAAATACACCGTAGTGGGGTTCGGCCATACAACATGGCCGAACCTCACTCCCTTGGTTTTGTGCCCTTTTTTTTTTTATCCTTTGATCTTTTAAATTAACTCCAAGATCATGCTATCTTTGTTTCATTAATCTAATCACTTATAGATTAATCATTTAACATTAATAACCACCCAAGTCCACAAAAACATTCCCCACGTGGTTCGGCAATACACCATGGCCGAACCCATGATCTTTCATTTTACTCATATTTACTTCTTTGCCATTATTTCCATCCCTTTTGTTTAGGTCCAAAAACATAGATCCATGACTAAACATTTCATGCATGGATCCACAAATGATCCATCAATATAAAATCCCATAATCAAACCTTCCATCTCCTAGCATAATCATTAACTTATTTAATCATACTTAGATTCTAAATGATCTTTTAACATGGTTCATGGGGTTCGGCCATGGTGATGTCTTATCTTCATCCTCCCTTTGCATCATTTACAACATTTAGATCCATAACCCAAGTCCCTCCATGGGGGGGTTTAATCATACACTTAGGTTTCTCATTTTAAAACCATCATCTTCCATATTTAAAAACCTATTAAGATGACCACATTTCTCCATCATCTTCATGGTCTAGATACATGTAAATAATTCAATAATTCTTTATGGGGTTTGGCCATACTCCATCGCCGAACCCATGGTTTAAGGTTCTTCACCAACATACATCCATTTAAACCCTTTAAAATCCTTGATAAACACTAATATCCTTTCCATGGGGTTCGGCCATACAACATGGCCAAACCGTATGATTCATCATTTCCATTAAACTAAAGCCAATTACCTTCTGTGACTGCCATACATGTGTTGATCCGTTGAGTCTTCATACTTCAACCAACACTTGAGTTTTGAGTCTTGAGCTTCTCTCTTCAAGGCAAGCCTTCTCCTAAGTCACAAACTTGACAAACAGGTAACTGAGCAAGCCAGGGTACTAACACAGACCATTTGTCTCATGTACCAAAATTAGATAAAACCCTAGAGCCTCCTATCAAATCCAACCCATACATTCATAACATTAGATCTAGGCCATCCAACCTATCCATCATCTAGATTAACCTTAGGATCATGACCATCCATGCATCACCTAATCATCCATCTAATTAGATCATTCACCCATTAGTTAAGCCCTTAGATCTTAGAATATTTCATGACAACCATCTATTTCATTCATAAACTTAGGAAAAACCGTAAAGCCACCTTACTTATCCATTGCATACACTCATCATCTTAGATTTATGCCATGCATTTTATCATCCATCTTGATCAACCTTTGAATCTCAACCCTCCATTAGGAAACCTACCATTTATATAATCTATTTTACTCAACTTACCTTAGAACCATTAGATCTATGTCCCATTCAATCATAATAATTCATTCATAAAAACCCTAGATATAGAACGACCTGGAAACGACCTAGAACCCAAGCATCTAAACTCTCTCCATGCGCTTGACCCAAAATTCAATCTAGGTTCATGCCACATCACCTACACCTCCTCACCCCTCCTCCAAGGAATCCAAATTCGTACAAGGCAAGGAGTACACTTGTCAATTTCGTGTGAAGCCTTGTGGAGGAAGAAACAGAGAAAAAAATGGGATTTGGAAGACAAATTTTGACACACCTTTGGTATTTTGGTCATAACTTTCACTCTAATATACGATTGCGTTCATTCTTACTGAGTTGGAAAGTAGACTTCAAGGGATACAACTTTGTAGTTTAGCAAATTTCGTGATTCGAATGTTTACTAGGTCAAAATGGAGCTGTGAGATGGTACTTGTGTAGAAAAATGGAATTTGCACTCTGCTTCCAAACCAATCCTAAGTACCAATCTTTTCTCCACCATTGCTTAGTCACCAAGCCAAGCCACCCAAATTTCGTGAATGCCTTGTAACCCTAGCCTTTTCAACTTAAAATGTCCTCCATCCACTTGTAAATGAGATCCAATCCATGTAACGCCCCGCCCTTTTCACTCGCTTTAATCCGAAAATCAGAGTCTATTTGTTTTAAAAATAAACAAAGAGTGATAGAGAGCGGGACGTCACGACGCGAGCTAAGTCCGAGCTTCTAATGCTCGACCCTTAACTGGCCAACCATACGTGTGCATGGACCAAGTCCACTAAAATGGTTCACACGTACTCAAGTCTCCAATCACGTCCTCGTTCCGTTCCCTTCCTGTGTCATCAACTAGGGTAGAAGTAGGGCGTTAGACAACGCGCCCAGTAGGTATTCCAATTAGGGCTAACACATGTGTTAGTATATAAAATCCAGATATAATATACTATATCATACTTGTAAAACATCATATCCAAAACAGTGTATGATAATAGAGATCCAATCATACAGATAAAAACTAGAAACCTTGCATGATAATAAAGATCACAATCATGCCGATTCAATGCCATGCCATGCTAACATATGCAATGAGTCTCACCCATCACAAACACATGTATCCTCTTGATGGAATTCTCCTCATCAAGGTATCCCCCACGATTGTTTTACGGACTTCCCGACGGAGTGTGGATCTCCGATTACAATACCCCTCACTTTACGGATGCCCCGACGGAGTGTGGATCTCCGGTTAAAATACCCCTCACGACTTACGGACGCCCCGACGGAGCGTGGGTCTCCGGTTACAATACCCCTCACTTTACGGACGCCCCGACGGAGTGTAGATCTCCGGTTACATTCCATCCCTCCCATGCCATGCATGAGATGCAAATGCCAACATGCTATAGAATATTACAAAACATAGCATGAAAATCCCATAATTACAACATTGTTTGATACCAAAATAACTTATCAAACATGAACTAAATCATCATAAGTACATAATACATATCCATGGTTTCAATGATGTAGGAATCCTACACAAGACAACTAAGGTGTCCTTGAGCTTTAAACCGGCAACCGTTCAAGATCGCGTACCTTTTGTGTGGTCCCGTCACCTTGTTACATATCAACAAGTCAAACACATATCTCATTTGGTTTCTAATTAAGTCTAAGACCAAACACACCACCTTGTGGGGTTCGGCCATACACCATGGCCGAACCTCACCCACTTGGATTTGATCGCTCTTTTATTCAACCAAGCCCATCCAAGTAACTCATTTAAAATTCAGTCCATAAAATACATAAACTAACCATTCCTCATGAATGGCCGAACCCGATCTTGCATTTTTACCCCTATTTACATTTTATGACATTGTTCATTCTATGACTAGCCATTCCATTCAAAAACATGCCTAGGTTAATCAATAACCCACCAAATACTCCTTAGTGGGGTTCGGCCATACAACATGGCCGAACCTCACCATCTTGGGTTTGGTCCCTCTTTCATGTCCTTTGTTCTTTTAACTTAGATATTGTAATAGCCCGGAATTTTTAAATCAATAAAAATGTGGCTATTATTTATTTTAATGATGGAAATTGGGAAATTTGATGGAGTAGATGGTAAATGGATCAAAAATTGGACAAAAGCCCAAGTATGGCCCAATGGACCATGGATTGGATTTAAATTCATTTAAAGGGTCAATGATGGTCAATTGGCCAACGATGGTCAAATTGGGTCCAATACCCATTTGGGACCCAATGGATCAAGATGATGTAAACTCTAAGGTAAATGGGTATGAGGTGAATGTAATTGGGCCATGGGTCCAATGGTGATCCAAGTAGTTGAAAATGGATTAAATTAAATCACCTAAGTTGATGATGAATTGACTAAGGTGACATGGCAGATTGGGACCCACCTCGTGGACCAAGGATTGGTGGGCCGGCCACCATGGTTGACTTGATCAACCATGGGTGGATTAATGGAGAGGAATCAAGAAGAATTAAGGAAATTAAATGGGGATTAATTAACCTAAGTTAAAGGACTTAATTAATTAAATAATTAAATTATCCAAAAAGGTGGTCAAAGGGTCAAAAGATGGAAGACCCAAACCATTCCACTTTATCTCTAAGCAAAAACGTTGGCTAGGGTGGTGGTTTGTTACAACCACCACCATAAAGCATGAAAAATATCTCATATGGGTTGGTGGAGGAATTAAATGGTGGAGTAAAGTCTAAGAAACCAAAAGGTGTTGGTTTTTATCTTATCTCTCAAATTCCATTCTTATCTCATTTTTTTCCTCTCTTGCTCTCCACCACCGTCCCACACCAAGGAAAGAAAGAAGAAGAAAAACTAAGGAGAAAAGAAGAGAAGAAAAGAGAGGAGAAGTGCAAGCTTGGGCCCATCACTCCAAGATCAAGACCTTGGGTTAGTTATCTCCATCTTCTCTTCCCTTCCCTTTCTCAAATCTAACCCTATCTTAGCCGACCCAAGTATTGGGGTTTTTCATTGGGTCAAGCACATCTTAGCCGACCAATCAAGGAGAAGGAGAGAAGAGAAGGCCAAGGAATCCGAGAGGAGAAGGAAAAGTCGGAGGAGCCGTCGGATTGTAAGTATTTTCTAAAACAAGAGGTTAGTTTTTTTTTTTTAAGGTTTATAAATGGGTCCATTTCTTGGATTTAAATAATGGCCAAATTATCATAGGCCTTGGATCTCAAATCCATCCAATGGAAGGATGAAAATTGGACAAAACCCTAATGGGTAAATTAGGGTTAAGAAAAATAAATGGATTAAGGACATTATGTAATTAAATTATTTAAGCAATGGATGTATGGAATTTTTGGAAAGAATCATGGTGAGTAATTAAGTAAATTGGAATGGGGTTTTTAAGGTCAAAACCATGGTAGGTGATTAATTGATTTATTAGGGTTTATAAAGAATGGAAGCTATGGAGGATGATTTAGGGTTGTAAGATTTTAATGATCAAATGTAGTGATTTTTGAAAGGGTTTTAAATGAAGAAATTCATGAAAATGTAAATGGTTTTATGGCCTTGAAAGGCATAGATGGGAGTGAACCATGAACCATGGGTTCGGCCATGGTGTATGGCCGAACCCCAGGGTTATGTGTTTGTAAATTTGAAGGGTGTAAAAATAGGGAAAAATCGTTGAGAATGGTGATAGTTTAAAATGGATTTTTTTTTAAGTGTGGGAAATAATGTTCTAAAAATAAAACCATGGGGAGATTTTAGGGATGGAATGTTTTTAAATCCTATGGTGACATAATAGTAGTTTTAAATGGGTTTAGAAGGATGGAAGATATGGAGTAATGCATTAATAATTTGGAGGTTTAAAAAGGGTCAAATGTTTGTAAATTTTAAAGGGAGCTTAATGAAGAAAACCATGGTAGGTAATTAAGGATTTTTAATGGAGTTTTTAGGGTTAGAATCATGAAGGGATGATTAATGATTTTAGTTTTTTTAATGATTGAATGTAATAATTTTAAAGGGATTGTAAATGAGGAAATGCATGATGTGAACCTTCTCATGGTGTTAGAATTTTAATGGATTTAGAGAATGGAGGCTATGGAAAAGGGGTTAATGATTTATAAAGGTTTTAAATGAATGGGTATTAGTGATTTTTTAAAAGAGGTGGAAACAATGATAAAAACCATGGAGAGTGATTGGTGAATTTAGAAGTACTTAGACCATAGTAAGGATGAAGGAATGTTGGCAACTTCAATGGATTTTAAATGTAGTTAGTAATGATCAAAATTGATGATTTAAATGCATGATGTAAACCTCCTCATGGGAGGGCTTATTATGGATCTAAATGTGGTGAGAAAGACCCAAGGAAAAATGGGGATTAGGTTGAATTAAAGGGGCTGATTTTAAATAAAACCCATGACCCATTTGTAGGTCAATTGATGAGTTAAGTTGGACTTATGTGTGTGTTTAAATTAATGGGAATAGGGCTAAATTGAAGGGACTGATTTTAATTATTCCATGATATGATTGGTGAGTCATTGAGGGATATAAGTTTATGGATAAAAAATGTGGTAAATGACCCAATTGTGAACCAATTGAAGGGCTAAGATTTAGGTCTATATATATGCTTTAATTAGTGGAAAATTAGGTAAGTTACGGACTGATTTGTTAATGAACATATCATGGTTGATGGAACGTTAATGGATCCAGGATTATGGATCAATTATGGGCTAAGTACGGGGTTTTGTATGTGTTTAAGTGAATAAGGATTAGGTTAATTAAATGGCTAATTTTAATGATCATATGACATGGTTGATGAGTCATTAACGGACCTAAGTTATGGATCATTAATGGGTCTAAGTTATGGATCAATTATGGACCATAATGTACATGGAAAAGTGAATGATTTAACCATGGAAGGGGTAGTGGCAAAATTGTAAATAATGGCCAAATTCAAGAACCCCATGGGAATGATCACGGACTTAGGGGCTCTAAGTAATGACCTTAGGTATGATTAAATGAAGCCTAGGGTGTTCGTTTTTAAACTCACAAAATTAATATGGTTAAAGGATTAAATGGGACCCACAAACCTAACTAGTAGGTTTGGCCGTGGTTTAGGGCCGAACCCCTCTAAGGCTTGGATAATGGACTTGGGCGTGATTAAAATATGGACTGATTTGGTAATGTATAATAAGGTACCGGACATCGCAAGCGGTGAGCGATCGGCGACCGGGTTTGTGAACGAAAACGTAAAAGGATGCTAATCGGTATTCGGTAGGATTCCTACCTTTTAGTAAGCCATGGATTAAGTATTATGTGATGGTTTTTCCTTTTATTTATTTTGGTCATGGATTAAGTATTATGTGATGGTCTTACCTTTGAATTATTTTGGTCATGGATTAAGTATTATGTAATGGTTTTCTTTTGATTTATTTTGGTAATCATGTAATGGTTTTAAGATGGGTTTTATGACTATGATCATATATATTACATGGCATATGGCATCTACATCTCATGCATGACATGGGAGGGATATGGTATGGGAATGATGAAATGAAACCGGAGTCCATGCTCCATCGGGGCGACCGAGAAGCAAGCATGGGGATATCTTGATGTGTTTCATCCATTAAGAGGGATATTATGAGATATAACCGGAGTCCATGCTCCGTCGGGGTGACCGAGAAACAAGCATGGGGACACCTTGACGAGGCTTTGCCGTCAAGGGGGATGATTTGTGATTGTTTACACCTTGACGAGGTTTTGCCGTCAAAGGGGATGCTTTGTGATTGTTTATATCTTGACGAGGTTTTTCCGTCAAGGGGGATATGGCAGCATGATGGTATAGATGATGGGTGGGATTCATGACATAGGACACCCATTGCATGACATTGCACCAAATTGTAGGGTTTTGGATATGATATTATCTATATGTTTTGTTACCACTAATCCATGTGTTAGCCCTACTCGGAGTCCTACTGGGCGTGTTGTCTAACGCCTACTTCTACCCTAGCTGATGATGCAGGAGATGGCGGAAACGGAGGACGAGACGGGAGCCAAGCTTAAGAGCTTGGGGAAGCGAGCTGTTTAGTTTATTTAAGTTTAATTTTGGAAATGTAATTTTGAGTAACTTAGCTCGTCGGAATGTAATAACTTAAATTACTTGTTATGTTTTGGACTTTATTTTGGACAGTACGATTTAGTGGTATTTTAGTAATTAAATGAATGTATCTTCCCTGCTATCTGAAAATCTGTAGGATAGACTCTATTATATTTCCACACTTAATTTAGTATTCCGCAAGCTTGCTTTCTACTTGTGAACCATTCTCCGTGGACTTCGTTCCACGCACACGTAGGGTTGGCCAGTTAAGGGCCGGGCTTTAGAAGCTCAGACTTAACTCGCGTCGTGACGTCCGCGCCCTTTGTCACTCTTCATTTCAAAAAAAAAAAAATAGACTCTGATTTCGGTGAAAAGGGGCGGGCGTTACAGATATAAGATCATGACCTCTTGATTCCTTAATCTCATTACTTATTCACCAATTGTTTAACATAACTAATAATCTAAGTCCACTAAACATTATTCCATTTTAACCCCTTCAAAGTCCTTTTACAAATTTTAACATGCATCCACTAGTTACATGTTTTGAAATCCTTCTAACTTATTAAAACAGTCCACATAATTTAATCTCTAAGAAAACCCTAAATCCATAAATGTTATTTGGTGGGGTTCGGCCATACACCATGGCCGAACCTCACCTCTTCTTTTGGTCCAACCTTCCAATCATAAAAACATTTTTAAAACATCAATATTCCATGGTTTTTCATCCTCAAAAACCCATAAAAATAACCAAGTCTTTTCTTGGGGTTCGGCCATGCACCATGGCCGAACCTTATGATCCATTCTTTCCATTGAAAAGACTGATTCAACAACCAATTTTCATCCATGGGGTTCGGCCATAAACCTTGACCGAACCCTATGTTCTTATAAACAAAAACTAGTAAATTACTCACCGGTTCCGCGACTCCTCCGGCTTTCTTTTGCTCCGGCTTGTTCCTTTTCTTTCTTTCCTTAGCCTTTCCTTCCTTCCTTCTTGTCCTTTAGCCGAGACTGATCTTGATGCAGTCTTGGAGTGGTTCGGCCAAGGTATAGATTTAAGAGAGAGAGTATTTCAGCCTTGGGTGTGAATGATAAAACCTTGAGATGCAAACTCCTTTGTTCTAAGTCCACTTTGTCTTTGAGGAGTGATCAGCCAAGAAGTGGTTTGAGGAGAAGCAACCAGCCAAGGTTTTTTTCTAGAGAGGTGGGATGGCCAAGGGAGAGAGAGAGAGAGATAAAGAATGAATGGAAACCCAATCCTTTGCTATGTTAGTGAGGGTTAACCAAAGGCAGTGTCCCTTGATGGCACCCCTTTGTAACTCCCACTCCATTCATCTTCCTCATTTAAATTCCATTTGGGGGTTTCATCCTTGAGATGAAACCCTCCCAACGGTTTTGGCTCTTGGGCTGCCTTGGTGCAACCTTCTCCCCTAATTAATAGTTCATTTGGAGGTTTCATGCATGAGATGAAACATTCCCACCATTGACCCTTGGGTTTCCATCTTGAGATGGAAACCCTCCATGCTTCCAACGTGTGCCATGGTTGAATTGTGTAATAACCACAAAACAGTCCACCTCCCATTAGTGATACAATTTGGAGTTTCATTCTATGAAATGAAACTCCCATCTTTCCAACATGTGCTAAGGTTAAGCCTTGTGTAACCTCCAAAACCCTTTCATCTCCCCATTAATGATTCATTTGGAGTTTCATGCATGAGATGACACTCCCATGCATCCAACGTGTAACCATTAGGTTTGACCTCATGAGATGTAACTCTCCATTTTATCACCTAACTTATCTAAGGTCATGGTCCCATTAACTTCCCATCCAACTCATTTAACTCAACTCATCCAATTAACGCAACTCATTCAACTCACTTAAAATCAACTCATTTCCTTAATTCTATTTCCAATTTAATTCAGCCCCATATAATTTAAACTTGAACTTACTTGGTGGTCAACAAAGTCAACCACGACCCATTGGGTCCCAATTGGCCATTTTGACCCATTTAACAACTTTTGACCCAATTAACAATCTTGCCCCAATTGCATACATCTTACCAATTTAATTTCAATTAAACCTTATCCAATATCCGTTGGGTCTTAATTAGACAATTGAACCAACACCTTACCCATCTAAGGTCCATATACATTAATTAATAAATTAAATTGACAATTTCCATATATATCCCTAGCTTGAAAATACGGGGTGTTACAATCCAAACCATCAATTCACAACTTAACCCAGATTAAATCTCAGCCGTCCATTCCAACCCTGAGCCTATAAATAGAGAACTAAGCCAACAATAAATTTCGAATTTGACCTGGAGCTCAAGAGGGTCAAAGGCTGAGGAGAAAAGGCAAGAAGACAGAGACACCACTTGAATTTTACAAGTGAGAGTTGTAAATTTTCATTTATCCTGTCTTTCTTGTACTTAATTTTATGTATGTTTGTACTTGAATTCTTTCCTTAAATAAACAAGAGACGTCCATTTTTGAATCTTGAAAAGTCCGATTATTCAATTTATCTTTTATGCTTCATTTTAATTTTTAATTTGTATTCTTTATTTATCTAAAGTTGTTACCTCGCTTGGTAAAGACCTATATTTGTCAATTCCATGACTCAGAAAGAATAACTTGCCTGAAGCTTGAAGACCCAAGATGATCAAGAGTAAAGATCATGTTCCACCGGATTAAAAGCTCATCGTTATGGCAATCACAAAACAGGTATGTTGGCCATAGATGACCTTATGTGATACCCACACCTTAGAGAGGACTATCCCTAGGCTTAGAGGAACAAATTGTTAAATCATAAAAAACCTAGTGAGAAAATTTGACAGTAAATTTGAATTACACTCACTGTTAGCTCGGCCAGTTTTATCTCATCGACCCCTCGGTGCAGTCAAGATCGACCCATCGTGGTCAAACACTGGTCGGCCCAAATAACATAGGTTTTGGAACGTTGAACTAATCATTCTAGGTATGCCTATGATCGAGAGTCTCATATGCACCAACCCGTCGTTGAAAGGCTAAAACGACCCCTCGTGGTCAATGACTCCTCGATTAAGATTTATGAGTTTTGGATTATGAACTCTGGTGGGTTCTCGAGAAAACAGACATACCGGTAGTTAAAGACTGACCGAGAGTAGCCAGGACGGACCCCTCGGTAATGGGTGACAGGTTTATAAGTTGAAACTACTGTCAAGCATGTTTTGCACCAGAACAAGTCTCTCGTATGGACCAACCCCTCGGTACCATAAGTGTCAACCCATCGGCGACAATGACATGTCGACAGGGAAAAATATTACCGTTGGGAGGGCACTTAATGCACAACGGTCGGAACTATTACGGTAACATTTCTAGTCACCGACCCCTTGGTGTGACTGACCTATCGGTATATTACCGTTACTACCACTGGTTGCCTTTACTATATAAACCAACCTTTATGCAACCAGTTGGTATCCTTTGGACGGATCACTTGGACACTCATCTTTACCAGTGAGCTTAACCAAGGGCCAGCAGAAGGATCACTCTCTCTCGTGCTTGAAAAAAAAACACATCAGAAAAAAGAGCTTCGAAAGCAAGTGTTTCTTGGTTTTAATTTTCTTTTAAAACATATGTTTCGAAGTAGATTAAGGGGGGGTGCCCCAGAACCACTATAAAAAAATTCTGGAGCGGTGTCTCCGGCACAAAGGTGGGTGGAACTCCCGGCCAAATGGATAGGTGGAATTCCTATTCGACAGCGGTGGGTGAAATTCCCACTCGATTGAGTGAGGTAGAATGCTACTCTAACTGTGAGGGTGTAAGTCCCCACTTAGTCGAGTTTGGGGATAGCTCAAGGTTGAGCGAGTCCTAACAGTGGATGAAGGTTGGCTAACCGAACCACTTTAAAATGGTCTTATGGTGTTTGATCTATGTGTGTTTGTATTTAGTTTTTTAAGTACTATTCTTAACACGCATCGCTTTGCGTATTGATTATCTTACTCCAATCATCGATAATCAAACTTTATGTAAAAGGGTCATTATCTTAGTGTGATCGATCAATGAAAATGTCACACTAAACAAATCTATTGATTAAACAATCCGCGACACTTCAAATAATCAAGAAATTTATAAACACCATTAAAAATGAGATTGACCTATTAGCAACCCCCCCCCCCCTTCTCTCTCCCCCCTCTAGGGTCAATCACGATGTTCTAACACATTGAAAATGGGAACTTTCAAAAGTCTTAGGTTGTGAATGTTGAGCCTAAGATCCAAACTTTAATTAGATTAAGGAGTATGAATTTTAATTAAAGGACACAAATTGATTCTTGAATTGTATGCGTTGAATTTCAGATCTAGGTTTCTTATTTATTTATTCATTTTGCTCGATGAGAGAATAATTCCATAGCCACTTTAAATTATGCATTTAGTTATTCTGTCATTTGCACTATTTGTCAATTTATTTCTTGTCTTTAGTTATATTACTTACTTCATATGTTTGTTGTATAAAAATTGTTCATTATATGTTTCTAATATGAATCTTGTATATTTAATTTTTAATTATTTAATTCATTGTATCAAAAATCTCTCTTTCAAGATTCTTTAACGAGGGTTGGAGATATGATATTTTGATCTAAAAACATGTGATTTTAAATTAAGATGAGACTACATATTCATGTTTCCCCAATTTAATAAAAAAAAAGATGGATTTGATTTTCGACTTGTTAAATTCATATGTTAGATAATAAAGGTGTTAAGTTTGACTTTCTAAGCTGTAAATTAAAATTGTGAATCCGTGAATATGATTTCTTAAGACTACATATTTTAAAAGGTTCCGATTTAATTTAAGCATATATTTGTGGATTTGCTTTGAGTTTGACTTCGCACTCTTAAGCATAAATTATTCGTGTGCTTGCGAGATTATAAATTTAAAATTTACAGATCAACAAGTTTTTGGCACGGTTACTGGGGAAATCAAATTTAAATTTTGTGCCATTAAAAGTTATGTGAATTTAGAAAAGATTGTTATTTTTGAAATATTTTTATTTTAGGCAACTCTTTAAAATTGGAAATATCTATTTTTGGAAACTCTAATTTTGGAAAGTTTATTTTTATTAGAGATTTTTTAATATTACAATATTTTTAGAATTGAGTTATTTTTGGAAAGTTACTAATTTTAGAAACTGCTATAATTAGAATTTTTCTATTTTTAGAAATTTTGTAATTTATTAGTTTTTTCTTTCAGCAAGAAGTTTTCATGGAATTATCTTTTAATTTATTTTTGGAAAATCGATTTTTGGAAAGTTTCTATTTTTAGAAAAAATATATTTTTGGTAATTGATCTATTTTTAGTAAGCATCCAATTTTAAGAAAAATCTCCAAACTTAGAAGTTTTCTAAATTTAGAAATTTTATCTAACTTATGAAAGTTTCAAAATAATCAATTCTTGGAGACTATGGAATTATGATTGATTTGGTGAAACCCAATTTTAATTTTTTATGGTCTTGTGTTAATTAAAATTCTTGTTTAGGATTGTAAATATTATATCTCCTCCACTAGTTCTAGTTTAGGAAAATTGTATCTAGATTAGGTTCCATGTATTCTTTATGAGAATCAGAATCTTCACTTTGTTTTGTGGTATTTCATTGTATAGGGATTTTGAATAGCAGTTAAAAATTTCTGGGAGGAAAGCACTACAAGCCAAGGTAAGTGCCTAACATCATTTTTTTATTTTTTTTATTTTCCATGCATTCATATAGAACTTTTATTTAGGATGTTTTGCATTTATCTTGCATAAAAAAACAAAAATATTGCATATTTACTTTGGTCATGCATTTAGGTTGTTAGTCTTCATGCATTAAATTAGATTGTTTGCTAATTGTTTGCATATTTGCTTGAGTATTGCATTGTTAGATTTAGGATTGCATTAAAAAAGTTAGAAATAAAAAGGATTAGTAAATAAAAATGGTTCATGCACTCCCCAAGTAAAATCAATTCAAGAACCATTAGGTTAGACTTTAAGGTTTCATGCTCATTATGAACCGTTTTAATTCAAATTAATGTTTGTAACCAATGAATAGTTTATCTTCAAAAAGGGTGCTAAGGCTAGTTCTGTCACTAAGATATGAAGTCAAGCATCATCTAAGGATAACGTGGGAAGAGATGCCGTCTGTGCTCCCCCACTTACCTAGGAACTTACCAGGCCATCTTGTGGTTAAACTCTCATTGGAGACTTAGATTATTTGGAGAGAAAAGTAGGAGCAAGTCTAAAGACAAATTTTAGGTTCCTATTAGCACCAATAAAAATTCAATTTCTCTTAAAGGAATTTGAATATAGATTTAAGCATTTCTTGTGTGATTTTTGTTTGAACGTGTGTGATCGTGTCTGTGTATGCATTATTGGTTTCTTGACTCCACCAATCACTTGGTTCGAGTTACAGTTCCCGTCAGTCCCTGATCGTTGCGTACGGGGCTAAGTCAAGCCCAGTCATAGATATAGATGGTCCACCTTTATCACCATCCACATCACCATCACCACCACCCAACCTGCCATTTCAACCACACCAGAATCATCACACGATCTGTCGTATCTACCCATCCCTAACTTGATAACCAACTTGTACGTCCAACGTCTGACCAGAACTGATAAGAAATACCCATTTACCCAATTATCCAATTATCTATTTACCCAATTATCCAATTATCCATTTACCCATCCGGCCAATTATCCATTTATCCATTTACCCAACCACCTATTTACCCATTCACCCATTTATCGATTCACCCCTTTAATTATTTACTCATCCGTCCATTTTACCCATTTACCCATTTACCCTTTTACCCATCCACCCATTCACCCATATTCGCCCATTCATCACCCAGACCCACCTATTCTTCTGTCTATGTCTGAGTCGGTCTGAGTCGTTAATTTCTAGTTTAGGTTTGCATTGTGTTAGTCTAAGATTTTAGTTAATTTTGAGTCAGTTTATGAATTTTGTTTCTAGGTATTACGTTGTGAGCCCTTTTAGGTACATCTAAACCCAGTTAGCACTGTTCCAATATTTTCTAATTTGCACCTGATCACTGTAGATTAAGGAACATTGAGGACAATGTTCAATTAGAGTTTTGGGGTATTGAGGGGTTACACTTGAGTCAAATAAAAAAAAATTGTGTTCTTAGGCAGAGAGAGGCAAACTTAACCTTTTTAAGGGAAGAGTATGTAGAGACTGTGACTCCTTGGGGCTGAAAAGACTATCAATCTTAACTTAAGAAAAGCATACATCTTCACAATCTGACGTAAAAGGAATCACATTTTTAGCATTAATACTTAGATAAATGTCTTTATATCATACTTTTCTAGAAAGACTTTTATAGGATTTATACTTGGAAAAACCCGTACGCAACCATATTAAGTTAGTTTGAAAAAAAAAATATTCATGAGTCAAGTGATCACTAGAGGAACCAGTGGAGACTTAATCCAGTGAGCTTTAGAGCCGTTCTTTTATTCTGAGGGTTATAAGTCAATTTCATTTTTTTGGTAGCGCAATAAAGTCAACATTGATCTCATTATCGTTTGATTTGGTGATATTATTGAGAACGCCATCAAATTTGAGTTATTATGTTGAAAGTTTTTCTAAATTTATTTGAAACAATGAAATCATCTTATGAAGCTTAGAATATGATATAGGCCATTTTTAAATTGTTTGAGCTTAAAAGCCTACCTATATTTGGTTATCTTACCTTGATAGTTCCCTAGTTGAGCCGTATATAACCTGTTTATTGATTAGCCGTGTTTACCATACCCAACTCCAGACATGGAGTTTGAGCCTCAATGAAATATCTGTGACCTAAGCTGTGGCCTAGGAAAGTAGGAGATGAAAAATTGAGATGGTACTCTAAAAAAATGGCACTTGAAAAGAAAAAGAAAAATGATTGATGAAGAGAAAAAAAAATATGATGCATAAGAAAAAAAAATGAAAAAAGGAAAAAAAGAAAGGGAACATCCAGACGTCAAACAAAGGTGTTAAAGAAAAATAAAAATAAAAAATAAAAAATAATACTTTGAAAAACGCTGAAAGCAAAAATTAGAGGAAAAATATCCTATGTCACATTTTAAAGCCCTTTAACTTTTTCTGTTCAAAATATTATTTTTAGAGTTTTATATCCTTTTTTGGCATAACCGATCCCAAGCCACGTTTCATCCTATTAGGAACTCCTATTGATCTTAAGTCTAAATAGGATATTTCATGTGGAGAGTAAAGGAAGAAAAATGATGGTATTTGACTTAACGTTCTCAGGAAAGTGGCATCTATTCATGAGATCACTCATTTTCTTTGAATTGAGCCATGTTTGATAATACATATGTGAGAAACTTTGATTTTGAACACATAAATTTTACTCACATATACCTTGAGAAAATGAACCAAAACCTCTGAGTGTGAATTTTTCGAGAGATATATCCAGTGAGGTTTGCAGTCAAAGCACATTTTCCAATGGTGTGAACAAAACTGGGTCTATTTGGAAGAAGAAGTCTATCTTAATATTGGCTAAGCACACACTACACTCTGGGTATAAGCATTCTAAAATGAATTTTAGAGTTGTATGATGTTTAGACCCCTTATCTATTTGTTCTTATTAAGGATGTTGATATTTGTGGATATTATCACTGAAAGCCCTTACGAGACTACAACTCGTCCAATAGTGGTGAGCTAGCGGTTTAAAGTTTGTCGCATACGCTAAATGCAATCGAGAGTACCAGCGAAAGTGGTCTAGTTTAGGTCTAGATTAGGTTTAGTTTAGGATTTCTGTGCTTTCATTTGTTTTTAGTCTTTTTGGGAAGTTTTTGTCCAGGACTAGCAAAATTGAGTTTAGGGGTATTTGTTGAGCACTAGAATATTACAATTTTACCCTTGATTGTTGGACTAATTAGCCCTGATTTTGTATATATGACATGCGTTTAATGTCATTTTCTAGTTTTGTAGATAAAAATGGAAAGTTCAGGAAAATAATCTCAAATCAGTGGATAATTGCAAGTTTGGTACTTAATTTGGAAGACCTAGAATTTTTATGATTAATTTCACTCTACTTTTAGGGTTTCCATGTAAATTGGTTAGTCTAGATCCAGCTATGAGAGTCTAGATTAAATCAATATTCTAGATTTTAAGTGGTGAAGTTAATTATTTTAATTCTTGAAGATAAAATATGCAATTTAAGAGGCAAAGGCTGAAATTCAAGATTAATGGGCCAGAGATCCACTTCAATTGGGCCAAACTAAGCTCTAAGAGATGAAAAAACTAATAATGCATGCACATACATGAAATTCAACCATTCCAAAAAAAAATACATAGTTTAAGATCATGGAATGAAAATACTTCAAACCTTTCTCTGCACTAGTGAGACATCGTCATCAACGATCAGCCGTCACTGATGATCGTCGTTGGCAATATATCGTAAAGACAAAACACAATTTTTTTCTTTTATGAAATATCCTTTTTTGATTTTAAAACACACATGGCATATGATTTCACCAATAAGACAGATATGCCATACAAATATCGTGCACATATTCAATCCACAAAAAAAATACCAAAAATAAACATGGAATAAAAGCAAGATACAAACTATGATTCCAAATGTGGTTTCAAATGTGTTAATCATTTTGGCACATATTAACACATCTGGTCGAACACAATGGGACTTGGAATCTACATTCCACAATTGTATAACTCTTCAAGAATGACCTATAATATAGCAAGGAAAAGTACAATCAAGTGCTTGAAAAGAGTCAAATGTTTCATGCCACAACACATGGTTGTTTGAACTCTCACTAATGAAGATGAGGTTCAACTACACTTGGTCTAGATATACCCAAAGATGCACAAGTCTTAGACCAATGTAGGACATGAGTAAGGTCCTATCCCTAAGGGATCCATATGAAATTTTGATCTGGACCTTTCTTCTCAAATCTTCGGAAGTTGGGCATTTTAATTCTTCCATTTTGAATATTTGGCGCAAATTCGTTGACTTGAGACAAGAACCTCATTATCATATTCTTATCCATGGTATGAGGAGGTCTTGACTTATCCCTATTAGATTTGCCAAACTAGGGATGATCCATGTGGTGAGGTGCTTTGTGTTTCTTATGAAAATTCACACAACCAAATTGATTTACCTTTTTCTCCTTTGCAAGGTGTGAATTTCCATTGAACCCATTCTTTCTCTTCTTTGTATTTTGAAAAAGACCCTTAGCCACTTGTTTTTCAACATGCATTCTTCCAGTCTTGCACTCATGTTTAAAATGTCCAGTTATACCACAGTAAAAACAATTTATAATTGAAAAATGTGTAGTGTGGCCTTAACCTAATCTGGTTTGGTTCATGATGCACGTATGATGATCTTTTGACAACCCAACACCAGATTTTTCACCATGAGGTTTACCGAAAATAGATTCTTCTAGATTTAGCTCACCTTTGGTAACCATGTCTTGAGATTCCTTAAGATTTTTCAAATCTAAGCCCAATTTCAGATTTTCATCTTCAAGATATTTTTTAACTTCTGTTAGCTTCAAGGTATCATTCTCATATATTTATAAAGTTACTTGATGCCCTTTTTCAGATTCACTCAATTTCATGCTTTCATCATTTGAAATTATTAAATTTGATGAGAAAAGATCATTTTCAGCATTTACACTTTGAAGTTGGCAAGAGAGTTTGGCATTCTCAGATTTTACTTTATGAAGATTTTTAACCAATTTTAAACTCTCTAAGTACAAGGTATTGTAGAAAATCAAAAGATCATCATCTTCCCCATCCTCTTCTTCACTTCAGGATTCTTTTTGGTCATGAACAATGGACGCAACAAAACATTTCAAATTTTCACCTCTTTCTTGATCTCCGTATCTGAATACTTTCAGATTGATATTCTTTTTATTTTTTATTGGAGTCACAAGAAACATTATCCACTAGATTATGAGAGGTAGAACCATCCAAGGATTTCGAAATATTTTCAATGAAATCAATTTTGATAGAGGTCCAATCAGCTTCATCAAGAGTTGCCAAGATATTCTCTATTTTTGTTTTTAAATAAATCAAGATAGAGTGCACAAACAATAGAGAATAGTGGATGAATTTTCTGGCATCCATAATTGGTGTTCTAGCACAATGGTCAACTCTGATGGTTAGATCCTTTACAAAAAGCATGAGGCCTTTATACCAATTGAAAGTTCCAGGTGCTAGAATAAGATTGCCTCTAGAGGGGTGTGAATAAGACAATCACATTTTTATGGCCTTCACATAATTTCTTGATTAATTAAATGATATGCAGCAGAATTAACAACTTTATCAAGAAATTGTATTGTGTGTTAGCATGAGTGCACAAATAATAGAGCAAACACACAAGTAAACCAAACACCACAACACCCGATCTACAGTGGTTCGGAGTAAATCCCTCCTGCATCCACTGTTGAACTCACTCACTATTGGGTTATCCCAAATACACAATATGTGGGGAATTACGCCCTCACGAATAGAGTAGGAATTACACCTACATAATAGAAAGGGAATTTCACCCACTCAACTAATGTTTTGAACGATTCGACCAACCCCGGTCTACTTCATTATCCTTCTATTTTCTTTAGTGGTTCAAGCACCTTTATTTAATCCACTTCACAATGATGATATGAAAATTATCACACAAGAAGAAACACTTGCCTTTGTAGCTCGAATCTGATGTAGATGTGCTTCTTGTAGATTCCTCCCAACTTTTGTCGATGACGAACATGTACCTTCGTGTATGTGCAACCACAATCTTGGGAGGGTTTCTAGGATTTAAGATATGCCAATGCCAATACTATCCTAGACTTGTTTTTTTCTCTCTCTATCTTAATCAAATGTTTGATTGGATCTCAAATGATTCACCAAGTATAGTGCTTAGAGAGACGTTGGGATCTTTGTGAATGCCGTAGGATTTTCCTATATGTAAGGATCCCTAGATGTTATTCAAAATTCAGAGTTTAAATAGTAATCCAGATTTCTTCCAACGCAGGGTCACCTATAGGTCAATCTGGTCGATGGGTCAGTACTTGAAATTGTCACGTTGCATTGTGACCGTTAAGCATTAAATGCACTTACAATGGATATAAAACGGTCACAACCGATGGGTTGAGTTCCTCGATGGGTCGTTGAGACCATTGCCAATGTGTCGACACTGACGATCGTATTGTCCTGAGGCTAACTCAAACATAAAGAGTTTCTCATCCAGAAACCTGTCTGAATCTGATCGGCATATCTATTCCACCTGCTGGGTCGGTCCTGTTACTCTTAATGGGTCTGTGACCATGATCGTATCTGTTACACAAACATGCAGTCTTCCCAACTAGAACTTTGTAAAACCCAAGTCGACATGTCGTGCGCACCAATGGGTCTGTCCTGTCCATATTGATGGGATGGTGTGTACAACTATCGATTGAGAGGGACCAATTTGACGGTGTCTTCCAACCAAAACCATTGTCATTACGGACGATATATCGAAGACCTCGATGGGTCTGTCCTGTCTACAATGATGGGTCGACAGACTCGATATATCGACTTAACAGTATATTGGTTTTGCAAGTTTAAGTTTATCTGGTTCCGTGAGGTGTCAATGGACCACTTAGACTTATATTAGATTTACCAATATGATTTCTAATGTAAAGGGATGTTTAGAGGTGTTGGGTCCACCCTAAAGTTATCTATGACCAATTTACCTTTGTGTGATTGCCATACAATTGGTGATGTTGAATCTTGCAATTGATCTTCCAATGTTTGCACTTTGATGCAACCTTCACCCCACATGAGTCTTGTTTTATTGCTTCATTCTTCCAAGGCAATGCTTCTCTTGAGTCACAGAATTGACAAATAGGTGACTCGACAAGCCGGGGCACTAACAACAACTTTTATGAGTGTTTCTATAACGTATATAAGATTTCTCGTCTAACAGGAGTAGGAGAGAGAGGGGGGGGGGGGGGGGAATGATTCCGTCCCTCTACTGCAGCAACATGGGTTAGTTTATCCTTTCCTCATGCAAATTCTCTAAAAACATAAGGGATTGAGCTAAACAGCCGAGTTAAGAGAAAAACAAAAGATTCAAACATGTTAGTTAATCTAAGCAGATCTTTAACAATCATGTAATTCATGCCTTTTCATTGGGTCGACACCCTAACATGGTCACTCTACAAGTTTATGGATGAAATTTCCATATTTTTTACTTACGAGCCACTGCCCCCTATCTATCTATAAGTGGTCTACACTAGGATTGACGTGACCAATGCTTCACTTAGTCTGCCTTACGTTCTGCATTGTGATTTCGTACGCTAGCAGTAGCTACTGTCTTGCCCTTACGATTGTTTCTTCCTGCCATATCTACGAAAACTAGATTTAATCAGTCTCACAAATATGCAAGAATTTCAATAGCAATCATCTGCAGGGATAAGTAAGCTACACACAAACAAAAACTAACCTTCAACCTAAGAAGGATTTCTACCCCACTCAACCTGAGGGGAAAAATAATAATCAATTTCTAACCTTGGCCCTACTCACAGCCAAACGGTTGAACCTAAGCTTTATACCATAATGTAAGGACCCGCCCGTTCAACCTCAACAAACGGGGAATCATAAAGAGTTAAAAAGACCAACTAATCTGAGGCATCCAACATGGCTCCAATTTTCTTTTTCGTATCATGATGCCAATTCACATGGTACACAAATAATTTCAGAGTAGCAGAATAACTTCTTAAAATAGCCATGATCAACAACATAACATCCCACATTAAAGTTTCCCATTAACATGTATGATATATAAAGCCAAACCACAACTAAAATAATAATTAGCACAACTGATGAGAATTTATACTAATCTCACTATCTCACACCCAAAGAAAATAATAATAATATCAAAGTCTCAAACAATCTAAACTATTACAATTCCTCAAATGACACTCTAAGTGGCTCAAAACAAAGCCAAAAAATAAACTAAACTAAACTAATAGTCTCCATTGTTGGAACATAAAACGGTCTAAGACTTCACTCCTAACAGCTCCAAGTAATCTAAGCTTTATTTTTAGCTGCTCCTCGATCTAACTCAAAGGTATCCCTGAAAAGTAAGGGGAATGAGCTCTATACTAAGTGAAACAAACAAACACAACCATGCAACATAATCGTACACGAATTCCTTATAGATCAAGGTAAATAAAATATATGCAAATAATGAATGCAATGCAAAAATGCAAAATGCAAAGATAATGCATTTTCCCCAATCCCATGCCATCATCCAAACTCCAATGCGCATATAACATGGTCCAGACCTAGCTCGTCAGCCACAAGATAAGTTGTTCGTTACTGTTTACCACCCAAATATTGGCTTGTCAAATGACATGACTGCCTCTGTAACACCCTGGATTTTCAAGTTACAAATATTTACGGAATATGCCATTTAAATTGTGAACTAACGGATATGGACCTTAGATAGGTAAGGTATTGGGTCAATGCCCAATTAAGACCCAACAGATATGTTATAAGGTTCAATTTAAAATAAATGGTAAGATGTGTTTAATTGGGTCAAGGTCGTTATTTGGGTCAAAATACCCAATTGGGACCCAATGGGTCATGGTTGACTTGGTTGACCACCAAGTGAGTTCAAGCCTAATAAATTGGGCTGATTTGAGTTGGAAGGGAATCAAGTGATTAACTTGATTTTTAAGTGAGTTAAGTGAGTTGAGTTTAAAAGAATTAAAATTGAGTTATGGTGAGTTGAGTGGAAGTCAATGGGACCTCCATCTTAAGTGGGTGAAGTGTGAAGATGAAGGAGTCTTGGTTGTTTCAAAAACCCAAGTCAAACCTAAGGTTACACGTTGGACATGGGAGTTTCATCTCATGGATGAAACCCCCAATTGGATCATTAATGGAGAGATGAGGAGTTTTCTTATTTCAAAATTCAAACCAAGGGTACACGTTGGAGGGGGAGTTTCATCTCATAGATGAAACCCCCAAATGGAGCATTAATGGGAGATGAATGATTTTAGTGATGGTTACACAAGATAAGCAAGGCACACCGTTGGTGCCTTGGGAGTTTCATCTCATGGATGAAACCCCCAAGTAGAGCACTTAGGAGGGAAGTTAATGAAAATGGGAGTTACACAAAGGGCTTTACCAAAAGGCGTCACCTTTGGCCGATCACCCCATTGGAATAAAACAAGTTTTGTTTCCATTCACTCTCTCCCTCTCCCTCTTGGTTGTTTCTCTCCCTTAAACCCTCTCTTGGCCGACCACTCCTCAAGACAAAAGATTAGAAAAGTTTTTGATCTTAAGATATCACTCAAGGCCGAACTCTCTCTCTCTCTCTCAAATCTCACTCTCGGCCAAAGGAACAAGAAAGAAGGAGGAAGAGGCTAAGGAAGGAAAGGATCGGAAGAACAAATCGGAGCAAAGGAAAACCGGAGGAGTCGCGGAACCGGTAGGTATTTTGATATATTTTTAATAAAGTAAGGAAATATGGTCAAAGAATATGGTTCGGCTATTGCATGGCCGAACCCTAATCATGTCATGGCTAAGGACCTTCATATGAATTAAAAAAGGGGTAGATCAGGTTCGGCCATGATGTGTGAACGGACCCCATCAAAGGTTAAGATCATGGCTATTGGATTTAAAAGATAAAATGAGGAACCATAGGGTTCGACCATGGTTTATGGCCGGACCCCATGGAAAAAGATTTAAATGGATGTATCATTTTATTTTAATGGAAAAGATGAACCATAGGGTTAGGCCATGGTGCATGGCTGAATCCCATGGAAGGACATTAGTTATTTTGAATGGATTTTTAAGGATGAAAATCATAGATGTATGTGTATGATTTTAAAAGGTTTTAAAAGACTTAATTGGAGGTATGTATGAGAACCATAAAGAATTGAAAAGAAGGGTCGGCCATGTTGTATGGCCGAACCCCACCACCAAGGAATATTTATGGACTTAGGGTTTTCGTAGATGTTGAACTTATGTGGATTGATTAATAATTTTAATGGGTTTCAAAACATGGAAATTGTAGATGCATGTTAAAGATTTTAAAGGGCTTTAAAGGAAGGAATGCTAATCATTTTAAAATGGTGTTAAAATGATAATTGGTGAGAGAACCATGGACCATAGGTTCGGCCATGGTGTATGGCCGAACGCCATGGAAGGTTGTTGATGTTTTTTAAAAGGTTTAAGATGGAAATCATGTTGATGGACTTGGGGTAGTAAATGATGACCTAAGGATATGAGTTAACCCCCATGAAGGGACTTGTTTATGCACTTAAAAATGGTAATGAACTCAATGGAGAAAATGGAATTTGGACACCCCATGAACCATTTTATGGGTCATTCATGGACCAATCATGTTAGATGAATGACTATCTAAGGAAAGGGAAATAATGGCAATGTTGTAAATATAGGCTAAAATGAAAGATCATGGGTTCGGCTATGGTGTATGGCCGAACCCATGAGGAATGTTTTTATGGACTTAGGTGGTTACCAAGTTTAGCTGATTAAGTTAAAGGATCAAAAGACTCAAAAGAGGGACCAAAATCAAGTGGGTGAGGTTCGGCCATGTTGTATGGCCGAACCCCACAAAGGTGTATTTTATGGACTTGGACATTATTGTAAATCGAATGGGACATGGGATTGATTGGTTGACATATTATAAGGTAACGAGACCTCACTAGGGGTGCACGATCGCGAGCGATTTTCGGACATGAACGCAAGGACACACTAGTGGTCATTGGTAGGATTCTACCTCTTTGAAACCATGGGTAATGTATGATGTTTTAATTCTTATTTTTGATGGTTTACGTTGTAAAAATAATATGTTTCAAATATATGGTTTTTAATGCTATGATCATTCTATTAAATAGCATGTGGACATATACATCTCATGCATGCCATGGGAGGGATGTTTGTAACCGGAGGCTACGCTCCGTCGGGGCATCCGTAAGGCTTGCGTAGGAAGACCTTGATGTGCATTATCCGTCACGAAGTATCCGGAGAACACACTTCGTCGGGGCTTCCGTAAGGCAACTGTGGGGATATCTTGATGAGGAGAATTCCAACAAGAGGTTACATGTGTTTGTGATGGGTGGGACTCATTGCATTTGACACCATGGCATGGCATTGTCTTACATGGATTTTGTAGTATGATATCTATATGTTTTATGTACTAACCATGTGTTAGCCCTACTTGGAATACCTACTGGGCGCGTTGTTCTAACACCCTACTCCTACCCTAGTGGATGACACAGGAAATGAAGGGAATGATGAGTGTGATCGGAGCCAAGCATAGGAGCTTGGATGTGTTTGATTTTATTTATTTAAAGTTATTCATGGACTATGTAATTTGAGTGCTAGAATTCAGGCATGTAATAACTTTGATATTTTGCTATGGCTTGAATGTTTTATTTGGATAATTATGTTATGATAATTATGGTTAAGCGACGAACTACTTTGCTATCTAAAATGGAATAGATTTAGGTTCTATTATAATCCACAGTTAAGTTTTATTCCGCATGTATGACTTATTGCGTGTGAACCTTATCCGTGGACTTAGTCCATGCACACGTAGGGTTGGCTAGTTAAGGGCTATCTATCACTCTTTTATAAAAAAAAAAAATTAGACTCTGATTTTCGGAAAGCAAGTGAAAAAGGGCGGGGCGTTACAGTTGGTATCAGAGCGAAACGGGAAGGTTGAATCTTTCGAAGTAGGATTAAGACGGTTTCATGTCTCACTGACAGATAAGAATCCCAACTGACCGACTCTTAGGAGTTTGCTGTAGGGGGCCGAATTAATTTACTTCGTTAGACTCAGGCTGAAACATTCAATCTGAGAACAACAAGGAATGATAGCAAATGAAGTACAGTCAAAATAACTGGATTTATCAAACATAGCAAATTAGGAGATATTTCCCCGATATACCCAAACTGAGAAACAAACAATAGATACATAGGAAAATTCCCCAAAAACAAAGAAAAACCAAGAGTGCTTATTTGGAAACTTCCCCAAAAATGTGAAAATACAAACTGTACGAGGAAACTAAGTCAATGATGTTTTCAATGACTAAGGAAAAATGCCTCCAAGGAGAAGAAGAAGAACCCGACAACACCCAAGAGGGGATGAAGAGGAGGTGCAACAACCTCATCCATCAGGGGAAGAAAATAGCTTGAATATACCAGTAGTACCACCCGAACTACAAAATTTGGTTCAAGCAGTGGTCACTTCGGTTCTGCACAGCACATGAACGGAAATGGGACCACCAGTGATGCCAATGACAGGAGCATGGTCAGGGATTTCCAGCAACAGCGTCCCCCTTACTTCAAAGGGAAAGAAGGGGTTGTCGGAGCGGAAAATTGGTTGAAGAAGATTGCTCAGATCCTGACCCTGTTGAAGATCTCGAGCCATGAAGACAAAATATTACTGGCTACATCACAACTGATTGATGATGCTGGTAAATGGTGGGAGGTGGTAGAGAAGCAGCGAACACTTCTTTCGAAAAGAGAAAGGACTGCAATGACTTGGGAGCAGTTCTCAGCTACTTTCCTGGACCATTACTTTCCCGAGGAGGAGAAAGAGCGCCATACTCAAGCATTTTTATCTTTGGTACAAGGTACCATGACGGTGGCAGAGTATCATCAGGAGTTTCTCAGTCTCTCCTGTTATGCTCTATATATGGTGGATACGGAGTATCGAAGGGCTCGCAAGTTTGAGCAGGGCCTACGGCCAAGTATTAGGGCCAAGGTAACCATATTCAAGGCAGCCACATTGGCAGAGGTGGTCAGCAGGGCCACTATAGCAGAACAAGAGATGGCTGAGATAGTGCGGTTTGACAACCACCGAGGTCAGAGTGGGAGGGGTACATTTCAGCCCAACAAGAAGTTCCGACCGAACTTTAGCAGACCTTCACCTTCTACTGGGTCAACAGGGGGTTTTCGTCCCAACCAGCCCTCCCCATCTGCATCAGTCTCTCAGGTACCCAGAGGAGTGAACAACTGTTTTCATTGTGATTAACTGGGCCATTTCAAGAGATAATGCCCACAGCTTAGCAGGCCCTCCTATTCCAGAGGTTCATTCCACCCACCAGCTAGACCAGCTAATTCACGAGGAGGTATGACATATAACCAGGCGGGACAGGCGCCTAATCCTACAGGATCTTGACGGTTATTTACATTAGCTCCTCCAGCAGCAGTGGATCACTCCGTGATTCAAGGTATGGTTGTAGTCAATAGTTCCTATGCCTTTGCATCGTTTGATTCCAGAGCATCCCATTCCTTCATATCTACTGCATTCATAACTGCTACTGGCACATTAATACAAAAACTGTCCACATCACTCACCATTGTATCCCCTGTCGGAGACACGTCATTGGGGCTTATATGCACAACAGTGAATACTGAACTCGATGGACTCAGATTTGAGTTCAACTATCTGGTACTCGATATGTCTGAGTATGACATCATCTTTGGCATGGACTGGTTAGCTAGCTTTCAGGCCAACATTGATTGCTATCGCCGCAGGGTGACATTTTGGTCACCCGAGGGAAAGCAATATGTGGTGCGTAGTGACAAGTAAAACAGACTGCATGAAGGGTTGAATCATTTGGTATTGAACAGTATTAGAATAAACAAGGTACAGCTGGTTGAAGTTCCGGCGATAGTGAAAGACTACGAGGAAGTATTCCCAAAAAAACTCCCTATCTTGCCACCCATGAGGGAGATTAATTTTGAAATCAAGTTGTACCCTGGCACTTCTCCAGTGTCATTACCTCATTACCGGATGGCACTAGCTGAGATGTCCGAGCTAAAGAAACAGATTGATGAACTGCTCAGACTGGGTTGCATCTGGAACAGTACATCGTCTTGGGGAGCTCCAGTGTTGTTTATGAAGAAGAAGGACGGTACACTCCGAATGTGTGTGGATTACCGAAAACTGAACCAGCTGACTGTCAGGAAAAAGTATCCTCTACCCAGGATCGATGATCTATTCGATCAACTTAGAGGTTCCATCCATTTCTCTAAGATTGATCTGATGTCCGGATACCATCAAATCCGGGTTATGGAGGAAGACATAGAGAAGACAGCCTTCAGAACGCGGTATGGACATTACTTGGACCAATTTGTCATTGTATTTATTGATGACATCCTGGTCTATTCCAAAAGTCAGGAAGAACATGCTGAGCACCTGCGGATAGTTCTGGACACCTTGAGGAAGAACCAACTATATGTCAAAGCAAGCAAGTGTAAATTTTGGCTATCTGAGGTCAACCTTTTGGGGCATGTTATATTAGCAGTAGGTATAGCCATGGACCAGGGTAAGGTGGCGGTGGTGAGAGATTGGAAAGCACCGAAAAATGTGACGAAATCCATAGCTTTTTGGGTTTGGTTGGTTACTATCGGAAGTTTATCATGGACTTCTCAAAAATTTCATCTCCACTTACCCGACTCACTCAAAAAGGAGTCAAGTTCGAGTGGTCAGATCTGTGCAATCGGAGATTTGAGGAGCTGAAGGAGAGACTTACAACTGCTCCTATCCTTATATTGCCAGAAAGAGGCAAGGGCTATGAGGTACAATGCGATGCTTCAGGAGAGGGACTGGGGTGTTCTCTCAGTCAAAGTCATCGTGTGGTGACTTATGGCTCAAGAAAATTGAAAATACATGAACGCCTCTACACCACACATGATCTGGAGCTAGCCGCAGTGGTCTTCGCCCTCAAAAGCTGGAGGCACTATTTATATGGCGAGAAGTTTGAAGTGTTTTCAGATCATAAGAGCTTGAAATACTTGTTTGATCAGAAAGAACTCAACTTGAGGCAGCAGATGGATGGAATATCTGGCGGATTATGAGTTTGCGCTTCGATATCCCCCTGGCAAGGCAAACAAGGTGGCAGATGCCCTCAGCCGCATATCACATGCATCAGTGGCATGTTTGATCAGGACAGAATGGGAGATGTTGAATACCATTCGAAAGTTCAATCTATATATCAGTAACCATGGGAGTATGTACAATTTGATCATACGGTCCAACATGGACTCCAAGATTGAATAGGAACAACGGATAGATCCGGAAATGGAGGAGATATGGGCCAAGTTGTCTACTGGCGAGGTCCTACCGGAATGGGAGTTACGACCAGGACAGGGTCTTGTATTCCGAGGTAGGATATATGTACCTAAGAGCTGCAGAAAAGAGTTACTGATCGAGGCACACCAGACCAAACTCTCTATTCATCTTGGCAGCACCAAGATGTATCACGACCTGAAAAGACATTACTGGTGGCATGGACTCAAAAGAGATGTGGCCGAATTTGTGGCTCATTGCCTAACCTGTCAGCAGGTTAAGACGGAACATCAAAAGCCACCAGGGTTACTCAAACCCTTACCAGTGCCGAAATGGAAATGAGAGCACATTTCCATGGATTTTGTGACAGGGTTGCCAAAGTCTTCAAATGGCAACGATGCGATATGGGTCGTGGTAGATAGACTGACCAAGTCTGCACACTTTATTCCCATCAGGATGACCGATTCATCTGAGACCTTGGTTCGATGGTATATCAAGGATATCATCAGACTGCATGGTATTCCTCGGACTATTGTGTCCGACAGAGATGGCCGATTTACCGGCAGAGTATGGCAGAGCATGCAGTCGGCCATGGGGATGGATCTACTGACTAGTACAGCATTCCATCCATAGACTGATGGGCAGTCTGAGAGGACAATACAAACATTGGAGGATATGCTGAGAGCATGTATGCTAGATTTCAAGAGTGGATGGGAGGATCACTTGTCGCTTGTAGAGTTTTCCTATAACAACAGTTACCAAGCAAGCCTCCAGATGGCTCCATTTGAGGCTTTATATGGCAGACCACGTAGATCACCCGTGTGCTGGACAGAGGCCAGTGAGCCTGCACTGATTGGACCTGAGTTGGTTGTAGAGACTACAGCGCAGATACAGTTGATACGGCAGCACCTATTGGCTGCATAGAGTCGTCAGAAGAGCTACGCTGAGAAGAGAAGGAGGTTCCTTGAATTCGAGGTGGGGGACATGGTTCTTGAAAGTCTTGCCACGGAAGGGACGCATGAGATTTGGAAAGAAGGGAAAACTGTCACCTAGATATGTGGGGCCGTATTCAATCATAAGGAGGATGGGAGAAGTGGCTTACCAATTGGCACTCCCTTCATAGTTGACATCTTTGCACGATGTGTTTCATATATCTATGTTGAGGAAGTACAATCCTGATCCCTCACAGGTCCTAAATGTACAAGACATAGAAGTACAAAGCGACGTAACTTACGCTGAAAAACCTGTTAGAGTGGTGGAGAAGAGCAAAGAGTATTACGAAACCGAGCGATTCAGTTCGTCAAAGTAGTATGGGATCGACATGGTAATGAGGAAGCCACTTAGGAACTTGAATCGGAAATGAGAACAGCTCACCCTGAGCTATTTGTGTAAATTGCTTGGAACCCTACTTCGCTCGAATTTCGGGACGAAAATTTTAAAAAGAGGGTTGTATTGTAATACCCGGATTTTCAAGTTATAAATATTTACGGAATTTGCCATTTAAATTGTGATCTAATGGATATGGACCTTAGATAGGTAAGGTTTGAGTCAATTGCCCAATTAAGACCCAACGGATATGTTATAAGGTTCAATTTAAAATAAATGGGTAAGATGTGTTTAATTGGGTCAAGGTTGTTATTTGGGTCAAAATGCCCAATTAGGACCCAATGGGTCATCGTTGACTTGGTTGACCACCAAGTGAGTTCAAGCCTAATTAAATTGGGTTGAATTGAGTTGGAAGGGAATCAAGTGATTAACTTGATTTTAAGTGAGTTAAGTGAGTTGAGTTTAAAAGAATTAAAATTGAGTTATGGTGAGTTGAGTGGAAGTCAATGGGACCTCCATCTTAAGTGGGTGAAGTGTGAAGAAGATGAAGGAGTCTTGGTTGTTTCAAAAACCCAAGTCAAACCTATGGTTACACGTTGGACATGGGAGTTTCATCTCATGGATGAAACCCCCACTTGGATCATTAATGGAGAGATGAGGAGTTTTCTTATTTCAAAATTCAAACCAAGGGTACACGTTGGAGGGGGAGTTTCATCTCATAGATGAAACCCCCAAATGGAGCATTAATGGGAGATGAATGATTTTAGTGGTGGTTACACAAGATAAACAAGGCACACCGTTGGAGCCTTGGGAGTTTCATCTCATGGATGAAACCCCCAAGTGGAGCACTAAGGAGGGAAGTTAATGAAAATGGGAGTTACACAAAGGGCTTTACCAAAAGGCATCACCTTTGGCCAATCACCCCATTGGAACAAAACAAGTTTGGTTTCCATTCACTCTCTCCCTCTCCTTCTTGGCTGTTTCTCTCCCTCAAACCCTCTGTAATGCTCGCCCCTTTTCACCGAAATCAGAGTCTAAATTTTTTTTTTTTTAAAGTGATAAAGGGATCAGACGTCACGACGCGAGTTAAGTTCCGAGCTTCTAAAGCCCGGCCCTTAACTGGCCAACCCTACGCGTGCGTAGAACTAAGTCCACGAGTACGGTTCATGCGTAGAAAGTAAGCTCGCGGAATATAAAATTACATGTGGAATGATAATAGAGACTATCCTACCAATTTTCAGATAGTAGGGAAGAAACATTCGTATAATTACTAAAATGCCATTAAACTGTATTGTCCAAAAATAAAATCTAAACATAGCAAGCCATCTAAGTTATTACATTCCGACAAGCTAATTTACTCAATTTACATTTCCAAAATGAAATAATTAAACTTAGTAGCAGCCTCTCCCCAAGCTCCTAAGCTTGGCTCCCGTCTCGCCCTTCCGTTCCGCCATCTCCTGCATCATCAGCTAGGGTAGAAGTAGGGTGTTAGAACACACGCCCAGTAGGACTCCTAGTAGGCCTAGTACATGGATTAGTAATAACAGCATACAGATAATAACCCAATGAAAGCTGATAAACCATCATATAATGAAACTATAAAGTAATTGCCATGTCATGGGTGTCTATGTTATGCATCCCACCCATCATCCAAACCATATAATATCATATCCCTCTTGACAGAACAAAACCTCGTCAAGGTGTCCCCATGCCTGTTCTCGGTCGTCCCGACGGAGCATGGACTCCGGTTATCAAAATATCCCTATGCCTGCTTTCTGGTCGCCCCGATGTAGCATGGACTCGGGTTCCATTATTTTCCCGCCCATGCCGTGCATGAGATGTAATGCATTATGCTATGTAATATATATATATCTCATAACTCTAGTATATCATACATAGCCTTGGCATATAATGCATCATCTTAAAATATAAATCATAGTATTAAACATAACATTCATAATCGTGAAAACCTATCATAAAATAAATCCCATAGTCCACAAAATAAGATAAAGATACCATCACATATCCATGGCTTACAAGGAGGTAGGAATCCTACCGAATACCGACTCGCGTCCCTTTTTCGTTTTCGCCCAACAATCCGGCTACCGACTCGCGTACCGTTCGCGCTATCCGATACCTTATTAAATTACCAAATCAGTCCAAGTTTTAACCGTTTCTAAGCCCATAAATCATATCTTAGTGGTTTTCTTCAATTTTAGCCAATATTTACCATTTTTGCCACTACTCTTTTACATGATTAACTACTCATTTATTTAGGCATGATTAAGTCCAGAAATTGATCCATAACTTAGATCTATTAGTGGTCTATCAACCATAACATGATCTCATTAAAGATAAGTCCTTAACTTAACCAAATCCCAATCAATCTAAACACATTCATACTCCAACCTAACCCATCAAAAAACTCATAAATGGGCCATGGGTACGGCCATACACCATGGCCGAACCCATGGTGTCCTTTTCCCATTTTTTTTCTTTGGGTCCATTGTTCACATTTGAATTTATCACAAGTCCCTCCATATGGGGATTTCACCATTCATTTAAATCACTCATTTGATCACATTGGTTTTATCTCTTGGGTTCATCAAAACCAATGTGACAAATATCGGCGGTATTTTCAAATTTACCGCGTTTTTATCGGCAAAATACCGTTACCGCGTTAAAAACGCGTTTTTATCGCCAAACGATAAATTTCCGGTAAATTCCCGATAAAATCGCGTTAAAAACGCGATAAACGTTAATAACGCGATAATATCCCGAGAAATTCCCGGTAAATTCCCGAGAAATTCCCGGTAAATTCCTTATACCATTTTTATTTCATTAATTTTTTTATTTATTCTATTTTTTTTATTTTTTAAATATTATAATTTCAGCGAGATTTTCCCGTTAAATTCCCGATAAAAATCCGAGAATTTAAAAATATCCCGTTATTACCAATTGCCGTTAATATCCCGAGAACGGTATTTGTCACTATGATCAAAACTACTAACATTTCCATTTATTTTCCATTATTCACAACCCTTCATTCCATCATTTGATCACCATAGGGTTCGGCCATACACCATGGCCGAACCCATGGTTCATGATCCACTCCCATTTACCATTTTTAAGGTCCTTAACATCATTCATACTTCCCATGCATTCTTCATTTACAATGCCTTTAAAAATTACCCCATTCAAACATTAAAACCCTAATAATCATAATTCACCCTCCATAGCTTCCATTCTTTACAAAACCCTAACAATTAATCAATCATATAACCAATCACCTAATCACCCACCATGGCATGGCCGAACCCTATGGTCCATAATTTTTCTTCCAATTACATAATTCCATGCTTAATCCATTTAATTACATACCACCCTTAATCCTTTTATTTTTTTTTTCTTAACCCTAATTTACTCATTTAGGGTTTTCCCCATTTTCATCCTTCCATTTGATAGATTTGAGATCGAAGGCCATGATTTGGCCACCTCCAAATCCAAGAAATGGATTTCATAGCCTCTTAAACCCTAAGAAAATCCAAATCTCTTGTTTTAGAAAATACTTACAATCCGTCGTCTCCTCCGACTTTCTTCGCTCCCATCGGACTCCTTGGCCTCCTCTCTCCTTCCTCTTGATCTTTGGTAGGTCAAGATGCTTGATCAATGGTGGCAACCCCCAACCTTAGGATCGGCCAAGTTAGGGTTTGTATTGAGAGATGGAGAGGGAAAGATGATGAAAAGGGAGATGATAACCTTGATCTTAGAGTGATTTTGCTTAAATTTCCACTTTTTCTTCTCTCCTTCTCTTCTCTTCTCCTTAGCTCTCTTTCTCTCCTTCACTTGGAGCATGGGACAGCAATGGAGAATGAAAAAAAATGGAGAGAGTAACAATGAAGAGAGGATAAGAAATGAGAAAAGAATTCTAGGCTTATCCCCATTTGTGGCCTAACTTACACTTTGCATTAATTATTTTACCAACCTTAAGGTATTTTAAAGATATTTAAATTGCTTTATGGTGGTGGTTATCTAAACCACCACCAAGCCCAACGTGTTTTATATTTGAGGTGGGGTAGCTTGGTCTCCCATTTGACAAATTTAACCCCATTTGCTTAACTTAATCACTTGATTAATTAAATTATTAATTTAAGTTAATTTATTTCCACTTAACCTAATTTCACCTCTTTAAATTACCTTCATACTTCCATCCATGGTTGACTAATTCCACCATGGTGGCCGGCCCCACCAAACCTTGGGTCCACACGCCACCTCACTTGGTGAGGTGGAGGTGGGTCCCACTTGGCCACATCACCTTGGTTTAATTCTAAATTAACTTAGGTGATTTAAATTTCATTCAATTCATTCTAAATGGATCCCCATTGGGCCCATGGCCCAATTACATTTTCATCTTACCCATTTACCTTAGAACTTAACTACCTTGACCCATTGGGTCCCAAATGGGTATTTGACCTAATTTGACCATTCTTGACCCATCTAACCCTCATTGCCCCTTTAAATGAATTTAAATCAACTCCACAGTCCATTGGGCCATACTTGGGCCTTTGTCCAAGTTTTGGCCCATTTACCATTTATTCCATCAATTTCCCAATTTTCACCCTTAAAATAAATAATATCCACATATTTATTGATTTAAAAATTTCGGGCTATTACACCCTCTCTTGGCCGACCACTCCTCAAGACAAAAGACTTAGAAAAGTTTTTGATCACAAGATATCACTCAAGGCCGAACTCTCTCCCTCTCTCTCTCTCAAATCTCACTCTCGGCCAAAGGAACAAGAACGAAGGAGGAAGAGGCTAAGTAAGGAAAGGATCGGAAGAACAAGTCGGAGCGAAGGAGAACCGGAGGAGTCGTGGAACCGGTAGGTATTTTGATAGATTTTTAATAAAGTAAGGAAATATGGTCAAAGAATATGGTGCACGGCCGAACCCTAGTCATGTCATGGCTAAGGACCTTCATATGAATAAAAAGGAGTAGATGAGGTTCGGCCATGATGTGTGGACGGACCCCATCAAAGGTTAGGATCATGGCTATTGGATTTAAAAGAGAAAATGAGGAACCATAGGGTTCGGCCATGGTGTATGGCCGAACCCCATGGAAAAAGATTTAAATGGATGTATCACTTTGTTTTAATGGAAAGGATGATGAACCATAGGGTTCGGCCATGCAATGAAGGACATTAGTTATTTTGAATGGATTTTTAAGGATGAAAATCATAGATGGGTGTTTATGATTTTAAAAGGTTTTAAAGGACTTAAGTGGAGGTATGTATGAGAACCATAAAGAATTGAAAAGAAGGGCACAAAACCAAAGGGTGAGGTTCGGCCATGTTGTATAGCCGAACCCCACCAAGGAATATTTATGGACTTAGGGTTTTCGTAGATGTTGAACTTATGTGGATGGATTAATAATTTTAATGGGTTTCAAAACATGGAAATTGTAGATGCATGTTAAGGATTTTGAAGGGCTTTAAAGGAAGGATGCTAATCATTTTAAAATGGTGTTAAAATGATAATTGGTGAAAGAACCACGGACCATAAGTTCGGCCATGGTGTATGGCCGAACCCCATGGAAGGTTGATGATGTTTTTTAAAAGGGTTAAGATGGAAATCATATTGATGGACTTGGGGTAGTAAATGATGACCTAAGGATATGAGTAAACCCCCATGAAGGGACTTGTTTATGCACTTAAAAATGGTAATGAACTCAATGGAGAAAATGGAATTTGGACATCATAGGGTTCGGCCATGGTGTATGGCCGAACCTCATGAACCATTTTATGGGTCATTCATGGACCAATCATGTTAGATGAATGACTATCTAAGGAATGGCAAATAATGGCAATATTTGTAAATATAGGCTAAAATGAAAGATCATGGGTTCGGCCATGGTGTATGGCCGAACCCCATGAGGAATGTTTTTATGGACTTAGGTGGTTACCAAGTTTAGCTGATTAAGTTAAAGGATCAAAAGACTCAAAAGAGGGACCAAAATCAAGTGGGTGAGGTTCGGCCATGTTGTATGGCCGAACCCCACAAAGGTGTATTTTATGGACTTGGACAGTATTGTAAATCGAATGGGACATGGGATTGATTGGTTGACATGTTATAAGGTAACGAGATCTCACTAGGGGTGCACGATCGCTAGCAGTTTTCGGACGTGAATGCAAGGACACACTAGTGGTCATTGGTAGGATTCTACCTCATTGAAACCATGGGTTATGTATGATGTTTTAATTCTTATTTTTGACGGTTTCTGTTGTAAAAATAATAATATGTTTCAAATATATGGTTTTTAATGCTATGATCATTCTATTACATAGCATGTGGACATATACATCTCATGCATGGCATGGGAGGGTGTTTGTAACCGGAGGCTACGCTCCATCGGGGCGTCTGTAAGGCATTCGTAGGAAGACCTTGATGTGCATTATCCATCAAGAAGTATCTGGAGAACACCCTCCGTCGGGGCTTCCGTAAGGCAACTGTGGGGATACCTTGATGAGGAGAATTTCATCAAGAGGTTACATGTGTTTTGTGATGGGTGGGACTCATTGCATTTGACACCATGGCATGGCATTGTCTTACATGGATTTTGTAGTATGATATCTATATGTTTTATGTACTAACCATGTGTTAGCCCTACTTGGAATACCTAATGGGTGCGTTGTTCTAAGGCCCTACTCCTACCCTAGTCGATGACACAGGAAATGAAGGGAATGATGAGCGTGATCGGAGCCAAGCATAGGAGCTTGGATGTGTTTGATTTTATTTATTTAAAGTTATTCATGGATGATGTAATTTGAGTAGCTAGAATTCGGGCATGTAATAACTTAGACATTTTGCTATTGTTTGAATGTTTTATTTGGATAATTATGTTATGATAATTATGGTTAAGCGACGAACTACTTTGCTATCTAAAATGGAATAGATTTAGGTTTTATTATAATCCGCAATTAAGTTTTATTCTGCATGTATGACTTATTGCGTGTGAGCCATATCCGTGGACTTAGTCCATGCACACGTAGGGTTGGCCAGTTAAGGGTCGGGCTTTAGAAGCTCGGACTTAACTCGCGTCGTGACGTCCCGCTCTCTATCACTCTTTTATAAAAAAAAAAATTAGACCCTGATTTTCTGAAAGCAAGTGAAAAAGGGCGAGGCGTTACAGCCTCTCTGTCACCAGGATAGGTATGACATGTAATGCAACCCTACATCGGCCGACAACTTAAGTTGATGGTCATAGAGATCAATCCCTTTTTGTCATCAACTAAACATCCAAGGACATGACTTAACCGGTCCCCAGCAATCTAAGTAAAATATGACGCAACTGGTCCTTTGTTGGTCTCTGACTCAAAAGTCACCAACAACTGACAAGGTTCACATTCCAAAAAAATCTCCAATACCCACCTAAATTGTGGATGCTTATGCATGATATCAAATAATAATCCATGCATGAGTTCCATGAACGAAATAAAATATGGAGATCTATAACCCATGAACATATGCCATAATGAACCATAATCTCAATAATTAAGCATATCAAAAAATACTTAAAATCTGAAATTTCCAGATGTGCTAGAACACGATTGATCCTAGAGGGGAGGTTAAATATGTCAATCTCCACTTTTTATGGTCTTCACAAATTTCTTGATTAATTAAAACATTTGCAATGAAATTAATAGATTAACCAAGATAAGTGTGTTGTGTTAACTAGAGAGTGTACAAATAAATTGAAAATTCACAAAATTAAAATACCGAACACCCACAACACCCAATGTATAATGGTTCGGAGTAAATCCCTCCTACATCCACTATTGGACTCACACAACCTTGGGTTATCTCAAATACATTACGTGGGGAATTATGCCCTCGCGAATAGAGTAGGAATTCCACCTACAAAATTAAATGGGAATTTCACCCACTCGCCTAAGATTTTGAAAGGTTCGACCAACCTCGGTCTACATCCTTATCCCTCTTGTAACACCCCAATTTCTCAATGATGTGGAAAATTACGAAAATGCCCCTGAGTTGTTAAAATAATTATTTTGTGATGTTAAGTAAGGAAATAGTGGGGCCCATTGCTCAAATTAAAATCATATGAGCACATTATGAATGTTAAGTTTGATTGGATGGGTAATTTTCATCATTTGGGTCAAAAAATGGCTAAATGGGTCAAAGGGCCCAAATGGGACCCATCGGGTCTTACTGGATTATTTGACCGTTTTGTGAATTTAAATTACATGGGGTTAAGCCTATTTGATTGGAAATCAAGTGGAGAAGAAATGGGTAGCTTGATCCATATGTGAAAACCATTTACAAATGACCAAAATACCATAATTGGGTCATGGAGTCAAAAAACGGGTCAAAGAGCTAAAGGGGGACCTAACGGGTCGGGTTGACTTTGTTGACCATAGCCGACCGTGTGGGCCCACAGATGAGTTCAATGGTGAGTTAAATCAGGTTAAGTGGAACTGATTTTATTTAATTTGAATTAAGAATGAGTTGACTCAAGTGTAATTAATATATGATGTTTAATATGGTGAGTTAAGCCATTGAGTTGAGTGAGTCAAAATGGAAGTCAAATGGGCTGTAAATTCAGTGAGTTAAGTGGAATATGAGGAGGTTTGTGATCTCAAACAAACCAAAACAAGTCCCACACGTTGGGGACCTGTATGGTGAGTTTCATGCAAAACATTAAATGGGAATATGGGGGGTTTCTATTCCATTTGGAAACCCCAAGCCTTCAACGTTGGAATGCCAATGGGTGCATTGTTGGCAGCAAGTGTCCCATTGGTTTAGGTAAGAATTGATGAGGAAGTGGAGGGGTTTGAGGGTTGAATTAAAAGGAAACAAACACCATCTTGGCCGTTTTTCACCATTGAAAAGCCAAGATTCTCCATCTCTCTCTCCCTCTCTCCAATTCGTTTTCTTAAGTGGAACAGCAAAGGTTTTTGGCACCAATTATTCAAGCTTAAACCAGCAAGAAATAAAAGGAAGAAGGCAAGGAGCAAAGGCAATAGAAAGAGCTTGGAATTTGGTAAGTGTTTCATGGACTTTTGGATTAATAAAATGGGGTGTGTATTGGCCATGGTTTTGGCTGAATATACCAAGGTTTTAACCTTGATTAATGGAGGTTAGAAATGATAAAGATGACCATTGGGTTCGGCCACCATGAAGGGCCGAACCCCATGAGAAAGATTGCTTGGTTTTCATGTTTTGGAAACATGAAAACCATGGGTTTTATGGACTGATTTTTGGGTTTGATTTAAGAATCAAATACATATTATTGAAAGGATTATAAACTTGTATCTGAATGTCAGAAAAGGCTGAAGTTCTTATGATCTAAATCAGTGGTTTAAAAGATGGAAAGGACTGACAAACAGTCAACCGACTGAATCAGAGATTCAGTCGACTGAACAGACAATGAACGAACCAGAAACGAAGTTTTGGGAGGTTCAGTCGACTGAATCAGAGATTACGTCGACTGAACTGATAATAGATGAATCAGAAACGAGTTTCTAGGAGTTTCAGCCGACTGAATAAGGGATTCAGTCGACTGAACTAATGGTGGCTGATGATAGAACAAGTTTCTGGGAGTTTCAGCTGACTGAACACAAACGTCTCGGATAAGAAAAGGGTCCTGGAAGTTTCAGCCGACTAAATATATGATTCAGTCGACTGAAGGGATGCTTATTAAACACGTGAATGGATGGTTGATAATTCAGCCGACTGAATGGGTGTTTCAGTCGACTGAAACTGAACTGGCGGAACAAACAGACAATCTGATTTAAAGTCAGCCGACTGAATCTGTGATTCAGTCGACTTAACTCCTGATTCAGTCGACTGAATTGAAGAGTACGGTTTTGAGTATTTTCAGTGGTCGCTGTTAATCCGGTAGGATAAATGGTGGTTATGTTAAATTAAAAGGACTAATTTTAATGATCCGATTGGTAAGTCATTAATGGATCTAAGTGTATGGACCAGTTATGGATTAAATTATTTATGTGTTTTAATCAATGGAAAAATAGGCTAAGTTAAGGGCTGATTTATGATAATCTTGTAACGTGGTTAAAGATCATTAATGGACATAGGTTTATGATCAGTTAGAGACTCAATCATGAATTGGTGGACTTAGACTCAAAAATGGGAATCAAATAAAGTAAGGGATTAAAGTTGGTCCATGATTTATGTGAATAAGGTGATGGATCTTTGTGACGGTGCACGACTGCGAGCGGTGACCGGATAAAGCCTAAGAAAGAACAGACGCTGAAGTGATTCTTCAGGAGGTTTCCTACCTACTTGTAACCACAGTTTTACCCCAGTTTTCTTATGAGACTCTTGTTTTATTATATGTGTTTCAAATGATATATTATGCATTAACAAATGGCATACAGGCATTGGCATCTCATGCATAGACATGGGATTATGAATGAGGTTCTACAGTGTTTCAAGTTATGAGTTACGTCCATCCTCGGTGGTGCAAGACACGCCAGGAGGAGTAACATGATGATCATAGTCACAGTGGTCTCCTTAAGCGATGAGAGTCCCGCCAGGAGGACTAATACGTGATATGAATCAGTCAATGATGAAGAGATGAAAGTGTGTTGTAATTTACCTTGTCGGTGCAAGGCACGTCAAGTGATGGCTATGAATGTACATGATGGGGGATGCTCATTGCATGTGCATACTTCATAGCATTGTTTTACCTGTTTTGATGATCATGTATTATGATATGTATATGCATGTTTTATATGCTAACTTGTGGTAGCCCTGATTCGGGAACCTACTCGGCGCGTTGATCTAACGCCCTAATTCTATCCTCAGAGGAGAATGCAGGTACAAGTAAAGGAAAAGAAAAGGTCGTTGACCGGGAGGGGAGCTAAGCCAAGCCTAAGCGCTTGAATGGTGGATTTGGATTACATTATATTACTGACATTTGAATACTTTTGTTTGGACATGTAATAATTCATTACTTGCTATGGTTTGATTAGGTTAATAACCTTTGGATCGTTGGTTTATCTTAATTAATGGTTGAGACTGTTACTTGCTATCTAGTCTTTTTATTCCGCAATTAATCTAGGTTTTTTCCACATGTTGATGTTAGTTCCATGTGTGATTCATAATCATGGTCTATTCCATGTACACATGGGTGGCCAGTTAAGGTTCAGACTTGGGTAGTCTGAACTTAACTCGCGTCGTGACGCCGGCCGCTCTCTTCCGATGTTTTTTTTTAAAAAAAAAAAATTAGACTATGAAATTCTCGGAAAGGGCGGGGCGTTACACCTCTATTGTTTAGAGTCGTTCATCCCTCGGATCTACTCCACTACAGAAGATGTTGAAAATAAAATTAATACCATTAAGAAGCACTTGCCTTGTTGAGCTCACTCGATGTAGATGTGTTTCTTGAAGATCTCATCGAACTTGATGTCCTTGAAGATGTGCCAATGTATGAGCAACCACAAGTTTGGGTAGAGGTTCCTAGGATTATGGATTTGCAAGTTGAATCCAAGAATTGTTCTCACTTTCTCTATATATCTCAATCAAAATATTGGATCACAAATGATTCACCAAATGAAGTGCTTAGAGAGAGGTTGGGAGAGATTGGGACCTCTGGGAATTCCTTTAAGATTTTCTTATGTGAAGGCTCCAAGGTGTCAAACCAATTTCTCTAAGATCCGGAGTTTAAATAGGCATCTAGAAAAATCCAACTCAGGCTCACTGATGGGTCAGTACTCAAATTTGTGCCATTGTAATGTGACCGTTAAGTATTTAATGCACTTCCAACGGATATAAAACGATCGCTACCGATGGGTCATTGAGCCCATTGTCGATGTGTTGACAATGAATATCGTATCGTCCTGAGGCTAACTCAATCATACAGTGTAATGCCCCGCCCTTTTTCACTCTACGCATTCCGAAAATCAGAGTCTATTTTATTTTTATTTTTATTTTTGTAATCAAAGAGTGATAGAGAGCGGGACATCATGACGCGAGCTAAGTCCAGACTTCTAAAGTCCGACCCTTAACTGGCCAACCCTATGTGTGCATGGACTCAGTTCATGAAAACGGTTCACACATAACAATATAAACTAGCAGAATAAAATCATAATATGTGGAATTATAATAGAACCTAGTTCTATTCCATTTCAGATAGCAAAGTACGTCAAATCCTTAATCATGATCAACATAACACAATTATCCAAATAAACATCCAACCATCTAAATTATTACATGTCCGAAATCTAGTTACTCAAATACAAGTCCATAAGTAACTTAATCAAAATATAAACTAAATCATCCAAGCTCCTATGCCTAGCCCGTTTTGCGTTCATCGTTCCCCTTGTTTCCTATATCATCCACTAGGGTAGAAGTAGGGCGTTAGAACAACTCGCCCAGTAGGTATTCCAATTAGGGCTAGCTCATGGTTAGTACAAAACATATATAATAACATAAAGTCCAAAAACCATATAAACCATGCCATGTCATGATGTCCAATGCAATGAGTCCCACCAATCACAAGTACATAAAGGTACCCCCACATAGGTCTTTCGGACGCCCCGACGGAGTGTGGACCCTCCGGTTTCTTCTTGATGGAAAAACACATCAAGGTATCCCACATAGGTTTTTCGGATGCCCCGACGGAGTGTGGCCCCTCCGGTTACATATCCTTCACCCCATGCCATGCATGAGATGCTAATGAATCACTTACTGTTTTATCATATAGCATTAAAAATCACAATTTGAAACATATCATTTACAACATAATTTCATCAAAATAAGATAAAAACATTGTACATATGTAACACCCTGGAATTTCAAAGTTATCAATTTATATGAATTTATTCATATTTACGGAATTGCCATTGTGATATATTTGAGTTGAATTTAAATGGGTCAATGGTTCAATCAAGACCCAATGATTAGGAGTTTTGATTACAAAACAAATAAATGGATAAGATGAACTTAAACGGGTCAAGAATCACAATTGGGTCAATTTCGTTAAATGGGTCAAAATGGCCAAATTGGACCCAATGGGGCGGGTTTGACTTTGTTGATCACTAAATAAGTCCAAGATTGATTAAATTGGGGTTGGTTGGAGTTTGAAATAAAATCATATAGTTGAGTTAAATAGTGAGCCGATTTGGAAATAAATTATAAGTGAGTGAGTTGATTTGAATTAAGTTATGAGTATGTGAGTTGTTTTAAATTATAAATGAGTTTGATGGAATATTTATTCTAAGTGAGTGAGGTGTGGATAAAAGGTTTTTGGTTGTTTTCAAATTCAAACATGTTCCAACGTTGGTTGCATGGAAATTATGGCCTAAGCATGAAACTCCAAAGATGGTGACAATTGGAGTTGCCGTTTCATGGAGTTACAAAAGGGGTCTTTGACATTGCAAACACGTTGGAAAGGGCATGAAGGTTTATTCCATGCTTAGGTATTCAAAGAGACAACCAATGGAGGGAGGATGAAGCACATGGGAGTTTCATTTACATGTGAAACTCTCACATGCAATATTAATGCAAGATGGATAGTGTGAGGAATGCACATAGCAAAACCGTTGTGTACCCTTGGTGTTTCATCTCAAGATGAAACCCCCATTTGGTTTATTAATAAGAGAAGGTGCTAAGGAGGGGGGTTACACAAATTCAATCCAAAAGGGACGTTGGATGCTTGGGGAGGTTTCATTGCATAGATGAAACCCGCAAGTAAGCATAAAGGACTTGGGGTTAATGTGGGAGTTACATGTGAGGTTAACCTTGGGCAGGTTTTGGTTAAGCAAAGGGCTCTCATTTTACTCTCTCTATCTCTCTCTTCCTTGGACTATTATCATCTCTCTAAGATCAAGAATAGCAGCTGGTTATTGATATGAAATCAGTCCTTCATTGATTTATTTCACCAAGACAAAAGCATACTTTGAGCAAAGGAGTTGGCATCAAGGTTTCCCATCCAAAGTCAAAATTCTATCTCTCTCTCTTTGCCATTTTCTACCAAGAGCAGCAGCTGGTTGCTTAATCAGTCCTTGACCGATCTCTCCATCAAGAAATCAAGAAGAAGGAGAGGCTAAGAAAGGGAAAGAAACAAGCCGGAGTGAAGATCAATTGGAGGAGTCGCGGAAACGGTAGGTTTTCGATAAACTATTTTTAATAAAGAAGTATGATCCGGCCATTGGATGGCCGAATCTAACAAGGGTTAGATATTGGATGGAAGTTCATGAATGAGATAAAAGATGGACCATAGGGTTCAGCCCCATTGGATGGACGAACCCCATGGAAATAATTGGTTGATTTGGATGGTTTTTGGAAGTTAAAACTATACAAGTATGGGACTGTTTTTAGATGTTTTATTAGACTTAAAGTGTATGTTTTAAAAAGGTTAAAACATAGATATGGAAGTTTGATTTGGACCTAGATGAATGATTAAGAAATTCAAAACTAAGGTCAAAGAGTTCAGCCACCATGGAGGGCCGAACCCCATGTAAATGATTGGTTGGTTTTGATGTCCTTGAAACATAGAAACCATGAAGTTTTGTGGACTGTTTTGGTGGTTCTTTAAGACTTAAAATGCATGTCATAAAGAGGGTTAAAACATGGACTGGAGGGTCATCAAGGACTGAAGGTATTATGGGTCTAAATCATGGATTAAAATTGATGAAATGGACCATTTGGATTGGCCATCTTGGATGGCCGAATCTCATGAAGTGTTATGATCATTTGGACAAAGTGATGAGCTTATTTGGATGGTTTTGAGAGGTAAAAATGCAGTAATGTTTTACTGATTATTACTTGTCTAAATGTGACCTAAAACATGTTCATAAGGACCAAGACATGGACATAGGGTTCGGCCACATTAAATGGCCGAACCCCATGAAAGGATTTGATGATTGTGTGAGACAAAAACCATATAAGATTATGGCGTTTTATAGGAACTAAATAAGGTTATGTTTACTGTTTTTGGCTGGTCAATGTATGGCTGAACCATATATGGTTCATGGTTGAATTTCTCATGTTAAAACCATGAGTGATCATGGTGAATATTGAACCAAGTGAACCATAGGGTTCGGCTATGGGTATGGCCGAACCCCATGGACCATGAGCATAAGTTTTATGAATCCATTTCATGGAAAGGATCGCTGGTTTTAATGTTAGTAAAATTATTTATTGGTAGCAATGACATAAAGGTAATTATTGATAAAATGATCAAAGATGGTATGATGATGGGGTTGGATGTATGGACCCAAACCAATATGGTGTAGTTCAGCCATGTAGTATGGCCGAACCCCACCAAGTAATATTTTGTAGATTGAGGTTGTCAATAAAGTATTTGGATGGTGTTAATCCAAATTAAGAGAGACCAAATGGTAAATAGGTGAGGTTCGGCCATGGGGTATGGCCGAACCCCACATAGTGCATTTTTGGGACTTTATTGTAACCACAATTTCATATGTTGTTTTATGTTGATTTCGATAACTTATATGATTGTAAAGTTATGTTTCTAAATGACATGTTTGCATAGACATATCATGCATGGCATAGGATGATGGTGTTGTAACCGGAAGCCACACTCCGTCGGGGCGTCCGAAAGACCACTGTGGGTTACCTTGACGATGAGAACCCCGTCAAGTGATGGCTATGTTGAATGGTGATGGGTGGGACTCATTACATGTTCATTTCATACATAGCATGTTTTTTATGGAATTTTGTCACACATGTATTATTACTATACTATTTGCATGTTTTTGACTAACCATTTGGTAGCCCTATTCGGAAACACTACTGGGTGCGTTGATCTAACGCCCTATATATATCCTTAGTGGATGACGCAGGGAAAGGGAAGAACGTGGATCGAGAAGAAAACCAAGCATAGGAGCTTGGGCACTTTGAATGGACTTGAATGGACTATTTATGGATTTGTTATTTGAATTATTTGGACAATATAATTTGGTAACTAGTTGGTTGGCATGTAATAAGTAGTTAAGTAGATGCTATGGATTGGTTTATTTTGGATGGCTGGATTGAATGGCAGATTAATATTATTTAGTAATTTTGGAGAATAAGATCTTGTACTTTGCTATCTAAGAATGGAAAATTGGAATAGTCATAGGTTCTATTATAACCTCAGTTAGATTAAGATTAAGTTAATTCTGCAAGTTGTAATTGTACCATGTGTGGATCATTCTTATGGACTTAATCCATACGCACATGGACTTGGACAGTTAAGGGTCGGACTTTAGAACTCCGAACTTACTCGCGTCGTGATACTCCGCCCTGATCACTTGAGTATTTATTATAAAAAAAAATAAACTCTGAAAATTAGATTGAAAAGGGCGGGGTGTTACAGTTGGTATCAGAGCGAAACGGGAAGTTGAATCTTCCGAAGTAAGATTAAGACGGTTTCATGTCTCCCTGATGTATAAGAATCCCAACTGACCGACTCTTCGGAGTCCACTGACTGGGGGCCGGATTAACGTACTTCGTCTACTCATACTGAACAATCAATCTGAGAACAACAAAGACAACAAAAGTACAGTCATTGTAGTTGATCCACCAAACATAGCAAAATAGGATATACTTCCCCAATTTTCCCCAAATTGAGAAAAACAAATAAATAGGTATTTAGAAATTTCCCCAAAAACAAAGAAACACAAAGAGTGCTGATTTGGCAATTTCCCCAAGGACAAGAAACACAAGTTGTTTATTTGGCAAAATTCCCCAAACAATAAACATTATATGATACGTAGGAAGAATCCCCAAACAAGAAATACAAGATGTTGATTAGGGAAAATTCCCCAAAACAAAGATTAGTTTGATTTGATCTATGGTTGTTATTGATATGTTTTGTTGCTGTGATACAGATATGTAGAGCAACATAGAGTACACCGAGTTGTGGGACAGAGGGACACCTAGCTGTCCGATAGATCTGGTTTTTTTTTCCGACGATGCTAGCATGCCAAACTTCATCAATGAAGTTGAAATCAGTCAGTATATGGAGGTAAGATCGCCCGAGTACAATGTTGGGGTTGCTCCAGCCTATGTACCCGAAGAGGATGAGGAATATGTCCCAAACTTAAGAGAATTTGTAGGGGAGATAGAGCCCGGGTATATGTACGAGTTGTGCAATCAGGAGGGGCACAACTGTATTTACTGGCCATACCTCTTTGAGGTTATTTGCCCTATATGTGGACTTCATGGGCACGGGAAGGAGAGGACTAACTGTCCACACATTGGGGGACCGGGAATAATACCCTATTTGACTTGTGGAGTGTTGGGGCACACGTCGACGACATGCCCTGATAGCTTCCTTGATTTTTATGATGATGCAGGGTCTTCGACGGAAGAGTAGACTAAGAAAGGGTAAGAAAATGTCGGGGAAAAGAAAAAGATTTTGTAAAGGGTTGTGGGTATGTTTTGAAGGGTCTATTCTAACCCTACCAACCGTTGTATGATGATGGAAGTTTAAATGATATTCAATAAAGTATGCAACTTTAAGAGTTCATAAGGACTTTGGCACTGAGATGTATGTGAATAGGTCATTGGAGCATATTGAGACGTGGTATGGGTGCGTCCCTCACATAATATTGATGATTGAGACTGTGGGAACCTTGATACGAATTACGGAGACTTGGTCCCGTAGGGTTACCGTTGAGGGGTGGGTCCCTCGCATGCTATACGCTAGAGGGCGCTCTCACGGCTTGTGCATAAATGCGCAGAGCTAGCTACTATTTTACCCCGTGGGGATGGTGCTAACTTCGTAAGAAGCGGATTGACTGCCTTAGAGTTCGACTGAATCACCTTTGAGGTGAAGGGATGCAGGGAGGGGTAGACCGAATCACGTTGGATGTGGCTCTTCCACTTAGTAAGACATGGGCCTTAACTCTTGCTAGGGGTCGGGGTATATTTGTGAATTGTTATGGTTGCCACAGTCGGGTAGTGACTCTTTTGAGTGTTGTTTCCGTGGATAAAATATCTCATGGTAGAGGATGTGATCTGGATTAATTATGTACAAGGAAGGATTAGTTATACCCATGAATGGATTATACCCATAGATGGGTTATATTCATGGATGATTATTAAACAGGGATAGATGATAGTTACTGAAAGAGTGATACCAGGGATGGATGTATTTAAACATGGGTGATTATTCCCATGGTGGTTTGGATTGATGCCGGGTATTGGTATCGTGGAAGTTGGAACAAAAGGTGTTAGTCACATAGTGACATGTGCAAATGAAGATCTGCAAAATTTTGGAGACGTATTTAACAGAAAAGATAAGAGTCTAGTGAAACCTGAATGGGAAGCTATGGGCGACTGTCGAGTTAGACTGATCACCTGACTCTTTAGTTAGCCGATGGAATTCCAGGAGAGTGCAACTAGAAACTTAGTTAAAATGGAATATCTGGCGGATTATGAATTCGCGCTTTGACATCATCTGGGTAAAGCAAACAAGGTGACAGATACTCTCAGCCGCATATCACATGCATCAGTGGCATGTTTAATCAGAACTGAATAGGAGATGCTGAACACCATTCGAGAGTTCAATCTGTATATCAACAACCATGGAAGTATGTATAATTTAATCATACGGTCAACCATGGTTCACAGATTGAACAAGAGCAGCGAACAGATTCGGAAGTGGAAGAAATATGGGTCAAGATGTCTACTGGTATAAACGTACCGGAATGGGAGTTGCGACCGGGCCAAGGTCTTGTATTCTGGGGAAAAATATGTGCCAAAGAGCTGCAGAAAAGAGTTGTTGATTGAGGCACATCAGACTAAGCTCTCCATACATCCGGGCAACACCAAGATGTATCATGATCTGAAGAGGCATTACTGGTGGCACGGACTCAAAAGAGATGTTGCAAAATTTGTGGCACACTGTTTAACTTGTCAACAGGTTAAGACAGAACATCAGAAGCCACCGGGGTTACTCAAACCCTTAGCAGTGCCGGAATGGAAATGGGAGCACATTTCCATGGATTTTGTAAGAGGGTTGCCTAAGTCATCAAAGGGCAACGATGCAATATGGGTTGTGGTAGACCGATTGACCAAGTCGGCCCACTTTCTACCCATCAGGATGACGGATTCATCGGAGACATTGGGTCGGAGATATATCAAAGACATCATCAGATTACATGGTATCCCACGGACTATAGTGCCTGATAGAGATGGCCGATTCACCGGAAGGGTGTGGCAGAGCATGCAGTCGGCCATGTGGACCGATCTACTTATTAGCACAGCATTCCATCCACAGACCGATGGACAATCGGAAAGGACAATACAAACACTGGAGGACATGCTAAAGGCGTGCATGCTAAGACTTCAAAGGTGGATGGGAGGATCATTTGCCATTGGTGGAGTTTTCTTATAACAATAGCTACCAAGCAAGCCTTCAGATGACACCATTTGAAGCTTTGTATGGTAGACCATGCAGGTCACCAGTGTGCTGGACCGAGGTCGGCGAACCTGCGATGATAGGACCCGAGTTGGTTGCAGAAACTACTGCATAGATCCAGTTGATACGTCAACATCTGTTGACCGTACAGAGTCGACAAAAGAGCTATGCTGATAAGAGGAGGAGGTTTCTCGAATTTGAAGTGGGAGACATGGTATTCTTGAAGGTTTCGCCACGAAAAGGGCACATGAGATTTGGGAAGAAAGGAAAATTGTCGCCAAGATATGTTGGACCGTTTTCAATTATAAGAAGGATGGGAGATGTAGCCTATCAGTTGGCACTTCCTTCGCAGCTGGCGTCTCTTCATGATGTATTCCATGTGTCGATGCGAGGAAGTACAACCCCGATCCGTCTCATGTCTTGAATGTGCAAGATATAGATGTGCAAAGCGACGCCACTTACATGGAGAAGCCGGTCAGAATATTAGAGAGTGAGCAAAGGGTGTTGCGTAATCGAGCGATTCAATTCGTCAAAGTGGTATGGGATCGACATGGTGTTGAGGAAACCACTTGAGAACTGGAATGGGAGATGAGAACATCTCACCCTGAATTGTTTGCTTGATTTATTTTGAAATCCTACTTCGTTCGATTTTCGGGACGAAAATTATAAAAAGCGTATTGTATTGTAACACCCTGGAATTTCAAAGTTATCAATTTATATGAATTTATTCATATTTACGGAATTGCCATTGTGATATATTTGAGTTGAATTTAAATGGGTCAATGGTTCAATCAAGACCCAATGATTAGTAGTTTTGATTACAAAACAAATAAATGTATAAGATGAACTTAAACGAGTCAAGAATCATAATTGGGTCAATTTCGTTAAATGGGTCAAAATGGCCAAATTGGACCCAATGGGGCGGGTTTGACTTTGTTGATCATTAAGTAAGTCCAAGATTGATTAAATTGGGGCTGGTTGGAGTTTAAAATAAAATCATATAGTTGAGTTAAATAGTGAGCTGATTTTGAAATAAATTATAAGTGAGTGAGTTGATTTGAATTAAGTTATGAGTAAGTGAGTTGTTTTAAATTATAAATGAGTTTGATGGAATACTTATTCTAAGTGAGTGAGGTGTGGATAAAAGGTTTTTGGTTGTTTTCAAATTCAAACATGTTCCAACGTTGGTTGCATGGAAATTATGGCCTATGCATGAAACTCCAAAGATGGAGACAATTGGAGTTGCCGTTTCATGGAGTTACAAAAGGGGTCTTTGACATTGCAAATTCAAAAAAAAGTTAGACTACACGTTGGAAAGGGCATGAGGGTTTATTCCATGCTTAGGTATTCAAAGAGACAACCAATGGAGAGCGGATGAAGCACATGGGAGTTTCATTTACATGTGAAACTCTCACATGCAATATTAATGCAAGATGGATAGTGTGAGGAATGCACATAACAAAACCGTTGTGTACCCTTGGTGTTTCATCTCAAGATGAAACCCCCATTTGGTTTATTAGTAAGAGAAAGAGCTAAGGAGGGGGGGTGTTACACAAATTCAATCCAAAAGGGACGTTGGATGCTTGGGGAGGTTTCATTACATAGATGAAACCCCAAGCAAGCATAAAGGACTTGGGGTTAATGTGCGAGTTACATATGAGGTTAACCTTGGGCAGGTTTTGGTTAAGCAAAGGGCTCTCATTTTACTCTCTCTATCTCTCTCTTCCTTGGACTGTTATCATCTCTCTAAGATCAAGAACAGCAGCTGGTTATTGATATGAAATCAGTCCTTGATTGATTTATTTCACCAAGACAAAAGTATACTTTGAGCAAAGGAGTTGGCATCAAGGTTTCCCATCCAAAGTCAAAATTTTATCTCTCTCTCTTTGCCGTTTTCTACCAAGAGCAGCAGCTGGTTACTTAATCAGTCCTTGACCGATCTCTCCATCAAGGAATCAAGAAGAAGGAGCGGCTAAGAAAGGGAAAGAAACAAGCCGGAGTGAAAATCAATTGGAGGAGTCGCGGAAACGGTAGATTTTCGATAAACTATTTTTAATAAAGAATCATGATTCGGCCATTGGATGGCCGAATCTAACAAGGGTTAGATATTGGATGGAAGTTCATGAATGAGATAAAAGATGGACCATAGGGTTCAGCCCCATTGGATGGACGAACCCCATGGAAATAATTGGTTGATTTGGATGGTTTTTGGAAGTTAAAACTATACAAGTATGGGACTGTTTTTAGATGTTTTATTAGACTTAAAGTGTATGTTTTAAAAAGGTTAAAACATAGATATCGAAGCTTGATTTGGACTTAGATGAATGATTAAAAAATTCAAAACCAAAGGTCATAGAGTTTGGCCACCATGGAGGGCCGAACCCCATGTAAATGATTGGTTGGTTTTGATGTCCTTGAAACATAGAAACCATGAAGTTTTGTGGACTGTTTTGGTGGTTCTTTAAGACTTAAAATGCATGTCATAAAGAGGGTTAAAAATGGACTGGAGGGTCATCAAGGACTGAAGGTATTATGGGTCTAAATCATGGATTAAAATTGATGAAATGGACCATTTGGATCGGCCATCTTGGATGGCCGAATCTCATGAAGTGTTATGATCATTTGGACAAAGTGATGAGCTTATTTGGATGGTTTTGAGAGGTAAAAACACAGTAATGTTTTACTGATTATTACTTGTCTAAATGAGACCTAAAACATGTTCATAAGGACCAAGACATGGACATAGGGTTCGGCCACCTTGGATGGCCGAACCCCATGAAAGGATTTGATGATTGTGTGAGACAAAGACCGTATAAGATTATGGTGTTTTATGGGAATTAAATAAGGTTATGTTTACTGTTTTTGGTTTGTCAATGTATGGCTGAACCATATATGGTTCATGGTTGAATTAGCATGTTAAAACCATGAGTGATCATGGTGAATATTGAACCAAGTGAACCATAGGGTTCGGCTATGGGTATGGCCGAACCCCATGGACCATGAGCATAGGCTTTATGAATCCATTTCATGGAAAAGATAGCTGGTTTTAATGTTAGTAAAATTATTTATTGGTAGCAATGGCATAAAGGTAATTATTGATAAAATGATCAAAGATGGTATGATGATGGGGTTGGATGTATGGACCCAAACCAATATGGTGTAGTTCGGCCATGTAGTATGGCCGAACCCCACCAAGTAATATTCTGTGGATTGAGGTTGTCAATAAAGTATTTGGATGGTGTTAATCCAAATTAAGAGAGACCAAATGGTAAATAGGTGAGGTTCGGCCATGGGGTATGGCCGAACCCCACATAGTGCATTTTTGGGACTTAGACGAAGTTAGAATTACATAATGAATGTTTGGTTTGCTGCTATGTAAATAAGGTATCGAGACTTGTAATAGCCTGAATTTTCGAATCAATATACGTTTGGCATTTATTGATTTTAAATTGAATTTTGACATGATGGAATACCAAATGGATCAGAAATTGGGACAAGGGTCCAAGAATGGCCAATTGGGCCACAAATTGGATGAAATCCATTTAATGGGTCAATGAGAAGTAATTGGGTCAAAGATAGTCAATTTGAGTCAAAGTGGGCCCGATCACCATGTGGGACCCAATGGATCAAAATTGGTCCAAACCCTAAGGTAAAGGGGTAGAAAATAATCGGTTGGGCCGTGGGCCCAATGGTGGGCCAATTAATTTTAAAAATGGTGATTTGGAATTAAAACCCCTAAGTTAGTAATGAAATGAAATAATATGACCAAATGGGGCCCACCTCCACCTCACCAATTGAGGTGGCGTGTGGACCAAGGAAAAAGTTGGACCAACCATCATGGTTGACTTGAAGACTAAGGTGGATTAAGGTAAATTAAGTTGAGTAAAATTATTGTAAAATTATCTATGTTAAAATCAATGGAATTAAAATAACATGGCCAAGTGGGGCCCACCTCCACCTCATCAAGTGAGGTGGCGGGTGGGGTAGGTATAGGTGGGGACCGTCCACCATGGTTGACTTGGTCAACCATGGGTGGATTTATTAGATAGATAATTTGATGGAATTAAATTGGATAGAAATTAATTAACCTAAGTGAGGACTTAACTTAATTAATTAAGTTAATTAATTAGGGTCAATATAAACAAGTCAAAGAGGACATGGGAGCCATGCTTGGTGGTTGGATCTCAACCACCACCACCAAGGTCAAGGGAGCCCATACTTTGGTTGGTGGAGACATGATGGAGGGGTATGGTCCAAGTAAGACCAAAGATGAGATGGGTTTTTCATCTCATCCCTCTCATTTCACTCTCCCTCTCTTCACACCCAAAAACCGTCCCTCCATGTATCAAGAGAAGAAAAGAAGAAAATAAGAAGACTTAGAGGAAAAGAAGAAAAGAAAAGGGAAGACCAAGCATTGATCAACCATCACCACCTCAAGATCAAAGGCTAAGATCTTGTTTTCCATCACCTTCCCCTCTCCATCCCTCTCAAACAAACTCACTCAATATTGGACGATCCTAAGCTTGGAGGGCCACACCATTGATCAAGCTCATCTTGGGCGATCATCAAGAAGAGAAAGAAGGAGAAAGGGCTAAGGAAAGCAAAGAAGAAAGAAGGACCGGAGGAGTCATCGGTGCGGTAAGAATTTCTTAAACAAGAGTTTATATTTTTAAAGATAGGATATGGAATCCATTTCTTAGACCAAATATGGCCAAAAAATGTTGTGGGCCATGGATCTAAGATCCGTCAAAAGATAGGATAAGAAATGGATAAAAATGGAGGAATGGATTAAGAAATGGATGAAATGGAAGAATGGAATTTTTAATGGATTTTTTTTAAGTCTTTATTAAGCATAGGAAAATTGGATTTTTATGGTTTAATGGGCCATAGGGTTCGGCCATGTAGCATGGCCGAACCCCATGGTAAATGTGGATGATTTTTAATTAAGGTGTGAAGGTTTAAAATGGTGGAGAATGGTTAATGAAAATTATGTTTCAAATGGTTAAGAATGGGTGATTTTAAAGGATTGTTAAGATGAGAAAATCATGGGGAATACACATGATTATTATGGCTTCTAAAATAGCATGGAGGAGATAAACCATGAACCATGGGTTCGGCCATGGTACATGGCTGAACCCTATGGTGATGATTAATTATTTTAATGAGAGTGAAGAGATAGAAAATGATGGAGAAGATGATAGTTTTAAATGGATTACAAAGTGTATGATATAAGTTTTTTTTTTAAAGGGCCAAAATGAATGAAGGTTAGTGATTTTAAATGGATTATTTTTTGGGACAAAACATGAGTCTTTGAAAATGGCATCCATAAAGGTGAACCCTATAGTAAGGTTATGGGACTTTTAGGCATGGAAAATAAAATGGAGGAATAGGAATTTGAATAGATGAGTAAGTATGGTATGTAGTAATCTTTTGATGGAAATGAAGATTTAGATGGATGATTTAATCTTCATTTGGAAGTATGTTAAAATGGGTTCGGCCATGATGTATGGCCGAACCCATGACCCAATTTTGGATCAATTTTAGGCTAAGGTTAATGTATGTATCAATGCTTAGGAGTTTGTTTTAAAGGGCCAAAATGAACGAAGATTAGTAATTTCAAATTGGATTAATTTGGGACAAAACTTAGTCTTTAAAATAACATCCATGAAAGTGAGCCATGAACCATGGGTTCGGCCATGGTGTATGGCCGAACCCTATGGTGATGATTTAGTGATTTTTTAATGAAGGTAAAAGGAATGGAAAATGATGGAAAGAGATGATAAATTTAAATGGATTTATGAGTAGGTATGTGATGTTTTAAATGAGATGAAAAATGGGATTTTAAATGAACGATTTAATTTCATTTGGTGAAGGTAAAATGGACCCAAGGGAATGGAAATAGGCAGCATGGGTACGGCCATGGTGTATGGCCGAACCCATGATCCATTTGGAGGTCATGATTATGGGCCAATTATTGAATCATATATGGAGTTAGATGATTACAAATTTAATTAAATTAGGTGGCTGTTTTTATGGATGTTAGGTCATGGTCAATGAAACCCTAATGGATCTAAATTAGGGATGAACTTTGGACTTAGAAGATACATAAACGAATGGATGATTGAACCATGAGAGAGGAGTGGCAAAACGGTAAATAAGTGCCACATTGAAGAACCATGGGTTCGGCCATGGTACATGGCCGAACCCTATGGGGATTAGACATGGAATCGGATATTACGAATGATTAAATGAAACGGATAGATGCTGTGTTTTAGGCTCGCAAGTCGGAATTTTTTTTAATTGGCCAAAATCGGATTTATGTATGAGTCTAAAACCAATGGATAATGGGGCTAAGTTAGGGGCTTAATCATGGATGACGTATGGACTAATTCGGTAAATGTAATAAGGTATTAGCATCGCAAACGGTACGCCATCGGCGACCGGATTATCGAACGGGAAGTGTAACGGAATGCGACACGGTATTCGGTAGGATTCCTACCTTTCTGTAAGCGATGGATATGTTATGGTGTTTTCAATTATTTTGATTTGGCTTATGATGGATTTATGATTATGATTTATCTTATGATGTGTTTTAAGCTATGAATCATATGGATTATATTTTAATATTATGCATTATATGGCTATGCATGGTATATCAAAATTATGGTTTATCTATATACTACATAGCATAATGCACGTACATCTCATGCATGGCATGGGCGGGAAAATAATGAAACCGGAGTCCATGCTCCGTCGGGGCGACCGAGAATCAGACATGGGGATAGCCTGAGGGCTATAACCGGAGTCCATGCTCCGTCGGGGCGACCGAAAATCAAACATGGGGATAGTTCGATAACCGGAGTCCATGCTCCGTCGGGGCGACCGAGAAGCAAACATGGGGACGATACATTGTATGATCATACGGATGATGGGTGGGACACATGACATAGGCACCCATGGCATAGCATTCATCACATGCTTATTTTGTTATATGTTATTTTATCGGTATGTGTATTATTACTAATCCATTTGCTAGCCCTACTCGGAGTCCTGCAGGGCGCGTTGACTAACGCCCTACTTCTACCCTAGCTGATGACGCAAGGGATGCCGGAAGCGGTGGATATGACAGGAGCCAAGCTTAGGAGCTTGGGCAGCGCACTCTTAGTTTATTTATGTTTACATTTTCGAGATGCAATTTTAAAGTAACTTAGCTTGTCGGGTTGTATAAGTTTACATTTCTTGCGATGGTTTGGACGTTACTTATGGACGATTATATTTTGTGATATAAATATGAACATAGGGGCATTTTGGTAATTCAATGTTGTATCTTCCCTTCTATCTAAAAACCTGTAGGATAGAGTCTATTATCATGTTCCGCAATAATCATAATCCACGAGTTTACTTCCTACGCGTGAACCGTTCTCGTGGACTTAGCTCTGCGCACTCGTGGGGTTGGCCAGTTAAGGGTCCGGCTTTAGAAGCTCGGACTTAATTCGCGTCGTGGCGTCCGCGCCCTCTCTCACTCTTCTATTTCAAAAAAAAAAAATAGACTCTGATTTTCGGAAAATGGGTGAAAAAGGGCGGGGCGTTACAAGACTTGCTTGAACGGTGTACAAGTTGTAAACGGGAGACAGTTCAAAGGAAGGGTCGAACAAAGTAAACTAGTGTAGGTTTCCTACCTTTATTGTAACCACAATTTCATATGCTGTTTTATGTTGATTTCGATAACTTATATGATTGTAAAGTTATGTTTCTAAATGACATGTTTGCATAGACATCTCATGCATGGCACGGGATGATGGTGTTGTAACCGGAGACCACACTCCGTCGGGGGCGTCCGAAAGACCACTGTGGGGTACCTTGATGATGAGAATCCCATCAGGAGGAATCCGGAGGCCACACTCCGTCGGGGCGTCCGAAAGACCACTGTGGGTTACCTTGACAATGAGAATCACGTCAAGTGATGGATATGTTGAATAGTGATGGGTGGGACTCATTAAATGTTCATTTCATACATAGCATGTTTTTTATGGAATTTTGTCACACATGTATTATTATTATATTATTTGCATGTTTTTGACTAACCATGTGGTAGCCCTATTCGGAAACACTATTGGGGCGCGTTGATCTAACGCCCTATCTATATCCTTAGTGGATGACGCAGGGAAAGGGAAGAACGTGGATCGAGAAGAAAACCAAGCATAGGAGCTTGGGCACTTTGAATGGACTTGAATGGACTATTTATGGATTTGTTATTTGAATTATTTGGACAATGTAATTTGGTAACTAGTTGGTTGGCATGTAATAAGTAGTTAAGTAGATGCTATGGATTGGTTTATTTTGGATGGTTGGATTGAATGGTAGATTAATATTATTTAGTAATTTTGGAGAATAAGATCTTGTACTTTGCTATCTAAGAATGGAAAATTGGAATAGTCATAGGTTCTATTATAACCTCAGTTAGATTAAGATTAAGTTAATTCTGCAAGTTGTAATTGTACCATGTGTGGATCATTCTTATGGACTTAATCCATACGCACATGGGATTGGCCAGTTAAGGGTCGGACTTTAGAAGTCCGAACTTAACTCGCGTTGTGACACTCCGCCCCGATCACTTAATTATTTATTATAAAAAAAAAATAAACTCTAAAAATTAGAGTGAAAAGGGCGGGGTGTTACAACATAAACCCATGGTTTCAAAGAGGTGGAATCCTACCAAAGAACAGTACGTGTCCTTGCGCTTTCGTCCGGTAACCGCTCACGATCGTACACACCTTGTGAGGTCCCGTTACCTTATAATACATCAATCAATTAAAACCATGTTCCATTTGATTTCCTATTATGTTTAAGTCCATAAACCATTCCTCATGGGGTTCGGCCATACACCATGGCCGAACCCATGATTCATCACTTTCACCCTTTATTACAACTTTGCCATTGGTCTAATCCTTACTTAGCATTTCATTCATTTAATCTACCATACATAGACCCTAAGTCCACCAAATCATTCCCATGGGGTTCGGCCATACACCATGGCCGAACCCATGGTCCCTTATTTCCAATTAAATTACATTATTGCCATCCATGGCTATTAAATAAACCACTAACAAGATTCATGGGGTTCGGCCATACACCATAGCCGATCCCATGATCTTTCATTTTTTACCATATTTACATTTATGCCATTATTCCTTCCATGGTTAGTCACCTTCATTTATTCACTCATGTTTAGTTTTAAAACATATGTTCATAAACATCTAAGTCCACCAAACCTTCTCCATAGGGTTCAGCCAGACACCATGGCCGAAGCCATGGTCCATTAATTTTACTTATTTACAATAATGTCATTGTTTCCACCATTGTCTCTCCATTAATCCAATTACTATATTAAGTCCATAACCGATCCATTAACCGTGTCATAAACCCCATATGACTCATTAAGTTGGTTCATGGCCGAACCCATGATATCATTTGTTCCATCCCCTTCTTAATTTATTTACCATAATAAATCCATAATCAAGGTTCCTTCCTTTTTTAATCCAAAAATCCAGAATCATAAACTTTCTAATTTAATAACCATTTTCCATAAAATAAACCTTAGTGGGGCTCGGCCATACACCATGGCCGAACCTCACTCATAGAGACAATCCAACCGTTCCATCACTTTCTAAATTAATAAACATCTTCCATGGGGTTCGGCCATACACCATGGCCGAACCCTATGGTTCATAATCCTCTTTTTTTAAAAAATCATTCATCCAATAAAATTTCCTTAATAACTTAAGTCCATAAGGGACCTCATGGGGTTCGGCCATACATCCTGGCCGAACCCGTGATCCTCCATTTTAGCATGTATTTACAACCTTGCCATCATCTCTATGATCTTCTTTTGATTAATCACGAAATTAAGTCCATCTTTATTTTTCCATGGGGTTCGGCCATACACCATGGCCGAACCCATGATCCATGATTTTTATCCTCCAAACTTCCAATTAAACTCTTTCAAAACATATATAATTTTCCATGGTTTTCATTATTCAAATCCAATAAAATATAACCAATCTTCTTTCATGGGGTTCGGCCATTCAACATGGCCGAACCCTATGGTTCATCATCTTCCATTGAAGTACCATAATCTGTAACGCCCCGCCCTTTTTCACCCGTTTTCCGAAAATTAGAGTCTATTTTTTTTTTTGAAATAGAAGGGTGAGAGTGAGCGCGGACGCCAAGACGCGAGTTAAGTCCGAGCTTCTAAAGCCCGACCCTTAACTGGCCAACCCCACGCGTGCGCAGAGCTAAGTCCACGAGAACGGTTCACGCGTAGGAAGTAAGCTCGCGGATTATAATTATTGCGGAATATGATAATAGAGTCTATCCTACCGGTTTTTAGATAGAAGGGAAGATACAACATTGAATTACCAAAATGCCCCTAAGTTCATAATTATATCACAAAATGTAATCGTCCATAAGTAACGTCCAAACCATTGCAAGAAATGTAAACTTATACAACCCGACAAGCTAAGTTACTTTCAAATTACATCTCCAAACTGTAAACGTAAATAAAACTAAGACTGCACTGCCCAAGCTCCTAAGCTTGGCTCCTGTCATGTTCACCGCTTCCGCCATCCCCTGCGTCATCAGCTAGGGTAGAAGTAGGGCGTTAGTCAACGCGTCCAGTAGGACTCCGAGTAGGCTAGCACATGGATTAATGATAACACATATACCGATAAAATAACATATAACAAAATAAGCATGTGATGAATGCTATGTCATGGGTGCCTATGTCATGTGTCCCACCCATCATCCGTATGATCATACAATGTATTATCCCCATGTTTGCTTCTCGGTCGCCCCGAGGAGCATGGACTCCGGTTATAGCCCTCAGGCTATCCCCATGTTTGATTCTCGGTCGCCCCGACGGAGCATGGACTCCGGTTATAGCCCTCAGGCTATCTCCATGTCTGATTCTCTGTCGCCCCGACGGAGCATGGACTCCGATTTCATTACTTTCCCGCCCATGCCATGCATGAGATGTACGTGCATTATGCTATGTAGTATATAGATAAACCATAATTTGACATATCATACATAGCCATATAACGCGTAATATTAAAATATAAACCATTTGCTTCATAAACTTATAACTCATCATAAGATAAATCATAATCATAGATCTATCATAGGCCAAATCAAAATAATTTAAAACACCATTACATATCCATCGCTTACAAAAAGGTAGGAATCCTACCGAATACCGTGTCGTGTTCCGTTACGCTTCCCGTTCGATAATCCGGTCGCCGTTCACGTACCGTTTGCGACGTCCGATACCTTATTACATTTACCGAATTAGTCCCTACGTTATCCATGATGAAGTTCATAATTGATCCATCTACTTAAACTCATTAATGGTCATTAAATTATGTTACAAATTTATCGAAAATCAGCCCTTTAACTTAGCCCCATTTTTCATGGTTTAAAAACACATACATAAACCCGATTTTGGCCAATTTAGATATTTCCAATTTGCGGCCTAAAACGCAGCAACTAATCGCTTCACTTAACCATTCACAAAATATCCGATTTTTTTATGTCTAATCCCTACATGGCCGAACCCATGGTTCTTCAATGTGGCCACTTATTACGGTTTTGCCACTCTTCTTCCATGGTAAATCATTCATTCATTTATGTGCATTCTAAGTCCAAGATTCATTCATACTTAGGTCCATTCAATCATGACCTAGCATCATAAAATCAGCCACCTAATATTTAATTTTGAAAAAAAAACATTTACTCCCACACCTAATTCCACATTTCGGCCTAAGGTGTGGCCCACATGTCATGACCTCCAAATGGGTCATGGGTTCGGCCATACACCATGGCCGAACCCATGGTGCCTATTTTCCATTCCCTTGGGTCCATTTTACTCCCTTTAATCCAATCTCCAATAGATTTAATTTATCCATTCAAGTCCCCATTTTCATTCCATTTAAAACCTCACATATCATTTTTATAAATCCATTAAAATCTAGCATTCTTCTACATCATTTTCCATTTATTAAAACCACTAATCACTACCCTAAGGTTCTCCTTTATGGATGCTATTTTCAAAGACTAAGTTTTGTCCCAAAACAATCCAATTTAAAATCACTAATCTTCATTTGTTTTGGCCCTTTAAAAACCATATCATACACTTTGTAAATCCATTTAAATTTACCCTTTACTTACCTAAATTTCCATTCGCTTAACCATATGTATAAAATCATAATTTAGTCCACAAATGACCTAAAAACATTGGTCATGGGTTCGGCCATACACCATGGCCTAACCCATGATGTCTTTCCCTCATTTTTAACTTGGGTCCTTTATCACATTTAGGTCCATTAAAAGGTCCCTTCATGAGGGGATTTCATCATACATTTAGATTACTTCTTTTCAATCAATACTAACTTTATTTAAAGTCTATTAAAATCACCAACATTTTCTCATGATTTTCTCATTTTAACAATCCTTTAAAATCATCCATTTTTTAATCATTTGAGGCCTCACTTTCATTAACCACTCTCCATATTTCCATTCTTATAACAACTCCAATAATTCACAATCACTAACCATGGGGTTCGGCCACCTTGTATGGCCGAACCCTATAGTCCTTGATTTCTTTTAAAACATCACAACTCCATTCGAATTAAATTATCCATTTACATTACCCTTTTCACCCCATTTAAACATCACATTCTATGCCTTTAAATCCTCTTTAAAAATCACTATTTAAACCACTTGTAAACTAGTTATCATAAATCATTCTCCACCATTTTTAAACCTTCAACCTTAATTAAAAATCATCTGCATTTACCATGGGGTTCGGCCATGCTACATCGCCGAACCCTATGGTCCATTCAATCATTAAAAATTCCATATTCTCCATGCTTCCATTCTTATAAAATACTAGAATTTCACACATGGATTCCATCATAAAATTTCTTCCAAAAGTTGCCTACATTTAACCCTTTAAACCCTTGAAACCCTAAACCATTCTCCATCTTTTTATTCTTATAAAACCCTAATTAAATGCATTCATCACCAAATCATCCAGCATGGCCGAACCCCATGGTTCACAATTCTTCCAATTTTTATGCAACCCCATGCTTAAAAATTTGAATATAAAGCATCCCTAATCCTTTTTCTTAGCCTTCCATTTGATGGATTTTAGATCCATTCCATAGCCTAAAATAATTTGGCCACCATCATATGGCAAGGATGGATTCCAAAACTTAAACCCTAAATAATAAATTTCTTGTTTAGAACATACTTACGATCCGACGACTCCTCCGGTCTTTGTTCCACCACTTGATTTCCTTAGCCTCTTCTCTCCTTCTTCTTGATCTTTGATCGGCTAGATGTGCTTGATCAATGGTGGGACATGATTGGATCGGCTAGGGTTGAGTGGGTTTGCTTGAGAGAGGGAGAGGGGAAGGTGATGAGAAAGATGTTTCAAGTGTTTATCTTGAGGTGGTGGGTCAATACTTAGCCTTTTCCTTTTCTTTTCTTCTCTTTTCTTCTCTTTTTCTTCTAAGTTTGTTCTTCTCTTCCTTTGCAAGGTGGGTGACGATCTTGGTGTGTGAGGAATGCTAGAGTGAAATGGGTTAGTTGGAGAGGAGGTGGATGTCATTGGAGTGGCCTTTACTCAACATTTAATTCCCTCACCAACCAAGCATGGCCTAGCTTGACTTTGGTGGTGGTGGTTGAGCCCAATCCACCATTTAAGCCCATGGTTTTTATTTTGTGTTTCTTAAGAGTGGTTTGTGTTTGTTGGAGTGGTTTTGACCATTTGACCAATTTAGATTAGGTTAATTAACTTAGATCAATTTGATTTTTAGGTTAAGTTAATTAAGCACCATATTTCATTTAATTCCATTAAATTCCTTCTATAAGATCCACCCATGGTTGACCAAGTCAACCATGGTGGTCGGCCCCGCTATCCTTGGGTCCACATGCCACCTCCATGGGTGAGGTGGAGGTGGGCCCCATTGGCCATGTCACCTTGGTCCATTTATCACCTAACTTAGGTGATTTAAATTTTTATTAAATATATCCCTCTTATTGGATCACCATTGGGCCCATGGCCCAATTAGATTCTTGTCTTACCCATTTACCTTAGGGCTTAATTACCTTGGTCCATTAGGTCCCATATGGTCCTTTGACCCAATTTGACTAATCTTGACCCAATTACTTACCGTTGCCCGATTAAATGAACCAATTCTAATTCAAGGTCTATTGGGTAACCATTGGGCCCATGGCCCAATTAGATTCCCTCCTTTTCCACTTACCTTAGGGTTTGAACCGATTTTGATCCATTGGGCCCCACATGACTATCGGGCCCACTTTGACCATCGTTGACCCGATTAGTCCTCATTGACCCATTAAATGGATTTTATCCAATCCATGGCCCAATTGGGCCATCCTTGGGCCATTGTCCCAAAATTTGGTCCACTTGGCATTTTATTATATCAAGCTTCAAATTAACATGAATAAATGCCAATATATATATTTATCAAAAATTCGGGTTATTACATAATCATCTCCTAATCTTCTTCCACGGGGTTCGGCCATACACCATGGCCGAACCCTATGGTTTCTTATCTTAAACAAAAATATCAAAATACTAACCGGTTCCGCGACTCCTCCGGTTTTCCTTCGCTTGTTCTTACTCTTCCAATCCTTCTCCTTCTTGATCTTTCCCACTTGCTAGCTGCTCTTTCCTTCTCTTGATAATGCCGTGAATGAAACTTGATGAAAACCCCTTGAATATGTAATGCCGTGCGCCCTTGTGTCTCTCCTTTATAAAATTCCACTTGGTCCTAACTTAGAAGGTACCAAGACCCTTTAATTTAGCCATTGCTTAATGCCGTGTGCCCCTTGCTGAATTAGCTATTGCCGTGTGCTCCTTGTGTCTTTCTTTTATTAAACTCCCAATCAGTCCTAATTTAGAAGGTGCCATGCGCCCCTCTTAGCAATTCCCTTAGTGCCATTCTTAATCAAGGAAAGGCCCCTTTTTAAATGATCTTATGTACCTAACCTTGGATATGGAAATCCCTATACACGGTCCAAGCACAATTATTTAATTTTAGACATCTTATTATTTAGCAATCCCCTTTTTAAAGATATTCTAACATACTTTCATGGATATGAAAATCTTCCCACACGGCCATAGTAATCTTCCAAGCTCCCTTTATGTGCATGTCAATTTATCCAAATCCCTTATTTATATATATATATATATATATATATATTGCATTACTAATTAAATTCAACCCCATTTAATTCCATTGAAACCATTTACCAAAACCATTGGGTCTTCATTAGGAAATGACACAACACTTTACCTATCTAAGGTTCATATTTAATAATTCACAAATTAAATGGGTAATTTTCATATATATTAATAACTTGAAAATCCGGGGTGTTACAATACAACCCTCTTTTTAAAATTTTCGTCCTGAAAATCGAGTGAAGTAGGGTTTCAAACATTTACATAAATAGCTCCGGATGAGCTGTTCTCATCTCCGACTAGAGTTCCCATGTGGCTTCCTCAATGCCATGTCGATCCCATACCACCTTGACCAACTGGATCGCTCGGTTCCGTAATACCCTTTGTTCTGTGTCCACCACTCGGACAGGCTTTTCGACATATGTCACGTCGCTTTGGACCTCTATGTCTTGTATGTTCAATACATGAGAGGGATCAGGATTGTACTTCCTCAACATCGATATATGGTACACATCGTGAAAAGATGCCAACTGTGATGGAAGTGCCAATTGATAAGCCACGTCCCCCATTCTTCTTATGATTGAAAATGGTCCCACATATCTTGGTGACAATTTCCCTTTCTTTCCAAATCTCATGTGTCCCTTTCGTGGCGAGACTTTCAAGAACACCATGTCTTCCACTTCAAATTCAAGAAACCTCCTCCTCTTGTTAGCATAGCTCTTCTGGCGACTTTGCGCAGTCAATAGATGATGCCGTATCAACTGTATCTGCGTTGTAGTCTCTGTAACCAACTCAGGTCCAATCAGTGCAGGCTCATCGGCCTCTATCCAGCACACAGGTGATCTACACGGTCTACCATATAATGCCTCAATGGAGCCATCTAGAGGCTTGCCTGGTAACTGTTGTTGTATGAGAATTATACCAACGGCAAGTGATCCTCCCATCCACCCTTGAAATCTAGCATAAATGCTCTCAGCATATCCTCCAATGTTTGTATTGTCCTCTCAGACTGTCCATTAGTCTGTGGATGGAATGCTGTACTAGTCAGTAGATCTGTTCCCATGGTCGATTGCATGCTCTGCCATACTCTGCCGGTGAATCGACCATCTCTGTCGAACACAATAGTCCGAGGAATACCATGCAATCTGATGATATCCTTGATATACCGCCGACCCAAAGTCTCAGATGAGTCTGTCATCTTAATGGGAATGAAATGTGCAGACTTGGTCAGTCGGTCTACCACGACCCATATCGCATCGTTGCCCTTTGAAGACCTTGGTAACCCTATCACAAAATCCATGGAGATGTGCTCCCATTTCCATTCCGGCACTTGTAAGGGTTTGAGTAACCCTGGTGGATTCTGATGTTCTATCTTAACCTGCTGACAAGTTAAGCAATAAGCCACAAATTTTGCCACATCCCTCTTGAATCCGTGCCACCAGTAATGTCTCTTCAGGTTGTGATACATCTTGGTGCTGCTCGGATGAATAGCGAGTTTGGTCTAATGTGCCTCACTAAGTAACTCTTTTCTGCAGCTCTTAGGCACATATATCCTTCCTCGGAATACAAGACCATGTCCTGATCGTAATTCCCATTCCGGTATTACTTCACCAGTCGACATCTTGGCCCATATCTCCTCCACTTCCGAGTCTGTCCGTTGTTCCTGTTCAATCTTAGTAACCATGTTGGACCGTATTTTCAAATTGTACATACTCCCATGGTTATTGATATATAAATTGAACTCTCGTATGGTATTCAGCATCTCCCATTCTGTCCTGATCAAACATGCCACTGATGCATGTGATATGCGGCTGAGTGCATCTGCCACCTTGTTCGCCTTACCAGGATGATAACGAAGTGCGAACTCATAATCCGTCAGATATTCCAACCATCTGCGCTGGCTCAGGTTAAGCTCTTTCTGATCAAAGAAGTACTTCAAGCTCTTATGATCTGAAAACACTTCAAATTTCTCTCTGTATAAATAACGTCTCCACCTTTTGAGAGCGAAGACCACTGCGGCTAGTTCAATATCGTGTGTAGGATAGAGACGTTCATGTATTTTCAATTGTCTTGAACCATAAGCCACCACACGATGAGTTTGATTGAGGACACACCCGAGTCCTTCTCTTGAAGCGTCGCATTCTACCTCATAACCCTTGCCTCTTTCTGGCAAAATTGTAATAGCCTGGATTTTTAAATCAATACATATATTGGCTATTATTTATTTTAATGGTTGAAATTTAGAATTTTGATAGAATGGATGGTAAATGGATCAAAATTTGGACAATGGCCCAAGTATGGTCCAATGGGCCATGGATTGGATTAATTTCATTTAAATGGGTCAAGGATGGTCAATTGGGTCAAATACCCATTTGGGACCCAATGGGTCAACATGGTTTGAACATTAGGGTAAATGGGTAGGAAGTAGATTTAATTGGGCCATAGGCCCAATGGTGATCCAATTAGATGGAATGGATTGAAGTGATTAAAAATCACCTAAGTTAAATTGGAGTTATCCAAGTACTATGGTCTAGTGAGGCCCACCTCCACCTCATCAAGTGAGGTGGCATGTGGACCATGACTTAGGTGGGGCCGACCACCATGGTTGACTTGGTCAACCATGGATAAGTCAAAGGGAATTAAGGAGGATCAAAGTAAATTAAGTTGAATTAAGTAATTTAAATCATCTAAGTTAATATTGAATAAACCTAGGTGGCATGATCAAGTGGGACCCACCTCCACCTCATCAAGTGAGGTGGCGGGTTGACTAAGGAATTGGTGGGGCCGGCCACCATGATTGACTTGGTCAACCATGGGTGGATCCATGGAGAAAGTAAAGACAAATAAAGGAAATTAAACTATGTAATTAAATGACCTAAGTTAGATATCAAATTAATCAAATAAGTTACATCATATGGGGTGAGTTAAATGGGGTGAGTCACTTAGATAATGAGTGAGTCAAATGGGTGATTTCCATCTCACTTAACCCACCCAAACCACCAAGATAAGACCCACTAAAACCGTTGGCCATGGAAGAGTGGTATGGCTAAGACAAGATCCACAAAACCATTGTGGGGTGGTAGTTCCACCTCATCCCAACCACCACCACTAAGGGACAAGGGGCCTAGGATTAAGGGCATGCAAGGCCATGCACCCATTTGGTTTGGTCAAAGGGCTCATGGGGAAGACTCCACCTTAATGAGGGTGGAGTCTAACCCAAGCTACCCAAGGCAAGATGGGAAAAGTCTAAGGGTTCCCATCCCATTCCCCATCTCAATTGCATCTCTCCATCTCTTACTCCCTCTCCTAGCCGTCCTCCCCTCTCTTCCAAGACAAAAAGAAGAAATGACTTAGAAAAAAATAAGAGAAACTTTCCAAGCTTGGCCGACCACCACCCTAAGATCAAGACTTAGAAGATTTTCCATTCTTTCCTCCTTTCCCTCTTCAAACCTACCTCAATCATTGGCCGAACCAAACCTTGGTGATCTCATCTTGATCAAGCACATATAGTGGCCGAACATCAAGGAGAAAGAAGGAAGGAGAAAGGCTAAGGATCAAAAGGAACAAGAGGAAACCGGAGGAGCAGTGGGATAGGTAAGTTGCACTCAACAAGATGTTATTTTTTTTAAGGATTAAAGGAAGTCATGAAGGTCCATTTTCTTGGGTTGAAAGGTGGCCAAAACATTATGGGCCATGGATCTAAAATCCATCCAAGAAAGGGGATGAGAAATGGACAAACCCTAATGGGTAAAGTAGGCTATGAATAATGGAACAAATAAGGACACTATGTATGTAAATGGATTATGCATGCATGCATGGTAAAAAGGGTTCAAGGATCATGGATCGGCCATTGCATGGCCGAACCCTAACTGTTATTGTAACGCCCCGCCCTTTCCGAAGATAATTTCAAAGTCTATTTTTTTTTTAAATAATAAACCGGACAAGGGTGGAGAGACGTCACGACGCGAGCTAAGTCCGGACTACCCAAAGTCCGACTCTTAACTGGCCACCCATGTGTGCATGGAATGAACCATGATAGATAATATATACATGGAACAAAACAATGTCTTGCGGAATAAACTAGACTAACTACAGAATTAAGTTGAATGGATAGCAAGTACAAGTCTTAATTAATGAATAACTTAAACTAACCATCCATTGATAATATCATAAACAAACCATAGCAATGTATTAACTTATTACATGTCCACTAAATATAACTCAAACGACAGTAAATAAGAAGTCCTAATCAACAATCAAGCGCTTAGGCTTGGCTCCCCTCCCGGTCATCGACCTTCTCTTTCCCCTTCCTTGTTCCTGCATTATCCTCTAAGGATAGAATTAGGGCCTTAGATCAACGTGCCCAATAGGTTCCCGATCAGGGGCTACCACATGGTTAGCTTATAAATCATGCATATATCAAATATCTGATATTCAAAAACATATAAAAACATGCTATGTATGTATGCAAATGTAATGAGCCCCACCCCATCACACATACATATAGCCATCACTTGACTTGTCTCATATCAACATATTAGTCCTCTTGGCGGGACTCTCATCACCTAAGGAGACCAATGTGACTCTTATCATCATGTTACTCCTCCTGGCGGGACCCCCATCGCCTAAGGAGGACGGTAACTCATGTCATCATAATCCCCCTCCTGGCGGGACCCTCATCGCTTAAGGAGGTCTCACAATTGCATCACATCATATCAACGGAGTGCGACTCCGGGTTCCACAATCATCATCCCATGTCCATGCATGAGATGCCAATGCATTGTATGTCCTTTATAAATACATAACTCATCATTCAAAATATGATAAATAATAGTATAATAATATCTCATAAAAACCATCATGGAAACAAGTGTAAATGTGGTTTACAAGTAGGTAGGAAACCTACTGAAGATTCACTTCAGTGTTCGATCTTTCTTTAGCGTCACTTGCTCATGACTTGCCCGCCGTTCACTTCCGTCACCTTGTGATGTAATAGTAAATAAATCATACTATCATTTAAATGTTCATTCACATCTAAGACCCAAAAACATCTTGTGGGGTTCAGCCATGCCCATGGCCGAACATCACCAACTTAGGATATAACCTCCTTTTTCATTTAATCAATTCTTAAATACTTAACCCTTTAAACATGTCTTGGTAGGGTTCGGCCATACACCATGGCCGAACCATACCACCTTGGTTTAACCCTTCTTTCATGTCCTTTTAAACTTTCTCTATCCATATTTACATTATCACCCGTATTTACAGCTTTGCCACTAGGCTAAGCCATATCAAAACCATTGTCATTTTATGGGGTTCGGCCTTATACATGGCCGAACCTTGTAATCCCATTTATCCATCACCAAATGGTTCTCCATTGGGATATTTTAAACCCGTTATAAAATCATGGAAGCAATAACAAATACTACCCATAAACTTAGTCCATTTAACCCATACCATGGTCCATGGGATTCAGCCATACTCATGGCCGAACCCTATGGTTCACTTGGTTCAATATTCACCATGATCACTCATGGTTTTAACATGCTATTTCAACCATGAACAATACATGGTTCAGCCATATATTGACCAACCAAAAACAGTAAACATATATTCATTTAATTCCCACAAAAACACCATAAACTTGTATGGTTTTTGTCTCACAAAATCATCAAATATTACAATAAAAATGTCATACCATTTCATGGGGTTCGGCCGTCCCAATTGGCCGAACCTCATGGCCTGTGATTTAGACCCCTTTTGTCAAATACTTAGCTTTATTTAAAACACGTAAACCTCTCCACAATTGATATGATTTCTATCTCTTGAAAGCCCTACCAATCACCAAATACATTCATGGGGTTCAGCCATCCAAGGTGGCCGAAGCCTATGTCCATGTCTTGGTCCTCATAAACATGTTTTAGGTCTCATTTAAACATGTAATAATCAATATAACATTACCGGGTTTTTACCTCTCAAAACCCTCCAAATCAGTCCATCACTTTGCATGGTTTTCACTTTATAAAAACTCAATCCAAATGACCATGATACCTTCAGTCCTTCATGACATTCAAGTCCATGTTTTAACCCTCTTTAAAACATGCATTTTAAGTCTTAAAGAAACATCTAAAACAGTCCACAAATTGCATGGTTTCTATGTTTCAAAGACATCAAAACCAACCAATTATTTACATGGGGCTCGGCCCTCCAAGGTGGCCGAACCCAATGATCCCTTTTACAATTTTAAAACCTCCATTACTCAAGGTTTAAACCTTGATGCACTCGGCCATACCCATGGGCCAATACATGCTCCATTTGTTCCATCTTATTAAACAAAATAACACAAACACTTACCAATCTTCCTTTGCCTTTGCTCCTTGCCTTCTTCCCCCTTGTTTCCTTCTTTCTTCCTTAATCCTTTGCCGAAATGGTGCTGGATCAAATGGTGAAACACAGCACAGGTTCGGCCAAGAGAGAGAGTTTGGAGAGAGGGAGAGAGATGAGGATTCCTTAAATTTTTTGTGTGAAAAACGGCCATAAGAGATGGTCTATCCCTTTTATAGTTCAGCCCCAACTTCCATTCATTTCCCTCATTACTTCTTGGCAAAAACGATGGGATATTGGGTGCCATCCAAGGCACCCCTTCACCCAAACGTTGCATCCTTTCATTTTTTTAACACATGCATCTCATGAGATGAGATGATGCCGCCCAACCTTGGTGTCCCTTGGCTTGGCCAAGGCACCCTTTCACTCTCAACGGCTAGGATTTGTTTGATTAAGAGTTGTGTGAGATTAGAACTCCTTTCCACTTCCTCTTGACTCACTTGACTCATGATCTTTTTATTCCAACTCAATTCATCCAACTCAACACATTTAATGTACCATATTTGAGTCAACTCTATTCTTAACTAAAACTCACACTAAATCAGTCCAACTCAAGCTGAACTAACTCACACTTGAGTTCAATTGAGGGCCCACACGGTCATCCGTGGTCAACATAGTCAACCCGACCCATTGGGTCCCCAATCAGCCCCTTGACCCGTTTTGACAACATGACCCATTAATGGGCTGATTTTGACATTTTAAATGGTTTTCACTTGTGCATCAAGCCTACCCATTTTTGTTCCACTTGATTTCCAATCAATTCAGCTTAACCCCATTTAATTTGAGTTCACACAATGGTCAAATCATCCATTATGACCCATTGGGTCTCAATTGAGCCCTTTGACCCATTTAGCCATTTTCGACCCAATTGATATAGATTACCCATCCAACCAAATTTGACAGTTATAATGTGCTCATAGGGTCTTATTTTGAGCAAAGGGGCCCACCATTTCCTTATTTGACATCACAAACATTTAATTTAACAAACCAGGGGCATTTTCATAATTATCTACTTCGTTGAGAAATTGGGGTGTTACAGTTATGGAAATGTAGAGAGAACCCCATGCATGTCAAGAATATGATGAGTGAACAAGATGTATGGTTTGGCCTTTGCATGGCCAAACCCTAGGGCTTCTTGTATGAAAACTATCAAATATAAGTCATGGAAAATATGGTTTTTGGAAGATATAATGTACCACCATGGCTGAACCCCATGGAATGATATTAAGTTTTCCTCCATGGGTTTAAAGGATAGAAAACATGGAATGATGGTTAATGATTGTTAAGATTTTTGAATGGTTAAATGATAGTAAATTTTAAAGGGGTTTTAGTGAAGGAAACCATGGAGAAATGTTAATGAATATTTTTGGTCTTAAACCTGGCAAATGAAGATAAACCATGTACCATGGGTTCTGCCATGTTGTATGGCCGAACCCCATGGAGAGATTTTGGTGAACTTAGATGTTTTGTGACCATGAAGAGGATGGGGAATATGGTTAAGTTAATGGACTCAAAATGTACTTAATGTTGATCAAAAAGTGATGATCTAAATGTATGAAGGAATCCTCTCATGGAGGGACTTGTTGTGGATCTAAAATGTGATAAAAGATTCAAGAAAAAATGAGGAGAAGACATCATGGGTTCGGCCATGGTGTATGGCCGAACCCATGACCCATTTTAGGAGTCATTTATGGGCTAAGTTAAGGTCTATGCATGTGTTTAAATGAAGGGGAATTAGGTTAAGTAAATGGCTGATTTTTAATGATTTTATGTCATGGTTGATGAGTCATCAATAGATCCATGCAAAATGGGGAAAATAATATCATGGGTTTGGCCATGGTGTATGGTCGAACCCTATGACCCATTTGTGAGCCATTTTATGGGCTAAGTTTGGAGCAATATAAGATCAAAATGAATGGATATTAAGTCAAGGAAATGTATGATGTATACTGATTTTTAAGTCATGATTAATGAGGCATTCATGGATCCATGTTTATGGATGAGTTATGGACCTAAGGATGTAAAAATAAATGAGTGATTAACCATGGGAAGAAGGAGTGGCAAAAATGTAATTATGGCCCAAAATGAAGAACCATGGGTTCGGCCATGGTGTATGGCCGAACCCCATGGGGGATGGTTATGGACTTAGGTACTTTATGATGACCTTATGTGTGGATTAATGAAGCATAGGGTTGCTGGTTTTTAGACTCACATGATTAAAATGATTAATGGATAAAAAAGGGACCCAAAAATCTAATTAGTGAGGTTCGGCCATGGTGTATGGCCGAACCCCACTAAGGTATGAGGAATGGACTTAAGCATGGTTGAAACATCGGTTTAATTATTGATGTGTAATACGGTAAACGGGACATCGCAAGCGGTGCTCGATCGGCGGCCGAATTCGTGGACGGAAACGCAAAGGAACACTAGTTGGTATTTGGTAAGATTCCTACCTTATTGTAAGCCATGGATTATGTGTATATGGATTTTTGTCTTGATTTATTTTGGTAATCAAATGACATGTTTTAAGATGGGTTTTAATGCTATTATTTGTATTTTATATGGAATATTGCATTTACAGCTCACGCATGGCATGGGAGGGATGAAATGAAACCGAAATCCATGCTCCGTGGGGGCGACCGATAAGCACACATGGGGATACCTTGATGTGCTTCATCCATCAAGGGGGGTACTATGAGATTGTAATACATTGATGAGGCTTTTCCATCAAGGGGGATACTATGTGTTGAGATATCTTGATGAGGCTTTTCCATCAAGAGGGACATTGTATAATGATGATGTGGATGATGGGTGGGATTCATGACATAAGACACCCATGGCATGGCATTGATTGCATGACACTAATCCATGTGTTGGCCCTACTCAGAGTACCTACTGGGCGCGTTGTCTAACGCCCTACTTCCACCTTAGATGATGACGCAGGAAATGGAGGAAATGAAGGACGCGACCGGAGCCAAGCGTAGGAGCTTGGAGGAGCGAGCTAGTTTATTTACTTAAGTTTATTTTGGAAATGTAATTTGAGTAGCTTAGCTCATTGAACTGTAATAATTTAGACTATTGCTATGGTTTAGACTTTTATTTGGACATTATAATTTTGAGGTATTATTATTAATTAAATGATGTAACTTCCTTGCTATCTAAAATTGGTAGGATAGATTCTATTATAACTTCGCTTTAAGTTGATATTCCGCAAGCTTACTTTCTACGTGTGAACCGTTCTCGTGGACTTAGTTCCACGCACACGTAGGGTTGGCTAGTTAAGGGCCGGGCATTGGAAGCTTGGACTTAACTCGAGTCGTGACGTCCCGCGCCCTTTGTCACTCTTTATTTCAAAAAAAAAAAAATTAGACTCTGTTTTTCGGCTAATAGCATAGTGAAAAGGGGCGGGGCGTTACAAAAATTAAGATAGGTGCAGTTGTAAGTCTCTTCTTCAGCTCTTCAAATCTCCTGTTGCATACGTCTGACCACTCAAATTTTACTCCTTTCTGAGTGAGTCGAGTCAGTGGAGATGCAATCTTGGAGAAGTCCTTGATAAACTTCCTGTAGTAACCAGCCAATCCCAAGAAGCTACGGATTTCGGTTACATTCTTTGGCGCTTTCCATTCTCCCACTGCCGCCACTTTGGCCGGATCCACGGCTATACCTTCTGCTGATATGACATGCCCCAAGAAGTTAACCTTGGGTAGCCAGAATTCACACTTGTTGGCTTTGTCATATAACTTGTTCTTCCTCAAAGTTTCTAGAACTATCCTCAGGTGCTCAGCGTGTTCTTCCTGAGTTTTGGAATAAATCAAAATGTCATCAATAAATACAAGACAAATTGGTCCAAGTAAGGACGGAAAATCCTGTTCATAAGATCCATGAACACAGCCGGTGTATTGGTGAGTCCAAACGGCATGACTACAAACTCAAATAGTCCATACCGCATTCTGAAGGCTGTATTTTCTATGTCTTCCTCCCTAACTCAGATTTGATGGTATCCGGACATCAGGTCAATCTTAGAGAAATGATTGGAACCTCTAAGTTGATTAAATAGATCATCGATCCTGGGTAGAGGGTACTTGTTTCTGACCGTCGGGTCGTTCAGTTTTCGATAATCCACACACATATGGAGTGAACCATCCTTCTTCTTCACAAATAAAATCGGAGCTCCCCAAGCCGATGTACTGTTCCGGATGCAACCTAGTCTGAGCAATTCATCAATCTGCTTCTTTAACTCGGACATCTCCGCTGGTGCCATCCGATAGTGTGGTAATGACACTGGTGCAGTGCCAGGGTACAACTTGATTTCAAAGTTAATCTCCCTCATGGGAGGCAAGCTAGGGAGTTCTTTTGGAAATACATCCGCATAGTCTTTTACTATTGCCGGAAGTTCAGCCACCGGTTCCTTGTTGATTCTGCTACTGTTCAATATCAGATGATTAAACCCTTCATGCAGTCTGCTTTGTTTGTCAGTACGCACCACATGTTGTTTTCCCTCGGGTGACCAAAATGTCACCCTCCGGCGATAGCAATCAATGTTGGCCCGAAAACTAGCCAACCAGTCCATGCCCAAGATAATATCGTACTCTGTCATATCGAGTACCAAATAGTTGAACTCAAATATGAGTCCAGCGAGTTCAGTATTCACTGCGGTGCATATAAACCCCAATGATGTGTCTCCGACAGGGGATACAATGGTGAGTGATATGGACATTTTTTATATTAATGTTCCAGTTGCAGATATGAATGCAGCAGATATGAAAGAGTGGGATGCTCTAGAATCAAATAAAGCAAAGGCGTAGGCACTACTGACTACAGCCATACCTTGAATCACAGAGTGATCCTCTGCTGCTGGTGGAGCTAAGGTAAACAACCGTCTAGATCTTGTAGGCGTCCGTCCCCGCCTGGTTAAATGTCCTGCCTCCTCGTGAGTTAGCTGGCCTAACTGGTGGGCGAGATGAACCTCTGGAATAAGAGGGTTTATTGAGTTGTGGGTATTCCCTCTTAAAATGGCTGGGCTGATCACAATGGAAACAGTTGTTCACCCCTCTGAGAGCCTGAGTGACTGATGCAGATGGGGAGGGATGATTCGGACGAAAGCCCCCTTTTGACCCAGTGGATGGTGAGGGTCTGCTAAAGTTCGGTAGGAACCTCTTCCTTGACTGAAATGTACCCCTCCCACTCTGAGCTCGGCGATTGTCAAAACGTACTAACTCAGCCATCTCTTGTTCTGCTATAGTGGCCATGTTGACCACCTCTGCCAATGTAGTTGCCTTGAATATAGTCACTTTGGCCCTAATGCTTGGCCGAAGGCCCCGCTCAAACTTGCGTGCCCTTCGATACTCTGTATCCACCATATAAAATGCATAGCATGACAAACTAAGAAACTCCTGGTGGTACTCTGCCACCGTCGTGGTACCTTGTACCAAAGATAGAAAAGCCTGAGTCTGGCTCTCCTTCTCCTCCTCAGGGAAATAATGATCCAGGAAGGTAGCTGAGAATTGCTCCCAAGTTATTGTAGTCCTTTCTCCTTCCGGAAAGAGTGCTCGCTGCTTCTCTATCACCTCCCACCATTTACCGGCATCATCAATCAGTTGTGACGTGGCCAGTAAGATCTTGTCAGTATGACTCGTGATCTTCAATAAGGTCAGGATCTGTGTAATATTTTTCAGCCAGTTTTCCGCTCCGACAATCCCTTCTCTCCCTTTGAAGTAAGGAGGGCGCTGCTGCTGGAAGTCCCTGACCATGCTCCTGTCATTGGTCTCATTAGTGGTTCCCTTCTCGTTCAGGTGCTGTTGTAGCACTGAAGTGACCACCGCTTGAACCAAGTTCTGTAGTTCAGGAGGCACCACAGGTATATTCAATCTGCTTTGTTCCTCTTCCTCTTGGTGGGATGGTTGTTCTTCCTCTTCATGATGAGATTGTCGTTCCTCCTCATTTCGAGGTTGTTCTACCTCATCTTCACCCCCATTTGCGTTTTGTCAGGTATTTCTCTTTGGTCTTCCCCTTGCAGGCATTTTTTCCCTAATCCATTAAAAAAATATCATGACTTAGTTTTCAACATAAAGTTTGTATTTTCCAACTTTTGGGGAAATTTCCAAATAAGGACTCTTGATTTTTCTTTGTTTTTGGGGAAATATATCCTATTTTGCTATGTTGGATAAATCCAATTATTTTGAATGCACTTCCTTTGCTATCATCCATTGAGTCTAACGAAGGAAATTAATGCATGGGGGCAGGATTAATTTACTCCGAAAGATTCAATCTTTCTGGTTCGCTCTGATACCAACTGTAACGCCTTTTCACTCTACGCTTTCCGAAAATCAAAGCCTATTTTATTTTTATTTTTTTTTGTAATCAAAGAGTGATAGAGAGCGGGACGTCACGATGCGAAGTAAGTCCGAACTTCTAAAGTCCGACCCTTTACTGGGCCAACCTTATGTGTGCATGGACTAAGACCATGAAAACGGTTCACACATAACAATATAAACTTGCGGAATAAAATCATAATATGCGGAATAAAATCATAATATGCGGAATTATAATAGAACCTAGTTCTATTCCATTTCAGATAGCAAAGTACGTCAAATTCTTAATCATGATCAACATAACACAATTATCCAAATAAACATCCAACCATCTAAATTATTACATGTCCGAAGTCTAGTTACTCAAATACAAGTCCATCTGTAACTTAATCAAAATATAAACTAAATCATCCAAGCCCCTATGCCTGGCCCGTTTCGTGCTCATCGTTCCCCTTGTTTCCTGTATCATCCACTAGGATAGAAGTAGGGCGTTAGAACAACGCGCCCAGTAGGTATTCCAATTAGGGCTAGCACATGGTTAGTACAAAACATATATAATAACATAAAGTCCAAAAACCATAGAAACCATGACATGTCATGATGTCCAATGCAATGAGTCTCACACATCACAAGTACATAAAGGTACCCCCACATAGTCTTTCGGATGCCCCGACGGAGTGTGGACCCTCCGATTTCTTCTTGATGGAAAAACACATCAAGGTATCCCACATAGGTTTTTCGGACGCCCCAACGGAGTGTGGCCCCTCCGGTTACATATCCTTCACCCCATGCCATGCATGAGATGCTAATGAATCACATACTATTTTATCATATAGCATTAAAAATCACAATTTGAAACATATCATATACAACATAATTTCATCAAAATAAGATAAAAACATTGTACATAAACCCATGGTTTCAAAGAGGTGGAATCCTACCAAAGACCACTACGTGTCCTTGCGCTTTCGTTCGGTAACCGCTCACGACCGTACACACCTTGTGAGGTCTCGCTACCTTATAATACATCAATCAATTAAAACCATGTTCCATTTGATTTCCTATTGTGTTTAAGTTCATAAACCATTCCTCATGGGGTTCGGCCATACACCATAGCTGAACCCATGATTCATCACTTTCACCCTTTATTACAACTTTGCCATTGGTCTAATCCTTAGTTAGCATTTCATTCATTTAATCTACCATACATAGACCCTAAGTCCACCAAATCATTCCCATGGGGTTCGGCCATACACCATGGCCGAACCCATGGTCCCTTATTTCCAATTAAATTACAATATTGCCATCCATGCCTATTAAATAAACCACTAACAAGATTCATGGGGTTCGGCCATACACCATGGCCGATCCCATGATCTCTCATTTTTTATCATATTTACATTTATGCCATTATTCCTTCCATGGTTAGTCACCTTCATTTATTCACTCATGTTTAGTTTTAAAACATAGGTTCATAAACATCTAAGTCCACCAACTTCTCCATGGGGTTCGGCCACACACCATGGCCGAAGCCATGGTCCATTAATTTTACTTATTTACAATAATGCCATTGTTTACACCATTGTCTCTCCATTAATCCAATTACTATATTAAGTCCATAGCCGATCCATTAACCGTGTCATAAACCCCATAGTGTCATAAACCCCATATGACTCATTAAGTTGGTTCATGGGCTTCGGCCATACATCATGGCCGAACCCATGATATCATTTGTTCCATCCCCTTCTTAATTTATTTACCATAATAAATCCATAAGTCAAGGTTCCTTCCTTTTTTAATCCAAAAATCCATAATCATAAACTTTCGAATTTAATAACCATTTTCCATAAATAAACCTTAGTGGGGTTCGGCCATACACCGTGGCCGAACCTCACTCATAGAGACAATCCAACCGTTCCATCACTTTCTAAATTAATAAACATCTTCCATGGGGTTCGGCCATATACCATGGCCGAACCCTATGGTTCATAATCCTCTTTTTTTTTAAAAAATCATTCATCCAATAAAATTTCCTTAATAACTTAAGTCCATAAGGGACCTCATGGGGTTCGGCCATACTTCCTGGCCGAACCCATGATCCTCCATTTTAGTATGTATTTACAACCTTGCCATCATCTCTATGATCTTCTTTTGATCAATCACAAAATTAAGTCCATCTTTATTTTTCCATGGGGTTCGGCCATACACCATGGCCGAACCCATGATCCATGATTTTTATCCTCCAAACTTCCATTTAAACTCCTTTAAAACATATATAATTTTCCATGGTTTTCATCATTCAAATCCATTAAAATATAACCAATCTTCTTTCATGGGGTTCGGCCAGTCAACATGGCCGAACCCTATGGTTCATCATCTTCCATTGAATTACCATAATCATCTCCTAATCTTCTTCCATGGGGTTTGGCCATACACCATGGCCGAACCCTATGGTTCCTTATCTTAAACAAAAAATATCAAAATACTAACCAGTTCCGCGACTCCTCCGGTTTTCCTTCGCTTGTTCTTACTCTTCCAATCCTTCTCCTTCTTGATCTTTCCCACTTTCTGGCTGCTCTTTCCTTCTCTTGATAATGCCGTGAATGAAACTTGATGAAAACCCCTTGAATATGTAATGTCGTGCGCCCTTGTGTCTCTTCTTTATAAAATTCCACTTGGTCCTAACTTAGGAGGTACCAAGACCCTTTAAATTAGCCATTGCTTAATGCCGTGTGCCCCTTGCTGAATTAGCCATTGCCGTGTGCTCCTTGTGTCTTTCTTTTATTAAACTCCCAATTAGTCCTAATTTAGAATGTGCCATGTGCCCCTCTTAGCAATTCCCTTAGTGCCATTCTTAATCAAGGAAAGGCCCCTTTTTAAATGATCTTATGCGCCTAACCTTGGATATGGAAATCCCTATACACGGCCTAAGCACAATTATTTAATTTTAGACATCTTATTATTTAGCAATCCCCTTTTTAAAGATATTCTAACATACCTTCATGGATATGAAAATCTTCCCACACGGCCATAGTAATCTTCCAAGCTCCCTTTATGCGCATGTCAATTTATCCAAATCCCTTATTTATATATATATTGCATTACTAATTAAATTTAGCCCCATTTAATTCTATTGAAACCATTTACCAAAACCATTGGGTCTTAATTGGGCAATGACCCAACACTTTACCCATCTAAGATCCTTATTTAATAATTCACAAATTAAATGGGTAATTTTCATATATATTAATAACTTGAAAATCCGGGGTGTTACATACAGAGTTTCTGATCCAGAAACCTGTCTGACCCTGATCGACGTATCCATTCCACCGATGGGTCATTCCTGTTACTCTCGATGGTTCTGTGGCCACAGTCGTATCTGTTTGAGAGTAACACAAACATATAGACTTTCACATCCAGAACTCTGTAAACCCAGGTCGATCTGTCGTGCTCACCGATGGGTCTGTCATGTCCATATTGATGGGTCGGTGAACACTATACTAATCGATCTGAGAGCAACTCATTTTGACAGTGTCTTCCAACGAGAACCTTTCTCATTGCGGTCAATATATCAATGACATTGATGGGTCTATCCTGTCTACACCGATGGGTCGGTAGACTCAATGTATCGACCTGACAAAAAATCAGATATGCAAGTTTAAGTTCATCTGGTTCTGTGATTGTCATGGAGGCACATAGGCTTCATTATGTTTTTACCAACATGTTCTCTAAGCCTAGGAAAGGTGAACCTGAGGGTGTGGGTACAACCTAAGGTCATTTATACCCAATATACCTTTGAATTGCCATACACAAGGTGATGCTTGAATCTTCACATGATCTTTTAATGCTTTGAGTCTTGATTCAATCATCACCAACACTTGAGTCATGATTCATTGCTTCATTCTTCGAAGGTAATGCTTCTCTTGAGTCACGGAGATAACAAAAAGGTAACTCGGAAAGGCGGGGCACTAACAAAATCCAACGCATATGATCTCAAATAAACATATGCAATAATAATGTAACGCCCGCCCCTTTTCACCGAAAATCAGAGTCTATTTTTTTTTTTTTTTAAGTGACAAAGGGCGCGGACGTCACACGTGTAAGTAAGCTTGTGGAACATTACATAAAACACGAAATGATAATAGAGCCTAACCTACCAATTTTGGATAGCGGGGAAGATTACATTCATCTAACTAATAAAACATCTCAACATCATCGTATTCAAAACAAAACCAGAATATAGCAAATAATTATACAGTCCGACAAGCTAAACTATACAAATACACATTTCCCAAAATAAACTTAATTAAAGCAACCAGTCTGCCTCCCCAAGCTCCTAAGCTTGGCTCCCATCTCGTCCTTCTGCTCCGGTATTTCCTGCGTCATCAGCTAGGGTAGAAGTAGGGCGTTAGACAACGCGCCCAGTAGGACTCCGAGTAGGGCTAACAAATGGATTAGTAATAACAAAGCATATAGATAATAGTATAACGAAAACTATAAAATGAATGTTATGCCATGGGTGTCTGTGTTATGAATCCCACCCATCATCCATACCATCATGTTGTCATATCCCCCTTGACGGCAAAACCTCGTCAAGATACAAACAATCACAAATCATCCCCCTAGACGGCAAAACCTCGTCCAGATATAAAACAATCACAAATCATCCCCCTGGACCTCGTCCAGATATAAAACAATCACAAATCATTCCCCTGGACGGCAAAACCTCGTCCAGATATAAAACAATCACAAATCATCCCCCTTGATGGAAGAACCATCATCAAGGTATCATAATTACATACAACATCCCTGATACATCAAACACATCAAAATATCTCCATGTCTGTTTATCGGTCGCCCCGACGGAGCATGGACTCCGGTTTCATTTCATCCTTCCGCTGTCATATCCCTCCCATGCCATGCATGAGATGTAGATGACATATGCCATGTAATGAATATAATAACAAACCATGACATTTTAAAAAAATCCCATCAATAAAACATATAACTTGATTACCCAAAATAGATCAAGCAAAGCCTCAATAATCACATCATAGCATTAAAACTCATTTTAAACGAATCATATGCTTACCGGAATAAATCAAGTAAAAACCCCTACATAATACATAATTCAAAACCAATCATAAAACATACCATGTAATTTCCAAAATACTTCAAGGAAACCATCACTCAATCCATGGCTTACAAAAATGTTAGAATCCTACCGAATACCGACTAGTGTCCTTTCTAGCTTCCGTTCGATAAACCCGGTCGCCGATCGCGCACTGCAATCCGACGCCTCCTCCGACTTTTGCCACTCCCGTCGGCTTCCTTAGCCTCATTTCTCCTTCCTCTCCTTGTTTGATCGGCTAGGATGCTTGATCAATGGTAACAACCTCCAATCTTAGGATCGGCCATAATAGGGTTTGAATTGAAAGAGGGAAAGGAGAGAATGGAGATGATGAGGAAAAAGATCCCAAATTTGACCTTAGAGTGGTAAGCCCTTGCTTTAAATCTTTTCTTCTCTTCTTCTCTTCTAAATTTTCTTCTTCTCTTCTTGGAGTGTGGGGGACGGCCATGAGAGAAATGAAAAGAGGGAGAGAGTGAAAGAGCTCGTTGGATGGAAAAGATGAAAAAACAAGATAAAACTTATCTTGTTTTGATTGGCCAAGATAAAGCTTCCCATTACTTCTCCCACCAGCCCCTAAGATATTTCATGCTTTATGTCCCAACTACACTAAGCAACGTTTTTTACATGTTTTGCAATGGTTGGTTTTGGTCTCCCCTCTTTGACCACCTTTTTGGATAAGGTTACTTAATTATTTAATTAAATCACTACTTAGGTTAATTTAATTCCCATTTAATTTAATTCCATGAAATCCACCCATGGTTGACCAAGTCAACCATGGTAGCTGGCCCCACCAAACCTTGGGTCCACACGCCACCTCACTTGATGAGGTGGAGGTGGGTACCATTGGACCATATCACCTTGGTCAACTTCAAATTGACTTAGGTGAATTGAACCCATTCAATTCATTCCAATTGGATCACCATTGGGCCCATGGCCCAATTACATTTTCATCTTGCCCATTTACCTTAAAGCTTACATCATCTTGATCCATTGGGTCCCAAATGGGTATTGGGCCCAATTTGACCATCCTTGGGCCATTTGACCATCTTTGACCCTTTAAGTAAATTTAAATTCAATCCATAGTCCATTGGGCCCTAGTTGGGCCTTTGTCCATATTTTGATCCATTTACCATCTATTCCATTATATTTCCAATTTCCACTATTAAAAATAAATAATAACCCATATACTTTGATTTACAAATATCGGGCCATTACATTAATCATTATTAACCAATTAAATGAATTTCATCCAACCCATGGTCCATTGGACCATACTTGGGCCTTTGTCCAAATTTTTGATTCACTTAACATTTATTCCATTAAAATTCTCAATTTCTATCATTAAAATAAATAATATCCACCTTTATATTAATTTACAAATTCCAGGCCGTTACAAATAAAGGTCCAACGACACATGGCATAACATAATTCATCCAAACACACCAAATTTCCAATCATAGCATAGGAAAATTCTAAATCAAATTTCGATACATATCATGGGTTTTTCGACTAGGTAACAGGTGCAAAACATAAGTCCAGGCTGATTTAGTCACTCATTGGCTGAAACACTTAGCTTAAACAATACCCCTTTCCATTCGTGAGATACATAGGACTTTACCCATTAATTCATAAATTCTCAATCCTTTGTCTAAACACCTTTCATGCATTCCTACATATAAGAATACAATTTTATAGGAATTCACAAATCAGTAAAATACATGAAAGTGTATTACATCTTGAAAGTTCCCAAAGTGCTTAGAACTGGATTAACCCTAGAGGAGGTGAATTGTAACGCCCCGCCCTTTTTCACTCGCCAAAAATCAGGGTATATTTTTTTTTTTAAAGAGTGAGAGAGAGCGGGAACGTCACGAAGCGAGTTAAGTCCGGATTTCCAAACCTGACCCTTATCTGGCCAACAATACATGTGCGTGGACCAAGTCCACAAAAATAGTTCACACGCTAACGTTTAACTGCGGAAATATTATATGAATGGAAACCATTCATAAACATGATATTATATGCAATGAAGCCAATCAATATAAATTAACTCAATCTCAAATAATCATCATTCAACCGTAGCAAAATAAATCTAGTTATTACAATCCCAAATGCTAATTATCTTAAATACATTGTTCCAAAATAAATTAAGCAAAATAAATAGAATCTGCCCAAGCTCCTAAGCTTGACTTCTTTCACGTCCATCGTCCTTTCTATTCTCTGTTCCATCATCTAAAGGGTAGAAGTAGGGCGTTAGTCAACGCACCCAGTAGGAATTCCAAGTAGGGTTATATACATCGGATCAATATAAAAATCAAAATTAAAAGTATCACATTAGAAACTATAAACATATCATAGTATCAAAACCAGTGCATGATAATCATATCTAAATCATGCTTATGTATATGTTAGTGCCATGGCTATCATATGCCAATGATCCCCCACCCAATCTCCATATCATCACCATACAAACCATATCAAGTGTTCCTTGGCCAATTACTTCCACAGTGTTTTGTGATGTACCACCAGGTCACTTTATACCTCCCCACGTATGTTGATTGGAAACACTGAATGGAGCGTGGACTCCTCCCCATGTATGTTAATCGGAATCACCGAATGGAGCATAGACTCCTTCCCACATAAGTTACTCGGAATCAGTGTGGACTCCTCCCCACGTATACTAATCGGATATACCGATGGAGCTTGGACTACTCCCCATGTATGTTAATCGGAATCACCGAATGGAGCATGGACTCCTCCCTCATGTTTCCTCCCATGCCATGCATGAGATTATGAATGCAGAAATACTGTAACGCCCAGGCCGTTTTCACTCATTTCTTCCCGTAAATTCATAGTCTATTTTTTTTTATAACAGAGTAGAGTGATAGAGTGTGGGACGTCACAACGCGAGTTAAGTCCGAACTTCAAAAGTCTGACCCTTAACTGGCCAACCCTATGTGTGCATGGACCAAGTCCATGAAAATGGTTCACACATAGCAATATCAACTTGCAGAATAAATATCATAACCTGCGGAATCATAACATCAATTTGCAGAATCATAATAGAACCAAGTTCTATTCCATTTTAGATAACAAAGTACGTCAAGTCTTTGACCATATTAATCATAACATAATTATCCAAATAAACATCCAACTATAGCAAACCATCTAAGTTATTACATGTCCGAAGTCTTACTCAAATTACAAGTCCATAAGTAACTTAATCAAAATATAAACTAAAAGCATCCAAGCTCCTATGCCTGACCCGTTTCGCGTTCATCGTTCCCCTTGTTTCCTGTATCATCCACTAGGGTAGAAGTAGGGTGTTAGTACAATGCGCCTAGTAGGTATTTCAATTAGGGTTAACACATGGGTTAGTACCAACAATCCAGATATAATATATATCAAAACCAGTTATAATAAATCATTCCATACTTTCAAAACATTGTATCCAAAACAGTGTATGATAATAGAGATCCAATCATACTGATAAAACCAGAAACCTTGCATGAAAATAACGATCATAATCATGCTGATTCAATGCTATGCCATGCTATCATATGCAATGAGTCCCATCCATCACAAAACATAGGGTATATACTCTTGATGGAATTCTCCTTATCAAAGTATCTTCCTGGTGGAATGCTCATCACTAAGGTCTTCTCTCTTGATGGAATTCTCCTGATCAAGGTATTCCCCACAATTGCCTTACGGACATTCCGACGGAGTGTGGGCTCCGGTTACTTAGTATCCTCTTGATGGAATTCTCATCATCAAGGTACCCCCTGATGGAATGCTCATCACCAGGGTCTTCATACATAGTATCCTCTTGATGGGATTCTCATCGTCAAGGTATTCATACATAGTATCTTCTTGATGGGATTCTCATCATCAAGATATCCCCCCACGAGTGTTTTACGGACGCCCCGGCGAAGTGTGGGTCCCCAGTTACCTGTCATGCCTCCCATGCCATGCATGAGATGCAAATACCACATGCTATGCAATTATACAAAATCATAGCATTTAAAAGCTCATATTTAAAACACATGCTATTTTATCAAATAAACATAGCATATAAAATCACCATTTGAAACATATCCTTTGCAATATAAATTAATTAAATCAAGATAAAAACAATGTACATAAACCCATGGTTTCAAAGAGGTGGAATCCTGCCAAAGACCGCTAACGTGTCCTTGCATCTTTCGTCTGGTAACCGTTCACGATTGTAGACGCCTTGTGAGATCCCGTTACCTTATAATATAATAATAAATCAAAAACCAAGTCCCACTTGATTTACAACATTTAAAGTCCATTAACCAACCTTGTGGGGTTCAGCCATACACCATGGCCGAACCTCACCCTTTTTGTTCATTTATTCCATTAATTACCAAAATGCCATTGGTCTAAACCTTAGTTAATATTCCATTTATTTTAATCCAACATGCATAACCCTAGGTCCATTAATTCACCTATTTACATAATTGCCATTACTCTCATCACCTAAGTTTTAGGTTCCAAAACATAGGTCCATTAATTCTCATATAATTACCATATTGCTATACAAGGCTCACCTTCCATTTTTAGCAAGTATTTACAACTTTGCCACTCATGGCTTACATAAGTCCATTCACTTATACATTATATACATGAATCCTCCAATAATCCACAACCATGGAACCATAAATAAAACCTTCTATTCCTTTAACCATATTAGGTCCATCAAAGACCTATAAAATTTGGTTCCTGGGGTTCGGCCATACCCCATGGCCAAACCCATGATATCATGGTTCCATCCTCCTTCTAAATTCATTTAATAATAATAAATCCATAATTGGACCAAAGACTTGATTCATGGGGTTCGGCCAAACACCATGGCCGAACCCTATGATGTAAATTTTCCAATTATATTAGTTTCCACACTTGGATCCATAAAACCCATATGATCCCTTAGTTGGTCCATGGGGTTCGGCTATACACCTTGGCCGAACCTTATGGTGTATAATTTCCAATTATGGCAACTTCCATATTTGATTCCATAATTCAAGTTGCCTAATATAATACTTACCCTTAGATCCTTTCCAAATTAATTTAACTTCCAATTTTATCAAAGGTCCACCATTAGAAACTTTCCAAATAAACCAACTTCCATAAATAAATGCTTTCTAATTTGGCAACCTCTTTCCATAAACTAGATAGTTTCCTAAATTAGAAACCATCTTTCCATAATTGGAATGCTTTCCAAATTTAGCAACCTCCTTCCAAAAATAGATCATGATTCAAAACACCTAACAACTCCATAATTAGAAAGTCCTTTAAATAGAAACTTTCTAAATTAATATCCAATTCCATAATTAGAAGGTTTCCATACTTATCATAAATCCTTCCATACTTAGAAGTTTCCAAGATAATCATTCACCCTTCCATAATTAATTTAAGGTCCATAATTAGATAGCTTCTAATTAAATCTAAAGTTCATAATTTAGATACCTTCTAAATTTAGTAACTTCCACCACGGGGTTCGGCCATACACCATGGCCGAACCCTATGGTTCCATCACCATCCTTTAAACCATTTAATTAACAATTTACTAATAGACTTCCATGATAAGATAGTTTCCAAATTTAGCATGCAACCTTCCATATTAGGTAACTTACTAATTTTAATAACCATCTTTCTATTCTTGGAGACTTACAAATTTAATCTCCACCTTCCATAATAATCCATTCCTTCCATTCTTGGATCCTTTCTAAATCAATTTCCAACTCCATTATTACATAGTTTCTAAATTTAAACTCCACCTTCCAAAAATAATTATCATACATCAAAATACCAATTCCACTCCATGGGGTTCGGCCATTAACCTTGGCCGAACCCTTTGGTTCACAAACCTTCTTCTACAAATTATTAAACATTGATGTTACATTTAATCCATTAAAATCCAATAACCATACTAAAACAACTCCATGGGGTTCGGCCATACACTATGGCCGAACCCTATGGTTTTCATCCTTAAGATTTCATAATTAAACCATGCTTTCCATGGTTTTCATCTTTCCAAAACCCTTAATCATTATCAACTCAACTCCATTAAAATTATCAAAGTTCTTCCATATTTTTCCTTTCATGGTTTCCAATCCATAAACATATTTGGTGGGGTTCGGCCACACATCATGGCCGAACCTCACCCCTTTCTTTTCTATTTAAAATTATTAAAACCATCTCCCAATCTTCTTCCATGGGGTTCGGCTTCCTTATCTTAAATAAACAAAAATCATTAGATCACTTACCGGTTCTTGCTCTTCCAATCCTTCTTCTTTTCCTTAGCCTCGTTCCACTTCTCTTGATTTTTCCACAGCTGAGAACACCTCTTGCTGGTTGCTCTCTCTTTCTCTTGTTGTAGCCGAGAATGAGACTTGAGAGAGAGAGATTTCAGCCTTATGTGTATTGCCGTGAGCCACTTTGTTTTGCTTCTCTTTTATTGATCTCCAATTGGCCAATCTTAGAAGGTTCTTGAGATAGTAATTGCCTCATGCCGTGAGCCCTTTTCTTATATCTTGTTGCTCTCTCTTTTATCTTAAAAATTCCACAGGGCCAATGCTAAATAGTAATTGCCGTGAGCCCTATTGTGTTGCCTCTTTTAAAACCTCCACTTAATCAAAAATAGAAATGCCATGCGCCCCTTGTTTGCCTCTTATAAAACCTTCACTTAAATCAAGAATAGAAAGTGTCATGCGCCCCATCCTTGTTGCCTCTTCCATTTGATTAAACCTTCCCTTTAATCTTATTTTAGAAGGGTTTAAGATAACAATTGCCATTTCTAATCAAAGAAAGTATCCCTCCTTAAGACATTCCAATTCATGCCCATATTTCAAGGATTTCTCATCAAAATTCGGCCATGCACAATCTAACTTAATTTTTATTATCTTCTTAAGATATTCTTGCATATCATCATGGATATGAAAATCCCGCAAATATCTCATGTGCATATTCCTAGATTTTTACATCTAAAATTCAGCCATGCAACATTTTATTTAATTTTGTACATAATGCATCACTAAATTAATTCAACCCCATTTAATTCTTAATGAAACCATTTATCAAAATCGTTGGGTCTTAATTGGGCAAAGACCCAACATTTTACCTATCTTGGATCCATATCTAAAATTCATAATTTAAAAGGGTAATTTCCGTAAATATTTATAACTTGAAAATCCGGGGTGCTACAAATACCATATCATATCAAATCATATTGAAATTCAGTTCATAAATCTTTCACCATTTGGTTTATCAAAATAAACATTGTATTGAAATAAAAATCAATAACATATAAGATCCATATGCATCTCAACAAGGTAGAAATCCTATCCAAAACCAGTTTACTGTCCTTGCTGTTTCGTGAAGATACTGTTCACCGATCACATCAAAACCGAATTGCAAACACTTTACGAATCTCCTTTTCCTTATTACATTTAGCACATAAATAAAATCAATTTGATGATCCATTTGATTTCCATCATCCCCTACATCATCCCATGTTCATTTCTCACCGTATCATAGTCCTTAAACAAGTTAAGACCCACAATGGGTTTCGGCCATACATCATGGCTGAAATGTGTTCATGTCCACGATAACTCATCAATGGGGTTCGGCCATACAACATGGCCAAACCTCATTCCTTGGTTTTTTACCCTTTTTTTTTAATCCTTGTTTTATTTTAAACAATGCGAGTCAATCATCATTCATTTTTTTTTTTATTTCTTAATCTAATAATCCCTAGTTAGTCATTTAATTTTTTAAATATAAATAGATCCCTAAAATCATCCATGGGGTTCAGCCATACAACATGGCCGAACCCATTGTTCTTCATTTTCCTTTTCTTTCCATCTTATTAAATTCGATCACATATTACAATCAATTTGATTTTTTTTTTTTGAATTCCATACATCATTCCAGATAAACTAAACCTCTGGAAAAATTATTTAAAATTTGCACTTTTTAATTCAGTCGGCTGAATCCGACAGATTACTGTCTGTTACCTGTCATACGGACGGTCGAAAACCCGTCCGCGGATGGTAACACCCCTCCCAAGGACAACGCAACCCGTCTGCACCCACAACATCCTGTCCACGTCCGTTACCCGTCCCGCGGATGGTAAAACCCGTCCCGTGGACAGTGCAACCCTTGTTCAGTCTTCTTTTGTTTGTATGTTTTGCTTGTCTTTTCTCCATGAAATTCACTCCTTAATCATGTCTCAACATATATTAATCATTTATACATAGAATCAATAGATGTACACTACTCAATAACCAAAGTTAGGGTCTTTTCCCATAATTTTTTCAATCCTTGTTTCATAATATAAATCGAACATTACCTTTCCTTTTCTTCCAATCATTTAACCATTCCTTGAATGGATTTCAAAGTCCATGGTCATATAACATTTTGACCATCCATTTCCTACCAATCATATAACCCATAGGTTCGGCCACACCATGGCCAAACCTATAGTTTTTCCCTAATCTTAATCCCATATTACTAATTCAAATCATACCTCTTTCCTCGTCTCCTTCGTTTCTTTTGTTCTAAATTCCTCCCTAGTTCTTTTCTTTCCTTGGTGCTTCACTGATCCTCTAGTGTAGAGATGAATTGGGAGAGAGATAGAGAGAGAGAGAGAGAGAGAGAGTGAGAGAGAGAGAGAGATGAGAAGAGGATGAAATCTCTTTGTTGTGAAATAGATGGAATTCAGCCAAGGGTGTGGAATGCCCCTTGGTGGTGTCTGCTTGAAATCAGCCCAAACTCCTTTCAATACCTTCCTTTCTTGTTCTTTGGTTTCTCTAAGTATAGAGATGAAATTGTGAGAGAGAGAAGAGAGGAGAAACTCTTTGCTCACAATAGAGAATTCGGCCAAATGGTGTGTTGCCCCTCGGTTGGTGTCTTTTAAGTAACATCTCACACCCTTGCACTTCCTCATAATGGTTCCATCTTAACCAAGGTGTCCCTTGGCTTAACCAAGGCACCCCTTGGCTTCCCAACGTGTATCCCTTGGGTTTGTGCCTTTTGGGTTTCATCCCATGAGATGGAAACTTCCATCTTCCTTCATTAAGGTTGTATTCAACCAAGGTGTCCCTTGGCTTGGCCAAGGCACCTCTTTGCTTCCATCGTGTGCCCCTTGGGTTTCCTCCATGAGATGGAAACCCTCCATCTTCTCATTGAACTCATTTATTTAATTCCCTTCAACCCAACTCAATTTAGTTCAAGTTGGACTCATTAATCACTCAAGTTAATTCAACTCAGCCACAACTCATTTCCTTTGAACTCAATTGAACTCATTCATCAGCTCAACTCAATTTGAACTCACCCATGGTTGACCAAGTCGACCATGGCTTAGCCGACCATGCACCACATGGTATTTAGGCTCCCACTTAGCGATTTCATTTACATGCCACCTCACTTGATGAGGTGGATGTACACTTGGATCTTAATTTGGTATTTTGACCCAATTAAATTAATCTTACCCATTTATTTCAAAATCAGTTCACCTTGAACCATTGGGTCCCAATTGAGCAATTGACCCATTTATTTAAGGCTTACCCAATTATTTCCAATTGAACCATATCCATAACCCGTCATAATTGGGCAAGTGACCCAATTCCTTACCCATTTAAGGTTCATTAAAATTTCTAACCATAAATTCAACCAATTTAACAATTTATGAATTGAAAAAACGGTGTAACGCCCAACCTTTTTCACTATGCCGAAAATCAGAGTCTATTTTTTTTTTTTAAGTAAAGAGTGAGAGAGCGGGGACGTTACGACGCCAGCAAAGTCCGAGCATTCAAAGCCCGACCCTTAACTGGCCAACCATACGTGTGCGTGGACCAAGTCCACTAAAACGGTTCACATGTACTCAAGTTAACATGCGGAATACAACATAAATGCGGAAAATATAATAGAATAACAAGTCTATTCCATTTTAGATAGCAAGGAGTCCATCACTTAATAATAATTATCTTACGTTAACATATCCAAAGTTAACATTCAAACCATAGCAAATAATCTAAGTTATTACATTCCCGAATGCTAGCTATTCAAATACATAGTCCACGAATAACTTAAATAAAACGAAACTAAAACATCCAAGCTCCTAAGCTTGCTCCGATGTCGTTCCTCATTCCGTTCATTCCTTTTGTCATCAACTAGGGTAGAAGTAGAGCGTTAGACAACGCGCCCAGTAGGTATTCCAATTAGGGTTAAACACGTGGGTTAGTATAAAAATCCAGATATAATACATCATACTGTACTTGTAAAACATCGTATCCAAAACAGTGTATGATAATAGAGATCCAATCATACAGATAAAACCAGAAACCGTGCATGATAATAAAGATCATAATCATGCTGATTCAATGCCGTGCCATGGGTGTCATATGCCATGAGTCCCACCCATCACCCATATTACAAACACCAAAACATCCTCTTGATGGAATCTCCTCATTAAGGTATCCTCTTGATGGAAAACTCATCATCAAGTATCCCCACAATTGTCTTACAGACGCCCCGACGTTGTGTGGTCTCTAATTACCTCTTGATGGGACAATACACATCAAAGTATCCGCCACGATTGTCTTACGGACACCCCGATGGAGTGTGGATCTCCTGTTACATTTCATCCCTCCCATGCCATGCATGAGATGCAAATGCCAACATACTAGGGAATATTACAAAATATAGCATGAAAATCCCATAATTGCAACATATTGTTTGATACCAAAATAACTTATCAAACATGAAATAAAATCATCATAAATACAAAATACATATCTATGGTTTCAATGATGTAGGAATCCTACCAATGACCACTAGTGTGTCCTTGAGTTTTTGTCCGAAACTGCTCACCGATTGCATCAAGCCGATCGTACACCGCTTGTGAGATCCCGTTGCCTTATTACGTATCAATTAATCAAATACATGTTCCATTTGATTTCCAAACATGTTTAAGTCCATAAACATGTCTTAGTGGGGTTCCCCCATGCAACATGGCCGAACCTCACTCACTTGTTGGTCCCTCTTTTGATTTAACCAATCACATCTAAGTAAATCATTTTAAAAACCCTAAGTCCATAAAAAATTTCTCCATGGGGTTCGCTATGGTGGTCCATCATTTTCATTATATTTCCATCTTAGCCATCTATTCTTTCCATAGATAATTACTCCTTTTATCTATACATACTTAGTCCATAAATAAAGTAAAACATTCATATAAACGTTTCATTTATAGAATCAGTAGGTTACCCGTTGTCCACTACCCACTGTCCACTGTCCACTGTCCACCGTCCATTGTCCACTGTCCACCATCCAACATCCATAAACCAAGGTCCCTCCATTTTAAAACATCATCTTCCATATTTAAAAACCTACTAAGATGACCCCATTTCTCCATCATCTTCATGGTCTAGATACATGTAATTACCTCAATATTTCTCCATGGTTTTCATGCTTAAAAACCCTTTTAAAATCAATAACCTCCCTTCATGGGGTTCGGCCATACAACATGGCCGAACCCTGTGGTTCCTATTTTTCTTTTAAAAAGAATCATACATCTATGGTTTGATCCTTTGATGGTTCTCATACATACATCCATTTAAACCCTTTAAAACCTTTTTAAAATCATAAACATACATCTATGATTTTCATCCTTTAAATCCATTAAAAATCACTAATGTCCTTCCATGGGGTTCGGCCATACAACATGGCCGAACCCTATGGTTCATCATTTCCTTTAAATGTATCATTCATCCATGATTGATTCTTTGATGGGGTTCGGCCAGGCCGAACCTCATCCCACCCTTTTTTGGTCGTTGATGGTTCTTGTATATACAATTTAGGGTTTGGCCATGCAAGGGCCAAACCATGATCCGTGATCATCCACCATTTCTCAGATGGTAATGCATAAGTCCTTAGCCACAACAAGATTAGGGTTCGGTCATGCAAAGGCCGAACCATGTTCCTTGACCATCTTACTTAATAAAATCTCATTGGGTACTTACCGATTCCGCGACTCCTCCGGTTTCTTTCACTCCTTCTTGTTCCTTTGATCTTCTTCTTCCTTAGCCTCTTCTTCCTCCTTGATCCTTGGCCGAGTGTGAACTTGAGAGGTCTTGAGATGAAAATCCAAAGAGAGGGTTCGGCCAAAGGGTGTAGGTTTGAGAGAGAGAGGAGCTTGAGATCAAAACTACTCTAAGTCCTTTGTCTTGAGAGGGGAATCGGCCTTGAGTGAGAGAGGGAGAGAGTGAGATAAAGCAAATAATTCTCTTTGCTGCCCAATGTAGTTCAGCCAAGGGTGGTATCCTTTAGTTGATACCCTTTTTGTAAACTCCCATGACTATTCACCTCCCCATTGATACTTACTTTGAGGGTTTCATCCGATGAGATGAAACTCCAACCATATGACCCTTGGGTTTCCATCATGAGATGGAAACCCTCCATCTCCCAATGTGTAGCCATGTGTGTCTTTGTGTAACAACACAACTCTCCAACTTTCTCATAAGGACACCACTTGAGATGGAACACCCCTCCATCTTCCAACGTGTATGCCTTGTATAACCACCAAAAAACTTTCACCTCCTCATTAACCCTCATTAATATTTCCTTTGGAGTTCCATCCCATGAGATGAAACTCCCACCTCCAACGTGTGTAACCTTGATTTGGGTTTCATGAGGTGCAACTTTCGATCTTATCACCTAACTCACTTAAGATGAAAGTTCCATTAACTTCCCATTCAACTCACCTCCTTAACTCAACTCATATTTTTAAATCAACTCTAGTTAACTCACTTAAAATCAACTCAATTACTTGATTCCATTTCCAACTTAATTCAGCCCTAATTTAATTAAGCTTGAATTCACTTGGTGGTCAAACAAGTCAACCATGACCCATTGGGTTCCAATTGGGCATTTGACCCAATTGACAACCTTGACCCAATTAAACAAATCTTACCCATTTATTTCAATTGCACCATATCCACAATCCGTTGGGTCTTAATTGGGCAATGACACAACACCTTACCCATCTAAGGTCCATATCCATTAATTCATAATTTAAATGGGCAACTTCCATAAATATTCATAACTTGAAAATCCGGGGTGTTATAATACAACCCTTTTTTTTTAAAATTTCGTCTCGAAAATCGAGCGAAATAGGGTTTCGAACGGATTACTTAAATAGCTCAGGGTGAGTTGTTCTCATTTCCTATTCAAGTTCCCAAGTGGCTTCCTCATTACCATGTCGATCCCATACCACTTTGACGAATTAAATTGCTGGGTTTCGTAACATCCTTTGTTCTGTCTCAATTACTCTGACAGGCTTTTCGACGTAAGACACGTCGCTTTGCACTTCTACGTCTTGCACATTCAGTACATGTCAAGGATCAGGATTGTACTTCCTCAACATAGAAACATGGAATACATCATGCAAAGATGATAACTGTAGAGGAAGTATCAAACAATAGGCCACTTCCCCCACCCTCTTTTGGATTGGAAAGTGTCCCACATATCTAGGTGACAGTTTCCCTTTCTTTCCAAATTGCATGTATCACTTTCGTGGTGAGACTTTCAAGAACATTAAATCTCCCACTTCAAACTTAAGGAATCTCCTTCTCTTGTCAGAGTAGCTTTTCTGACGACTCTGTGCTGTGAGTAAATGTTGTCGTATCATTTTGATCTGTTCCGTGGTTTCTGCAATCAGATCAGGTCCAATAAGTGCAGGCTCTCCGTCCTTTGTCCAACACACTGGTATCTACACGGTCTACCATACAATACCTCAAATGGAGCCATCTTGAGACTTGTCTGGTAACTGTTGTTGTATGAGAACTCGACCAGTGGTAAATGATCTTCCCAACCACCTTGAAGTCTAACATGCAAGCTCTCAGCATATCCTCCAATGTTTGTATTGTCCTCTCTGACTGACCGTCAGTCTGTCCTTGATCTGCCACACTCTGCCGGTGAATCGGCCATCTCTGTCGGACACTATAGTTCTGGGTATACCATGTAGCCTGATGATATTGTTGATGTATCGTCGTCCTAGAGTCTCAGATGAGTCAGTCATCTTGATTGGGAGGAAATGTACAGACTTAGTCAATCGATCTACCACAACCCATATTGCATCGTTGCCCTTTGATGACCTTGGCAACCCTGTCACAAAATCCGTGGAAATATGTTCCCATTTCCAATCTGGCACTGGTAAGGGTTTGAGTAGCCTTGGTGGTTTCTGATGTTCAGTTTTGACTTGTTGACAAGTCAAGCAGTGAGCAACAAAATCTGCCATATCTCTTTTAAGTCCATGCCACCAATAGTGTCTCTTTAGATCATGATACATCTTGGTGCTACCCAGATGAATAAAGAGTTTTGTTTGGTGTGCCTCGATCAACAATTCTCTTCTGGAGCTTTGAGGCACATATGTCCTGCCTCGGAATGAAAGACCTTGTCCCGGTCGTAATTCCCATTCCGGTACCACCTCACCAATTGACATCTTAGCCCATATCTCTTACTTCCGGATCTGCCCGTTGCACTTGCTCAATCTTGGTAACCATACTGGATCGTACCATCAGATTGTCCATACTTCCACGGTCCTTGATATATAAATTAAACTCATGGATGGTGGTCAACATCTCCCATTCCTTCATAATCAAACTGGCCACTGTTGCATGTGTCATGCGACTGAGGGCATCCGCCACTTTGTTCGCCTTGCCAGGATGATATCGCAATGCAAACTCATAATCTTGCAGATACTCCATCCATCTGTGCTGCCTTGTGTTGAGTTCTTTCTAATCAAACAGATATTTCAAACTTTTGTGATCTTAAAATACCTCAAATTTCTCGCCATACAGATAGTGTCTCCAGCTTTTGAGAGCGAAGACCACTGCGGCTATTCCAGATCATGTGTGGGATAGTGGCGTTCATGAATTTTCAACTGCCTTCAACCATAAGCCACTATGTGTTGACTTTGAGTAAGAGAACACCCAAGTCCTTCTCCTGAAGCATCACAATATACTTCATAGCCCTTGCCTCTTTCCGGCAAAATCAGAATAGGAGAAGTCAAGCCTCTCTTTCAGGTATTCGAACCTTCGATTGCACACATCAGACCATTCAAATTTGACTCCCTTCTGAGTGAGGCTGGTGAGTGGAGTTGCAATCTTGGGGAAGTCCATAATCAACTTCTGATGACCAGCCAACCCCAAAAAGCTCGGATTTCGGTTACATTCCTTGGAACTTTCCAGTCCCTAACTGCTGCTGTAACGCCCCACCCTTTTTCACTCGCTTTCCGAAACTCAGAACTTTTTTTTAAAAAAAATTAAGAGTGAGATAAAGAGCGGGACGTCACGACGCGAGTTAAGTCTGAACTTCTAAAGTCCGACCCTTAGCTGGCCAACCCTACGTGTGCATGGACTAAGTCCATGAAAACGGTTCACACGTGATAATAAATACATGCGGATTAAATCATAAACTGCGGATTATAATAGAACCTAGATCTATTCCTTTTTAGATAGCAAAGTACTTTAAGTCTTTAACCATAATTAAATTTAACTTAAATATCCAACAAACCATTCAAACCATAGCAAAATTATCTAAGTTATTACATGTAGCTACTCAAATTACAAGTCCATGAGTAACTTAAACAAAATATAATCCAATCACATATCCAAGCTCCTATGCTTGGCTCCGATCACGTTCATCGTCCCTTTCCTTTCCTGTGTCATCCACTAGGGTAGAAGTAGGGCGTTAGAACAATGCGCCAGTAGGTATTCCATTTAGGGTCTACACATGGTTAGTACAAATCATTTAAAATAACATAATGTCAAAACCATATAAAACAATGCCATGTCATGATGTCAAATGCAATGAGTCCCACCCATCACAAATACATATAACCTCTTGATGGGATTCTCATCATCAAGGTACCCCCACAGTGGTCTTTCGGATGCCCCGACGGAGTGTGGCCCCTCCGGTTACTTCTTGATGGGACATGCACATCAAGGTATCCCCACAGTGGTCTTTCGGATGCCCCGACGGAGTGTGGCCCCCGGTTACATATCCTTCACCCCATGCCATGCATGAGATGCTAATGAAACATATGATATTTTATATTATAAACATAGCATTAAAATTCACATTTGAAACATATCTTTTACAACATAAATTCATCAAAATAAGATAAAAACCATCATACATAAACGCATGGTTTCAAAGAGGTAGAATCCACTAAAGTGTCCTTGCTTCTTAAACCGGCAACCGCTCACGATCACGCACTGTTTATGAGGTCCCGTCACCTTGTTACATATCAACAAGTCAATCCCATATTCCATTTGATTTAACATTAGGTCTGAGTCCATAGCACAACCTTGTGGTGTTCGGCCATACAACATGGCCGAACCTCACCCACTTGAATTTGTCCCCCTTTTGATTTAACCAATCATATACAAGTAGACCACTTTAAAAACCCTAAGTCCACCAAATACACCTTAGTGGAGTTCGGCCATACAACATGGCCGAACCTCACCCACTTGAATTTGTCCCCCTTTTGATTTAACCAATCATATACAAGTAGACCACTTTAAAAACCCTAAGTCCACCAAATACACCTTAGTGGAGTTCGGCCATACAACATGGCCGAACCTCACCCACTTGAATTTGTCCCCCTTTTGATTTAACCAATCATATACAAGTAGACCACTTTAAAAACCCTAAGTCCACCAAATACACCTTAGTGGAGTTCGGCCATACAACATGGTCGAACCTCACCATCTTGATTTTAGTCTCTTTTTCAAGTCCTTTGGTCTTTTAATTCAGTCCAAGACCATTCATCCTTTGATTCACTAATCTCATCACTTATGCAACAATTATTTAACATTAACAATAATCTAAGTCCACCAAACACATTCCTCATGTGGTTCGGCCATACACCATGGCCGATCCCATGATCTATCATTTTCCACCATATTTACACATTTGCCATTATTCTCATCACTTCATGTTTAGGTCCAAAATTGATCCATAACCAAGATTCATAAGTGATTCATAAATCATAACATAAAACCCCAATAATTCCCTTTATTCCTTGTTTTGATAATCCCTTCCTTTACACATACATAGAACAACAAATGACCCATTTAAGAAGGATCATGGTATGGCCGAACCCTATGATGTCTAAATTCCAATTTCTCCATTGAATCCATTACCATTTTAAGTCCATAAACCAAGGTCCCTCCATGAGGTTTAGATTCATCCTTTTTTATCATCATTTACCATGATCTAAAAGTAAGTCCATAAACCATTACTAACACACTTCAATGTGGTTCAGCTATGTAACAGGGTCGAACCCTATGGTTCCTTAATTTCTTTTAAAAATCATACCCATATGGTTTGATCTTTTAGTGGTTCCCATTCATACATCCATCTAAAACCCTTTAAAATCATAAACATACATCTATGATTTCCATCTTTCCAATCCATTAAAAAAATATAACCCATGTCCTTCCATGGGGTTCGGCCATGCACCATGGCCGAATCCTATGGTTCATCCTTTCCATTAACAAAACACATTCGTCCATTAATTTTTCTTCCATGGGGTTCGGCCATGCACTATGGCCGAACCCTATGGTTCCATATTTCCTCTTTTAAATCGAATCACCATGATCAGAACATTTGATGGGATTCTTGTATATACCATTTAAGGTTTGGCCATAATGGCCGGACCATGTTTCATTACTTATTAAAAATCTATCAAAATACCTACCGGTTCCGGGACTCCTCCGGTTTTCCTTCGCTCCGATTTGTTCTTCCGATCCTTTCCCTCCTTAGCATCTTCCTCCTTCCTTCTTACTTCTTTGGCCGAGAGTGAAACTTGAGAGAGAGGGAGAGTTCGGCCTTGTGTGAGAATGATAGAACTTTGAGATGAAACTCTATGTCTTTGGTCTTGAGGAGTGGTCGGCCAAGAGAGGGTTTGAGGGAGAGAAACAGCCAAGAGGGAGAGGGAGAGAGTGAGATGAATATTAAAATTGTTTTGTTCCAATGATGTGGTCGGCCAAGGATGATGGCTTTGGTAAAGCCCTTGATGTAACTCCCATTTTCCTTAACCTCTCTCTTTAATGCTCCAACGTGTGCCTTTGTTTGAATTTGAAATGTGTAACTGCCCACCTCCATTATCTCTCCATGTGGGAGTTTCATCCATGAGGTGAAACTCCAAGGCTCCAACGTGTGCCTTTGTTTGAATTTACCGTCCACCTCCATTAACTCTCCATGTGGGAGTTTCATCCATGAGATGAAACTCTGATTCCAACTCACCTAACTCATATAATTTAATTCAAATCAACTCAACTCACTTAACTCATCACTTTAAATCAACTCACTCACTTGATTGCATTCCCATTTTAATTTAGCCCCATTTAATTAGGCTTGAACTCACTTGGTGGTCAACCAAGTCAACCACGACCCATTGGGTCCCAATTGGGCATTTTGACCCAAATAACAGCATTGACCCAATTAAATGTACCTTACCCAGTTACTTTAAATTTGACCTTATACCAAAACCGTTGGGTCCTAATTGGGCCATTGCCCCAACACCTTACCCATCTAAGGTTCATATCCATTAATTCACAATTAAAATGGCAAATTCCGTAAATATTGATAACATGGAATTCCGAAGTGTTACAATACAATCCTTTTTTTTTAATTTTCATCCCGAAAATCGAGCGAAGTAGGGTTTCAATCATTTACATAAATAGCTCAGGATGAGTTGTTCTCATTTCTGACTCAGTTCCCATTTGGCTTCCTCATTACTGTGTCGATCCCATACCACCTTAACAAACTGGATCGCTCGGTTCCGTAATACCCTTTGTTCTGTGTCCACCACTCGAACAGGCTTTTCGACGTATGTCACGTGCTTTGGACATCTATGTCTTGTATGTTCAGTACATGAGAGGGATTAGGATTGTACTTCCTCAGCATCGATATATGGAACACATCGTGCAAAGATGGTAACTATGAAGGGAGTCCCAATGATAAGCCACATCCCCCATCCTTCTTATGATTGAAAACGGTCCCACATATCTTGGCGACAGTTTCCCCTTATTTCCAAATCTCATATGTCCCTTTCGTGGCGAGACTTTCAAGAACACCATGTCCCCCACTTCAAATTCAAGGAACCTCCTCCTCTTGTCAGTATAGCTTTTCTGACGACTCTGTGCAGCCAATAGGTGTTGCCGTATCAACTGTATCTGCGCTGTGGTCTCTGCAACCAACACAGGTTCAATCAGTACAAGCTCACCGGCCTCTGTCCAGCACACAGGTGATCTACATGGTCTACCATATAAAGCCTCAAATGGAGCCATTGGAGGCTTGCCTGATAACTGTTGTTGTATGAGAATTCTACCAACGGCAAGTGATCCTCCCATCCACCCTTGAAATCTAGCATGCATGCTTTCAGCATATCCTCCAATGTTTGTATTGTCCTCTCAGACTGCCCATTAGTCTGTGGATGGAATGCTGTACTAGTCAGTAGATCTATTCCCATGGCCGACTGCATACTCTGCCATACTCTGCCGATGAATCGGCCATCTCTTTTTCTCGTGAACCCATTTGCGATCTTATGTAGATCAATGTATTCTATTTCACTTTACCTGCTACCAAGATATTTTCATACGTACTCGCTCAATACGTTCATTCGTCTACTCTCTGTGTGAGGTAGCCTGCCAATACGAGCCTATGCTCAAGTCTTTTGTTGATTCCATTTTAACTAGGTTTCTAGTTGCACTCTCCTGGAACTCCATCGGCTAACTACAGAGTCAGCTGGCCAGTCTAACTCAGCAGTTGCCCATAGCTTCCCATTCGAGTTTCACTAGACTCTTAACTTTTTCCTTAAGTACATCTCCAAAAGTAAGCATATCTTCATTTGTACATAAGTCACAATATGACTAACACCTTTTGTTCAAAACTCCTACGATACCAACACCGGCATCAATCCAAACCACCATGGGAATCATCATCCACAGTTATACACATCCATCCTTAGTACCACTTTATCAGTGAGTATCATCTATCCATGGTTAATAACCATCCATGAATATAACCCCCCTATAGGTATAATCCATTCATGGCATAATTAATCCAGGGTACATCATCTACCATGAGATATTTTATCCGTAGGAACAACACTCGAATGCATCACTACATGACTGTAGCAATAATATCAAAACATAAATATACCCCGACCCCTAGCAAGACTTAGGGCCCATGACTTACTAAGCAGAAGACCCACGTCCAACGTGATCAAGTCTACCACGCCCTACATCCCATCACCCTAAGGGTGATTCAGTCAAGCTTTAAGGCGGTCGAACCACATCTAATGAAACTATTACCACCCCCATGGGGTAAAATAATATCTAGCTCTGCGCATCAACGCACATCTAGTGTGCGAAATAGCCGTGAGAGCGCCCTCCAGCGTGTAGCATGCGAGGGACCCACTCCTCAAAGGTAACCCTACGGGACCAAGTCTCCGTATTTCATATCGAGGTTCCCACAGTCTTACGACTATTCTAAGCCATACTCATGGGATCTATAAACTTATCTCATCAATATCCTGTGAGGAACGCACCCATACCACATTCGCAATCCTAAACATCACGTGAGGGACGCACCCATACCATGTCTCAACATAATCAAGTGACCTCGTCACCTACATCTCAGTGCCAAAGTCCTCATAACCTCTTAAGTTTGCATACTTTATTAAAAAATCCTTCAAACTTCCATCACAAGGGCGGGTAGGGTTAGAAAAACCCTTCAAAGAACAAAACGTACCCACAACCCTTACAAAATCTCCCCTTTCCTAGACATTTTCTTACAATCTCTGAGCCTAATCTTCCGTAGAAGACCCTGCATCATCACCAAAATCGAAGAAGTTGTCAGGGCATGTCGTCAACGTGTGCCTCAACACTCCACAAGTCAGGCAGGGTATTAGTCCCGGTCCCCCAATGTATGGACAGTTAGTCCTCTCCTTCCCGTGCCCATGAAGTCCACAAACAGGGCAACTAACCTCAATAGGGTGGGGGCAATAACTACAGTTGTGCCCCTCCTGATTGCATAATTCGCACATCTAATTTGTCAACTCATCCGAAGTCGGAGTAGCCGGAGTATACTCGGGCTAGCCTATCTCCCCTACGGATTCTTCTAAGTTTGGGCCATCTTCCTCGTCCTCTTCGGGTACAAAGGCTGGAGCAACCCCAACATTGTACTCGGGCGATTCTACTTCCATGTCATGACTGGTTATAACTTCATTGATGAAGTTTGGCACGCTGGAATCGTCGAAAGAAGAAACCAGATCTATCGGACAGCTAGGGGTTCCCCTGTCCCACAACTCTGAATACTCTAAGTTGCTCGACATATCTGTATCACAACAACAGAGGCATATCAATGACAACCGCAATTCTAATCAAACTACTCTTTGTTTTGGGGAATTTCCCTATGTATGACATAATGTCTCTTGTTTGGGGAAATTACCAAATAAACATCTTGTGTTTCTTGTCTTTGGGGAAATTACCAAATCAGTACTCTTTGTATTTCTTGGTTTTTAGGGAAACTTCCTAAGTATCAATTGTTTGTTCTCAATTTGGGGATAACGGGGAAGTATCTCCTAATTTGCTATGTTTGATAATTTCAATTATGGTGACTGTACTTCCTTTGCTATCATTCCTTGTTGTTCTCAGATTGAATGTTCAGTCTGAGTATTGTAACACCCCGGATTTTCAAGTTATTAATATATATAAAAATTAACCATTTAATTTGTGAATTTTAGATATGGACCTTAGATGGGTAAAATGTTGGGTCATTGCTCAATTATGACCCAACAGGTTGTGGAAATGGTTTAATAGAATTAAATGGGGTTGAATTTAATTAGTAATGCAATATATATAAATAAGGGATTTGGATAAATTGTCATGCGCATAAAGGAAGTTGGAAGATTGATTGGTCAAATATGAGATATGCATATCCATGAGGATTATGCTCTAGAATTTTTATAAAAGGGTGTATTTTTAGGATATATATATACATATAGGGTAAGCATGAATCTAATTTGATTTGTAAATCTATGCACACGGCTGAAAGGTGTCTATTTCTTTGGATAAAAATGGCATAAGGGAATTGCTAAGATTAAAAGATTGCTTAGGCCATGTATAGTGTTATGCGCAAGATAAGTTGGAGTATCTAAAAAGGGGTCCTTTCCTTGTTGAGAGTGGTATTTAGGCAAGTGCTAAATTGAAGGGTCGGCACCTTCTAAATATGGGACCAAGTGGAAGTTTTAAAAAGAAAGGCACCAAGGGGCGCACGGCAACACACAACCATCAAGAAGGTCTTGAAGTTGGGAGCTCTAGCAAGAAGGTGTTCACGGCATACACAATGGAAGAGAGGGCAGCCAGTAAGTGTGCAAGGAAGAGAAGGATTGGGAGATCAAGAACAAGTGAAGGATGTAACGCCCTCCCCTTTTCACCGAAAGTCAGAGCCTATTTTTTTTTTTAACAGTGACAAAAGGCGCGGACGTCACGACGCGAGTTAAGTTCCGAGCTTCTAAAGCCCGGCCCTTAACTGGCCAACCCTACGCGTGCGTAGAACATAAGTCCACGAGTACGGTTCACGCGTAGAAGTAAGCTCGTGGAACATAAAAATAACTGCGGATGATAATAGAACTATCCTACCAGTTCTTCAGATAACAGGGAAGAAATACCCAATTAATTACGAAAATGCAAACTACCTAAATTATTACATTTCCGACAAGCTAACTATACAAATACATCTTTTCCAAAATAAACGTAAAACAAAATAATTAATCCGCCTCCCCAAGCTCCTAAGCTTGGCTTCCGTCTCGCCCTTCCGTTCCGCCATTTCCTGCATCATCAACTACTAGGTTAGAAGTAGGGCGTTAGAACACGCGCCCAGTAGGATTCCGAGTAGGGCTAGCACATGGGTTAGTAATAACCACATACAGATAATAACACAGTAAAAACTATAAACCACCATATACTGAAAATATAAGTAAATGATATGCCCTGGGTGTAAATGTTATGAATCCCACCCATCATTCCTGCCAGATACTGTCATATCCCTCTTGACGGGAAAAAAACCTCGTCAAGATATGTCCAACCGCAAAATATCCCCCTTGACGGCAAAGCCTCGTCAAGGTGTCCCCATGCCTGTTCTCGGTCGCCCCGACGGAGCATGGACTCCGGTTTGTTTATTTTTTTTCCGCCCATGCCATGCATGAGATGTAATGCATTATGCTATGTAATATGTATATCTCATACCCTTAATATACAATATATAGCCTTACCATATAATGCATAACCTTAAAAATAATAAACCATAGTATTAAACATAATGTCCATAATCATAGAACAATTCTTTTTTTTTTTAAGATCAATCCCAAAGTCATCCAAAATAAGAGATGAATATACCATTACACATCCATGGCTTACAAGTAGGTAGAAATCCTACCGAATACCGACTCGCGTTCTTCTCTTTCGTTTTTGTCCGATAGTCCGGCTACCGACACGCGTACCGCTCGCGATATCCAATACCTTATTACATTACCAAATCAATCCAAGTTTTAATCATTTCCAAGCCCATAAATCATAACTTAGTGGGTTTCTTCATTTTAGCCCATATTTACCATTTTTGCCACTACCCTTCACATAAACAATTTTTCATTAATTCATGCCTACTTAAGCCCAAAACTGATCATTAACTCAATCCATTAATGACCCATTTAATTATGACCTAACATCATTAGAATTAGCCCTTCTTCTTAACTTAAATCCTTATTAATTAAACATATGTATAATACTAAGTTAACCCATACTTTGACCAACCAATGGATCATGGGTTCAAAATACCCAATTCATCAATTCTTCCCAGGGGGTTTACCTTATGCATTTAACTACAATGAGTCCATTACCCACTCATTTTTCCGTTACTTCACATACATCATCATTCCACCATTTCACCATTTGATCACCATAGGGTTCGGCCATACACCATGGCCGAACCCATGGTTCATGATCCATCATCCATGGGTGCCCTTTGTGATCATAACACATTTACATTTATTCATGGATTCCATTCTCACAAAACCCTAACACTCCATTAAAAATGTCCAAATTACCTTCCATAACCTCCATTCCTTAAAACCCTAAAAAAATATCATACAACACCTACATTTAATCATGAAGCACTTAAAACCCTAAACCATTTTTTTTTTTTAGGTCATTAAAATTATCTTCCATCTCCTATGATTCTCTCATTTAAACCCTCTTTACAAAATTCATCACATTCAATTATTTACAACCTTAAAATTATAAACATTCTCCATGCTTAATAATTTAATTACATTGCATTCTTTAATCCATTTATTTTTCCTTAAGCTAACCCTAATTTATCCATTAGGGTTTCCTCCACTTTCCATCTTTCAAATTGATGGATTTAAAATCCATAGCATAAAATCATTTGACCACCATTAAATTTACAAAATGAATCCCAAATCTCAAACCCTAAAAATCCAAAATTTCTTGTTTAAGAAATACTCACAATCCGCCGTCTCCTCCGACTTCCGCCGCTCCCGTCGATCTCCGTAGCCTCCTCTCACCTTCCTCTTGATCTTTGATAGGTCAAGATCTTTGATCAAGGGTGGCAACTCCCAACCCTAAAATCGGCCATGTTAGGTTTGGATTTGAGAGATGAAAAGAGGAAAAGATGATGAGAAGAAGATGATGACCTCAATCTTAGAGTGAACTCCCCCCAAATTCCATTTTTTTTTCCTTCTCTCCTTGAGCTCCTTCTCTTTTTTTTTTCTCTCCTTCACTTGGACATGGGACGGCAATGGAGGAGTGGGAGGGATGGAGTTAGTGAAAATGAACATGAGAAAGAAAAAAATCAAACTTTTCCCCATTTGATGACCTCATTTACACTTTACATTAATTTTTCACCAACCAAAGATATTTTAAGATATTTTAATCTCTTTATGGTGGTGGTTATCTAAACCACCACCAAGCCCAACGTGTATTGCTTTTGAGGTGGGGTAGCTTGGTCTCCCATTTGACCAATTTAGCCACCAATTTAATAATTTAAGTATTTAATTAATTTGGTAATTAACTTAGGGTAATTCATTTTTATTTAACCTAATTCCCATTATTCCACCCATGGTTGACCAAGTCAACCATGGTGGCCGGCCCCACCAATCATTGGTCCACCCACCACCTCACTTGATGAGGTGGAGGTGGGTCCCACTTGGCCACACAGCCATTGTTTAATTCCAAATTACTTAGGGTGATTAAATTTCATTAAGCCCACTCTAAATGGATCACCATTGGACCCATGGCCCAATTACATTTCCCACTAGCCCATTTACCTTAGAGCTTAACCATCTTGACCCATTGGGTCCCAAATGGGTATTTGACCCAATTTGACCATTCTTGACCCATTTAAATAAATTTAAATCCAAACCATAGTCTATTGGGCCACACTTGGGCCTTTATCCAATTTTGGCCCATTTACCATTTACTTCACCAATTTTCTAATTTCCATCATTAAAATAAACGATATTCACATTTATATTAATTCCAAAATTTCGAGACCTTACAATACAATCCTCTTTTAAAATTTTCGTCCCGAAAATTCGAGCGAAGTAGAGGTTCAAAACATCTTACACAAAGAGTTCCGGATGAGAGGCTCTCATTTCCGACTCAAGTTCCCATGTGGTTTCTTCATTACCATGTCGTTCCCATACCACCTTGATGAACTGAATGGCACGGTTCCGCAACACTCTTTGCTCGGTCCCGACTATTCTGACCGGTTTCTCCACATATGTCACATCGCTTTGCACATCGATGTCTTGAATACTCAATACATGTGAAGGATCAGGGTTGTACTTCCTCAACATAGACACATGGAATACATCATGTAATGATGATAACTGCGGAGGGAGCGCCAACTGATAAGCTACCCCCCCCACCCTCTTCAAGATTGGAAACGGTCCCACGAATCTAGGTGACAGTTTCCCCTTCTTTCCAAATCTCATGTGTCCCTTCCGTGGTGAGACTTTCAAAAACACCAAGTCCCCCACCTCAAATTCGAGGAACCTTCTCCTCTTGTCGGCGTAACTCTTCTGTCGGCTTTGTGCAGTGAGTAGATGTTGCCGTATCAATTTAATCTGCGCTGTAGTTTCTGCAACCAACTCCGGTCCAATCAGCGCAGGCACACCGGCTTCTGTCCAACACACTGGTGATCTACATGGCCTACCATATAAGGCCTCAAACGGAGCCATCTGTAGGCTTGACTGATAGCTGTTATTGTAGGAAAACTCCACCAGTGGTAAATGATCCTCCCATCCACCCTTAAAGTCTAGCATGCATGCTCTCAGCATATCCTCCAATGTCTGTATTGTCCTCTCCGACTGTCCATCAGTTTGTGGATGAAATGCTGTGCTAGTTAATACGTCGGTCCCCATAGCCGACTGCAAGCCCTGCCATACTCTGCCGGTGAATCGGCCATCCCTGTCGGACACAATAGACCGGGGAATGCCATGTAACCTGATGATCTCCCGGATGTACTGTCGACCCAAAGTCTCTGATGAATCCGTCATCTTGATGGGAAGGAAATGTGCAGACTTGGTCAACCGGTCCACTATGACCCATATCGCATCGTTGCCCTTGGATGACCTTGGCAACCCTGTTACAAAGTCCATGGATATGTGTTCCCATTTCCATTCTGGCACCGGTAAAGGTGCGAGTAAACCCGGTGGCTTCCGATGTTCTGCAACCTGCTGACAGGTTAAGCAACGAGCAACAAACTCTGCCACGTCTTTCTTAAGTCCATGCCACCAATAGTGCCTCTTAAGATCATGATACATCTTGGTGCTGCCCGGGTGAATAGAGAGTTTGGTTTGGTGTGCTTCAATCAGCAACTCTCTTCTGCAATTCTTAGGCACATATGTCCTGCCTCGGAACATAAGACCCTGTCCCGATCGTAATTCCCATTCCGGTACAACTTCACCGGTAGACATCTTAGCCCATATCTCCTCCACCTCTGGATCTGTTCGTTGTTCCCGTTCAATCTCGGAGACCATGTGGGATCGTATGATCAGATTATATATGGTTCCATGATTATTCAGATAGAGTTTAAACTCTCTGATGGTATTCAACACCTCCCATTCTGTTCTGACCATACTGGCTACTGTCGCAGGTGACATGCGGCTGAGAGCATCCGCCACCTTATTCGCCTTGCCGGGATGATATCGGAGTGCAAAATCATAATCTGCAAGATATTCCATCCATCGGCGTTGTCTCATATTGAGTTCCTTCTGATCAAACAAATATTTCAGACTCTTGTGGTCGGAAAACACCTCAAATTTCTCTCCATAGAGATAGTGCCTCCAGCTTTTGAGAGCGAAGACCATTGCTGCTAGCTCCAGATCATGTATGGGATAGTGGCGTTCATGGATTTTCAACTGTCTTGATCCGTATACCACTGCCCGATTACTTTGACTGAGTGTACACCCCAGTCCCTCTCCTGAGGCATCACAGTACACCTCATAATTTCTGCCTCTTTCCGGCAAAATCAGAATAGGAGCGGTTGTAAGTTTCTCCTTTAGCTCCTCAAATCTCCGGTTGCACAGATCCGACCACTCAAATTTGACTCCTTTCTGAGTGAGTCGGGTAAGTGGAGCTGCAATCTTGGAGAAATCCATGATGAATTTCCTGTAGTAACCGGCCAATCCCAGAAAACTACGGATCTCGGTCACATTTGTCGGCACTTTCCACTCCTTCACTGCCGCTACCTTAGCCGCGTCTACAGTTATGCCTTCCTCCGATATAACGTGCCCCAAGAAATTGACCTCTGATAGCCAAAATTCACACTTGCTGGCTTTGGCATACAACTGGTTTTTCCTCAAAGTGTCCAGGACTATCCGTAAGTGCTCGGCATGTTCCTCCTGACTTTTGGAATAGATCAGAATGTCGTCAATGAAAACAATCACAAACTGATCCAAATAAGGCCGGAATATCCTATTCATCAGGTCCATGAACACCGCCGGTGCATTTGTAAGTCCAAACGGCATGACTACATACTCATATAATCCATACCGTGTCCTGAAGGATGTCTTCTCGATGTCTTCCTCTCTAACTCGGATTTGATGGTATCCGGACATCAGATCAATCTTAGAAAAGTGAGAGGAACCCCTAAGCTGATCAAACAGATCATCAATCCTGGGTAGGGGATATTTATTCCTGACAGTCAACTGGTTCAATTTTCTATAATCCACACACATCCGAAGGGTACCGTCCTTCTTCTTAACAAACAATACCGGGGCTCCCCATGAGGATGTGCTGTTCCGAATAAAGCCCAGCCTGAGCAGTTCATCAATCTGTTTTTTCAACTCAGTCATCTCAGCCGGTGCCATCCTGTAATGAGGTAATGATACTGGAGCTGCGCCGGGGTATAATTTAATCTCAAAGTCTATCTCTCTCTTAGGTGGCAGACCAGGGAGCTCTGTTGGAAATACCTCGGTATAATCTGCTACCACCGCCGGAAGTTCAGCTATTGGTGCCTTATCTAATCTGAGGGTGTTCAAGTTAAGATGATTCAATTCTTCCTGCAACCTTCTAGGAATGCCCTGTCGGTCAGTGGGCACTATATACCGCCTTCCTTCGGGTGACCAAAATATCACTCTATGAAGATGGCAATCAATATGGGCCTGATACGTAGCCAACCAGTCCATGCCAAATATAACATCGTACTCAGCCATATCGATTACCAAATAATTGAACTCGAACCTGAATCCAGCGAGTTCAGTGTTCAGTGCCGTGCATATGAGCCCCAAAGATGTGTCTCCGACAGGGGATACAATAGTAAGTGAGGTGGACAGATTCTGTACTAATGTGCCCGTAGCAGATATGAATGCAGCAGCTATAAATGAATGGGAAGCTCCAGAATCAAATAATGTAACTGCATAAGAACTACCAACTACAGCCATACCTTGAATCACCGAGCGGTCCACTGCTACTGGAGAAGGTATAGCAAAAAGTCGTCCTGATCCCGTAGGGTTTAGCACCCGTCCTGCCTGATTGTATGTTCTGCCCCTTCGCGGCTGAGCTGATCTAACTGGAGGGTGGGAAGAGCCCCTGAAATTAGAGGGTCTGTTGAGCTGTGGACACTCTCTCTTGAAGTGGCCCTGTTGCCACACTGATAGCAAGTGTTCCCACCCCGAGGAACCTGGGCAACTGATGCTGACGGGGAGGGCTGATTGGGGCGAAAGCCCCCTGTAGATCCAGTAAAGGATGAGGGTCTGCTGAAACTCGGGCGGAACCTCTTGTTGGGTTGAAGTGCGCCCCGCCCACGCTGCCATCGGCGGTTGTCAGGCCGCGCTATCTCATTCAATTCCCGCTCCACTATAGTGGCCCTGCCGACCACCCCTGCCAATGTAGGTTCCTTGAATACTGTCACCCTAGCCTTGATGCTCGGCCGAAGGCCCCGTTCAAACTTACGGGCCCTCCGGTGCTCAGTATCCACCATATAGAATGCGTAGACAGATAGACGAAGGAACTCCCGGTGATATTCTGCCACTGTCATATTGCCTTGTACTAATGATATAAAAGCTTCAGTCTGGCTCTCCCTTTCTTCCTCCGGGAAAAACTGCTTTAGAAAAATGGCTGAGAACCATTCCCAGGTCATGGCAATTCTTTCCCCTTCCGGCACCAGTGATTGTTGTTTTTCTACCACTTCCCACCAATTACCGGCATCCTCAATCAGTTGAGATGTTGCCAGTAAGATTCTGTCAGTTGGACTGGAAACCTGAAGCAGATTCAAGATCTGAGTGATCTTCTTTAACCAATGATCTGCTCCTACAGCCCCTTCTTTTCCTCTAAAGTAGGGAGGGCGCTGTTGCTGGAAGTCTTTAACCATCTTCCGCTTACTGGTGTCACTAGTAGTCGCATTTCTGTCGCTAGTAGTCGCATTTTCGCTCAAGTGTTGTTGAAGAGCAGCAGCGACTGCCGCTTGAACTACATCTTTTAGCTCAGGAGGTACACCTTATATGTTTATATTATTATGTTCCTCATCCCGATGGGGTACCTCCTCTTCCTGGCGAGGTGGTGATACCTCTTTCTGGTTACGACGAGTCCTTCTCTTCGGAGCCATTTCCTAGTCATCGAAAACACTGACTTAGTTCCTTTTCAAATGGAGGAAAAAGAAAAAGAAAAAAAATACTAAACAATATACTTTGTTTCTCATTTTTTTTTGGGGAAGATTGCCAAATAAGCACACTTGGTTTGGGGAAAAACTTCCCAAGTATCTATGTTTCGTTCTATTTGTGAAATCGGCGAATTCTCTCCTATGTTCAATAAGTCTACCATTATTCCGTCAAATTTGGGGAAGACCTAGATTTGTTTTCTCATGTCGGGAAAATGTAACCCTACTTGCTATGTTTGATAATTCCGACTTACATTGATTTTTTTTTTTTTTCTTCCCTTGCTATCATCCCTTTCCGTCAAATGTTGTTCTCAGATTAAACCCTTCAGTTTGAGTCAATCGAAGTAATTTAACCCGGCCCCCGTGCAGCGAACTCCGAAGAATCGGTCGGTTGGGATTCTTAGCCGCCAGTGAGACGTGCAACCGTCTTAATCTTACTTCGAGAGATTCATTCTTCCGAATTCGCTATGATACCAACTGTAACGCCCGCCCCTTTTCACCGAAAGTCAGAGCCTATTTTTTTTTCAACAGTGACAAAAGGCGCGGACGTCACGACGCGAGTTAAATTCCGAGCTTCTAAAGCCCGGCCCTTAACTGGCCAACCCTACGCGTGCGTGGAACATAAGTCCACGAGTACGGTTCACGCGTAGAAGTAAGCTCGTGGAACATAAAAATAACTGCGGATGATAATAGAACTATCCTACCAGTTCTTCAGATAGCAGGGAAGAAATACCCAATTAATTACGAAAATGCCATTATACTGTATTATCCAAAATAATACCTAAACATAGCAAACTACCTAAATTATTACATTTCCGACAAGCTAACTATACAAATACATCTTTTCCAAAATAAACGTAAAACAAAATAATTAATCCGCCTCCCCAAGCTCCTAAGCTTGGCTTCCGTCTCGCCCTTCCGTTCCGCCATTTCCTGCATCATCAGCTAGGGTAGAAGTAGGGCGTTAGAACACGCGCCCAGTAGGATTCCGAATAGGGCTAGCACATGGGTTAGTAATAACCACATACAGATAATAACACAGTAAAAACTATAAACCACCATATACTGAAAATATAAGTAAATGATATGCCCTGGGTGTAAATGTTATGAATCCCACCCATCATTCCTGCCAGATACTGTCATATCCCTCTTGATGGAAAAAAACCTCGTCAAGATATGTCCAACCGCAAAATATCCCCCTTGACGGCAAAGCCTCGTCAAGGTGTCCCCATGCCTGTTCTCGGTCGCCCCGACGGAGCATGGACTCCGGTTTGTTTATTTTTTTTCCGCCCATGCCATGCATGAGATGTAATGCATTATGCTATGTAATATGTATATCTCATACCCTTAATATACAATATATAGCCTTACCATATAATGCATAACCTTAAAAATAATAAACCATAGTATTAAACATAATGTCCATAATCATAGAACAATTCTTTTTTTTTTTTAAGATCAATCCCAAAGTCATCCAAAATAAGATGAATATACCATTACATATCCATGGCTTACAAGTAGGTAGAAATCCTACCGAATACCGACTCGCGTTCTTCTCTTTCGTTTTTGTCCGATAGTCCGGCTACCGACACGCGTACCGCTCGCGATATCCAATACCTTATTACATTACCAAATCAATCCAAGTTTTAATCATTTCCAAGCCCATAAATCATAACTTAGTGGGTTTCTTCATTTTAGCCCATATTTACCATTTTTGCCACTACCCTTCACATAAACAATTTTTCATTAATTCATGCCTACTTAAGCCCAAAACTGATCATTAACTCAATCCATTAATGACCCATTTAATTATGACCTAACATCATTAGAATTAGCCCTTCTTCTTAACTTAAATCCTCATTAATTAAACATATGTATAATACTAAGTTAACCCATACTTTGACCAACAAATGGATCATGGGTTCAAAATACCCAATTCATCAATTCTTCCCAGGGGGTTTACCTTATGCATTTAACTACAATGAGTCCATTACCCACTCATTTTTCCGTTACTTCACATACATCATCATTCCACCATTTCACCATTTGATCACCATAGGGTTCGGCCATACACCATGGCCGAACCCATGGTTCATGATCCATCATCCATGGGTGCCCTTTGTGATCATAACACATTTACATTTATTCATGGATTCCTTTCTCACAAAACCCTAACACTCCATTAAAAATGTCCAAATTACCTTCCATAACCTCCATTCCTTAAAACCCTAAAAAAATATCATACAACACCTACATTTAATCATTAAGCACTTAAAACCCTAAACCATTTTTCTTTTTTTTAGGTCATTAAAATTATCTTCCATCTCCTATGATTCTCTCATTTAAACCCTCTTTACAAAATTCATCACATTCAATTATTTACAACCTTAAAATTATAAACATTCTCCATGCTTAATAATTTAATTACATTGCATTCTTTAATCCATTTATTTTTCCTTAAGCTAACCCTAATTTATCCATTAGGGTTTCCTCCACTTTCCATCTTTCAAATTGATGGATTTAAAATCCATAGCATAAAATCATTTGACCACCATTAAATTTACAAAATGAATCCCAAATCTCAAACCCTAAAAATCCAAAATTTCTTGTTTAAGAAATACTCACAATCCGCCGTCTCCTCCGACTTCCGCCACTCCCGTCGATCTCCATAGCCTCCTCTCTCCTTCCTCTTGATCTTTGATAGGTCAAGATCTTTGATCAAGGGTGGCAACTCCCAACCTTAAAATCGGCCATGTTAGGTTTGGATTTGAGAGATGAAAAGAGGAAAAGATGATGAGAGGAAGATGATGACCTCAATCTTAGAGTGAACTCCCCCCAAATTCCATTTTTTTTTTCTTCTCTCCTTGAGCTCCTTCTCTTTTTTTTTTCTCTCCTTCACTTGGACATGGGACGGCAATGGAGGAGTGGGAGGGATGGAGTCAGTGAAAATGAACATGAGAAAGAAAAAAATCAAACTTTTCCCCATTTGATGACCTCATTTACACTTTACATTAATTTTTCACCAACCAAAGATATTTTAAGATATTTTAATCTCTTTATGGTGGTGGTTATCTAAACCACCACCAAGCCCAACGTGTATTGCTTTTGAGGTGGGGTAGCTTGGTCTCCCATTTGACCAATTTAGCCACCAATTTAATAATTTAAGTATTTAATTAATTTGGTAATTAACTTAGGGTAATTCATTTTTATTTAACCTAATTCCCATTATTCCACCCATGGTTGACCAAGTCAACCATGGTGGCCGGCCCCACCAATCATTGGTCCACCCACCACCTCACTTGATGAGGTGGAGGTGGGTCCCACTTGGCCACACAACCATTGTTTAATTCCAAATTACTTAGGGTGATTAAATTTCATTAAGCCCACTCTAAATGGATCACCATTGGACCCATGGTCCAATTACATTTCCCACTAGCCCATTTACCTTAGAGCTTAACCATCTTGACCCATTGGGTCCCAAATGGGTATTTGACCCAATTTGACCATTCTTGACCCATTTAAATAAATTTAAATCCAAACCATAGTCTATTGGGTCACACTTGGGCCTTTATCCAATTTTGGCCCATTTACCATTTACTCCACCAATTTTCTAATTTCCATCATTAAAATAAACGATATTCATATTTATATTAATTCCAAAATTCCGAGACCTTACAAAGGAAAACTGGAGGAGTCGCGAAACCGGTTAGTATTTTGATAATTTCGTTTAAAGAAAGGAACCATAGGGTTCGGCCATGGGTATGGCCGAACCCCATGGAAGAAAATTGAGGGAATGATTATAGTTAATTAATGGAATGATGAACCATAGGGTTCGGCCATGTTGTATGGCCGAACCCCATGGAAGGACTTTGGTGATTTTAATGGAAGTTTGGAGGATGAAAATCTTAGAGTTATGGTTATAATTTTAAAAGGGTTTTAATGGATGTTTTTGGTGAAAGTCCTTAGACCATGGGTTCGGCCATGGAGTATGGCTGAACCCCATAAATAATTATGGAATTATGTTCATGTATTTAGATCATGGAAAATGATGGGAAAGGTTACTTATGATTTATTTTAAATGGATGGAAGGTTTGATGGTTGTAGATGCAATTAGATCATGAAAACCATGGAAGGAATATCAATGATTTTTAAAGAGAAGACCATGAACCATAGGGTTCGGCCATGGTGTATGGCCGAACCCCATGGAAGATGGTTATTAATTTAGAAAGGTTTAAATAAAGGACTTTTGGATCAAAAAGTAAGGAACCTTGATTTATGGATTCAAGAATGGGAATTGATATAATTAGAAAGTTTTACATCATAGGGTTCGGCCTTGGTGTATGGCCGAACCCCATGGAGTAATTTTAATGGGTCCCTCATTGGTGGATCATGTTTGGATTAAGGAATCGGTTATGCATCATTTTAAAGGGCTATTTGGAGTGTTATACATGTTTAAATAAATGAATGGACCTAACTTTTTGGAACCTAAACATAAGTTGTTGGAGGTAATGGCAATATTGTAATATAGGCTAAAAATCAAAGATCATGGGTTCAGCCATGGTGTATGGCCGAACCCCATGAGGAATGTTCTGATTATGGATCGGTTTCGACATAAACATAAGGTAATGGCAAGAATGTAAATAAGTGTGAAAATGATAGGCCATGGGTTCAGCCATGGTGTATGGCCGAATCCCATGGGGAATGACTTATGGATTTAATGCATGAATGGTTAGAGTAATGGAATGTTAGCCATGGGTGGCAATATGGTAATTAAGTAGAATTAATGGACCATGGGTTCGGCCATGGTGTATGGCCGAACCCCATGGGGATTGTTTCGATGGACTTAGGGTTTACGTATGTTGGATTAAATAAATGGGAAGTGATTAAATGATTAACTTAAGGGGGTGAGGTTCGGCCATGTTGTATGGCCGAACCCCACAAGGTTATGTTTTATGGACTAAGGTGCTTTTGGACTTAGATATGATAAGAAATCAATTGGAATATGGGTTTAATTAATTGTTGTGTAATAAGGTAACGGGACCTCACAATGTGTGTACGATCATGAGAGGTTACCGGACGGAAGCGCAAGGACACGTTAGTGGTCTTTGGTAGGATTCCACCTCTTTGAAACCATGGATTTATGTACAATGTTTCTTGTCTTATTTTTGATGAATTTATGATGTAAAAGATGTGTTTCAAACTGTTGAATTTTAATGCTATGTTTATATGATAAAATAGCATGTGTTTCATTGGCATCTCATACATGGCATGGGGTGGAGGATATGTAACCGGAGGGGCCACACTCCGTCGGGGCGTCCAAAAAACCTATGTGGGATACCTTGATGTGTTTTCCATCAAGAAGAAACTAGAGGGACCACACTCCGTCGGGACGTCTGAAAGACCTATGTGGGGGTACTGATGTGTACTTGTGATGGGTGGGACTCATTGCATTTGACATCATGACATGGCATGGTTTATATGGTTTTTGGATATTATTGTAACGCCCCGCCCTTTCCGAGAATTTCAGAGTCTAATTTTTTTTTTTAAATAAACATCGGAAGAGAGCAGGCGGCGTCACGACGCGAGTTAAGTTCAGACTACCCAAGTCTGAACCTTAACTGGCCACCCATGTGTACATGGAATAGACCATGATAGTGAATCACACATGGAACTAACATCAACATGCGGAATAATCTAGATAATTGCGGAATAGAAAGACGAGATAGCAAGTAACAGTCTTAAATATTAAATAACATAGATCAACCATCCACAGGTTATTATCCTAATCAAACCATAGCAAATAACGAATTATTACATGTCCAACAATAGTATTCAAATGACAGTAATATAACGTAATCCAAATCCATCATTAAAGCACTTAGGCTCAGCTCCCCTCCTGGTCAATGACCTTTCCTTTCCCTTTGCTTGTACCTGCAATCTCCTCTGAGGATAGAATTAGGGAGTTAAATCAACGCGCCCAGTAGGTTCCCGAATCAGGGCTACCACATGTTAGCATATAAAACATGCATATACATATCATAATACATGATCATCAAAACAGGTAAAACAATGCTATGAAATATGCACATGCAATGAGCATCCCCCATCATGTACATTTATATCCATCACTTGATGTGCCTTGCACCGACAAGGTAAATTACAATACACCTTCATCTCTTCTATAAGCGATGTACATGTAATGGGCAACCCCCATCATGTACAATCGTAGCCATCACTTGACGTGCCTTGCACCGACAAGGTAAATTACAACAACATTCATCTCTTCTATACAATATGTACATGCAATGGGCAACCCCCATCATGTACAATCGTAGCCATCACTGTAGAACTTCATTCATTATCCCATGACTATGCATGAGATGCCAATGCCTGTATGCCATTTGTTAATGCATAATATATCATTTTAAACACATATATTAAAACAAGAGTATCATAAGAAAATGGGTAAAAACCGTGGTTACAAGTAGGTAGGAAACCTACTGAAGAATCACTTCAGCGTTCGTTCTTTCCTAGGCTTTAACCAGTCACGACTCGTTCGTCGTTCAACTTTCGGTACCTTATTATGTAACAATAAGTAAATCATAATCTTATTCACATGTCCATACACATATGAGACCTAAAACATCTTATAAGTACTTTTGATCAATCTCTTCATTTGGCTTGTATTCACAGATTTGCCATTGCCACCAATACCTTGATTAAATTGTACAACCTTAACCGTAACCTTAACATGGTTCAGTCATGTTTTGGACGAGCAAAACAGCAAACATGATTCCATTTTTAATCACACATACATCCATAAAATGGCCCATGAAAACAGTCCATGGGGTTCGGCCATACTCATGGCCGAACCCTTATGGTTCTTTGCTCAATGATGTCCTTTGTTTAAATACTAATTGGCTCTACCCCTTAGCCATATTAAGCCCATGATTTAGCCGTCCCATGGCCAACCCAAAATCAGTAACCTTATTATATAAAGACCTCCCAAAAACAGTCCACAAAGGTCTATGGTTTCCATGTTTTCCAACATGAAAACCAACCCTCTTTTACATGGGGTTCGGCCCTCCATGTTCGCCGAACCCAATGGTCATTCTTACTCTATTTAAACCTCCAATAATCGTGTATAAATAGTATATTAATATCAGGTTTTAACTCTCAAAGAAACCATCCAAAACAGTCCATAAAAAGTCTATGGTTTACATGTTTTTCCAACATGAAACCAACATTCTTTTACATGGGGTTCGGCCCTCCATGGTGGCCGAACCCAATGGCTATGTTTACTGTTTTTAAACCTCAGATAAACATGTATAAACAGTATATTAACATTAGGTTTTAACTTTAAAAGAAAGCATCCAAAAACCAACATCATATCATGGGATTCGGCCATCCAAGATGGCCAATCCCCATGGTCCATCTTTTCCAATTTTAATCTACGGATTTAGACTACATAACTTCAGCCTTTTCTGATATCCAAACCCATGTTTTAACTCTCTTTAAACATGCATTTTACATCTATTACAACCATCTAACATCAGTCCTAACTTATATGGTTTTAACTTCTAAAAAATATCAAAAACAACCATTTGTTTCCATGGGGTTCGGCCATGCTAAGTGGCCGAACCCAATGGTCCATTTCCATCTTTTAATCCACTGATTTTAGACCATATAAATTTCAGTCCCTATGTCATTCAGATCCATGGTTTTTAACCATTCTAAAACATTTATTTAAATCTTAATTCAAAACCCAAAACAGTCCACAAAATCCATGGTTTTCATGTTTCAAAACATGAAACCAAGCCATTTCTTTACATGGGGTTCGGCCCTTCAGGTGGCCGAACCCAATGGTTATTTTTACCATTTTAAATCCTCCACTAATCAAGGTTAAAACCTTGGTGTATTCGGCCATAACCATGGCCAATATACACCCCATTTGCTCCATGTTATTATACCAAAATAACAAATAAATACTTACCAAACTTCCAATCTTTCTCTTTGCCTTTGGTCCTTGGTTTCTCCCTTTTATTTCTTCCTTTCTTTTGCTGTTTTGTGCTTGATCTACTGGTGCAAACACCTCTGCTATTCCAGCTAGGAAAAAAAATGAATTTGAGAGAGGGAGAGAGAGAGAGATGGAAATTCTTGGATTTCCAATGTGAAAAATGGCCAACCTTGTGTGCTTATTGTTTTTGTAGTTCAGCCCCCAAAACTCCTCCACTCCCTTATAATTTCTTGCACAAACCAATGGGTACTGGGTGCCATCCAAGGCACCCCTTGGCAGCTACCTATGCAGCCATTCAAATCCCCAAGCATCTCATCACAATCCCATGTATTCCCATTTAATACATCATGGAAATCACCCCAAACAAGTCCCCAACGTGTGGGACTTGTTTGGGTGGTTAAAGCTGGGCCAACCTCTTCAAATTCCCATTAGACTCAATGATTTACAGTCCCTTGAATTTCCATTTTGACTCACCCAACTTAAGGTATTTTTATTCCAACCCAACTCATCACATTTAATGCATTTCATTTAATGCACATGAGTTAACTCACCTTTTGATTTAATTCCAACTCACCTCAGTCCCACTCAACTGATTTGACTCGTGTTTGAGCTCCCTTGAGGGTTCACACGGTCAACAATAGTCAACTTGACCCGTTGGGTCCACTTTTAGCTCCTTGACCCGTTTTGACAACATGACCCATTTATGGAATTTTGGTCATTTCTAATTGGTTTTTACATATGGATCAAGCCTACCCATTTTTCCTCCACTTGATTTCCAATCAAATAGGCTTAACCCCATTTAATTTAAAATCACAAAACGGTCAAATAACCCAGCAAGACCCGATGGGCCCCATTTGGGCCCTTTGACCCATTTAGCCATTTTTGACCCAAATGATGAAAATTACCCAACCAATCAAACTTAACATTCATAATGTGCTCATATGATTTTATTTTGAGCAATGGGCCCCACTATTTCCTTACTTAACATCACAAAATAATTAATTTAACAACTTAGGGGCATTTTGGTAATTTTCCACTTCATTGAGAAATTGGGGTGTTACAATATAACCCTCTTTTTAAAATTTTCGTCCCGAAAATCGAGTGAAGTAGGGTTCTCAAATTAAATTACACAAATAACTCGGGGTGAGCTGTTCTCATCTCCGACTCAAGTTCCCATGTGGCCTCTTCATCACCATGACGATCCATACCACTTTCACGAACTGAATTGCTCTGTTTCGCAACACCCTCTGTTCGGTCTCCACTATCCTGACCGGCTTCTCGACGTACATCACGTCGCTTTGTACTTCAATATCCTGAACATTCAAGACATGGGACGGATCCGAATTGTATTTCCTTAGCATCGACACGTGAAACACATCGTGTAGAGCTGCTAATTGCGATGGAAGTGCTAATTGGTAAGCTACATCCCCCATCCTTCTTATGATGGAAAACGGTCCCACAAATCTTGGTGACAGTTTTCCCTTCTTGCCAAACCTCATATGTCCTTTCCGTGGCGAGACCTTTAGAAATACCAAGTCTCCCACTTCAAATTCAAGAAACCGTCTCCTTTTATCAGCATAACTTTTCTGCCGACTCTGTGCAGTCAGTAAGTGTTGACGTATCAACTTAATTTGTGCAGTAGTTTCTGCGACTAGTTCCGGTCCGATCAATGCAGGTTCACCTGCCTCTGTCCAACATACCGGTGACCTACACGGTCTACCATATAAAGCCTCGTATGGAGCCATTTGAAGGCTTGCCTGATAGCTGTTATTATACGAGAACTCCACCAGTGGTAAGTGGTCCTCCCATCCACCCTAACATACATGCTCTCAGCATGTCTTCCAAGGTCTGAATTGTCCTTTCAGATTGACCATCAGTCTGTGGATGGAATGCGGTGCTCGTCAGTAGATCTGTCCCCATGGCTGACTGCATGCTTTGCCATACTCTGCCGGTAAAACGGCCATCTCTGTCCGATACTATCGTTCGGGGAATGCCATGTAGTCGAATGATCTCTTTAATATAACGCCGACCCAACGTCTCAGACGAATCCGTCATCTTGATAGGAATGAAATGTGCAGACTTGGTCAGCCGGTCGACTACGACCCAAATGGCGTCATTACCCTTTGAGGACCTCGGCAACCCAGATACAAAGTCCATGGAAATATGTTCCCATTTCCATTCTAGCACGGCTAAAGGTTTGAGCAACCCTGGTGGCTTTTGGTGTTCAGTCTTAACTTATTGACAAGTTAGACAATGTGCCACGAATTCCGCCACATCCCTTTTTAGTCCATGCCACCAATAATGCCTCTTTAGATCGTGATACATTTTGGTGCTACCCGGATGAATAGAGAGCTTGGACTGATGTGCCTCAATTAGTAGCTCTTTCCTGCAACTCTGTGGCACATACGTTCTTCCCCGGAATAAAAGACCTTGTCCCGGTCGTAATTCCCATTCTGGTACAATGGTGCCAGTAGACATCTTGGCCCATATGTCCTCCACTGCCGGGTCTGCTCTTTGCTCTTGTTCAATCTTGGTGACTATATTGGACCGTATGATTAAATTGTGCAAAACTCCACGGTTTGTATGTAGATTGAACTCTCGAATGGTATTCAACATCTCCCACTCGGTTCTGATCAGACATGCCACGGATGCATGTGATATGCGGCTAAGAGCATCAGCCACCTTGTTCGCCTTGCCTGGATGGTATCGAAGCTCGAACTCATAATCCGCCAGATACTCCATCCATCTACGCTGCCTTAGATTAAGCTCCTTCTGATCAAATAAATATTTCAAACTCTTATGATCAGAATACACTTCAAACTTCTCGCCATAAAGATGATGTCTCCAGCTTTTGAGAGCGAAGACCACTGCGGCTAGTTCAAGATCATGCGTAGGATAGAGGCGTTCATGTATTTTTAGTTGTCTTGAACCATAAGCCACCACACGATGATCTTGACTGAGGACACACCCCAGTCCTTCTCCCGAAGCGTCGCATTCTACTTCATAACCTTTGCCCTTTTCCGGTAAAATCAAAATAGGAGCGGTTGTAAGTCTGTCTTTTAGCTCTTCAAACCTTTGGTTGCACAGATCTGACCACTCATACTTGACTCCTTTCAGAGTGAGTCGAGTCAATGGAGATGCAATTTTGGAAAAATCCATGATAAATCTTCTATAATAACCAGCCAATCCCAAGAAACTACGAATTTCAGTTACATTCTTGGGTGCTTTCCAATCTTTCACTGCTGCCACCTTAGCCGGATCCACGCCTATTCCTTCTTCAGATATAACGTGACCTAAGAAATTCACTTGAGATAGCCAGAATTCACATTTACTGGCCTTGGCGTATAGCTTATTCTGCCTCAAACTATTCAAAACTATCCGTAAGTGCTCTGCATGTTCTTCCTGGCTCTTGGAATATATCAGAATATCATCAATGAATACGATTACAAATTGATCCAAATAGGGACAGAAAATTCTGTTCATCAAATCCATGAACACCGCCGGCGCATTTGTGAGTCCAAATGGCATGACTACAAACTCGTATAGTCCATACCGCGTCCGAAAGGCCGTCTTCTCTATATCTTCCTCCCTAACCCGTATTTGGTGATAACCAGACATCAAATCAATCTTTGAAAAATGGCTGGAACCCTTCAATTGATCGAATAAATCATCGATCCTGGGTAGAGGGTACTTGTTCCGGACTGTTAACTGATTCAGCTTCCGGTAGTCCACGCACATCCGTAGTGAACCGTCCTTCTTCTTTACAAACAACACTGGTGCTCCCCATGATGACGTACTGTTCCGGATGCAACCCAGCCTAAGCAGTTCATCAATCTGCTTCTTTAGCTCCGACATCTCCGCTGGTGCCATCCGATAGTGTGGTAACGACATTGGTGTTGTGCCAGGGTACAGCCTGATCTCGAAGTTAATCTCCCTCATAGGTGGTAAACCAGGGAGTTCCTTTGGGAACACATCCACAAATTCTTGTACAATTTCCGGAAGTTCAGTAACTGGAGCTTTGTTTATGGTGATATTATTCAATACCACGTGGTTTAACCCTTGCTGTAATCCACTTTGTTTATCTGCACGAACTACATATTGCTTGCCCTCGGGTGACTTAAATGTCACTCTTCGACCATAACAGTCGATGTTGGCATGAAACTTTGCCAACCAATCCATTCCGAATATAATATCATATTCCGACATGTCCAGCACTAAATAATTGAACTCAAATCTGAGTCCAGCTAATTCGGTGTTAACCGCAGTACAATAAGTCCCAATGCCGAATCTCCGACACGGGATACAATAGTAAGTTCTGTGGCTAATCTTTGAACTAATGTACCAGTAGCAGTAATAAACGATGCAGCTATAAAGGAGTGTAATGCTTCGGAATCAAATAGTGCATATGCATATGAGCTACTCACTACCGCCATACCTTGTATCACAGGAAGATCCTCCTCCTCTTCCTCTGGAGAAGTTAGAGTGAATAATCTTCCCGCTCCAGCAGGGTTAGACCTTCGACCTCCCCGGCCCTGCATTCTGCCTCCTCTGGAGTATGCCTGTCTAGCTGGCGGACGAAATGATCCTCTTGAGTTAGACAGCCTGTTGAGCTTTGGGCAGTCCTTTTTGTAGTGACCAGGTTGATCACAGTGAAAGCAAGTATTCACTCCTCGAGATGATTGAGTGACCGCAATAGATTGAATGGGCTGGTTGGGGCGAAAGCCCCCACTTGATCCAACAGACGGTGAGGGTCTGCTGAAGTTCGATCTGAACTTTTTGTTGGGTTGGTACACACCCCTCCCACTTGGAGCTCGGCGGTTGTCCACTCTGGCAAATTCCGCCATCTCCTGTTCCACAATGGTGGCCCTGCTGACCACTTCCGCCAGCGTGGCTGCTTTGAACACAGTTACCTCATTAATTGACAAATATTTAATGCATTTGAATCAACCCATTTTTAATTCAAATTAAATAAAATCAGTTCCACTTAACCTGATTTAACTCACCATTGAACTCATTTGTGGGCCCACACGGTCGGCTGTGGTCAACAAAGTCAACCAGACCCGTTGGGCCCCCCTTTAGCTCTTTGACCCGTTTTTGACAACATGACCCATTTATGGAATTTTGGTCATTTCTAATTGGTTTTTACATATGGATCAAGCCTACCCATTTTTCCTCCACTTGATTTCCAATCAAATAGGCTTAAACCCATTTAATTTAAAATCACAAAACGGTCAAATAACCAAGCAAGGCCCGATGGGCCCCATTTGGGCCCTTTGACCCATTTAGCCATTTTTGACCCAAATGATGAAAATTACCCAACCAATCAAACTTAACATTCATAATGTGCTCATATGATTTTATTTTGAGCAATGGACCCCACTATTTCCTTACTTAACACCACAAAATAATTAATTTAACAACTCAGGGGCATTTTGGTAATTTTTCACTTCATTGAGAAATTGGGGTGTTACAATTATGACATTATTATGCATGTTTTTGTACTAACAATGTGTCAGCCCTAATTGGAATACCTACTGGATCGTTATTTTCCACAATTGCATATGATAGCATGGCATAGCATTGAATCGGCATGATTATGATTGTTATTTTCATGCAAGGTTTCTGGTTTTATCAGTATGATTGGATCTCTATTATCATACACTGTTTTGGATACAATGTTTTGAAAGTATGGAATGATTTATTATAACTGGTTTTGATATATATTATATCTGGATTGTTGGTACTAACCCATGTGTTAACCCTAATTGAAATACCTACTAGGCGCATTGTACTAACACCTTACTTCTACCCTAGTGGATGATACAGGAAACAAGGGGAACGATGAACGCGAAACGGGTCAGGCATAGGAGCTTAGATGCTTTTAGTTTATATTTTGATTAAGTTACTTATGGACTTGTAATTTGAGTAACTAGACTTCGGACATGTAATAATTTAAATGGTTTGCTATGGTTGGATGTTTATTTGGATAATTATGTTATGATTAATATGATCAAAGACTTGACGTACTTTGTTATCTAAAATGGAATAGAACTAGTTTCTATTATAATTCCGCAGTTATGATTTTAATTCCGCATGTTTATATTGTTATGTATAAACCGTTCTTATGGACTTAATCCATGCACACATAGGGTTGGCCAGTTAAGGGTCAGACTTTAGAAGTTCGGACTTAGCTCGCGTCGTGACGTCCCGCTCTTGCTCACTCTAATATTTAAAAAATAAAAAATAGACTCTGATTTTCGAAAAGCGTAGAGTGAAAAAGGGCGGGGCGTTGCAAGTTTAACGAAGTAAATTAATCCGGCCCCCGTGTAGCGGACTTCGAAGAGTCAGTCAGTTGGGATTCTTATCTGTCAGTGAGACATGACACTGCCTTAATCTTACTTCGAAAGATTCAATCTTCCCGTTTCACACTAATACCAACTGTAATGGTCCACACTTTTTCACTCGCTTTCCGAAAATCAGAGCTTTTTTTTTTGTCAAATTAAGTGTGAGATAAAGAGCGGGACGTCACGACATAAGTTAAGTCTAAACTTCTAAAGTCCTACCCTTAGCTGGCCAACCCTACGTGTGCATGGACTAAGTCCATGAAAACGGTTCACATGTGATAATAAATACATGCGAATTGAATCATAAACTGCGGATTATAATAGAACCTAGATCTATTCCTTTTTAGATAACAAAATACTTCAAGTCTTTAACCATAATTAAACTTAATTTAAATATCCAACAAACCATTCAAACTATAACAAAATTATCTAAGTTATTACGTGCCAGAAATCTAGTTACTCAAATTACAAGTCCATGAGTAACTTAAACAAAATATAATCGAATCACATATCCAAGCTCCTATGCTTGGCTCCGATCACTTTCATCGTCCCTTTCCTTTCCTGTGTCATCCACTAGGGTAGAAGTAGGGCGTTAGAACAACACGCCCAGTAGGTATTCCATTTAGGGTCTACACATGGTTAGTACAAATCAAATATAATAACATAATGTAAAACCATATAAAACAATGCCATGTCATGATGTCAAATGCAATGAGTCACACCCATCACAAGTACATATAACCTCTTGATGGGATTCTCATCATCAAGGTACCACCATAGTAGTCTTTCGGACGCCCTGACGGAGTGTGGCCCCTCCGGTTACTACTTGATGGAAATGCACATAAAGGTATCCCCACAGTGGTCTCTTTCGGACGCCCCGATGGAGTGTGGCCTCCGGTTACATATCCTTCACCCCATGCCATGCATGAGATGCTAATGAAACATATGATATTTTATATTATAAACATAGCATTTAAAATTCACATTTGAAACATATCTTTTACAACATAAATTCATCAAAATAAGATAAAAACCATCATACATAAACCCATGGTTTCAAAGAGGTAGAATCCAACCAAAGGCCACTAAAGTGTCATTGCTTCTTAAACCCGCAACTGCTCATGATCGCGCACCGTTTATGAGGTCCCGTCACCTTGTTACATATCAACAAGTCAATCCCATATTCCATTTGATTTAACATTAGGTCTAAGTCCATAAACACAACCTTATGGGGTTCGGCCATACAACATGGCCGAACCTCACCCACTTGAATTTGTCCCTCTTTTGTAACGCCCGCCCCTTTTCCCGCCCATTTTCACCGAAAATCAGCGTCTAATTTTTTGTTTTTAAATAAAGTGACAAAGGGCGCGGACGTCACGACGCGAGTTAAGTCCGAGCTTCTAAAGCCCAGCCCTTAACTGGCCAACCCTACGTATGCGTGGAATGAAGTCCACGAGAACGGTTCACACGTAGGCGTAAGCTCGTGGAATATAATTTAATGCGGAACATGATAATAGAGACTATCCTACAACTTTTAGATAGCAGGGAAGATCACATTCAACTAATTACTAAAATACCCTTGATTCACAATATCGATAACAAAATCTAAAACATCGCAAGTAGACTAAATTTATTACATTCGAACCAGCTAAGCTATTCAAATATACATTTCCAAAATAAAACTTAAACAAGCTATCTAGTCTCCTTTCCCAAGTTCCTGAGCTTGGCTTCCACCACGTCCTTCCGTCCCGCCATTTCCTGCGTCACCGGTTAGGGTAGAAGTAGGGCGTTAGACCATGCGCCCAGTAGGACTCCGAGTAGGGCTAGCACATGGATTAGTAATAACAGATACATATGAAATCATATAAGGAAAACTATAAGATGAATGTCATGCCATGGGTGCATCATGTCATGTGTCCCACCCATCATCCCTACCATCACAATGTCATATCCCTCTTGACGGAAAAACCTCGTCAAGATATGCCCGTGCTTGCTTCTCGGTCGCCCCGACGGAGCATGGACTCCTGTTATAGCCTATCAGGCTATCCCCATGAATGCTTCTCGGACGCCCCGACGGAGCATGGACCCCGGTTTGTTTTTTTTTTCCGCCCATGCCATGCATGAGATGTAGTGCATTATGCTGTGTTATATATATATAACTCATAGCATTAATATAGAATTCATAGCCTTGCATCATACTATGTATATAAATCATAACCATTAAAACCCAATAAAAACCTATCATACAAAAAATCATCACCATTAAAACCCACCATAAAAGCATATCATATAATTACCAAAAATAAGTGAACCATCACATAACAACTAATCCACGGCTTGCAAAAAGGTAGGAATCCTACCGAATACCGACTCACGTCTTTGTTTCGTTTTTGTCCTATAATTCGGCTACCGACACGCGTACCGCTCGCGATATCCAATACCTTATTACATACACAAATCAGTCCAAGTTTTAACCATTTCTAAGCCCATAAATCATTTCCAAGTCCATATGAAAAACCGGTCACTATTTAGGTTTTGTGGGTCCCATTTCATCTATTAAAACCTTTAATCCCATAATTCTTAAAAATTGGCCACCCTAGGCTTGATCAATCACTTATAAGGTTATTACATTAGAGCCTCTAAGTCCATGATCAATCTCCCTGGAATTCTTGAATTTGGCCCTTAATTACGGTTTTGCCACTACCTCATTTTCTATGATTAATCACTCATTTATCCATACATGATTAAGTCCAAAATTGATCCCTAAATTAGATTTATTAGTGGTCTATCAACCATAACATGAACTCATTAAAGATAAGTCCTTAACTTAACCAAATCCCAATCAATCTAAACACATTCATACTCCAACCTAACCCATTAAAAGACTCATAAATGGGCCATGGGTTCGGCCATATACCATGGCCGAACCATGGTGTCCTTTTCCCATTTTTTTCTTTGGGTCCATTGTTCACATTTGAATTTATCACAAGTCCCTCCATATGGGGATTTCACCATTCATTTAAATCACTCATTTGATCACATTGGTTTTATCTCTTGGGTTCATCAAAACTACTAACATTTCCATTTATTTTCCATTATTCACAACCCTTCATTCTATCATTTGATCACCATAGGGTTCGGCCATACACCATGGCCGAACCCATGGTTCAAGATTCATTCCATCCATGCATTTCAAAGCCATAAAACCCCTTTGCATTTTTATCATAAAACCATTTTTAAACTTACCCACATTCATTCATTTAAAACCCTAATTTTCATTAGCTAAAAACCCTCATTGTCCTCCATTCTTTAAACCCTAACCAATTACATCAAAACCCCTAATCACCCACCATGGGGTTCGGCCATGCTACATGGCCGAACCCTATGGCCCATGATTTTCTTCCAATTACCCAATTCCATGCTTAATTTAATAAATTACAAAATGCACATAATCCATTTATTTCTTTTCATACCCTAACCCTAATTTACCCATTTAGGGTTTCCTCCACCTTCCACCCTTTCATTTGATGGATTTAAAATCCATGGCATAAAGCTACTTAACCACCATTAATTGTTTTACAAAAATAAATCCCAAATCTTAAACCCTAAAAAATCCAAAATTTCTTGTTTAAGAAATACTCACAATCCGTCGTCTCCTACTACTTCCGTCACTCCCGGCGGTTTCCTTAGCCTCCTCTCTCCTTCCTCTTGATCTTTGGTAGGTCAGGATTCTTGATCAATGGTGGCAACCCCCAACCTTAGGATCGGCCAAGTTAGGGTTTGTATTGAGAGATGAAGAGGGAAAGATGATGAGAGGGGAGATGATAACTTTGATCTTAGAGTGATTTTGCCTAAATTTCCACTTTTTTTCTTCTCTCCTTCTCTTCTCTTCTCCTTAGCTCTCTTTCTCTCCTTCACTTGGAGCATGGGACGGCAATGGAGAATGAAAAAATAGAGAGAGTAACAATGAAGAGAGGATAAGAAATGAGAAAAGAATTCAAGGCTTATCCCCATTGGTGGCCTAACTTACACTTTGCATTAATTATTCTACCAACCTTAAGATATTTTAAAGATATTTAAATTGCTTTATGGTGGTGGTTATCTAAACCACCACTAAGCCCAACGCGTTTTATATTTGAGGTGGGGTAGCTTGGTCTCCCATTTGACCAATTTAACCCCATTTGCTTAACTTAATCACTTGATTAATTAAATTATTAATTTAGGTTAATTTATTTCCACTTAACCTAATTTCACCTCTTTAAATTACCTTCATACTTCCATCCATGGTTGACTAATTCCACCATGGTGGCCAGCCCCACCAAACCTTGGGTCCACACGCCACCTCACTTGGTGAGGTGGAGGTGGGTCCCACTTGTCCACATCACCTTGACTTAATCCAAACTAACTTAGGTGATTTAAATTTCATTAAGCCCACTCCAACCAATTGGATCATCATTGGGCCCATGGCCCAATTACATTTTCATTCTACCCATTTACCTTAGAGCTTAATTACCTTGACCCATTGGGTCCCAAATGGATATGTGACCCAATTTGACCATTCTTAACCCATTTAACCCCCATTGACCCTTTAAATGAGTTTAAATCAACTCCATAGCCCATTGGGCCATACTTGGGTCTTTGTCCAAATTTTGGCCCATTTACCATTTATTCCACCAATTTTCCAATTTTCATCATTAAAATAAGTAATATCCACATTTATATTTATTTAAAATTTCCGGGCCATTACATCTTTTGATTAAACCAATCATATACAAGTAGACCACTTTAAAAACCCTAAGTCCACCAAATACACCTTAGTGGGGTTCGGCCATACAACATGGCTGAACCTCACCATCTTGATTTTAGTCCCTTTTTCAAGTCCTTTGGCCTTTTAATTCAGTCCAAGACCATTCATCCTTTGATTCACTAATCTCATCACTTATGCAACAATTATTTAACATTAATAATAATCTAAGTCCACCAAACACATTCCTCATGTGGTGCGGCCATACACCATGGCCGAACCCATGATCTATTATTTTCTCCCATATTTACACATTTGCCATTATTCCCATCACTTAATGCTTAGGTCCAAAATTGATCCATAACCTAGATTCATAAGTGATTCATAAATTATAACATAAAACCCCAATAATTCCCTTTATTCCTTGTCTTGATAATCCCTTTCTTGACACATACATAGAACCACAAATGACCCATTTATGAAGGTTCATGGGGTTCGGCCATACACCATGGCCGAACCCTATGATTTCTAAATTCCAATTTCTCCATTGAATCCATTACCATTTTTAACTCCATAAACCAAGGTCCCTCCATGAGGTTTAGATTCATCCTTTTTTATCATCATTTACCATGATCTAAAAATACTTAAAGTCCATAAACCATTACTCACACACTTCCATGGGGTTCGGCTATGTAACATGGTCGAACCCTATGGTTCCTTAATTTCTTTTAAAAATCATACCCATATGGTTTGATCTTTTAGTGGTTCCCATTCATACATCCATCTAAAACCCTTTAAAATCATAAGCATACATCTATGATTTCCATTTTTCCAATCCATTAAAAAAATATAACCCATATCCTTCCATGGGATTCGGCCTTGCACCATGGCCAAACCTATGGTTCATCCATTCCATTAAAACAACACATTCGTCCATTAATTTTTCTTCCATGGTGTTCGGCCATACACTATGACCGAACCCTATGGTTCCATATTTTCTCTTTAAATCCAATCACCATGATCATAACCTTTGATGGAATTCTTGTATATACCATTTAAGGTTTGGCCATGTAATGGCCGGACCATGTTTCATTACTTATTAAAAATCTATCAAAATACCTACCGGTTCCGCGACTCCTCCGATTTTCCTTCGCTCCGATTTGTTCTTCCGATCCTTTCCCTCCTTAGCCTATTCCTCCTTCCTTTTTTCTTCTTTGGCCGAGAGTGAAACTTGAGAAAGAGGGTGAGTTCGGCCTTGTGTGAGAATGATAGAACTTTGAGATGAAACTCTATGTCTTTGGTTTTGAGGAGTGATCGGCCAAGAGAGGGTTTGAGGGAGAGAAACAGCCGAGACGGAGAAGGAGAGAGTGAGATGAATATCAAAATAGTTTTGTTCCAATAATGTGGTCGGCCAAGGATGATGGCTTTGGTAAAGCCCTTGATGTAACTCCCATTTTCCTTAACCTCTCTCATTAATGCTCCAATGTGTGCCTTTGTTTGAATTTGAAATGTGTAACCGTCCACCTCCATTATCTCTCCATGTGGGAGTTTCATCCATGAGGTGAAACTCCAAGGCTCCAACGTGTGCCTTTGTTTGAATTTGAAATGTGTAACCGTCCACCTCCATTATCTCTCCATGTGGGAGTTTCATCCATGAGGTGAAACTCCAAGGCTCCAACGTATGCCTTTGTTTGAATTTGAAATGTGTAACCGTCCACCTCCATTATCTCTCCATGTGGGAGATTCATCCATGAGGTGAAACTCCAAGGCTCCAACGTGTGCCTTTGTTTGAATTTGAAATGTGTAACCGTCCACCTCCATTAACTCTCCGTGTGGGAGTTTCATCCATGAGATGAAACTCTCATTCCAACTCACCTAACTCATATAATTTAATTCAAATCAACTCAACTCACTTAACTCATCACTTCAAGATCAACTCAGTCACTTGATTGCATTTCCATTTTAATTCAGCCCCATTTAATTAGGCTTGAACTCACTTGGTGGTCAACCAAGTCAACCACGACCCATTGGGTCCCAATTGGGCATTTTGACCCAAATAACAACATTGACCCAATTAAATGTGCCTTACCCATTTACTTTAAATTGAACCTTATACCATAACCGTTGGGTCCTAATTGGGCCATTGACCCAACACCTTACCCATCTAAGGTTCATATCCATTAATTCACAATTAAAATGGTAAATTCCGTAAATATTGATAACATGGAATTCTGAAGCGTTACAGCCGCCACTTTAGCCGGGTCCTGTTTAGGGTTTTAGGTTTTTAGGGTTTAGGGTTTAGGGTTTAGGGTTTAGAGGGTTTAGGGTTTAGAGGGTTTAGGGTTTAGAGGGTTTAGGATTTAGGGTTTAGGGTTTAGGGGGCTATTCCTTCCGCTTATATGACATGTCCTAAGAAATTGACCGCAGATAGTCAGAACTCTCACTTGCTTGCTTTGGAATACAATTGATTTTTCTTTAGGGCGTCCAGGAATATCCTCAGATGCTCAGCACGTTCCTCTTGACTGGTAGAATAAATAAGGATGTCGTCGATGAAGACAATTACGAACTTGTTTTTGGGGAAACTTCCTAAGTATCAAGTGTTGTTTCTCAATTTGGGGGAAATCCTAATGTTTTCTTGTTTCGGGGAAATATCTCCTATTTTGCTATGTTTGATAAATCCATCATTGTTTCTCAATTTGGGGAATCCTGTTGTTTTCATGTTTCGGGGAAATATCTCCTATTTTGCTATGTTTGATAAATCCATCACTATTTCTCAATTTGGGGAAATCCTATTATATTCTTGTTTCGGGGAAATATCTCCTATTTGCTATGCTTGATAAATCCATTTTATGGTGATTGTCCTTCCCTTGCTATCATTCATTTTTCGTCAAGTGTTGCTCTCAGATTGAATGCTTCAGTCTGAGTCTTAACAAAGTAAATTAATCTCTGGCCCCTGTGCAGCGGACTCCGAAGAGTCGGTCAGTTGGGATTCTTATCTTGTAATGCCCCGCCCTTTTTCACTCGCTTTCTGAAAATCAGAGTCTATTTTTTTTTTTAAAAGAGTGATAGAGAGCGGGACGTCACGACGCGAGCTAAGTTCGAGATGCCAAAGCCCGACCCATAACTGGCCAACCGTACGTGTGCGTGGACTAAGTCCACTAAAATGGTTCACACGTACTCAAGTTAACTTGCGGAATAAATCATATATGCGGAATAACAATAGGATAACAATCCTTTCCATTTTAGATAGCAAAGTAGTCCAACACTTAATAATAATTATCATAACTTATTACAATTCCCAATAACATGAACAACATAAAGCTTAATCATCCAAGCTCCTAAGCTTGGCTCCAATCACGTCCTCGTTCTGTTCCCTTCCTGTGTCATCAACTAGGGTAGAAGTAGGGCGTTAGACAACGCGCCCAGTAGGTATTCCAATTAGGGTAACACATGGGTTAGTATATAAAATCCAGATATAATATACCATATCATACTTGTAAAGCATCATATCCAAAATAGTGTATGATAATAGAGATCCAATCATACAGATAAAAATCAGAAACCTTGCATGATAATAAAGATCATAATCATGCCAATTCAATGCCATGCCATGCTATCATATGCAATGAGTCCCACCCATCACAAACACATGGTATCCTCTTGATGGAAAGCTCCTCATCAAGGTATCCCCACAGTGGTCTTTCGGACGCCCCGACGGAATATGGCCCCTCCGGTTACCTCTTGATGGATAACGCACATCAAGGTACCCCCTCACGACTTACCGACGTCCCAACAGAGCGTGGGTCTTGTAACGCCCCCCCCTTTTCGCCGTAAAATCAGAGTACATTTTTTTTTATTTAAAAGTGACAAAGGGCGCTGACATCACGACGCGAGTTAAGTTCCGAGCTTCTAAAGCCCGGCCCTTAACTGGCCAACCCTACGTGTGCGTGGAACATAAGTCCACGAGTACGGTTCACACGTAGCAAGTAAGCTCACGGAACATAAAAATAAATGCGGATGATCATAGAACTATCCTACCAATTTTCAAATAGCAGGGAAAAAACATCAGTATAATTACTAAAATGCCATTAAACTGTATTGTCCAAAATAAAATCTAAACATAGCAAGCCATCTAAGTTATTACATTCCGACAAGCTAGTTTACTCAATTTACATTTCCAAAATGAAATAATTCAACTTAAACAAAATAACTAGTCCGTCTTCCCAAGCTCCTAAGCTTGGCTTCCGTCTCGCCCTTCTGGTCCACCATCTCCTGCATCGTCAGCTAGGGTAGAAGTAGGGCGTTAGAACAACGTGCCCAGTAGGACTCCGAGTAGGGCTAGCACATAGATTAGTAATAATAGCATACTGATAATAACCCAATGAAAATTGATAAACCATATATAGTGAAAATATAAGATGTATGCCATGCCCTGGGTGTCTATGTTATGAATCCCACCCATCATTCCTGCCATATACTATCATATCCCCCTTGACGGAAAAACCTCGTCAAGATATGTCCAACCGCAAAATATCCCCCTTGACGGTAAAGCCTCGTCAAGATGTCCCCATGCCTGTTCTCGGTCGCCCCGACGGAGCATGGACTCTTGTTATCAAAATATCCCCATGCCTGTTTTTCGGTCGCCCTGATGGAGCATGGACTCTGGTTTGTTTATTTTTTTCCGCCTATGCCATGCATGAGATGTAATGCATTATGCTATGTAATATTTATAACTCATAACCTTAAGATATCATACATAGCCTTAATTTATAATGCATAACCTTAATCATAGTTCATAGCCATTAAATAAAATTCATCTTAAACATAGCATCCATAATTGTAAAAACCCATCATAAGATAAATACTAGAATCAATAAAATATGACAAGAATACCATCACACATCCATGGCTTACAAATAGGTAGGAATCCTACCGAACACCGACTCGGGTCTTTATTTCGTTTTCGTCCGACAATCCGGCTACCGACTCGCATATCGTTCGCGCTATCTGGTACCTTATTAAATTACCAAATCAATCCAAGTTTTAATCATTTCCAAGGCCGTAAATCATAACTTAGTGGGTTTCTTCATTTTAGCCCATATTTATCATTTTTGCCACTACCCTTCACATAAACAATTTTTCATTAATTCACGCCTACTTAAGCCCAAAATTTAATCCACAACTTAGGTCCTTTATTGATTCACTAACCATGACCCAACATGAAATAAAATTAGCCATCTAATTTAATAAAATTTTCCATCATCTAAATACAAACATGGACCTAGCCTTAGCTCATACAATGACCTACAAAATGGGTCATGGGTTCGGCCACATACCCTGGCCGAACCCATGATGTCTTGTTCCCCATTTTTTTCTTGGGTCCATTGTTACATTTTAGATCCACCAATAATCCCTCCTTGAGGGGTTTACATCATGCAACTAAACCATATTCTTAGCCCCATTTGGATCATTACTTTTGTTCATTTGAAACCCAAAATTCATCAACACATTATCCTTTAAACCCCACCATTTAATCATCATTTCATCACCATAGGGTTCGGCCATATACCATGGCCGAACCCATGGTTCATGATTCATCATTCATTGCTCCATAATACCTATATTCAACCAAAATATTAAATCCACCCATCTTCCCATTTTCCATGGCTTTTTAAACCCTAAAACCCTAGCTAATTTCACACATAACGACCTAGGGTTCGGCCATGCACCATGGCCGAACCCATGGTTCACAATTCCTTCTCTTTTATGCCTTCTTAATGCCATAAAATCCCATTGCATTTTTCATCATAAAACCATTTTAATACTCTTCCCATTCATTCGTTTACAACCCAAAAATCCATTAGCCACCTTCATTATCTTCCATTCATTAACCCTAACCATTTTACATCAAATGGCTAGTCACCCACCATGGGGTTCGGCCATACTATATGGCCGAACCCTATGGCCCATGATTCTTATTTCCAAGTACCCAATTCCATGTTCAATTTAACCAATCACACAATGCACACAATATATTTCTCCAATTTCTTACCTTAACCCTAATTCACCCATTTAGGGTTTTCTCCATCTTCCACCCTTCCATTTAATGCATCTAAATTCCATAGTATAAAATCACCTATCCACCATTTATTTCACAAAAATAAATTCCATTTCTTAAACCCTAAAATTCAAAATTCTTTTATTTAAGAAATACTCACTATCCGACATCTCCTCCGATTTCCGCCGCTCCCGTCGGTCTACTTAGCCTCCTCTCTCCTTCCTCTTGATCTTTGATAGGTCAAGATCTTTGATCAAGGGTGGCAACTCCCAATCCTAGAATCGGCCATGTTAGGTTTGAATTGAGAGAGGAAAAGAGGAAAGATGATGAGAGGAAGATGATAACCCTTTACCTTAGAGTGATTTCTCCCAAAATTCCACTTCTTTCTTCTCTCCTTCTCTTCTCTTTTCCTTAACTCTCTTTCTCTCCTTCACTTGGATGCAGGGGACGACCATGGGAGAGTGAAAATGGAGAGAGTTGAATGAAAAGAGAATGGGAAAAGACATCAAGGCTTATCTCCATTTTTTTACTTTACATTAACTACCTTCACCAACCTTAAGATATTTTGAGATATTTAAGTTGCTTTATGGCTTATAACTCCACTCCTCTAAGTCCCAACGTGTTTAACATTTTGAGGTGGGGTAGCTTGGTCTCCATTTGACCAATCTAACCCCATTAGCCACCAACTTATTAATTTAAGTATTTAATTAATTGGTAATTAATCTTAGGTTACTTCATTTTTTATTTAACCTAATTCCCATTATTCCACCCATGGTTAACCAAGTCAACCATGGTGGCCGGCCCCACCAATCATTGGCCCACACGCCACCTCACTTGATGAGGTGGAGGTGGGTCCCACTTGGCCACACCACCATTGTTTAATTCCAAATTACTTAGGGTGATTAAATTTCATTAAGCCCCCTCTAAATGGATCACCATTGGGCCCATGGCCCAATTACATTTCCATCTAGCCCATTTACCTTAGAGCATAACCATCTTGACTTATTGGGTCCCAAATGGGTATTTGACCCCATTTGACCATTCTTGACCCATTTAAATAAATTTAAATCCAAACCATAGTCTATTGGGCCACACTTGGGCCTTCATCCAATTTTGGCCCATTTACCATTTATTCCACCAATTTCCAATTTTCATCATTAAAATAAATAATATTCACATATTTATTGATTTAAAATTTCGGGCCATTACAGGTCTCCAGTTACATATCTTCCCATCACGATTTACGGACGCCCCGACGGAGCGTGGGTCTCCGGTTACATATCATCCCTCCCATGCCATGCATGAGATACAAATGCCAACATGTTATAGAATATTACAAAAACATAGCATGAAAATTCATAATTGCAACATATTGTTTGATATCAAAATAACTTATCAAACATGAAATAAAATCATCATAAGTACATAATACATATCCATGGTTTCAATGATGTTGGAATCCTACCCAAGACAACTAAGGTGTCCTTGAGCTTTAAACTAGCAACCGTTCACGATCGTGCCCCGTTTGCGTGGTCTCGTCACCTTGTTACACATCAACAAGTCAATCCATATTCCATTTGGTTTACCGTTTGCTCTTAAGTCCATAAACACACCTTTGTGGGGTTCGGCCATACACCATGGCCGAACCTCACTTACATTGATTTTAACCCATCCTTTATTTATTACTCAATCACCACTTAACCAATTACTTAACCCTTAGTCCACCAAAATCCACGTTAGTGGGGTTCGACCATACAACGTGGCCGAACCTCACCATCTTGATTTTGGTCCTTCTTTTAATTCATTTGATCCTTTTAATTAAGTCCAATCACCAATCCATTAATCTAATCATTCATACATCTAAGCCACTTGTACAAATCCATATCCAATAACACCACCCATGGGGTTCGGCCATACACCATGGCCGAACCCATGGCCCTTCAATTGTAACTATATTTACCTTTTTGCCATTATTCTTTCCATGACTAAACTCTCCTATCATTTTTACATATCTAGGTCCATAATTGACCCATAAACATAAATCCATAGATGGTCCACTAAACATGACATACAACCTTAATAAGTCCCTAACAAATGTCTCCATTCCATAACTTGATAACCATTCATTTACACATGCATATAACCCTAAATGACCCATAGTATGGTTCATCAAATCAAGATATAATACCAATTGACTCATTTAAAAATGGTTCATGGGGTTTGGCCATACACCATGGCCGAACCCATGATGTCTCATTTTCCTATCTTCTCCTTTAATTATTTACAATCTTTAATACATAACACAAGTCCCTCCATGGGAAATTTAATCATAACCTTAGGTCATCCTTTTCAACCCAAGAATCCATAATTCATCCATTCCATTTCTTCATGGGGTTCGGCCTCATACTATTGCCGAACCCATGGTACATGGTTCTTTACCATTTATCACCTTTGAGACCCCTTTTAAAATGATTAATATTATTCCATTGTTTCCCTCCTTTAGATCTCTTTAAAATCACCAACATAAATCCATATAAAACCTTTTAAAATTATCAATAGCCTTCCCTGGGGTTCAGCCATACAACATGGCCGAACCCTATGGTTCATCACCTTCTCTCATAGCTAAATTTAGCATGATCACATTCTTTGATGGCGTTCGGCCATACATCATGGCCGAACCTCATCCACCCCCTTTTATCTTTGAGGGTTCTTATACTTAGAACTTAGGGTTTGGCCATGCAAAGGCCAAACCATGATCCTTGATCATAATACTTAATAAAATCTCATGGAGTACTTACCGATTCTGCGACTCCTCTGGTTGTTTTCACTCCTTCTTGCTCTTCCAATCTTCTCCCTCCTTAGCCTCCTCTTCTTCCTTGATCCTTGGCCGAGAGTGCTTGAGAGGTCTTGAATGAAAACCCAAAAAGAGGGTTCGGCCAAGAGAGTGTAGGTTTGAGAGAGAGAGAAAAGCTTGGAATAAAAAAAACTACTCTAAGTGTTCTCTCCTTTGTCCTTGAGAGTGGTCGGCCTTGAGAGAGAGGGAGAGAGTGAGATGAGAAAGCACCAAATGTTTCTTGTCTTGAGAGGTGGGAATGGCCAAGGGAGAAGAAGAGTGTGACTTTGAGACGAAACCCTTTTTCTTGGTTAATGAGGGTTGGCCAAAGGTGGTGTCCTTTGATGACACCCCTTGGTAACACCCATGCCCTTTCACCTCCCTCCTTTAAGTTTCATTTGGAGGTTTCATCCTTGAGATGAAACACTCCCAACGTGTGGCTCTTGGGCTTCCATCTTGAGATGGAAACCCTCCAAGCTTCCCAACGTGTGCTAGCCTTGATGTGGTTTGTGTAACCCAAAACCGTCCCCATTAATGAACCTTTGGAGTTTCATCCATGAGATGAAACTCCCCCCCTCAACGTGTATGCCTTTACTTAAGTCTTTGAAACAACTACAACCCCTCATCTTCCCACTCCACACACTTGAGATGAAGATCTCCATAACTTCCAATCCAACTCATTCAACTCAACTTATCCGTTTAGCTCAACTCACTCATTTAATTCATTTGAATCAACTCAATTATTAGATTCTATTTCCAACTCAATTCAGTCCCAACTTAATCAAGCTTGAGCTCACTTGGTGGCCAACCAAGTCAACCACGACCCATTGGGTACCAATTGGGCCTTTTGACCCAAATAACAACTTTGACCCAATTAAATAAATCTCACCCATTTAATTCAATTGAACCACATCCACAATCCACTGAGTCTTAAATGGGCAATTTCCATAAATATTTATAACTTGAAAATCCGGGGTGTTACATATCTTGTCAGTGAGACATAATACCGTCTTAATCTTACTTCATAGGATTTATACTTCTGGTTTCGCTCTGGTACCAACTGCATCGCCCCCACCCTTTTTCACTTGCCGAAAATCAGAGTCTATTTTTCTTTTGAAAAGGAAAGAGTGAGAGAGAGCGGGACGTCACGATGCAAGTTAAGTCTAAGCTTCCAAAGTACGACCCTTAACTGGCTAACCATACGTGTGCGTGGACTAAGTCAACTAAAACCGGTTCACACGCATTAAGCCATAGCAAATAGTTCTAAGATAAACGTAGTTGCGGAACTACAATAGAGTTACTATCCTATCCAAATTTAAATAGCAAGGAACTCCATCACATTAAATAACTAAAGTTTCAATGTCCAAAATAAAACAAGCCATAGCAAATAGTTCTAAGTTATTACAGTCCCAAAATGCTAATTACTCAAATACAGGTCCAAAATAAAAACTTAAATAAAAAAAATCTAAATCATCCAAGCTCCTAAGCTTGGCTCCGTTCACGTCCTTCACTCTGTCCACTCCCTGTGTCATCATCTAAGGTAGAAGTAGGGCATTAGACAACGCGCCCAGTAGGTACTCCGAGTAGGTCAAACACATGGTTTAGTATAGAAATCACACACATATATATATATATATATATATATATATATATATATATATATATATAATGTCAAAGCCATGCAAGTCAATGCCATGCCATGGGTGTCATATGCCATGATTCCCACTCATCAACCATATCACAATCCATAAGTAATCCCCTTGATGTACAAGCCCCATCAAGGTATATATTGTCATGACTCCCCACGTATGCCTTATCGGTTCCACCAAATGGAGCGTGGACTTCTTTTACATTTCAAATACAGTATATCTCTCCCCACGTATGCCTTATCTGTAATGGCCCTGAATTTGTAAATCAATACATAGGTGAATATTATTTATTTTAATGGTGGAAATTGAAAATTTGAGGGAGTAAATGTAAAATAGATCAAAATATGGGCAAATGGACCAATTATGGTCAATTGGACCAAAGATTAGATGAAATTCATTAATTGGTCAATAATGATTAATTGGGTCAAGAATGGTCAAATTGGGTCAAATACCCATTTGGGACCCAATGGGTCAAGAGAGTTAAGCCCTAAGGTAAATGGGTAGGAAATAAATTGGGCCATGGGCCCAATGGTTATCCAATTAGTTGGAATAGATTTAATTAAATTTAAATCATCTAAGTTAGTGGTGAATGATCAAAATGGTATAACCAAGTGGGGCCCACCGCCACCTCACCAAGTGAGGTGGTGTGGACCAAGAATTGGTGGGGCCGCCACCATGGTTGACTTGGTCAACCATGGGTGGAGTTCATAGAGGGAATTTAATGGAATTAAATTAAGTGAGAATTAATTAACTTAACCTAATGATCAAATTAATTAAATTAATTAAGCTAATCTAATTATGGTCAAATGGTCAAAACCACCCAAACAAACACAAACCACTCTAAAGAAACACAAATTTAAACCATGGGCTAAGGATAGTGGTTTTATCCCCACTACCACCACTAATACATATTAATCTATGTGTGGTAGGTGGGGAATTAATTACTCAAAAAAAAGAAAAATGAGATGGGTTTTCTATCCTCTCTTCATTTCACCCTCATTTCTCTCTCTCTCTTTCTTACTCTCAAAAAACGTCCCTCACCAAGGAAAAGAAAAGAGGAAACCTAAGAAGAGAAGAAGAAAGAAAAGAGAAGAAAGAAATCCAAGCAAACCAAAAGGGGAGGGAAATGGGCCAAAATTTGGAAACTTGATGGAATAAATGGTAAATGGGCCAAAATTTGGACAAAGGCCCAAGTATGGCCCAATAGACCATGGATTGGATTTAAAATCATTTAAGTGGTCAATGATGGTCAATTGGGCCAAGGATGGTCAAATGGGGCCCAATAACCATTTGGGACCCAATGGGTCAAGATAATGTAAGCTCTAAGATAAATGGGTATGGATAAATGTAATTGGGCCATGGGCCCAATGAGGATCCAATTGGTTAGAATGGACTTAATTAAAGTTAAATCACCTAAGTTGGTGACGGAATTAGACCAAGGTGATATGGCCAAGTGGGACCCACCTCCACCTCACCAAGTGAGGTAGCTTGTGGACCAAGGGTTGGTGGGGCCGGCCACCATGGTTGACTTGGTCAACCATGTGTGGATTTCATAGAGGAAATGTAATGGAATTAAATTAAATGGGAATAAAAGTAACCTAATTATCTAAATATTAAATGATTAAAATTATCCAAATGAAGTGGTCAAAGGGGTCAAAAGGTGAAGACCAAAGCACCTCATTCCAAACTCAAAAAAAAAACGTTGGGGCTTGATGTAGTGGGTCATAAAGCATGAAATCTCATGTGGGGTTGGGGAATTTAATGTTAAAGGGTAACTTAAAGCAACCAAAGAGATAAGATAGGTTTTCATCTTATCCTCTTCATTTCACCCTCATCTCCCTCTCTCCATCCCTTACACTCTCATGGCCGTTCCCCACTAGGAAGAGAAGAGAAGAAGAAAAAAAATTAAGGAGAAAAGAAGAGAAGGAGAAAAGAAAGAAATGCAAATTCTTAGTTCATTATTCTAAGATCAAGGTTTATTGTCTTCCCTCCCATCATCTTCTCCTCTCCCTCTCTCAAGCAAACCCTACCTTGGCCAATCCTAAGTTAGGAGAGTTGCACCATTGATCAAGCATCTTGGCCTACCAAAGATCAAGAGGAAGGAGAAAAGAGGCTAAGGAAGCCGACGGATTGTGAATATTTCTTAAACAAGAAATTTTGGATTTTTAGGGTTTAAGATTTGGGATTCATTTTTTAAATTTAATGGTGGTCAAATGATTTTTTGCCATGGATTTTAAATCCATCAATTTGAAAGACGGAAAGTGGAGGAAACTCTAATGGATAAATTAGGGTTAAAGAAAGAAAAAAAAATATAAATGGATTAAGGGTTATGTAATTAATGTGTGATTTTTTTTGGGTTTTAAGGAATGAAGGACATTGTATAATTAGGTGTTAATTAAGCATGGAAGTGTGTAAATTGAATGAATTAATCGACCATAGGGTTCGGCCATGTGGTATGGCCGAACCCCATGGTAAATGATTAATGTATTTAATTAGGGTTTTATAAGAATGGAAGTATGGAGAATGGTTTAGGGTTTTAAGGGCTTATTGATTAAATGTGGTTAAGTTTAAAGGGGTGTTTATAAGAAAAATGATGGAGAAGATTAACAACTTTTAAATGGACCTTAAGCATTGTAAATGGGGTTTCAAAAACAAAAACTATGGAAAGATTTTATGGATGGAATGTTGTGGAACCCTATGGTGATGAATATTGGTAGCTTTGTTGTACCAAAATGAACCTAGTGTTGATATGTTGATATTGGTAATGGACTCCAATGTAGTTAAAGATGAGGGTTTTATGATGGTGTGATAATGGTTATGAATAATGGAAAATAAATGGAAGTGTTGGTAATGTAGATGAACCAAAAAGAGACCTAATGTTGATCAAAGGGGTGATCTAAAATGTATGATAAAATCCCCACATGGAGGGAATTGTGATGGAATTAAGTGATATATGTTGACCAAGGAAGAAAATGGGAAAAGGACACCATGGGTTCGGCCATGGTGTATGGCCGAACCCATGGCCCATTGGTGAGCCTTGTGATGGGTTAGATTGAAATGTGAATGATGTTTATGGCCTTCAAAGGGCATGAATGGATAATGGACTTAATGTGGGTTAAATGCATGAAGTAAACCCCATGGGAAGATTTGAGGAATGGGGTATTTTGAACCCATGACCCAAATTTATGAGACAATTGATGGGTTAAGTATGTGACTATATGGGTGTTTAAATTAATAAGGATTAGGCTAATTAGATGGTGGAATTTTAGTGATCTAGTGACATGTTAATGAATCATTGATGGATCCAAGATTTTGGATCTATCATGGGTCTAAGGATGGAGAAATAAAAATGAGTAATTAATCATGTAAAGGAGTAGTGGCAAAATTGTAAATAATGACCAAATTCAAGAACTCTATGAAAAATGATCATGGACATAAGTGCAATTATGTTAACCTTAAGTATGTGATTAATGGATTTAAAAGGTTAAAAACATGGACTAATTTTGTGTATGTAATGAGGTATTGGATATCGCAAGCGGTACGCGTGTCGGTAGCCGGATTATCGGACGAAACCGTAAAAAGGACCCGAGTCGGTATTCGGTAGGATTCCTACCTATTTGTAAGCCATGGATTAGATGCTATGTGATTGGTTTATTGGTTTATTTTTAGTAATTATATTGATTGGTTTTAAGATTATGATATGTTTAAGATGGATTCTTATGGCTATGATTAAGTATTATTGGAATATGGCTATGAATTATGTTTAAGGTTATGCATTATAAGTTAAGGCTATATATGATATGTTAAGGCTATGAGTTATAAATATTACATAGCATAATGCATTACATCTCATGCATGGCATGGGCAGAAAAAAAATAAACAAACCGGAGTCCATGCTCCGTCGGGGCGACCGAGAACAGGCATGGGGATAGCCTGATAGGCTATAACCGGAGTCCATGCTTCATCGGGGCGACCGAGAACAGGCATGGGGCTACCTTGACGAGGTCTTTCCGTCAAGGGGGATATGACATCATGATGGTGGGGATGATGGGTGGGATTCATAACACAGACACCCATGGCATAGCATTCATTTTACAGTTTTCATTATATTATTATCTGTATGCTTGTTATTACTAATCCATGTGCTAGCCCTACTCGGAGTCCTACTGGGCGCGTGGTCTAATGCCCTACTTCTACCCTAGCTGATGACGCAGGAAATGCCGGAGCAGAAGGACGAGATGGGAGCCAAGCTTAGGAGCTTGGGGAGACGGATTATTTACTTTTTTTTAAGCCTTATTTTGAAAATGTATATTTGAATAGTTAACTTGTCGGACTGTATATTTTAGACTTATTACTATGTTTTGGATTTTATTTTAGACATATAATGTTATGGCATTTTAGTAATTAAATGATGAAATCTTTCCTGCTATCTAAAAATTGTAGGTTAGCCTCTATTATCATTCCGCATTAAATGTAACATTCCGCACAATTACTTCTACGTGTGAACTGTTCTTCGTGGACTTCGTTCCACGCACCCGTAGGGTTGGCCAGTTAAGGGCCGGGCTTTAGAAGTTCGGACTTAACTCGGGTCGTGACGTCCGCGTCTTTTCATTTTTGAAAAAAAAATAGACTCTGATTTACTGTGAAAAGGGGCGGGTGTTACACTTCCTCTCCCAAAGCCGTCCCCTCTCTTCCAAGGATAGCACAAGAAGAAGAGAAAAAAGACTTAGAGAAGGAGAATGAGAAAGGCTAAGGAGATCAAGAGGAGAAAGAAGGTCAGAGGAGTAGTCGGTGTGGTAAGTAGTACTTAAACAAGAATTTATAAGGTTAAGATGTGTTTATGAATCCTATTCTTAGAATGAATGGTGGCCACAAATGTTATGGGCCTTAGATCTAAGATCCATCCAATGATAAGATGAGAAATGGATGAAATGGGAGAGATAGATTAAGGAAAATAAATAGACATTATGGACACTATTAAGATTGATTAAAGTATGGAAGTATGGGTGTTTTAAGGAATTATAGGCCATAGGGTTCGGCCATGTAGTATGGCCGAACCCCATGGTGAACACTTAAGAAATCTAAATAGGGCTTTTGGGATTAAAAACCATGAAAGGGTAATCTATGATGCCAAGATGTTATTGAGTAAAAAAAAAAATTAATGATTTTTAAAAGGGGTTTTAAATAAGAAAAATCATGGGATATGTAAATGATTTAATGGCCTCCAAAAATGGTGAATGAAGGTGAATCATGAACCATGGGTTCGGCCATGGTGTATGGCCGAACCCTATGGTGATGTGATGATGTATTTAATGGTTATAAAAGTATGGAAATTAATGGAGAAGGTTAATGGTAATTAAGTAGATTTTTCTTTAGTATGTTAAACAAGGTTTTAAATTGGTGGAAATGAAGTTTTTAAAATAAAAAACTATGGACCATGGCCGAACCCCATGGGGAGACTTTGAGGAAAATTTGGTGTTTTGGAACCATGAAAAATAAATGGGAATGATGGTTTAATTAATGGACCAAAATATATATCATGATGATTATGGAAGGATGATTTAAATGTATATTTTAAATTCAGTTATGGTGGGACCAAATGAGGTAAAATGGACCCAAGAAAAATAGGAAAAAGACATCATGGGTTCGGCCATGGTGTATGGCCGAACCCATGACCCATTTGTAGGTCATGTTATGGGCAAGAATTGGGATTATGTATGGGATTAGATGATTAGAAATTTGATTGAATTAAGTGGCTGATTTTAGGGATGTTATGTCATGATTAACAAATCATTAATGGGGCTAACTATATGGATGAATTATGGACAAAAATGTACATGAATGAAGGAAATATTAAACCATGGAAGTATAGTGGCAAAACCGTAATTATTGGCCACAATGAAGAGCCATGGGTTCGGCCATGGTACATGGCCGAACCCCATGTAGGTTGGACATGAACTTGGGTACATTAAGATGACATTATGAGTTATTAAATGGAGCTTAGGGTTGCTGCATTTTAGGCTCACAAAATTAGAATGTTTAATGGGCAAAAATTTGGAATTATGCATGTGTTTAAATCAATGGAAATAAAGCTAAGTTAAGGGCTGATTTTGATAATCTTGTAACATGGTTAGTTTGCGATTAGTTAGGGACTTAATCATAGATAAAATATAGACTAATTTGGTAAATGTATAATAAGGTATCAGGACATCGCAAAAGGTACCCGATCGGCGACCGGATTACCAAACGGAAACGTAAAGGGACGCTAAGTGGTATTCGGTAGGATTCCTACCTTTTCGTAAGCCGTGGATTATGTGTATGTGATGGTTTCCTTGTTTTATTTCGGCAATCATATGATTTATTTTAAGATGGGTTCTAAATGCTATGGATTATATTTTAACTCTATGGATGATATTTTAAATGCTATGGATTATATTTTAACGCTATAGATGATGTTTTTAATGCCATGGATTATATTTTAATGCTATGGATGATATTTTTAATGCTATGGATTACATTTCAATGCTATGGAATACATATTAAGGATATGAATTATATATATACTAAATAGCATAATGCACTTACATCTCATGCATGGCATGGGCGGGAAAATAAAGAAACCGGAGTCCATGCTCCGTCGGGGTGATCGAGAAGCAAACATGGGGATAGCATGAGGTGCTATAACCGGAGTCCATGCTCCGTCGGGGCGACCGAGAAGCAACATGGGGATAGCTTGATATGCTATAACCGAAGTCCATGCTCCGTCGGGGCGACCGAGAAGCAAACATGGGGACACCTTGACGAGGCCTTGCCGTCAAAGGGGATATGATATTGTATGATGGGTGGGACACATGACATAGGCACCCATGGCATGGCATTCATTTTATGGGTTTTATTATATTGTTATCGGTATGCTTGTTATCATTAATCCATGTGCTAGCCCTACTCGGAGTCCTACTGGGCGCGTTGTCTAAGGCCCTACTTCTACCCTAGCTGATGACGCAGGAGACGGCGGAAACGGTGGACGCGACGGGAGCCAAGCTTAGGAGCTTGGGGAAGCGGCTACTTAGTTTCTTTAAGTTCTATTTTGGAAATTGTAATTTAAGTAGCTTAGCTTGTTGGCATGTAATAATTTTAGATTTCTTGCTATGCTTTGGATTTTATCTTGGACATTATGATTATGAGATATTTTAGTAATTTAATGATGTATCTTCCCTTCTATCTAAAACTGGTAGGATAATTCTATTACAACCCCGCATTTTAATTTAACTCTCCGCAAGCTTACTTCTACGTGTGAACCGTTCTTCGTGGACGTAGTCCCACACACACGTAGGGTTGGCCAGTTAAGGGCCGGGCTTTAGAAGCTTGGACTTAACTCGCGTCGTGACGTCCGCGCCCTTTGTCACATTTAATTTTATTTTTTTTTTAAAAAATAGACTTTGATTTTCGGTGAAAAGGGGCGGGCGTTACATTATCGGTCCCACCAAATGGAGCGTGGACTCTTACAATTCAATCATACATCTCTTCCCGTATGTCCATTGGAATCAGTGTGGATTCTCCCCACGGTTGTTTATTGGAAACCCGAATGGAGCGTGGACTCCCCTCATTTGTTCCCTCCCATGCCATGCATGAGATATGAGTGCATCATGCCATTTCATATTACACATATAGTATTGAAATTCCATTCCTTTAAACATAGCATATTGCTACCAAAAATAAATCATAACACATACGAATAAAAACCATCCATATACATAAATCTAGTGTATCAACAAGGTAGGAATCCTACCAACGTCCAAATATCGTGTCCTTGCGTTTTCGTCCAAAAATCGATCACCGATCGCATTAAGCCGATCGTACACCCATTTGTGAAATCCCGTTACCTTATTACATTTAACACATATACATACATCACTTTGGTGATCCATTTGATTTCCATCAACCCCTACATTGTTTGATAGCCTTTTTCTATTTATACTCATGGTCCGTAAGCCGGTTAAGACCCCCAAGGGGTTTCAGCCATACCTTAGGGCTGAAACATGTTTAAGTCCACAAAAACTCATTATTGGGGTTCGGCCATACAACATGGCCGAAACCTCACTCTTTTGGTTTTGACCCCTCTTTTTAGTCTTTGTTACTTTAACCAATGTGGGTCCAACATCATTCATTCCTTGATTTATCAATCTAATCATCCCTAGATTCACAAAGGTCATCCATGGTGTTCGGCCATACAACATGGCTGAACCCATGGTTCTTCCATTCCCTCTTCTTTTTAGTCCTTGTTTATTTTAACCAATCCAAGTCAACATAGTTGATCATTCAATCTCTTAAAGATACATAGATCTACAAAATGATCCATAAAAATGATACAGGGGTTCGGCCATACAACATGGCCGAACCCATGGTCCCTTATTTCCATATTTTCATTTCTTAACTTGATAGTCCAACATTAATTATTTGAAACATATTTAGATTTATAAACATTCCTCCATGGGGTTCGGCCATGTTGGGTCGATCATTTTTCATCATTTGAAACCTATTTTAAATCCATCAACATTCTTCCATGGGGTTCGACCATACAACATGGCCGAACCCATGTTTCCTCCTCTTCATCTTATTTTCCATTTTCATATCATCTTGAGGATGGTTTTCTTAAAACTTACATACCATATGTTTAGATCATTTGATGGGGTTCGGCCATACATCATGGCCGAACCTCATCCAATCCCTTTTTGTCCTCAATGATCCTTATACATAAAATTTAGGGTTCGGCCATGCAATTGCCAAACCATTATCTTTGATCATTCTCCTATGAAGTTTTATCCCTTATATTGAGCATGCATAAGGTCCTCCATAAATCATGTATACATATAGTCCTTAACAACTTATTTGTACAACCCATATTACCGATCAACAAGATTAGGGTTTTGTCCATTTTTCAATCTCAAAGAGCACGTTTCGGATTTGAACAATACTTTGCTTTATGTTCATCTTGTTACTATTCCTTGGATGGATTTCAAATCCATGGCCTTATAACCATTCGGCCAATCTTTCCAAATCAGAAATGGAACCCCATGGTTTCGGCCATTCCATAGCCGAAACCATGGTTCCCTTGGTTTCTTACATTTTTAGTCATATGAAACATAAACGTTACCTTTTCCGTCTCCTTCATTGTCTTTTCTTTCCGTCTTGCTCCTCCGCTCTTCTCCTTCCATAGTCCTTTTTTCTTCCACCTCCGTTCTTCGGTTTCTCCAAGTTAGTACCGAAATGAGAGGAAGAGAGATTGAGAGCCTTCTTGATGTATTCGGCCAAAGAGGTTGCTTGAGAGGGAGAGGGATTGAGGTGAAACCCTAAGTGACGGTTCGACCTAGGGTTTGAAGTTTGAGAGAGGGAGAGGGGGTGAGATGAAACACTCTCAACTATTTGTCTAAGGTAAAATCGGCCAAGGTGGGGTTCAGATGAGCCCTTTCTATCATGCCCTAGGGTTTCTTGAGAGAGAGAGAGAGGGAGAGAATGAGATGGAATAAACCCTAACTCTTTTTGTCTAGTGAGGGTCGGCCAAGGTAGGCCTTGGTCTTGTAACGCCCCGCCCTTTTTCACTATGCTTTCCAAAAATCAGAGTCTAATTTTTTTCTTTTATAAATAATTAAAGTGGAAGAGAGCGGGGAGTCACGACGCCAGCTAAGTCCTAACTTTCAAAGTCCGACCCTTAACTGGCTAACCATACGTGTGCGTGACCAATTCCACTAAAATAGTTCACACATACTCAAACTAACTTGCGAAATAAAACATATATGCGGAATAACAATAGGATAACAATCCTATTCCATATGAGATAGCAAAGTACATCCATTACTTAATTAATATTAACATAACTTAAATATCCAAACATTAACCATCCAATCCATGACAAATAAATCTACGTTATTACAATTTCGAATAACATAAACAACATATGGATTAATCATCCAAGCACAAATCCAAGCTCCAATCACGTCCTCGTTCCGTTCCCTTCATGTGTCATCCACTAGGGTAGAAGTAGGGCGTTAGAACAACGTGCCCAGTAGGTATTTCAATTAGGGCTAACACATGGGTTAGTATATAAAATCCAGATATAATATACCATATCATACTTATAAAACATCGTATCCAAAATCATGTATGATAATAGAGATCCAATCATACAGATGAAAACCAGAAACCTAGCATGATAATAAAGATCATAATCATGTGATTGAATCCCATGCCATCTATCATATGCAATGAGTCCCTCCCATCGCAAAACACATGGTATACTCATGATGGAACTCTCATCATCAAGGTATCTTCCTGGTGGGACTCTCATCACCAAGGTTCAGAACATATGGTATACTCTTGATGGAACTCTCATCATCAAGGTATTTTCCTGGTGGGACTCTCATCACCAAGGTCGCAGAACATATGGTATACTCTTGATGGAACTCTCATCATCAAGGTATTTTCCTCCTGGTGGGACTCTCATCACCTAAGGAGGCCCCATAGTTGCATCACGGACATTACGACGGAGTGTGGGCTCCGGCTGCATAACATCCCTCCCATGCCATGCATGAGATGCAAATGCCAACATGCTACAGAATATTACAAAACATAGCATGAAAATCCCATAATTGCAACATATTGTTTGATGCCAAAATAACTTATCAAACATGAAATAAAATCATCAAAAGTACATAATACATATCCATGGTTTCAATGATGTAGGAATCCTACCAAAAGACCGCTCAAGTGTCCTTTGCTTCTTAATCCGGCAACCGCTCACGATCTTGCACCGTTTGTGAGGTCCCATCACCTTGTTTATATATCAACAAGTTAAACACATAATCTTTTGATTTCCAATTAATTCTAAGTCCCAAAAACCAACTTGTGGGGTTCGGCCATACCCCATGGCCCAACCTCACCCACTTGTATTTGATATTTCTTTTCATTTAATCAACACCATAGAACACCTCCAACTACAAACATACTTTGGTAGGGTTCGGCCATACAACATGGCCGAACCTTACCACTTTGGTTTTGATCCCTCTTTCAATTCCTTTGATCATTTCATTCCATATTTACAACCACTAGACTAACCCTTGTTTAATTTTTGCTTAATAATCAAAGTCCACAACAATCCACTTAGTGGGGTCCGACCATACCCCATGGCGAGCCTCACCATCTTAAAGTTAGTCCTTTAATCCTTCATACCTAAGACTAATTATCAATCCATCCATTCAATTATCTAGTCCTTAACCATCCACCATTGTCATTATAAGGGGTTCGGCCCTATATATGGCCGAACCGTATAGTTCCTTACATCAAACTAAACATTTATCCATCTATGAATGGTTCTAATAATTCCATCCATTTGAGTATTTTAAACCTTTTAAAACCTTTTAAAACCAAACACCATACTTAGCACTTGGTGGGGTTTGGCCATACACCATGGCCGAACATCACCCCCTTGGTTTTGGTTCTCCTTTTTTTTTTGCCATTCTTTTTGATAAATCTTAACCATCCAAGTCTATCATTTTTTCCATCTATGTTAACCCTTTAAAAATATCATAAAACCATCAATGATTTCTAAACATATTCTTCAATCCAAATACCCATAAAATGGTCCATGGGGTTCGGCCATACACATGGCCGAACCCTATGGTTCTCTTGATTCAAACCTTCTAATAATCATGCATGATTTAATACCCAACATTTTAACCATAATTATAATATGGTTCAGCCATGCCATAGCCAACCTAAACATTAATCTTAACTCCAATTAAAACACCTAAAAACTGTAACGCCCGCCCCTTTTCACCGTAAAATCAGAGTATTTTTTTTTAAAGTGACAAAGGGCATGGACGTCACGACGCGAGTTAAGTTCCGAGCTTCTAAAGCCCGGCCCTTAACTGGCCAACCCTACGCGTGCGTGGAACATAAGTCCACGAGTACGGTTCACGCATAGAAAGTAAGCTCACGGAATATAAAATTACATGTGGAATGATATTAGAGACTGTCCTACCAATTTTCAAATAGCAGGGAAGAAACATCCGTAATTTTACTAAAATGCCATTAACTGTATTGTCCAAAAATACAATTTAAACATAGCAAGCCATCTAAGTTATTACATTTTCGACAAGCTGAATTATATAATTACACATTTCCAAAATGAATTAATTCAACTTAAACAAAACCACTAGTCCGCCTTCCCAAGTTCCTAAGCTTGGCTTCCGTCTTGCCCTTCCGGCCCGCCATTTCCTGCATTGTCAGCTAGGGTAGAAGTAGGGCGTTAGAACAACGCACCCAGTAGGACTCCGAGTAGGGCTAGCACATAGATTAGTAACAACAGTATACTGATAATAACCCAATGAAAATTGATCAACCACATATCGTGAAAATATAAAATGTATGCCATGCCCTGGGTGTCTATGTTATGAACCCCACCCATCATTCCTGACATATACTGTCATATCCCTCTTGACGGAAAAACCTGGTCAAGACATGTCCTACCGCAAAATATCCCCCTTGACGGCAAATCCTCGTCAAGGTGTCCCCATGCCTGTTCTCGGTCGCCCCGACGGAGCATGGACTCCGGTTTGTTTATTTTTTTCCGCCCATGCCATGCATGAGATGTAATGCATTATGCTATGTAATATCTACGTCTCATAACTTTAGTTTATCATACATAGCCTTGGCATATAATGCATCATCTTAAAATATAATCATAGTATTAACATAATCATAATCGTAAAACCAAACCCATCATAAGATAAATCCCATAGTCCACAAAATAAGATAAAAATACCATACATATCCATGGCTTACAAAAAGGTAGGAATCCTACCAATTACCGACTCGCGTCTTTACTTCGTTTTCGTCCGACAATCTGGCTACCGATTCGCGCTATCCGGTACCTTATTACACATTTACCGTATTAGTCCGTATTTTATTTCATGATTTAATCTCTAATTGATCACAAACCTAGGTCCCTTAATGATCTTTAATCATGTCACAAAATTATCATAAACCAGCTCTTATCTTAGCCTCTTTTTCCATTGATTTAAAACACATCCATAAATCCAATTTTGGCCATTTTAAATATTCCGATTTGCGAGCCTAAAACCCAGCATCTATCTGTTTCATTTATGTACATTCTAAGTCTAAAATTTATCCCTAACTTAAATCCATTAAAGATTCATTAATCATGATCTAGTATCATAAACTCAGTCCCTTTAATTTACATACTCTCCATTCCTCCTACCGGATTAACAACAACCTCTGAAGATGTTAAAAAAAACTGTACATTTCAATTCAGTCGACTGAATTACTAGTTCAATCGACTGAATCGCTATTTCAGTCGACTGAATCAAAGATTCAGTCGACTGACTTCGAATCCGAGTGTCTGCTTGTCCTGCCAGTTTAGTTTCAGTCGACTTAATTACACATTCAGTCGACTGAAACATGGTTCATACCCCTTTCAGTCGACTGAATCACAGATTCAGTCGGCTGATTTTGCATCAGGTCATCTGTTTGTTCTGTCAGTTTATTTTTAGTCGACTGAATCATATATTCAGTCGGCTGAACTTTCAATCATCCCTTTACACGTTCAAAAATCATCCCTTCAGTCGACTGAATCATACATTCAGTCGGCTGAAGCTTCCAAAACCCTTTTCTTATTTGAGAAGTTTGTGTTCAGTCGACTGAATCATGAGTTTAGTCTACTTAAATCCCAGAAACTCATTTTTATTACCAGCCATCACTAGTTCAGTCGACTGAATCCCCAATTCAGTCGGCTGAAACTCCCAGAAACTCATTTCTGATTCGTTTATCACCAGTTCAGTCGACTGACTGTTCCGTCAGTCTTCTCCATTGCATCTTTTGTATACTTTTTTCCTTCATGGTTTCCCTCATTTAAACTCCTTAAATTTACCCACTTCTTAATCACTTAAAATATATTTATATAAACTCTTGTTTAAGAAAATACTTACAATCCAACGTCTCCTCCGATTTCCGACACTCCCGTCGGTTTCCTTAGCCTCCTCTCTCCTTCCTTTTGATCTTTGGTAGGTTAAGGTCTTTGATCAAGGGTGGCAATCTCTAACCCTAGAATCGGCCATGGTAGGTTTCGTGTGAGAGAAAGAGAGAGAGAGAGAGAAAGGTAATGAAAAACAAGATCCAACCTTTGATCTTAAAGTGGTGAAATAATGTTTTACTTCTTTTCTTCTCTCCTTCTTTTCTCTTTTCCTTAACTCTCTTTCTCTTCTCCTTCCTTGTGTGGGACGTCCATGGAGAATGAAAAATGGAGAGACAGTTGAATGAAAGAAGAATGGGAAAAGGTAACAAGACTTATCCCATTTTTCCTCTTTACTTTGCATTAATTACCCCCCACCAACCTTAAGATATTTTCAAGATATTTTATTCTTTTCTTTAGATCTTTTATTTGCTTTTTGGCTTAAGCCTCTATTCTCCCTAAGTCCAAAACGTGTTTGACCTTGGAGGTGGGGTAGCTTGGTCTCCCTTTGACCAAATTTTAACCCATTTAGCCACCAATTTAATAATTTAATTATTTAATTAATTAATTACTTTAATTCCCATTTACTTATTTAAATCACCTTAGGTTAATCAATTATACTTAACCTAATTGCATCATTCCACCCATTTTCTAATTTCCATCATTAAAATAAATAATATTCACATTCATATTAATTCCAAAATTCCGAGACCTTACAAAAACCTCCATAACATTGCATGGTTTTTAACTCTCAAAAGCCATCAAAATAACCAAATCATTTCATGGGGTTCAGCCATCCAAAGTGACCGAACCCTATGATCCATGTTTCTACCCTTTTAAACATCATCATCCATAATTTAAACCCTTTATAGATTCGGCCATACAATGGCCAGATCATGCTCCCTTAACCACTTTATTTAACCAAATTTCATGGAGTACTTACCAATCTTCTTAGCCTCTCTTCTTGCCTTTGATCCTTCCTTCCTCCCTTCTTGCTCCTTTGATCCTTTAACCGATTGTAAGTTTTGATCAATGATGAAATCACCAAGGGCTGGTTCGGCCAAGGAGGTAAGTTTTGAGAGAGGGAGAGAGATGAAACTCAATGCTTCTTGAGATGTAAAATTCGGCCAAATGATGTAGTGTGACTCTTTTGTAGTATTCCTTTGAAATCAGCCCCAACTTCTTTCAATTCCATCCTTAATCCTTCTCCTTCCTTGATGCTTTACTGGTCCTCTAAAGGCAAAATGTGGGAGAGAGTGGAAGAGAGAAGAGAAGAGAATGAGATGGAAATTCCCCAATGGAGGGGTCGGCCAAGGGGTGTGAAGTGCCCCTTGGTTGTACCTCTTTTATAATTAGCCTAAGTCCTTTCCCTTTCCCCTCTTTACTTCTTGGTTTGTTCAAGGTGTCCCTGTAATAGCCCGGAATTTTTAAATCAATATATATGTTGGCTATTATTTATTTTAATAATGGGAATTGGGAATTTTGATGGAATAAATGTTAAGTGGATAAAAATTTGGGCAAAGGCCCAATTATGGTCCAATGGACCATGGATTGGATTAAATTCATTTAAATGGTCAATGATGGTTAATTGGGCCAAGGATGGTCAAATTGGGCCCAATACCCATTTGGGACCCAATGGGTCAAGATGATTTAAGCTCTAAGGTAATTAGGTAGGAAATAAATTTAATTGGGCCATGGGCCCAATGGTGATCAAATAAGTAGGAATGGATTGAATTGGCTTAAATCACCTAAGTTAGAATTTATTAAACCTAGGTGACATGGCCGAATGGGGCCCACCTCCACCACACCAAGTGAGGTGGCGGGTAGGCTAGGAGTTAGTGGGGCCGGCCACCATGGTTGACTTGGTCAACCATGGGTGGATACATGGAGGGAATTTAAGGAAATGGAATTAGATTAAATGAGAATTAATTAACCTAAGTTGAGGATCCAATTAATTAATTACTTAGGTGAGTCAAATGGGGAGTCAAAGGGATAAGTCAAGGGTGGTTTCATCTCATTGAAACCACCCAAACCACTTAAAGAAACAAATAAAACCATTGGCTAAGGGTGGTGGTTTTATCTCAACCACCACCACTAAGGCATGTGAGCCCATGCTTGGTTGGTGGAAGAAATGATGGTGGAGTGTAACTTAAGCAACCAAATGAATGGGTTTTCATCTCATCCCATTCTCATCTCACTCTCTCCATCCCTCCCTCTCCAAAACCGTCCCTCACTCTCACAAGGAGAAAGAAGAAGAAAAACTTAGAAGAAAGGAAGAAAAAATTCAAGCATTGGCCAACCACCTCAAGACCAAACCTTGGGATAGTTTTTCCCATCCTCTCCTCCTTTCCCTTTCTCAAACCCACTCCATCATTGGCCGACCCAAACATTGATGATCTCATTTTGATCAAGCACACCTTGGCCTAAGATCAAGGAAAAGAAGAAAGGAGAAAGGCAAAGGAATCCAAAGGGAGAAAAGGAAGTCGGAGGAGCTGTCGGATTTGTAAGTATCTCTAAACAAGATGTTAGGTTTTTAAGGTTTAAAAATGGAGTCCATTTCTTAGATTAAATGGTGGCTAAAAATGTTATGGGCCATGGATTTAAAATCCATCCAAAGATGAAGTGAGAAATGGACAAACCCTAATGGATGAGATGGGTTAAGAAAAATAAATGGACATTAAGGACATTATGTATTAAGATTTATTTAAGCATGGAAGTATGGATTTTGAAGGAATCATGGGCTATAGGGTTCGGCCATGTAGTATGGCCGAACCCCATGGTAGGTGATTAAGTGATTTAATAGGGTTTTAAGGAATGGAAGCCATGGAGGGTGGTTAATGATTTTAAGGTTTTAAATGAATGAATATTAGTGATTTTTAAAGAGGTTTTAAATGAGGAAAATCATGGGAGATGTAAATGATTTGTATGGCCTCAAAAGGTATGGATGAAGATGAACCATGAACCATGGGTTCGACCATGGTGTATGGCCGAACCCTATGGTGATGTATTTGTAATGATTATGGGTGTAAAATATGGAAAATTGATGGGGAATGTTGGTAGTTTTGATGGACTCAAAAAATGAACCTAATGTTGATCAAAAGGGTAATTTAAATGTATGATGGAATCCCCTCATGGAGGGACTTGTGGTGGATCTAAAATGTAACAAAAGACCCAAGGAAAAATGGAGATTAGGTTAAATTAAAGGGGCTGATTTTAATGATTCTATGACATGATTGGTAAGTCATTGAGGGATCTAAGTTGTGGATAAAAAATGTGGTAAATGATCCAAGAGAAGTAAGGAGATTAACATCATGGGTTCGGCCATGGTGTATGGCCGAACCCATGACCCATTTTATGAGCCATTTGATGGGCTAAGTATGGGGTTATGTATGTGTTTAAATGAATAAGGATTAGGTTAATTAAATGGCTGATTTTTAATGTGTGCATGTCATGATTGATGGATCATTAATGGATCTAAGTTTGTGGATCAGTTATGGACTTAATTATGCATGGATGAATGAGTGATTAGTCATGGAAAGGAGTAGTGGCAAAATCGTAAATAATGGCCAAAAATGAAGAACCATGGGTTCGGCCATGGTGTATGGCCGAACCCCATGGAGGATGATCATGAACTTAAGTGTGTTTGATGATGAACTTAAGTATGGATTAAATAAAGCATAGGGTGCTGGTTTTTAAACTCACAAAATTAAGATAATCAATGGATTAAGATGGGACCCACAAACCTAATTAGTAGGGTTCGGCCATGGTTTACGGCCGAACCCCACTAAGGCATATGTTAGGGACTTAATCATGGATAAAATATAGGCAGATTATTAATATGTAATAAGGTATCGGACATCGCAAGTAGTGCACGTTTGGTGACCGGATTCATGAACGGAAACGTAAAGGGACGCTAGTTGGTATTCGGTAGGATTCCAACCTTATTCTAAGCCATGGATTATGTGTGTATGGATGTTTTATTAATTTATTTTAGTAATTATGTGATATGTTTAAAATGGCTTTTTATGGCTATGATTTAAATATTATATGGCATATTGCATTTACAATGATTTAAATATTATATAGCATATTGCAATTACATCTCATGCATAGCATGGGCGGGAAAATAATGAAATCGGAGTCCATGCTCCATCGGGGTGACCGAGAAGCAAACATGGGGATACCTTGATGTGATTCATCCATCAAGAGGGGTACTATAAGGTACAACCAGAGTCCATGCTCCGTCGGGGCAACTGAGAAGCAAGCATGGGGATTCCTTGATGAGGCTTTACCATCAAGGGGGATGCCTAGTGTTGATCATATCTTGATGAGGCTTTTCCATCAAGAGGGACATGGCACAATGATGGTATGGATGATGGGTGAGACTCATGACATAAGACACCCATGGCATGACATTCATTTTATGGTTTTTATTATATTATTACCTATGTGCTTGTTATCACTAATCCATGTGTTAGCTCTACTCGGAGTCCTACTGGGCGAGTTGTCTAACGCCCTACTTCCACCTTAGCTGATGACGCAGGGGATGGCGGAAACGAAGGACGAGACGGGAGCCATGCGTAGGAGCTTGGGAAAGCGGGCTACATAGTTTACTTAAATTTATTTTGGAAATGTAATTTGAGTAACTTAGCTCGTCGGACTGTAATAATTTATATTTCTTGCTATGGTTTGGGCTTTACTTTTGGATATGATGATTTTGAGGTAATTTAGTAATTTAAGTAATGTATTTTCCTTGCTATCTAAAAATTGGTAGGATAGACTCTATTATAATTCCGCATTAAGTTATAATCCCTCGAGCTTACTTTCTACATGTGAACCGTTCTCGTGGACTTAGTTTCCACGCACACGTAGGGTTGGCCAGTTAAGGGCCGGGCTTTAGATGCTCGGACTTAACTCGCGTCGTGACGTCCCGCTCTTTTGTCACTCTATATTTCAAAAAAAAAAATAGACTCTGATTTTCGGATAATTAAATTTAAGCGAGTGAAAAAGGGCAGGGCGTTACAGTCCCTTGGCACTCCCAACGTGTACATCTTGGATTGTGTTTCTTGCGTTTCTGTAATACCCTAGATTTTTCAATATATCAATTCACATGAATTTATCCATATTTACAGAATTGTCATTGTAATTTATTTGATATGGATTTAAATGGGTAAAGTGTTGGGCCAATGGTTCAATCAAGCCCAATGGTTGGTAGTTATGTTTACAAGACAAATAAATGGATGAGATGTACTCAAATGGGGTCAAGATTTGTAATTGGGTCAAATTTTGATAAATGGGTCAAAATGACCAAAATGGGACCCATTGGGTCGCGGTTGACATGTTTTACCATTAGGTAAGCTTAAAGCTTAGTTTGGTTAAGATGAATTAAATAATTGAGTTTGGATTGAGTGGAAGTTTGGATGGAGTTGAAAATTTGTTGGTTGAGTTAGATTAAATGATTGAGTGGGATTAAATGGTAGAGTTACATTAAAAGGTTGAGTTGAGTAAAGTGGTGAGTTAAATTAAGTGTGAGTGAGGTGTGTAGATGAAAGGTGAGTGGGTTGATTTCAAATTTCAAACGTTCGCTGCATGTATACTCCATGCATGTAACTCCTAAGATAGAAATAAGTGATAATGGCGTTACATGGGAGTTACAAAGGTGAGAGGGGTATTTCAAATTCAAAGTTTATATGCACGTTGGAAATGGCATAAGAGTTTATTGCTTGGGTCTTCAAAGAGAAAGCCAATGGAGGGATGGTGAAGCACATGGAGTTTCATTTTAAGATGAAACCCCCATATAAGATGTGAGTGTAGGTCGGTGGTTACTTAAGCCAAACAAATGGCCACAACGTTGGAGTACATGTAACGCCTGCCCCTTTTCACCGAAAATCAGAGTATATATATATTTTTTTTAAAGTGACAAAGGGCGCGGACGTCACGACGCGAGTTAAGTCCGAGCTTCTAGAGCCCGGCCCTTAACTGGCCAATCCTACGTGTGCGTGGAACAAAGTCGACGAAGAACAGCTCACACGTAGACGTAAGCTCAAGGAATATTTACTTAACTGCGGAAGCTATAATAGAAACTATCCTACAAAATTTATATAGCAGGGAAGATTTCATCATTTAATTACTAAAATGCCATAACATCATATGTCTACAATAAAATCCAAAACTGAGCAATAAGTCTAAAATATTACATTTCCGACAAGCTACACTATACAAATACACATTTCCCAAAATAAACTTAAACAAAATAATTAGTCCGCCTTCCCAAGCTCCAAAGCTTGGCTCCCGTCTAGTCCTTCTGCTCCGGCATTTCCTGCGTCACCAGCTAGGGTAGAAGTAGGGCGTTAGACCACGCGCCCAGTAGGACTCCGAGTAGGGCTAACACATGGATTAGTGATAACAAAGCATATATATAATATTATAACGAAAAACCATAACATGAGTGCTATGCCATGGGTGTCTGTGTTATGAACCCCACCCATCATCCATACTATCATGGTGTCATATCCCCCCTTGACGGCAAAACCTCGTCAAGATATAAACAATCACAAATCATCCCCCTAGACGGCAAAACCTCATCCAGGCATAAACAATCACACATCATCCCCCTTGATGGAAGAACCATCATCAAGGTATCGTAATTACATACAACATCCCTGATAAATCAAACACATCAACATGTCTCCATGTCTGTTTATCGGTCGCCCCGACGGAGCATGGACTCCGGTTTCATTTCATCCTTCCCCTGTCATATCCCCCCCATGCCATGCAATGAGATGTAGATGCCATATGCCATGTAATGAATATAATAGCAAACTATGACATTTAAAAATCCCATCAATAAAACATATAACTTGATTATCAAAAGTAGATCAAGTAAAGCCTCAATAAACACATCATAGCTTTAAAACCCATTTTAAACCAATCATATGCTTACCAGAATAAATCAAGTAAAAACCCCTACATAATACATAATTCAAGACCAATCTTAAAACAACCCATATAATTTCCAAAATACTTCAAAGAAACCATCACTCAATCCATGGCTTAAAAAAAGGTTAGAATCCTACCAAATACCGACTAGCGTTCTTTCTTTCGTTTCCGCCCGATAGACCCGGTCACCGATCCGCGTACCGCTTGCGATGTCCGGTACCTTATTACATATTAACAATTAGTCCATGTTTTACCCATTTCTAAGCCCATACATCATGTCTTAGTGGGTTTTCCTCATTTTGGCCAATATTTAGGGTTTTGCCATTACCCTTCTATGGATAATTCATTCCCTCTTCCACCTACATTATGGTCTATAATGGATCCATAACTTAGACCCATTAATGATCCATGACTTATGTCCGTTAATGACCCAGTAACCATATCACGTGATCATAAAATTAGTCTTTTTATTAACCTAATCCTTATTCCTTTAAACCCATACAAAACTCCATACTTAACCCTTTAAATGGTTAATGGATCATGGGTTCAAAATACCCAATTCATCAAATCTTTCCATAGGGTTTACATCATGCATCTAAACCACAATGAGTCCATTTTCCACTCATTCCCTTTATTCATAATTGATCCATGCACTTACCAATCATGAGATACAACCATATCTTAACCTAATCCCCACTTCGCATATGGGCTTTATATTCTCTACGGCGTCAACCATAAGTTTGATTACATCGCGTTCAGTTCGAGCTGGGCGATGAAAAGTTTGATAAACAATAGCACGAACTCTCGTTCTTTTACCATCGATCATGCGAAAGTTGACCAACTTCTTGATCAATTGTTTTTGCGCACCATCCAAGCCTCCCATATAGCTGAGAATTTCCGAGCAATTGGAAGCCGCTTTCGATGACGAGGCTCTGAAAGAGTTGATATTACGCGATCGTTACTGTCCATCTTTATCAGCCAACTCCCCTCTTTCCTTCCAACACTGATCATAGTACGAACGTCCGAACAAGTCAGAATCGGAACAGACCAATTACCTGATCCACCTATCCTCACTCTCTCTTATTTTTGCAAGGCGTATCCATAGACTTTAATCTTAGCTTATCCATTGGTTCACAAAAAATGGGTCATTGATGTCTCAGTAACCATGACATAAGAACATTAGCAATTAACCTAACCTCCATTTATTTAAAACATAAATATATAACCCCATACTTAGACCATTAAGTGGCTCATAACAATGGGTCATGGGTTCATTAAAAATCAGCCCTTTCAACTTAACCAAATCCCCATTTTTTCCCTGTACTTGGTTACACTTTAGATTCATCACAAATCCTTCCATTGAGAGAGCCTAAACCACACATTTAATTCATCATTCCTTAGTCACATTTAAGTGGTTCATATAATTGGGTCATTACAATACAATCATCTTTCGAAATTTTCGTCCCGAAAATTCGAGTGAAGTAGGGGTTCCAATCATCTCATCCAAAGAGCTCCGGATGAGCGGCACTCATCTCTGACTCAAGTTCCCAAGTGGCTTCCTCATTGCCACGTCGTTCCCATACCACCTTGACGAACTGACTGGCGCGGTTCCGCAGTACCCTTTGTTCGGTCCCGATCACTCTAATCGGCTTACACATACATCACGTCGCTTTGTACATCGACGTCTTGTACATTCAACACCTGTGAAGGTTCAGCGTTGTACTTCCTCAACATGGACACATGAAACACATCATGTAAAGAGGATAACTGTGGAGGAAACACCAACTGATAAGCTACTTCCCCCACCCTCTTCAAGATTGGAAACGGCCCCACAAACCTAGGTGACAGTTTCCCCTTTTTTCCCGAATCTCATGTGTCCTTTCCGTGGTGAGACTTCCAGAAACATTAAGTCTCCCACCTCAAACTCGAGGAACCTCCTTCTCTTGTCAGCGTAACTCTTCTGACGGTTCTGTGCAGTGAGTAGATGTTGCCGTATCAATTTGATCTGCGTTTTGGTCTCTGCAACCAATTCCTGTCCAATTAGGGCAGACTCCCCGGCCTCTGTCCAACACACTGGCGATCTACATGGCCTACCATACAAGGCCTCAAATGGAGCCTTCTGGAGGCTTGCCTGGTAACTGTTATTGTAAGAAAACTCCACTAGTGGTAAGTGATCCTCCCATCCACCCTTGAAATCCAACATACCTGCCCTCAGCATATCCTCCAATATCTGTATTTTTCTCTTCGACTGTCCATCAGTCTGTGGATGGAATGCTGTGCTGGTCAACACGTCGGTCCCCATATCCGACTCCACGCTCTGCCATACTCTGCTAGTGAATTGGCCATCTCTGTCGAACACAATAGTCCGGGGTACACCATATAGTTTGATAATACTTCGATGTACCGTCGAACCATATTGCGTCGTTGCCCCTTGATGACCTTAGTACCCCTGTTACAATGTCCATGGCTACATGCTCCCATTTCCACTCCGGCACTGGTAAGGGTTTGAGTAAACCCAGTGGCTTCAGATGTTTCGCCTTAACCTGCCAACAGTTAGTGCAGCGAGCACAAACTCGGCCACATCTCTTGTAACGCCCGCCTTTTTTCACTGTAAAATCAGAGTACATTTTTTTTTTTTTTAAATAAAAGTGACAAAGGGCGCGGACGTCACGACGCGAGTTAAGTTCCGAGCTTCTAAAGCCCGGCCCTTAACTGGCCAACCCTACGCGTGCGTGGAACTAAGTCCACGAGTACGTTTCATGCGTAGAAAGTAAGCTCGCTGAATATAAAATTAAATGTGGAATGAAAATAGAGACTGTCCTACCAATTTTCAGATAGCAGGGAAGAAACATCCATTTAATTACTAAAATGCCATTAAACTGTACTGTCCAAAATAAACTCTAAAACATAGCAAGCCATCTAAGTTATTACATCCGACAAGCTAATTTACTCAATTTACATTTCCACAATAAAATAATTAAACTAAGTAGCCGCCTCCCCAAGCTCCTAAGCTTGGCTCCCATCTCGCCCTTCCGTTCCGCCATCTCCTGCATCGTCAGCTAGGGTAGAAGTAGGGCGTTAGAACACATGCCCAGTAGGACTCCAAGTAGGGCTAGTACATGGATTAGTAATAACGGCATACAGATAATAACCAATTAAAACTGATAAACCATCATATAATGAAACTATAAAGTAATTGCTGTATCATGAGTGTCTATGTTATGCATCCCACCCATCATCCAAACCATATAATATCATATCCCTATTGACGGAACAAAACCTCGTCAAGGTGTCCCCATGCCTGTTCTCGGTCGCCCCGACGGAGCATGGACTCCGGTTATCAAAATATCCCCATGCCTGCTTTTCGGTCACCCCGACGGAGCATGGACTCCAGTTCCATTATTTTCCCGCCCATGCCGTGCATGAGATGTAATGCATTATGCTGTGTAACATATATATATCTCATAACTCTAGTATATCATACATAGCCTTGGCATATAATGCATCATCTTAAAATATAAATCATAGTATTAAACATAACATTCATAATTGTGAAAACCTATCATAAAATAAATCCCATAGTCCACAAAATAAGATAAATATACCATCACATATCCATGGCTTACAAGGAGGTAGGAATCCTACCGAATACCGACTCGCGTCCCTTTTTCGTTTTCGTCCAACAATCCGGCTACCGACTCGCGTACTGCTCGCGCTATCCGATACCTTATTAAATTACCAAATCAGTCCAAGTTTTAACCGTTTCTAAGCCCATAAATCATATCTTAGTGGTTTTCTTCAATTTTAGCCAATATTTACCAATTTTGTCACTACTCTTTTACATGATTAATTACTCATTTATTTAGGCATGATTAAGTCCAAAAATTGATCCATAACTTAGATCTATTAGTGGTCTATCAACAAAAACATGAACTCATTAAAGATAAGTCCTTAACTTAACCAAATCCCAATCAATCTACACATTCATACTCCAACCTAACCCATCAAAAGACTCATAAATGGGCCATGGGTTCGGCCATACACCATGGCCGAACCCATGGTGTCCTTTTCCCATTTTTTTTTCTTTGGGTCCATTGTTCACATTTGAATTTATCACAAGTCCCTCCATATGGGGATTTCACCATTCATTTAAATCACTCATTTGATCACATTGGTTTTATCTCTTGGGTTCATCAAAACTACTAACATTTCCATTTATTTTCCATTATTCACAACCCTTCATTCCATCATTTGATCACCATAGGGTTCGGCCATACACCATGGCCGAACCCATGGCTCATGATCCATCATTCATTGCTCCAAAATACCTACATTCACCAAAATATTAAATCCATCTTTTCTATCCTTTAAACCCATCATTTGATCACCATTTCATCACCATAGGGTTCGGCCATATACCATGGCCGAACCCATGGTTCACGATTCATTCCATCCATGCATTCAAAGCCATAAAACTCCTTTGCATTTTTATCATAAAACCATTTTTAAACTTACCCCATTCATTTTTAAAACCATTTTCATTAGCTAAAAACCCTCATTGTCTTCCATTTAAACCCTAACCAATTACATCAAAACCGCTAATCACCCACCATGGGGTTCGGCCATGCTACATGGATGAACCCTATGGCCCATGATTTTCTTCCAATTACCCAATTCCATGCTTAATTTAATAAATTACAAAATGCACATAATCCATTTATTTCTTTTCTTACCCTAACCCTAATTTACCCATTTAGGGTTTCCTCCACCTTCCACCCTTTCATTTGATGGATTTAAAATCCATGGTATAAAACTACTTAACCACCATTAATTTTTTACAAAAATAAATCCCAAATCTTAAACCCTAAAAAATCTAAAATTTCTTGTTTAAGAAATACTCACAATCCGTCGTCTCCTCCGACTTCCGCCACTCCCGTCGGTTTCCTTAGCCTCCTCTCTCCTTCTTCTTGATCTTTGGTAGGTCAAGATGTTTGATCAATGGTGACAACCCCCAACCTTAGGATCGGCCAAGTTAGGGTTTGTATTGAGAGACGGAGAGGGAAAGACGATGAGAGGGGAGATGATAACCTTGATCTTAGAGTGATTTTGCTTAAATTTCCACTTTTTTTCTTCTCTCCTTCTCTTCTCTTCTCCTTAGCTCTCTTTCTCTCTTCTTGGAGCATGGGACGGCAATGGAGAATGAAAAATGGAGAGAGTAACAATGAAGAGAGGATAAGAAATGGGAAAGAAACTCAAGACTTATCCCCATTTGGTGACTTAAAATTACACTTTACATTAATTACTTTCACCAACCAACAAGATATTTATCTTGCTTTACTACTTGTGACTCCACCACCCTTAAGTCCCAACGTGTTTCACTTCTTAACATGAGGTGATTTGGTTTTCACCTTTTGACCCCGCTTTGACCACTTCATTTGGATAATTTTAATCATTATTTAGTATTTATATATTTTAGTTACTTTAATTCCCATTTACTTAAATCATCATTTTTATAAATCCACCCATGGTTGACCAATTCAACCATGGTGGTCGGCCCCACCAAACCTTGGGTCCACACGCCACCTCACTTGGTGAGGTGGTGGTGGGTCCCACTTGGCCACATTACCTTGACTTAATCCAAACTAACTTAGGTGATTTAAATTTCATTAAGCCCACTCCAACCAATTGGATCATCATTGGGCCCATGGCCCAATTACATTTTCATTTTACCCATTTACCTTAGAGCTTAATTACCTTGACCCATTGGGTCCCAAATGGATATGTGACCCAATTTGACCATTCTTGACCCATTTAACCCCCATTGCCCCTTTAAATGAATTTAAATCAACTCCATAGCCCATTGGGCCATACTTGGGCCTTTGTCCAAATTTTGGCCCATTTACCATTTATTCCACCAATTTTCCAATTTTCATCATTAAAATAGATAATATTCACATATTCCGAGCCATTACATCTCTCTTGAGTCCACGCCACCAATAGTGCCTCTTAAGATCATGACACATCTTGGCGCTGTCCGGATGGGTACAGAGCTTGGTTTGGTGTGCCTCAACCAACAACTCCCTTCCGCAGCTCTCCGTCCTACCTCCGAATACAAGACCCTATCCCGGTCGTTACTCATTCCGATACCACCTCGCCTATAGATATCTTGGTCCAGATCCCCTCCATTTCTGGGTCTATTCGTTGTTCTCGTTCAATTGTGCTAAGTGTAACGCCCCGCCCTTTTTACCCTTCTGAAAATCGGAGTCTGAAAATTTCTTTTGAAAGAAACACAGAGTGAATAAGAGCGGGATGCGTCACATCGCAAGTTAAGTTCAGACTACTCAAGTCTGAACCTTAACTGGCCACCCATGTGTACATGGACTAGACCATGATAATAAATCACACATGGAACTAACAACAACATGCGGAATAAACTAGACTAACTGCGGAAATAATATGAATAGATAGCAAGTAACAATCTCAATTGATAATTATGATAAACAACCATCCATAGTTAATAGCCTAATCAAACCATAGCAAAGTATTAATTTATTACATGTCCATTCAAAATATAATTCAAATGACAGTAATAAAGAAATCTTGTTCATCATTCAAGCACTTAGACTTGGCTCCCCTCCCAGTCATCGACCTTCTCCTTCCCTTTCCTTGATCCTGCATTATCCTCTAAGGATAGAATTAGGGCGTTAGATCAACACGCCCAGTAGGTTCCCGAGTAGGGCTACCACATGGTTAGCATATAAAACATGCATATATATCAAAGTACATGATAATCAAAAAACATATAAAACCATGCTATGTATGTATGCAATTGTAATGAGCCCCATCCCATCACACATACATAGTCATCACTTGACGGGACTCCACCGTTAAGGTAAATCACAATACACTTCCATCCGGGTCTCACATGATAAGGTAATCCATAGTAATCCTCGTTACCCGTGGAAAGACCCTTCATCATTGAGTTGATTCATATCACATATTAGTCCTCCTGGCGGGACTTTCATCCCCTAAGGAGACCAATGTGACTTTGATCATCATGTTACTCCTCCTGGCGGGACTCTCATCGCCTAAGGAGGATGGTAACTCATAATTACAACACTGTATAACCTCAGTCATCGTCCCATGTCCATGCATGAGATGTCAATGTATATGTATGTCATTTTGTAAATACATATCTCATCATTCAAAACCATATTTGAAACATAATATCAAATTTAACATATCTCATAAAAACATGATAAAACCAAATCATAATAGTGGTTACAAGTAGGTAGGAAACCTACTGAAGATTCACTTCAGTAATCGATCTTTCTTTAGCGTCACTCGGTCACGACTCGCACGTCGTTCAACTTCCGGTACCTTGTCCATATAACAATCAATAAATCATACTATCATTTATTTATTCATTCACATCTAAGACCCAACCCCACATCATGTGGTATTCGGCTATGCCCTTGGCCGAACATCACCAACTTAAGATTTAATTTCTTTTTTCATTTAATCAACTCTTAAATACTTAACCCTTTAAACATGTCTTGGTAGGGTTCGGCCATACATCATGGCCGAACCATACCTCCTTGGTTTAACCCTTCTTTCATGTCCTTTTAAACTTTCTCAATCCATATTTACATTATCAACCGTATTTACAAGCTTTGCCACTAGGCTAAGCCATATCAAAACATTGTCATTTCCATCAAATAATTATTGATGGGGTTCGGCCATACTACATGGCCGAACCACATCCTATGGGTTTTTATCCCACTTTCCATCATCAACCATGATTTGTTATTTGCTTACACTAAGTTCACTAAATTCCATAACTTAGAAACTTTACAACCATATAAAATGTCATACTATCTCATGGGGTTCGGCCAATACAATTGGCCGAACCAAATGGCCTACAATTTTAAACCTTATTAATCAGCCACTTAGCCTTATTAAAACATGTAAAAACCTCCATGATTTTGCATGTTTTTAACCTTCTAAAAACCATCAAAATACCAACATCCTTTCATGGGGTTCGGCCATCCAAAGTGGCTGAACCCTATGTCCATGTCTTGGTCCTTATGAATATGTTTTAAGTCTCATTTAGACAAGTATTAATCAGTATAACATTACTGCATTTTTGCCTCTCAAAACCATCCAAATAAATTCATCACTTTGTCCAAATGACCATAACACTTCATGGGATTCGGCCATCCAAGATGGCCGATCCAAATGGTCCATTTCATCAATTTTAATCCATGATTTAAACCCATGTTACCTTCAGTCCTTGATGACCTTCCAGTCCATGTTTTAACCCTTTTTAAAACATGCATTTGAGTCTTAATGAAACATCAAAACAGTCCACCAACTTCATGGTTTATTTGTTTCAAAAACATCGAAACCAAACAATCATTTGCATGGGGTTCGGCCCTCCATGGTGGCCGAACCCTATGACCTTTGGTTTTGAATTTCTTAATCATTCATCTAGTTCTAAATCAAACTTCCATATTTATGTTTTAACCTTTTTAAAACATACACTTTAAATCTAATAAAACATCTAAAAATAGTCCCATACTTGTATGGTTTTAAATTCCGAAAACCATCCAAATCAAATCCACATTTTTCATGGGGTTCGGCCAACCAAGTTGGCCGAACCCAATGGCATATTTTCTTATCCTTTTAAGCCATCTAATCCCAGGTTTAGACCTATGACAAATTCGGCCATACATGACCAAATTGTGTCATCCAAATTTTATAACTTCAAGCTCTTTATTAAACCAAATACTTAAGTAAAAACTTACCAAACTTCCTTGCTTTTAATCTTTACTTCCAATCCTTCTTTGCCTTCTTTCCTTTTCTGTTTATGCTTGATTAACTGGTGCCAAAACCTCTGTTGTTTCAGCCACGGAAACGAATTTGGAGAGAGGGAGAGAGAGATGGGAATTCTTTAATTTCCAAAGTGAAAATCGGCCAAGAATGGTAACATTTTCCTTTTGTAGTTTCAGCCCCATCTCCCATTGATCCTCCCTTATTTAATTTTGCCAAAACCGATGGGGTATTGGGTGTCATCCAAGACACCCCTTCACCAAATGGTGCAACCTTTCATTTCAGCCCATGCATCTCATGAGATGAGATGCATGCCGCCCAAGCTTGGTGTCCCTTGGCTTTGCCAAGGCACCTCTTCACTCTCAACGGCTGAGATGGATTTGATTAAGAGTTGAGTGAGATTTAGACACCTTTCCATGTCCTCTTGACTCACTTGATTCATGGTATTTTTATTCTAACTCAACTCATCCAACTCATCACATTTAATGCTCCATATTTGAGTCAACTCTTTTCTTAAATCAAACTCACTCCAAATCAGTCAACTCAAGCTGAACTAACTCATTCTTGAGTTCAATTGAGGGCCCACATGGTCATCCGTGGTCAACTTGGTCAACTCGACCCATTGGGTCCCCAATCAACCCCTTGACCCGATTTGACAACATGACCCATTCATGGGCTGATTTTTGCCATTTCTAATTGGTTTTCCCTTGTGTTTCAAGCCTACCCATTTTTGTTATACTTGATTTCCAATCAGTTCAGCTTGACCCCATTTAATTTGAGCTTACACAATGATCAAATTATCCATTATGACCCATTGGGTCCAATTGGGCCCTTTGACCCATTTAGCCATTTTCGACCCAATTGATGTACATAACCCATCCAATCAAACTTGACTTTTATAATGTGCTCATATGATCTTAATTTGAGCAATGGGTCCCACCATTTCCTTATTTGAAATCACAAAATAATTAATTTACAAACCAAGCGCATTTTCGTAATTATCCACTTCATTGAGAAATTGGGGTGTTACACTAAATACCTCTTAATTACATCAACATCACTTACATCAACCTACGAGTTTCATTCTTGCAGAAATTACTCTGTCTCATGCTATCTCTTTCTCTCATGAACCCATTTGCGATCTTATGTAGATTATCCCCTGTTGATTCCATTTCAACTAGGTTTCTAGCTACACTCTCCTGGAACTCTATCGGCTAACTACAGAGCTAGCTAGACTAACTTGGCAGTCGCCCATAGCTTCCCATTCGAGTTTCACTAGACTCTTATCCTTCCCATCAATTACATCTCCAAAACTTAACACCTCTTCATTTGCACACAAGTCACTATGTGACTAACCTTTTTTGTTCACAACTTCTACAACACCAATACCTGACATCAATCCAATCCACCATGGGAACCCCCATCCATGGTTTATAACCATCCATGAATATAACCCTCCTATGGGTATAATCCATTCATGGGCATAACTAATACCTTCGTAGGACTATTCTGTCGATCATAGGGCTAGCAGGTCTAACATACGACCCATGCGTCGACTACAAAATAAAAAATGTCTATCATAATGCCATTGTCCTGCATCAATCCAAATCATATAAATACTAATTTCCTACCCCTCTGGATTATTCAACACATATTCATAGATTTCTAAAAATAGTGGTCTAAGCTTACTTAGGTTATATCAAATAATATCCATTCAGCACTAAAAATATTTCCAAGTATTACAAATTTCACCAACTACCAATACTCCCCCATTATTTTTCCATCTTTTCACACCCACTAAATTATTAACACATCACTACAGGGTTACTAAGTTCATCAAAGCTACCATCACTCCCCAATATTTTTTCCATGATTCCAAAACACCTAAGTTCACCAAAATTTCTCCATAGTTTTATTTTTTTTAAAACCATATTTATAATACCGAAACTCCACTTAAAACAATGCACCTTCTCCATCATTTTTTTCCTACTTTTACACCCTTCAAATTTACAACCACATAACCCTAGGGTTCATCATCCACTAGTGACACTTAAGACCATAAAAATATTAACCTTCATTCATGGATTCCCTCATTTAAAAACCCCTTTTAAGATTACCATTAATCTTTCATTCAAAACCTTCAAAATCATTAACCCCTTCCATGATTCCCATTTTTCAAAACCCCATTGAAATCATTTAACCCCCTTCCATGCTTTTCTTCACTAACATCCCTTTAAAATTTTACAAAACACTTGACCCTTTTTAAGCCTCCAAATTACTAATGCACTACTCCATCTTTTCCATCCTTCTAAGCCCACTTAAAACCACCATAATTCCTTCCAAAAATCACACATATTTCATGCTTAAATAAGTTTTGTTACATAATGTCCTTAGTAACCCCTTTATTCTTCTATCATAATACAAGGGTTAGTAGGGTTAAAATAAACCCTTCAAAACAATAAAGTGTACCTCCAACCCTTACAAGATAACCCTCTTTGAATGACCTTCCTTGCTACTCCCCAGCCTAGTCTTCCGTAGAAGACCCTGCATCATCCTCAAACACAAAGGAACTGTCAGGGCACGACATCGACATGTGACCCAGTACTCCACATGTCAAACAAGGTATTATCCCTGGTCCTCCAACATAAGTACAGTCATTCATTTCTTCCCTGTGTCCATGTAGTCCACCAACCGGGCATACCACTCCAAGAGGGTAGGGCCAGTACGTGCAGTTGTGCCCAACCTGGTTGCACAACTCGTACATATAATCGGGTTTCAATTCCCCTACCGACTATTTTATCATTGGAAAGTCTTCCACATTCTCTTCAGGAAGAGATGCTAAATTCTCTTCACCTTCCTCGGGAAGTCCCTCCTGTAAGTCAATGCTAACTGCTATGCTAGAAGCAGACACCAAATCTATGGGACAGCTAGGGGTTCCCTTATCCCATAATTCCGTATACTCCCCGTCACTTGACATATCTGTACCATAGAATATAATTAGAATACAAAAATCATCGACAGCAGTTTCCAATAAAACCAATCTAGACTTTGGGAAATTTCCTATACATAACACAATGTATCTTGGGGGAAAACTTTCCAATTTAGCACACTCAGTTTTGGGAATAACATCCCTAAGTACCAATGCTTGTTCCATTTGGTGAGAACGGGGAAACTTTCCTACGTTCGATAAACCCATTATTGTTCCATCAACTGGGGGAAAACTAGATTTGTTTTCTCATTTTGAGGGAAATTTTCCTAAATATCACTGTTTTTCTTTCCATTTGGGGGGAAGTTGCCAAATAAACACACTTAGTTTTCCTTTGTTTATGGGGGGAGAATCTCTAAACTCCTACTGTTTGTTGTTCAACTTAAATATACTGAGGGAACACATCCTATATTCGCTATGTTTGATAAAGTTATCATTGTTTCATCAATTCGGGGGAAAGATTTCTAAGTGATCACACCTTGTTTTGGGGAAACTTTCCTAATTATCAAAGTATTGTGTTTTCATTTTAGGGGAAATAAGCCCTATATTGCTACGTTTGATAAATCTAACTTAGGATGAATCTTTCTTCCCTTGCTATCATTCCTTTTTTTTTTTTCGCCAAACATTGTTTTCAGATTGAATACTTCAGTTGGGATTCTTAGCTGCCAGTGAGACATGCAACCGTCTTAATCTTACATCGAGAGATTCATTCTTCCGAGTTCGCTCTGATACCAACTGTAACGCCCTCCCCTTTTCACCGAAAATCAGAGTATATATATTTTTTTTAAAAGTGACAAAGGGCTCGGACGTCATGACGCGAGTTAAGTCCGAGCTTCTAGAGCCCGGCCCTTAACTGGCCAACCCTACGTGTGCGTGGAACGAAGTCCACGAAGAACAGTTCACACGTAGACGTAAGCTCAAGGAATATTTAATTAACTGCGGAAGCTATAATAGAGACTATCCTACAAAATTTAGATTGCAGGGAAGATTTCATCATTTAATTACTAAAATGCCATAAATCATATGTCTACAATCCAAAACTGAGCAATAAGTCTAAAATATTACATTTTCGACAAGCTAAACTATACAAATACACATTTCCCAAAATAAACTTAAACAAAATAATTAGTCCGCCTTCCCAAGCTCCTAAGCTTGGCTCCCGTCTCGTCCTTCTGCTCCGGCATTTCCTGCGTCACCAGCTAGGGTAGAAGTAGGGCGTTAGACCACGCGCCCAGCAGGACTCCGAGTAGGGCTAACACATGGATTAGTGATAATAAAGCATATATATAATATTATAACGAAAAACCATAACATGAGTGCTATGCCATGGGTGTCTGTGTTATGAACCCCACCCATCATCCATACTATCATGGTGTCATATCCCCCTTTGACGGCAAAACCTCGTCAAGATATAAACAATCACAAATCATCCCCCTGGACGGCAAAACCTCGTCCAGGCATAAACAATCACATCATCCCCCTTGATGGAAGAACCATCATCAAGGTATCGTTACATACAACATCCCTGATAAATCAAACACATCAACATGTCTCCATGTCTGTTTATCGGTCACCCCGACGGAGCATGGACTCCGGTTTCATTTCATCCTTCCCCTGTCATATCCCCCCCATGCCATGCAATGAGATGTAGATGCCATACGCCATGTAATGAATATAATAGCAAACCATGACATTTAAAAATCCCATCAATAAAACATATAACTTGATTATCAAAGTCAAGTAAAGCCTCAATAAAACATCATAGCTTTAAAACCCATTTTAAACCAATCATATGCTAACCAGAATAAATCAAGTAAAAACCCCTACATAATACATAATTCAAGACCAATCTTAAAACAACCCATATAATTTCCAAAATACTTCAAAGAAACCTCACTCAATCCATGGCTTAAAAAAAGGTTAGAATCCTATCACATACCGACTAGCGTTCTTTCTTTCGTTTCCGCCCAATAGACCCGGTCGCCGATCCCCGTACCGCTTGCGATGTCCGGTACCTTGTTACATATTAACAATTAGTCCATGTTTTACCCATTTCTAAGCCCATACATCATGTCTTAGTGGGTTTTCCTCATGGCCAATTTTTACGGTTTTGCCATTACCCTTCTATGGATAATTCATTCCCTCTTCCACCTACATTATGGTCTATAATGGATTCATAACTTAGACCCATTAATGATCCATGACTTATGTCTGTTAATGACCCAGCAACCATATCACGTGATCATAAAATTAGTCCTTTTATTAACCTAATCCTTATTCCTTTAAACCCATACAAAACCCCATACTTAACCCTTTAAATGGTTAATGGATCATGGGTTCAAAATACCCAATTATCAAATCTTTCCATGGGGTTTACATCATGCATCTAAACCACAATGAGTCCATTATCCACTCTTTCCCTTTATTCATAATTGATCCATGCACTTACCAATCATGAGATACAACCATATCTTAACCTAATCCCCATTAGTTAAAGCATATCCATAGACTTTAATCTTAGCCTATCCATTGGTTCACAAAAAATGGGTCCATTGATGTCTCGTTAACCATGACATAAGAACATTAGCAATTAACACTTAATTAACCTAATCTCCATTTATTTAAAACATAAATATATAACCCCATACTTAGACCATTAAGTGGCTCATAACAATGGGTCATGGGTTCATTAAAAATCAGCCCTTTCAACTTAACCAAATCCCCATTTTTCCTTGGTCCTTGGTTACACTTTAGATTCATCATAAATCCCTTCATTGAGAGAGCCTAAACCACACACTTAATTCATAATTCCTTAGTCACATTTAAGTGGTTCATATAATTGGGTCATTACAGTACATGGGAGTGTTAATATATGCATGTAACTCCAAAGATGGAGAATGAATGAAGTTGTTGTTATGTGGAGTTACACAAAGGGGTTTTTGACATTTTAAATTCAAAATACTAGTTTACACATTGGAGAGTGGGGGGGGGGGGGGCAAAGGTTTTATCTCAAGATGAAACCCCCATGTGAGATGATAATAAGAGGAGGAGGAAAGGGGGGTTACACCAATGTAATCCATGAGTGACATTGGATGTTTTGGGAGTTTCATTTCATAGATGAAACCCCCAAGTAAACATAAAGGATTTTTGGTTAATGGGTATGGGAGTTACACGTGAGGTCAACATTGGGCTGAATTTGATTAGCCAAAAGAAGTTCATTTTTCTATCACTACCTCTCTCTCCCTTGGTCGTCCTCCATCTTTCAAAACCAAGAATAGCAGCTGGTTGCTTATTTTCAATCAGTCCTTGGTTGATTCCTTTCACCAAGACAAAAGATACAAAGGAGTTTGGCATCAAGGATTATCACACTCATCCAAGGCCAAAGTTCTCTTTCTCTCTCTCTCAAATCTATACCTTGGCCAAATTATTCCAAGGTGTTGGTAGCAAGGTCAGTCTCTGCCCAAAGAACAGGAAGAGAAAAGGAGAAGTCAAGGAAATAAAGGATCAAGGAAGGAGTCAAAAGACCGAAGGAGTCGCGGTAGTGGTAAGTGCACTTTGAATCCTTGTTAAATAAGTTGGTTAAGGAAATGTGATCCAGCCATTGTATGGCCAGATCCATCAATGGTTTAGATCAAGTATTATGCTGGTTTTAAATAACAAAACATGGACCATAGGGTTCGGCCCTTTTGGATGGCCGAACCCCATGAAAAGATTTGGTGAAGTATAGGGTTTTTAAGGGATAAAATCCATATTATGTTTTGAAGGTGTAAAGGATTTTTATATGGAAATAAGGTTACTGATGTAGAGCCTAAGATGTATATAACTGATGGAATTATTGTGTTAAGAGAACCATAGGGTTCGGTCATGTGTATGGCTGAACCCCATGGACTGTTTTTGATGGTATGTTTGGATTAAATCATATTGGAAAACTATGATTTGTTTTATGCTTTTGATTTAAGAATTACCTAGGCTTAGTTATGGATTTGATATTAAGTTGATCAACCATGATATAAGAGGGAAAGTGGGACAAAAATCAGATTGGTGAGGTTCGGCCATGTAGTATGGCCTAACCCCACTAATGGTCATTGGTGGCCTTAGTGTGTAGCTAAATATGTGATTAAAGATGTATGAAAGAAGGATTTAAAGGATCAAAAGTTGTGTGGTGAGGTTCAGCCATGTGTATGGCCGAACCCACCAAGGTGGTTTAGTTATGGTTATTGTGTTAAGGAAAAGGTTTAGTCTCAATGGCATAATGGTAATTATGGATGAAATGATCAAAGATAAAATGATCATATGATTGGATATATGGGCCAAAACCAAAGTGGTAAGGTTCGGCCATGATGTATGGCCGAACCCTACCAAGGTTCATTTGGAGGTTGGGTTTAATTGGATGGCTTTAATTAAATAAAAGTGAGGCCAAAAAGTTAAGTGGGTGAGGTTCGGCCATAGGGTATGGCCGAACCCCACAAAGTGGACTTTTTGGGACTTAGATTAAGTTAGAATCTTATGGTTAAAAACTTGACTTGCTGTTATAAAAATAGGGCCACGGGATTTGCTTGAACGGTGTACAAGTTGTAAACGGAGACGGTTCAAGAGAAGGGCCAAACTAAGTGATTATTGTGTAGGTTTCCTACCTTTTTGAACCACACATTTATATGATGTTTTATCATAGTTTTGATGTATTATGTGTTAATTTATTATGTTTCAAAATGGTTTTGTATGATAAGATGTATTTACAAATGGCATAAACACATTGGCATCTCATGCATGGCATGGGGTGGTAATTATGGAAACCGGAGGCCACACTCCATCGGGGCGTCCGAAAGACCACTGTGGGGTACCTTGATGATGAGAATCCCATCAAGAGGAATTCGGAGGCCACACTTCGTCGGGGCGTCCGAAAGACCACTGTGGGGTACCTTGACGATGAGAATCCCGTCAAGAGGAGGCTATGTATAATTGTGATGGGTGGGACTCATTACATGTGTATTTCATTCATAGCAGTGTTTTATGTGATTTTGATGAACATGTATTATTCTATTATTTGCATATTTTGTTACTAACCTTGTGGTAGCCCTAGTCGAAAACGCTACTGGGCGCGTTGATCTAACGCCCTATCTCTATCCATAGTGGATGACACAGGAAAGGGGAAGGATGAGGATCGAGAAGGAAACCAAGCATAGGAGCTTGGGCACTTTGAATGGATTTTGAATGGACTTTGAATGGATAGTTTATGGACTTTTTATTTAAGTTATTTGGATAATGTAATTTGATAATTAGATGTGTCGGCATGTAATAATGTAGATAAGTAGTTACTATGGTTTGATTTATTTGGATGGTTTGGAATGAATGGTAGACTATGGTTATTTAGTAACATTGGAGAATATGATCATGTACTGGCTATCTTAAGTTATAAATTGAGTAGTCATAGGATCTATTATAACCTCAGTTAGATTAAGACTAATTATAACCCGCAAGTTTATTGTACCATGTGTGGATCGATTCTTATGGACTTAATCCATACGCACATGGGCTTGGCCAGTTAAGGGTCGGACTTTAGAAGTCTGAACTTAACTCGCGTCGTGACACTCCGCCTCGATCACTTGGTTGATTATTATATTTAAAAAATAAATAATAAACTCTGATTATTAAGCGTGAAAAGGGCAGGCTGTTACAGTTTCATTCCATGAGATATAATATTCCTATCTCATTGTGGTTTGTGCGCATCAATCAGCCCACCTTCATTGAAGTTTAAGCATGGGCTACCTCTCCAACGTGTATGCCATTACTTGTCCTTGAAACAAGTTTAACCCCTCATGAATGTTGGTCTAACCAAGGAGTCCCATGGCTTAACTATGGGACACTTGGCTTAAGCTCATGCAATCCTTCCATCTCCCCAACATTGGGCCTTGGGTTTCCATCTCCAAACTCCCAATGTAATCTTATCTCATTCCATTGAATTTTATGCATGGGATACCACTCCAAAGTAACCAACGTGTGGGACTTTGCTTGTGTCTTTGAAATCAACACAACTCTTCATCTTCTCACTTGACTCACTTGAATTACAGGTCCCCATTGTAACACCCCAATTTCTCAATGAAGTGAAAAATTACCAAAATGCCCCTGAGTTGTTAAATTAATTATTTTGTGATGTTATGTAAGGAAATAGTGGGGCCCATTGCTCAAAATAAATATATCACATTATGAATGTTAAGTTTGATTGGTTGGGTAATTTTCATCATTTGGGTCATAAATGGCTAAATGGGTCAAAGGGCCCAAATGGGGCCCATCGGGTCTTGCTGGGTTATTTGACTGTTTTGTGATTTTAAATTAAATGGGGTTAAGACTATTTGATTGGAAATCAAGTGGAGAAAAAATGGGTAGGCTTGATCCATATGTAAAAACCAATTAGAAATGACAAAATACCATAAATGGGTCATGTTGTCAAACGGGTCAAGAGCTAAAAGTGGACCCAACGGGTCGAGTTGACTATTGTTGACCGTGTGAACCCTAAAGGGAGCTCAAACACGAGTCAAATCAGTTGAGTGGGACTGAGGTGAGTTGGAATTAAATCAAAAGGTGAGTTAACTCATGTGCATTAAATGAAATGCATTAAATGTGATGAGTTGGGTTGGAATAAAAATACCTTGAGTTGGGTGAGTTAAAAATGGAATTCAAGGGACTGTAAATCAGTGAGTTTAAGGGTAAGTTGAAGAGGTTGGCTGGCCTCAACCCAACCAAAACAAGTCCCACACGTTGGGGACTTGTTTTGGTGAGTTCCATGGTGGAAATTTAATGTAAATGCATGAATTTGAGGTGAGTTGGTTGGGAAGCTGTATGGTTGCATGGGTAGCCAGGGGTGCCTTGGATGGCACCCAATACCCATTGGTTTGTGCATGATGGGAGTGGAGGAGTCTTAGTGGCTGAAAATACAAAGGCAAACAACACCATGCTTGGCCGAATTTGATGTGCAAAGCTTAGAATTCATCTCTCTCTCCCTCACTCAAGAACACACTCTCTTGGCCGAATTGTAACTTGGTGATTTCACCATTGGTTCAAGCAAATAATCAGTAAAGGAAGGGAGGCTAAGAAAGAAAGAAACAAGGATCAAAAGGCAAGACAAGAGCTTGGAAATTGGTAGTGTTTCATGGATTTTTGGTTAAAAAAATGGGTGTGTGTTGGGCCATGGTGATGGCCGATTACACCAAGGTTTTAACCTTGATTAGTGGAGGATTTAAAATGGTAAAAAAAACCATGGGTTCGGCCACCATGAAGGGCCGAACCCCATGTGAGAGATGGCTTGGTTTTTGTTTTGAAACATGAAAACCATGGGTTTTATGAACTGTTTTTGGGTTTGATTTAAGATTCAAATGCATGTTTTAGAAAGGTTTAAACATGGATTCGGATGTCATGAATGGCTGAATGTATCATGGGTCTAAGACCTTGGGTATCAAATGATGAAAGGGTTCATTGGGTTCGGCCATCTTGGATGGCCGAACACCATGAATTGATGTTGGAATTTTTGATAAATTTTTGTAAGATAAAACCATGCAAATGTCTTACTGTTTTGGATGATTAGATTAGACATAAGATGACATGTTTAAGTGGTTCAAACCAAAGGTCATAGGGTTCAGCCAATGAGCATGGCCGAACCCCATGAAATGGTGTGATCATTTTATGGTTAATGGTGATGGTTTTGAGAGATAAAAACCATACATTACCATGGGATTTTTATGTGATTTACATGAAGATTATTTACTGATTTTGGTTGGCCAATATATGGCTGAACCATGGTAATGTTATGGTTAAGTTACTGATCTAAAACAGTGGATTAAAACTGGAAAAAATGGACCATGGGGATCGGCCATCTTGGATGGCCGAATCCATGAGGTGTTATGGTTATTTGGACAAAAAATAATGAATTTATTAGATGGTTTTGAGAAGTTAAAGTGCAGCAATGATGTGCTGATTTTTATATGAATAAGTGACACCAAAAAATATGTATGAAAGACCAAAACATGGACCTAGGGTTCGGCCACCTTGGATGGCCGAACCCCATGTAAGTCTTTCATGTTTTTGGTGAGTTAAAAACCATATGAAGTTGGCGTTCTTATGGTAATAAATGGATTAATATGTTACTGTTTTGGTGGATTAATATGCGGTTGACCATGTTTAATTCATGGTTGAGTTAGCATGATTAAACCATGAGTGATCATGGTGATGATTGGATCAAGTGAACCCTAGGGTTCGGCTATGAGTATGGCCGAACCCCATGGGGCTGTTTTGAATAATTAATGGGCTGTTTTAAATGGGAGCTTATGGTTGTTTTTAATTAAGGGATCATTCATGATAATTATGGACCATGGCATGGGTTAAATAAGCTAAGCTTATGAGTCGTAATTGTTAATGGTTCCATGTTGAATTAAAAGGTTTAAAATATCCTAATGGAGAACTATATGGTAATGGATAATAGAACCCCATGGAGTAATTTCGGTATATTAAAGAGATCCAAATGGGATTTGGGTGGTTCGTCCAAGTAGTATGGCCGAACCCCACTATGGTGGAATGGTTATGAATGTTGGTTTCAATATGGTTTAAGGTCAATGGCAAAAACTGTAAATACTAGTCGAATGATCAATGATGGAAATGATCATAGGGTTGGATGTACGGATACGAACCCCACATGATGTGGATGGGTCTATGATGTGATTAATAAGTAAATGATGTTATGACTTATTGATTGATATATGGATAAGGTACCGGAAGTTGAACGATGAGCGAGTCGTGACCAGGTGAAGCTCAAAAAGGAACGGACACTTAAGCAAAGTTTAAGTAGGTTTCCTACCTACTTGTAACCACGGTTTTACCCAGTTTTTCTTATGATACTCTTGTTTTAATATATGTGTTTCAAATGATATATTATGCATTAACAAATGGCATACAGGCATTGGCATCTCATGCATAGTCATGGGATAATGAATGAAGTTCTACAGTGATGGCTACGATTGTACATGATGGGGGTTGCCCATTGCATGTACATATTGTATAGAAGAGATGAATGTTGTTGTAATTTACCTTGTCGGTGCAAGGCACGTCAAGTGATGGCTACGATGGTACATGATGGGGGTTGCTCATTACATGTACATCGCTTATAGAAGAGATGAATGTTGTTGTAATTTACCTTGTCGGTGCAAGGCACGTCAAGTGATGGCTATGAAAGTACATGATGGGGGATGCTCATTGCATGTGCATATTTCATAGCATTGTTTTACCTGTTTTGATGATCATGTATTATGATATGTATATGCATGTTTTATATGCTAACATGTGGTAGCCCTGATTCGGGAACCTACTGGGCGCGTTGATCTAACGCCCTAATTCTATCCTCAGAGGAGATTGCAGGTACAAGCAAGGGGAAAGGAAAAGTCATTGACCGGGAGGGGAGCTGAGCCTAAGTACTTTAATGATGGATTTGGATTACGTTATATTACTGTCATTTGAATACTATTGTTGGACATGTAATAATTCGTTATTTGCTATGGTTTGATTAGGATAATAACCTGTGGATGGTTGATCTATGTTATCTAATAATTAAGACTGTTACTTGCTATCTCGTCTTTCTATTCCTCAATTATCTAGATTATTCGGCATGTTGATGTTAGTTCCATGTGTGATTCACTATCATGGTCTATTCCATGTACACATGGGTGGCCACTTAAGGTTCAGACTTGGGTAGTCTGAACTTAACTCGCGTCGTGATGCCGCCCGCTCTCTTCCAATGTTTATTAAAAAAAAAAAAAATTAGACTCTGAAATTATCGAAAAGGGCGGGGTGTTACACCCATGGCTCCCAATCTAACTCATTCAACGCATTAGTTCAGCTCACCCATTTAATTCCACTCATTTAATTCACTTGAGTCAACTCCATTGTTTGATTCATTTTTAATTCAATTCAGCCCCAACTCTACATAATTTAACTCAACCTTTGAGCTCACTTGATGGTCTACATGGTCAACATGGTCAACATGGTCAAGCTCGACCCATTGGGTCCCAATTGAACCTCTTGACCCAAATAGGCGCCATGACCCATTTAAATGTCAATTACCCATTTAAATGTAGCTTACCCATTTAAATGTGGTTTATCCGTTTACATATAGCTTACCCATTTTAAGGTAGCTTACCCATTTACATGTAACTTACCCATTTTAAGGTAGCTTACCCATTTAAATGTGGCTTTACCCATTCGATTCTCTTGAACCATATACAACATCCGTTGGGTCTTAATTGACCAATTGACCCAATTATCAAGCCTTACCCATTCACTTCTAACTAGCTCATATATGATCCATTGGGTCCCAATTCAACTTTTGACCCAATTGGCAATCTTGACCCAATTAAATAATTCTTACCCATTTATTTCCATTGATCCACATCTAATATCCGTTGGGCAATTGACCCAACATTTACCCATCTAAGGTTCATATCTTTTTAATTCACCCTTTCAATGGCAATTTCCATATATATCCCTAGCTCGAAAATATGGGTGTTACAGGTCTTGTGTAACCCTAATCTCCTAACCACCCTCATCAAGGTGTAGTCTTCCCCATGTGTCCCTTGGCTAACCAAGAGGGCACATGGCTTACACTTGGCCATCACTCCCTTTCCAACGATTTTGTGTCTAGGGTTTCCATGAGATGGAAACCCTCCACCTCCCCTTTGACTCACTTAAATCCTTTCATCTTCCATGTGACTCACCACCCATACAACTCATTTCATTTAAATGAAACTCATTCCCCTAACTCAAGCACTTGAATTCATTTCCATCTAACTTAGGTGATTTTAATTAAATAATTTAACTCAACTCCCTTCACTTGACCCTCTTGAATTCACCCATGAACTCACCCATGGTTGACGACGAAGTCAACCATGGTAGCCGACCTCACAAGCTACCTTAGACCACACGCCACCTCACTTGATGAGGTGGAGTTGGGTCCCACTTGGCTATGCCACTATGATGTCAACTCCTACACTTGCCACCGCACTTGCTGAAGTGGATCCCATGTCTTAGGTCCTAATTGGGTACATGAACCAATTAAATCAATTCTTCTTGCCCATTTACCCTAAACATCAATTTATCTTGACCCATTGGGCCCCATTGGGCATTTGACCCAATTGACCACATTTACCCAATTAATTAGAATTAACCCTATCCATGATCCATTGGACCACACTTGGGCCATTGCCCCAATTCTTATCCATCTAACATCCATTCCATCTATAAATCTCAGTTCTTAATAATTAAAATAGATAATAGCCAATATAATTATTGCAATGAAAATCCGAGCTATTACAGACGCAGTAGAAGGTGAGGGTCTCCCAAAGTTGGGTCTGAATCTCTTGTTCGGGCGGAAAGCATTTCCCCCGCTTTGTCCTCAGTGATTGTCCACAAACTTGACTGTCTCCATTAGCTCTTGTTCGGCTGACCACTTCTGCCAAAGTAGCTGACTTGATTATTGTGGCCTTGGCTCTTAGACTAGGTGGTAGACGTCGTTCAAGCTTCCAAGCCTTTCGATATTCTGTGTCTACCATGTACAAAGCATAGCATGATAAATGGAGAACTCCTGATAGTAGTCCTCAACCGTCATGGTACTTTGGACCAGAGATATGAACGCTTGTGTCTGGCGCTCCTTCTCTTCCTCTAGAAAATAATGATCTAGCAACATTCCAACAAGCTGGTCCCATGTCATCTCAGTCCTTTCCTCCGCTGGAATCTGTGTTTGCTGTCGTTCTATCACTCTCCACCATTTGCCAGCATCATCTACCAATTGTGAGGTAGCCAACAATATCTGGTCCTCATTGCCGGTGATCTTAAGCAGCTTCAAGATTTTGGTGATGTTCTCAACCCAGTCTTCGGCTTCTGCGTATCCCTCTTTCCCTTTGAAATAAAGGGGACGCCGCTGTTGGAAGTCCCTGATCATATTCCGATCTTGTGATTCATTGGAGGTTACGACTCCATTGCCTTTCTGATGTTGCTGTAACACGGAGGTGACTACTGCTTGCACTAAGTTCTGCAACTTGGGAGATACCATAAGAATATTCACGCTGTTCTGCTCCTTTTCCTATTGTGGATGTTGTACCTCTTCCTCCTGATGTAGGTTTTGTGGGGTTCTTCTTCTTCTCGGAGGCATTTCCTAAGTCATTGAAACATCGTTTGACTTAGTTTTCTCATAAACTTTTGTGTTTACATATTTTGGGGAATTGCCAAATCACCATCTTGTATTTCTTATTTTGGGAAAATTTTCCTATGTATCAAGTATTGTTTCTCAATTTGGGGAAATCATGATGTTTCTTGTTTCGGGGAAATATGTCCTACTTTGCCATGTTTGATAAATCTATGTTTATAGTGATTGTCCTTCCCTTGCTGTTATTCCTTTTTCATTAAGTGTTGCTCTCAGATTGAATGCTTCAGTCTGATTCACAACAAAGCACATTAATCTGGCCCCCGTGCAGCAGACTCCGAAGAGTCAGTCAGTTGGGATTCCTATCTTGTCAGTGAGACATGATACCGTATTAATCTTACTTTAAAAGATTCACACTTCCAGTTTCGCTCTGATACCAATTGTAACACCCCGCCTTTTTTCACTCGCCGAAAATCAGAGTATATTTTTTTTTTTAAGGAGTGAGAGAGAGCGGGAACGTCATGACACGAGTTAAGTCCGAATTTCCAATCCCGACCCTTCACTGGCCAACAATACGTGTGCGTGGACCAAGTCCACAAAAAAAGTTCACACGCTAACGTTTAACTACGGAAATATTATATGAATGGAAACCATCCATAAACATGATATTATATGGGAAGCCAATCAATATAAATTAACTTAATCTCAAATAATCATCATGCAACCATAGCAAAATAAATCTAGTTATTACAATCCCAAATGCTAATTATCTCAAATATATTGTTCCAAAATAAATTATGCAAAATAAATAGAATCTGCCCAAGCTCCTAAGCTTGACTTCATTCACGTCCATCGGCCTTTCCATTCCCTATTCCATCTCCTAAAGGGTAGAAGTAGGACGTTAGTCAACGCACCCAGTAGGAATTCCAAGCGAGGTTATATACATCGGATCAATATAAAAATCAGAATTAAAAGTATCACATTAGAAACTATAAATATATCATAGTATCAAAACCAGCACATGATAATCATATCTAAATCATGCTCATGTATATGTCAATGCCATGGGTATTATATGCCAATGATCCCCCACCCAATCTACATATCATCACCATACAAATCATATCAAGTGTTCCTTGGCCAATTACTTCCATAGTGTTTTGTGATGTACCACCAGGTCACTGTATACCTCCCCACGTATGTTGATCGGAAACACCGAATGGAGCGTGGACTCCTCCCCTGTATGTTAATCGGAATCACCGAATGGAGCATGGACTCCTTCCCACATAAGTTACTCAGAATCAGTGTGGACTCCTCCCCACATATACTAATCGGATATACCGATGGAGCGTGGACTCCTCCCCATGTATGTTAATCGGAATCACCGAATGGAGCATGGACTCCTCTCTCATGTTCCCTCCCATGCCATGCATGAGTTCATGAATGCAGAAATACCATATCATATCAAATCATATTGAAATTCAGTTCATAAATCTTTCACCATTTGATTTACTAAAATAAACATTGTATTGAAATAAAAATCAATAACATATAAGATCCATATGCATCTCAACAAGGTAGAAATCCTACCCAAAACCAGTTTACTATCCTGCTGTTTCGTGAAGATACTGTTCACCGATCACATCAAAACCAAATTGCAAACACTTTACGAATCTCCTTTTCCTTATTACATTTAGCAGATAAATAAAATCAATTTGATGTTCCATTTGATTTCCATCATCCCCTACATCATCCCATGTTCATTTCTCACCGCATCATAGTCCTTAAACCGGTTAAGACCCTCAATGGGTTTTGGCCATACATCAAGGCTGAAATGTGTTCATGTCCACAATAACTCATCAATGGGGTTCGGCCATACAACATGGCAGAAAAACATTCTTTGGTTTTTGAGCCTTTTTTTTTAATCCTTGTTTTATTTTAAACAATGCGAGTCAATCATCATTCATTTTTTTTTAATTTCTTAATCTAATAATCCCTAGTTAGTCATTTAATTTTTTAAATATATATAGATGGGGTTCGGCCATACAACATGGCTGAACCCATTGTTCTTCCTTTTCATTTTCTTTCCATCTTATTAAATCCGATCACATATTACAATCAATTTGATTTTTTTTTTCAATTAATCATTCCACACATCATTCCAGATAAACTGAACCTCTGGAAAAATTATTTAAAATTTTCACTTTTAAATTCAGTCGACTGAATCCGGCGGATTACAGTCTGTTACCCGTCCTGCGGATGGTTGAAAGCCCGTCTGCGGACAGTAATACCCATCCCAAGGACAGCGCAACCCGTTCGTGCCCACAACACCTGTCCACGTCTGTTACCCGTCCCGCGGACGGTCGAGACCCTTGTACGGCCGGTAAAACCCGTCCCTTGGACAGTACAACCCTTGTTCAGTCTTCTTTTGTTTGTGTGTTTTGCTTGGCTTTTCTCCATGAAATTCATTCCTTAATCATATCTCAACATGTATTAATCATTTATACATATAATCAGTAGATGTACACTACTCAATAACCAAAGTTAGGGTCTTTTCCCATAATTCTTTCAATCCTTGTTTCATAATATAAATCGGACATTACCTTTCCTTTTCTTTCAATCATTTAACCATTCCTTGAATGGAGTTCAAAGTCCATGGTCATATAACATTTTGACCATCCATTTCCCACCAATCATATAACCCATAGGTTCGGCCACACCATGGCCAAACTTATGATTTTTCCCTAATCTTAATCCCATATTACTAATTCAAACCATACCTCTTTCCTCGTTTCCTTTGTTTCTTTTGCTCTGAATTCCTCCTTAGTTCTTTTCCTTCCTTGGTGCTTCACTGATCCTCTAGGTGTAGAGATGAATTGGGAGAGAGAGAGAGAGATGAGAAAAGGATGAAATCTCTTTGTTGTGCAATAGATGGAATTCGGCCAAAGGTGTGGAATGTAACGCCCCGCCCTTTTTCACTCGCCGAAAATCAGAGTATTTTTTTTTTTGAAATAAAGAGTGAGAGAGAACGGGTCATCACGACGCGAGCTAAGTCCGAGCTTCCAAAGCCCGACCCTTAAGTGGCCAACCATATGTGGACTAAGTCCACTAAAACGGTTCATACGTACTAAGGTTAAGCTTGCAGAATAAATCGTAGATGTAGAATTATAATAGAATTACTATCCTACCAATTTTAAATAGCAAGGAAGTCCATCACTTAATAATAATCATCTTAACTGAAAATGTTCAAAATCAAAATCCAAACCATAGCAAATAGTCTAAGTTCTTACAGTCCCAACAAGCTAATTAGTGAAATTACATGGTCCATAATGAAATTTAAATAAAATGAAACTATATTATCCAAGCTCCTAAGCTTGACTCCGATCGTGTCCGTCGTTTCGTCCATTTCCTGTGTCATCATCTAAGGTAGAAGTAGGGCGTTAGACAATGCGCCCAGTAGGTACTCCGAGTAGGGTCAAACACATGGGTTAGTATGAAAATCACATAGATATAGATAATATCAAAACCATGCAAGTCAATGCCATGCCATGGGTGTCATATGCCATGAGCCCCACCCATCATCCATATCACAATCACATAGTATTCCTCTTGATGGCTAATCCACATCAAAGTCATGACTCCCCGCGAATGCCTTATTGGTCCCACCTGTAACGCCCAGCCCTTTTTCACTTACTTTCCGAAAATCAAAGTCTATGTTTTTTTTTTAAAAAAAATGATAGAGAGCGGGACGTCACGACGTGAGTTAAGTTAGGACTTCTAAAGTCCGACCCTTAACTGGCCAAACCTATGTGTTTCGTCTCAACCAGTCCTCCCCAACTGCATCAGTCACTCAGGCACTTCGAGGGGTGAACAACTATTTCCATTGTGATCAGCCGGGTCACTTCAAGAGGGATTGCCCAAAGCTTAACAAACTCTCTTATTCCAGAGGATCATTCCGTCCACCAGCTAGGCCAGTTAACTCCCGAGGAGGCAGGACATATAACCAGGCGGGGCGAGCACCTAACCCTACTGGATCTAGACGATTGTTTACTCTAGCTCCTCCAGCGAATGTGGATCATTCTGTGATTCAAGGTATGGCTGTAGTCAGTAGTTCCTACGCCTTTGCATTATTTGATTTTGGAGCTTCACATTCCTCATATCTGCTGCATTCATAACTGTTACTGGTACATTAGTTCAAAAATTGTCCACATCACTCACAATTGTATCCCCTGTCGGAGACAAGTCATTGGGACTCATATGCACGGCAGCGAATACTGAACTCGCTGGACTCAGATTTGAGTTCAATTATCTGGTACTCGATATGACTGAGTACGATATTATATTTGGCATGGACTGGTTGGCTAACTTTCAGGCTAACATTGATTGTTATCGCCGTAGAGTGACATTTTGGTCACCCGAAGGAAAACAATATGTGGTTCGTACAGACAAGCAAGGTGGACCGCAGGAAGGGTTGAATCATCTGGTATTGAACAATATGAAATTGAACAAGGCACCGGTCGCTGAACTTCCGGCAATAGTGAAAGAATATGTTGATGTTTTCCCAAAAGAACTCCCCGGCTTGCCGCCCATGAGGGAGATCAATTTTGAAATCAAGTTGTACCCTGGCACCTCACCAGTGTCATTACCACATTATCGGATGGCACCAGCAGAGATGTCTGAGATAAAGAAGCAGATTGATGAACTGCTCAGACTGGGTTGCATCCGGAACAGTACATTGTCTTGGGGAGCTCCAGTGTTGTTTGTGAAAAAGAAGGATGGTTCACTCCGAATGTGTGTGGATTACCGGAAACTGAATCAGCTAACTGTCCGGAACAAATACCCTTTACCCAGGATCGATGATTTATTCGATCAACTAAGGGGTTCCAGTCATTTTTCGAAGATTGATCTGATGTCTGGTTATCATCAAATCCGGGTTAAGGAGGAGGATATAGAGAAGACAACCTTCAGGACTCGGTATGGACTATATGAGTTTGTAGTCATGCCGTTTGGACTCACCAATGCACCGGCTGTGTTCATGGATCTAATGAATAGGATCTTCTGACCTTACTTGGGCCCGTTTGTGATTGTGTTTATTGATGATATCCTGATCTATTCCAAAAGTAAGGAAGACCATGTTTAACACCTGAAAATAGTTCTGGACACTTTGAGGAAGAACAAGTTGTACGCTAAAGCAAGCAAATGTGAATTTTGGCTACCTGAGGTCAAATTCTTGGGGATGTCATAACAGCAGAGGGTATAGCCATGGATCCAGCTAAGGTCGCGGCAGTAAGTGAATGGAAAGCACCAAAGAATGTAACTGAGATGCGCAGCTTCTTGGGTTTGGCTGGTTATTACAGGAAGTTCATCATGGATTTCTCCAAAATTGCATCTCCATTGACTCGACTCACTCAGAAATGAGTCAAATATGAGTGGACAGATCTGTGCAATCGGAGGTTCGAGGAGCTGAAAGATAGACTTACAACTGCACTTATCTTAATTTTGCCGGAAAGAGGCAAGGGTTATGAAGTACAATGCGATGCTTCGGGAGAGGGACTGGGGTGTTCACTCATGCAACATCATCATGTGGTGGCTTATGGTTCAAGACAACTAAAAGTACATGAACGCCTCTATCCTACACATGATCTGGAACTAGTTGCAGTGGTCTTCACTCTCAAAAACTGGAGACACTACCTATATGGCGAGAAATTTGAAGTGTTTTCAAACCATAAGAGTTTGAAATATTTGTTTGATCAGAAAGAGCTCAACCTGAGGCAGCGCAGATGGATGGAATATCTGGCGGATTATGAGTTCGCGCTCCGATATCATTCGGGTAAGGCAAACAAGGTGGCGGATGCTCTCAGCCGTATATCACACGCATCAGTGGCATGTTTGATCAGAACCGAATGGGAGATGTTGAATACCATTCGAAAGTTCAATCTATATATCACAAACCATGGGAGTATGTACAATTTAATCATACGGTCCAACATGGTTACCAAGATTGAACAAGAGCAACGAGCAGATCCGGAAGTGGAGGAGATATGGGCCAAGATGTCTACTGGCGTGGTCATACTGGAATGGGAATTACGACCAGGACAGGGTCTTGTATTCCGGGTAGAATATATGTGCCAAAAAGCTGCAGAAAGGAGTTGTTGATTGAGGCACATCAGACCAAGCTCTCCATTCATTTGGGCAACACTAAGATGTATCACAACCTGAAGAGACCTTATTGGTGGCATGGACTCAAAAGAGATGTGGCGGAATTTGTGGCACATTGCTTAACTTGTCAACAGGTTAAGACAGAACACCAGAAGCCACCAACGTTACTCAAACCCTTACCAGTGCCGGAATGGAAATGGGCGCACATCTCCAAGGATTTTGTGACAGGGCTACCAAAGTCATCAAAGGCAATGATGCAATATGGGTCGTGGTGGACCGACTGACCAAGTCTGTACATTTTCTTCCTATTAGGATGACAGACTCATCTGAGACTTTGGGTCGGCTGTATATCAGGGATATCATCAGATTGCATGGTATTCCTCTGACTATAGTGTCTGACAGAGATGACCGATTCACCGGCAGGGTATGGCAGAGTATACAGTCGGCCATGGGAACAGATCTACTGACAAACACAGCTTTCCATCCATAGACTGATGGACAGTCGGAAAGGACAATACAAACATTGGAAGATATGCTGAGAGCATGCATGTTAGACTTCAAGGGTGGATGGGAGGATCACTTGCCACTAGTGGAGTTCTCATATAACAACAGTTATCAGGCAAGCCTTCAGATGACTCCATTCGAGGCTTTATATGGTAGACCATGTAGGTCACCAGTGTGCTGGACAGAGGCCGGTGAGCCTGCGCTGATTAGACCTGAGTTAGTCGCAGAGACTACAGCACAGATTCAGTTGATTCATCAGCACCTATTGGCTGCACAGAGTCGACAGAAGAGCTATGCCGACAAGAGAAGGAGGTTCCTTGAATTTGAAGTGGGGGACATGGTATTTTTGAAAGTCTCGCCACGAAAAGGACACATGAGAATTGGAAAGAAGGGGACACTGTCACCAAGATTCGTGAGACCGTTTTCCATCATAAGAAGGATGGGAGATGTAACTTATTAGTTGGCACTTCCTTCACAATTGGCATCTTTACGCGATGTATTTCATATATCGATGTTGAGGAAGTACAATCCCGATCCGTCTCATGTATTGAATGTACAAGATATAGAAGTACAAAGTGATGTGACTTATGTCGAGAAGCTTGTCAGAATAGTTGAGACTGAACGAAGGGTGTTACAAAACAGAGCGATTCAGTTCGTCAAGGAGGTATGGGATCGACATGGTATTGAGGAAGCCACTTGGGAACTCGAATCGGAGATGAGAACAGCTCACCCTGAATTATTTATGTGATTTATTTTGGAACCCTACTTCGTTCAATTTTCGGGACGAAAATTTTAAAAAGAGCATTGTATTGTTATACCCCAGATTTTCAGTTTATCAATATTTACGGAAATTGCCATTGAAAGTATGAATTAATGGTTATGAACCTTAGATGGGTAAGGTGTTGGGCAATGGCCCAATTAAGACCCAATGGATATGTTAAAAGGATCAAGTTAAATAATTGGGTAATGTGCATTTAATTGGGTCAAGGTGGGTATTTGGGTCAAAAGGCCCAATTGGGACCCAATGGGTCGTGGTTGACTTGGTTGACCATTAGGTGAGCTTGAGTCTAATTAAGTTGAGGCTGAATCTAATGGGAATGCAAACAAGTGTTTGAGTTGATTCAAGTGAATTAAATGGGTGAGTTGAGTTTAATGGTGGTTTGGATTAAATGGTTGAGTTGAGTTAAATTAATGAGTTGAGCTTAAGTGAGTTAAAGAGAAAGGGTGGGGGAAGTTTCAACTCAAAGATGAAACCCCCATATGAAGATTTAAATGAAGAGTGGCGGTTACACAAGGCCAACTAAGGTTTAGCCGTTGTAGCCTTTGGGAGTTTCATTTCAATATGAAACTCTCACATGGAACGTTAATGAGAGAAGGATGATGGGAGGAAAGGATACACCAAGATAACCTTTGGAAGCCGTTGGGTACCTTGGGAGTTTCATCTCAAGGATGAAAACCCCAAGGGAAGCATTAAGGAAGGGAGGTTACACTAAGGTTTCAAATTCAAAATACATCACACGTTGGAAACATGGGGGTTACCCATCTTAGATGGAAAATCAAGAGCCAAAAACTGTTGGGTGGGTTTCATCTCAAGGATGAAACCCCAAATGGAATAATTGAAGAGATGAATGGGGAGGGGAGTTACAAGTGTTGCCATCAAGAGACACCACCATGGGCTGAATTTCATTAACCAAAGGATTTTTCATTTTCACTCTCTCTCTCTCTCTCTCCCTTGGCCGTTTTTCACCTCTCAAGACAAAGAACCTTGGCTGGTTGTCTCTCACACAAATCATTCCTTGGCCGATCACTCCACCAAGACAAAGTGGACTTAGAACAAAGGAGTAGCATCTCAAAGTTTTATCATTCACACCCAAGGCTGAAATTCTATCTTTCCTCTCAATCAAAACCTCATTTGGCTGAACCACTCCGAGGGGTTTCCAGCAAGGTTAGGCTCGACTAAAGATCAAGAAGGAAGGAAGGAAGGAAGGAAGGACTAAGGAAGGAGAAGATCAAGAAGGAGTGAAAGAACCGGAGGAGTCGTGGAATTGGTAAGTGCTCCATAAACATTTGTTAAATAAAATGGGTAAGGAAATATGATCCAGCCATTGTATGGCCGAACCTATCAAGGGTTAAAATCATGGTTAATGATTATTTTTAAAAGGAGTAGATGAACCATGGGGTTCGGCCATATGTACTTGGTTATTTTTATGGGTCTTTGAGAGATAAAAACCATACAATGTTATGAAGGTTTTAAAGGTGTTTAAATGGAGATAAGGTTAAGGTTATGGGTCGGCCATTGCATGGCTGAACCATAATGTTATTATGGCTAAGATGCTGAGCAAAAACTATATATAATTATTTGGAAGTTTGAAACAAGAAAAACCATGGAATATTATGATATTCTAAAGGAATGTAAAATGGATCAAAATGATGTAGGAAGGACCCAAGGATGAACCATAGGGTTCGGCCATGTTATATGGCCGAACCCCATGGTAAGTGTTAAGGAAGTTGGTGGGTCTAAAATGGATCTTGAGAAGGAAGATAATGGATCATAGGGTTCGGCCATTTAGTATGGCCGAACCCCATGGAAGAATATTGTTATGTTTAATAGTTATTGATGTTTAATTGACTTTGAAGTGGTAAATGACGATTCAAAAAGAGGAATCTAATATGTCTAAATGAATGGAAGGATCAATTAAGGTTTCTATGTTATGCAATGGAGAAATTGAAAACCATAGGGTTCGGCCATGTTATATGGCCGAACCCCATGGTAAGTGTTAAGGAAGTTGGTGGGTCTAAAATGGATCTTGAGAAGGAAGATAATGGATCATAGGGTTCGGCCATTTAGTATGGCCGAACCCCATGGAAGAATATTGTTATGTTTAATAGTTATTGATGTTTAATTGACTTTGAAGTGGTAAATGACGATTCAAAAAGAGGAATCTAATATGTCTAAATGAATGGAAGGATCAATTAAGGTTTCTATGTTATGCAATGGAGAAATTGAAAACCATAGGGTTCGGCCATACACATGAACCAACTTTATGTGTCATTTGGAGAGTTAAATGTGATGGGAAATATTTTATATATTTGAAGTATTGACAAGGTGAGATGGCTGATTTAAAAGAGTGGGTTTTATGAATCAAGAATGGCAAGGTTTGGATTTATTTTGAAAGATCAAAAGGTTGAAAGAGAGACCAAAAGCTAGATGGAAAGGTTCGGCCATGTTGTATGGCCGAACCCCACTAATGGATTTTGGTGGACAAAGGGCTAAGTGATTGGCAAAGGGATGTTCGAGTAATAAATAAAAGAAAGGGCCAAAATTAAGTAGGTGACGTTCGGCCATAGTGTATGGCCGAACCCCACAAAATGGTGTTCTTGGTCTTAGGTTTAAATTGAAAACCAAATGAGTTATATGTTTGACTTATTGACATGTAACAAGGTGACGGACCTTCTTAAATGGTGCGCAATCGTGAACGGGTGACGGTTTAAGAAGAGCATACATTTTAAGTGACCTTTGGTAGGATTCTACCTTATTGAAACATGGATATGTATATGGTTTTATGATTTATGTTGCAATTTATATTATGTTTCAAAAGTGAAGCTTTTAATGCTATGGTATTTACATTACATAGCATATGGACATGTACATCTCATGCATGGCATGGAAGGGAAATTTGTAACCGGAGGCCACGCTCCGTCGGGGCATCCGTAAGGCAATCGTGGGAAGACCATGATGTGTATAATGCCATCAAGTAGAAGCCGGAGGCCACACTCCGTCGGAGCATCCGAAAGACCACTGTGGGAATACCTTGATGAGGAGAATTCCATCAAGAGGTTACATGTATGTGATGGGTGGGACTCATTGCATAAGACATATGGCATGGCATGATTTTATATGGTTTTGATGATATATTATTATTCATGTTTTTGTGATACTAACCCATGTATTAGCCCTACATAGAATTCCTACTGGGCGCGTTGTTCTAACGCCCTACTTCTACCCTAGTGAATGACACAGGAAAGGAAGGGATCGAGGATCGTGGAAAAAGCCAAGCGTAGGAGCTTGAATATCTAAATGTAATTTGAGTAGTTAGATGTTGGCATGTAATAACTTAGTCAATATTTGTTATGGTTTGGAATGGTTTGATTTAATGATTAAGTTAAGGTAATATTGGATAAATGACTATGTACTTTGCTATCTAAATGGAGTAGACTTACGTTCTATTATAATCCGCAGTTAGATTAAGTAATAATATTCCGCAAGAATTATAAAGTACTATGTGTGAACCATTCTCATGGACTTAGTCCATGCACACATAGGTTTGGCCAGTTAAGGGTCGGACTTAGAAGTCCGGACTTAACTCGCGTCGTGACACTCAGCTCCTATCACTTGTTTTTATTTTTTTAAAAAAATAGACTCTGATTTCAAGTGAAAAAGGGCGGGGTGTTACACCACCGAACGGAGCGCGGACTCCGGTTACATTTCAAATACAATATAGCTCTCCCCGCGAATGCCTTATCGGTCCAACTAAACGGAGCGTGGACTCCGGTTACAATTCAATCCCGGTATAGCTCTCCCCATGAATGCCTTATCGGTCCAACCGAACGGAGCGTGGACTCCAGTTACAATTCAATCATACATCCATTGGAATCAGTGTGGATTCCTCCTCACGGTTGTTTATCGGAAATCTGAATGGAGCATGGACTCCCCTCATTTGATCCCTCCCATGCCATGCATGAGATGCAAGTGCAACCATGCTATGTAATAATAAACATCATAGCATTAAAATCCCATAGTTGAAACATAGTACTTTGATACCAAAATAAACATAGAAGTAAAAACATGACATATACATATTCCATGATTTTCAATAAGGTAGGAATCCTACCAACGACCAAATATCATGTCCTTGTGTTTTCGTCCAAAAACCGCTAACCGATCGCTCCCCTGGTTGTGGAATCTTTTTACCTTAAATAAATTCCATAAAATAATCAAATTAATTATTCCAATTGATTTAAACCATTCCCTTCACCCTTCCAATTTAACTTAACCATTTGGAAAATCATATAACTATTTCATTTTAAAATCAACCGGTTACCCACTATCCACTGTCCACTACCCACTAGTGGGGTTCAGCCATACAACATGGCCAAACCTCACTCTTTGGTTTTGACCCCCTTTTTAACCCTTGTTTTATTGTTTCCCATCTTAGCCACCAATCATTTTCATAGTTAATCACTTAACTTATTACACATAACTTAGGTCTATTAACATAAACATAGATCCATAATAAATCCCTCCATGCATAGATCTACAAAATGATCCATCAAAATGGTTCATGGGGTTCGGCCATACAACATGGCCGAACCCATGATGTCTCATTTTCATCCTCCCTTTCTTAAATCATTTACAATATTAGATCCATAAACAAATCCCTCCATGGGGTTTAATCATACACTTAGGTCATTTACACATACTTAAATCTCACAAACATGATCCATGGGGTTCGGCCATACAACATGGCCGAACCCATGGTCATTCATCTCCATTTATTTCTTAGCTTACTAGTCATGGTTCATCATTTTAAAACCCAAAATCCATCAACATTTCTTCCATGGGGTTCGGCCATACAACATGGCCGAACCCATGGTCCATTGTTCTTCATCATCTCCTCATTTCTGTAATGCCCGTCCATTTTCACCGAAAATCAGAGTCTATTTTTTTTTTTTAATAATAAAAGTGACAGGCCGCGGACGTCACGACGCGAGTTAAGTCCGAGCTTTTAAAGCCCGACCCTTAACTGGCCAACCCTACGTGCGCGTGGAACGAAGTCCACGAGAACGGTTCACATGTAGCCGTGAGCTCGCAGAATATAACTTAATGCGGAATGTTATAATAAAGACTATCCTACCAGTTTTCAGATAGCAGGGAAGAAATGTTCATTTAATTACTAAAATACCTCAAAAGCATAATGTCCAACATAAAATCCCAACATAGCAAGTGATCTAAAATTCATTCCATTCCGGCAAGCTAAGCTATTCAAATATACATTCCCAAAATAAAACTTAAAATAGACTAAGCATCTCTCTTCCCCAAGCTCCTAAGCTTGGCTCCCGTCTCGCCCCTCCGTTCCACCATCTCCTGCGTCATCAGCTAGGGGAGAAGTAGGGCATTAGACAACGCGCTCAGTAGGATTCCGAATAGGGCTAGTACATGGATTAGTCATAACAACATACAGATAATAACAAAATGAAAACTGGTAAACCATCATATAATGAAACTATAAAGTGAATGCCATGTCATGGGTATCTATGTTATGAATCCCACCCATCATCCCTACCATCATGATGTCATATCCCCCTTGACGGCAAGAACTCGTCAAGGTATCCCCATGCCTGTTCTCGGTCGCCCCGACGGAGCATGGACTCCAATTATAGCTTATCAAGCTATCCCCATACCTGTTCTCGGTCGCCCCGACGGAGCATGGACTCCGGTTTGTTTATTTTTTCCGCCCATGCCATGCATAAGATGTAATGCATTATGCTATGTAATATTTATAACTCATAACCTTAACATATCATACATAGCCTAAACTTATAATGCATAACTTTAAAACATAATTCATAGCCATATTCCATATAATTCTTAATCATAGCCATAAGAATCCATCTTAAACATATCATAATCTTAAAACCCATCATACAACCAATCAATATAATTACTAAAAATAAACCAATAAACCAATTACATAGCATCTAATCCATGGCTTACAAATAGGTAGGAATCCTACCGAATACCGACTCGCGTCCCTTTTACGGTTTCGTCCGATAATCCGACTATCGACACGCGTACCGCTCGCGATATCCAATACCTTATTACATACACATAATTAGTCCATGTTTTTAACCTTTTAAATCCATTAATCACATACTTAAGGTTACCATAATTGTTCTTATGTCCATGATCATTTCTCATGGAGTTCTTGAATTTGGCCATTATTTACAATTTTGCCACCACTCCTTCACATAATTAATTTCTCATTTTTATTTCTCCATTCTTAGACCCATGATAGATCCAAAATCTTGGATCCATCAATGATTCATTAACATGTCACAAGATCACTAAAATTCCACCATCTAATTAGCCTAATCCTTATTAATTTAAACACACATATAGTTCCATACTTAACCCATCAATTGCCTCATAAAATTGGATCATGGGTTCAAAATACCCCCATTCCTCAAATCCTCCCATGGGGTTTACATCATGTATTTAAACTGCAATGAGTCCATTACCCACTCATTCCCTTTGGAGGCCATAAACATCATTAACCCTCCAAAAGGCTCACAATTGGGCCATGGGTTCGGCCATACACCATGGCCGAACCCATGGTGTCCTTTTCCCATTTTTTTCTTTGGCCTACTTATACATTTAAACCCACCATAAGCCCTTCTATGAAGGGGCTCAACTTATACATTTAAACCACCATCCTTAATCACATTTGAGTCCATTTACATCCATCAACAATCCATCATTTTTCCATTCATTTTTCCATTACTTCACATACATCATCATTCCACAATTTCACCATTTGATCACCATAGGGTGAACCCATGGTTCATGATCCAATATTCCTTTATGACATTTTAGACCATAAAACAATTATACTCATCCATGGATTCCATCATAAAAACCTCTTCAAAAACTACTTACATTTAATCATTTACAACTCTGCAAATCATATTCATCTCCATAGCTTTAAACCTTAAAACCCTACTTAATTCATCAACCCCTTTTCCATGGGGTTCGGCCATACTAGATGGCCGAACCCTATGGTCCATCAATTCATTTAAACCCACACTTCCATGCTTAATCAACACCTAATTATACAATGCACTTAGTCCATTTAATTCTTTCCTTCCCCTAAACCTAATTTACCCATTTAGGGTTTTGTCCACTTTCCATTCTTCAAATTGATGTATTTAAGATCCATGGCATAAAATTATTTGGCCACCATTAAATTTAACAAAAATGAATCCCAAGTCTTAAACCCTGAAAATCCAAAACTCTCGTTTAAGAAATACTCACAATCCGTCGTCTCCTCCGACTTCCGCCACTCACGTCGACTTCCTTAGTCTCCTTTCTCCTTCCTCTTGATCTTTGGTCGGCAAAGATGCTTGATCAATGGTGAAACCCTCCAAACTTAGAATCGGCCAAGGTAGGGTTTGCTTGAGAGAGGGAGAGGGGAAGATGGAGATGAGAAAATAGGATTCTATAGTTTGATCTTAAAGGGATGGCCAAACTTACAACTTCCTCCTCTCTTTTCTTCCAAGCTTTTCTTCTTCTTCTTCCTTAATTTTTCTTCTTCTCTACCTTGGGTATGAGGGACGGCTAGGAGAATGTGAAAGATGAGGAGAGTAAAATGAGAGTAAAGGAGATGAAAAGAAAAGAGATAAGATTAATCTCCTTTGGTGCCTTTAATTCCCCCACCAACCAAATGGGATTTTTATCTTACTTTATGGTGGTGGTTGGGATAACCACCACCCAACGTTTTTTCTTTGTGTTTACAAATGAGATGGGTTTTGGTCTTTTATTTGACCCTTTGACCATTTGACCACCTCATTTGATTATTTTAATCATTTAATAAATTAACTAATTACCTTAGGTTAATTAATTCCCACGTAATTTAATTCCATTTCTTAACTTCCCTCTATGTATCCACCCATTGGTGACCAAGTCAACCATGGTGGCCGGCTCCACCAACTCTTGGTCCACACGCCACCTCACTTGGTGAGGTGGAGGTGGGTCCCATTTGGTCACACCACCTTGGCCTAATCCAAATTAACTTAGGTGATTTAAATTTCATTAAGCCCACTCCAACCAATTGGATCGTCATTGGGCCCATGGCCCAATTACCTTCATCCTTACCCATTTATCTTAGGGCTTACATCATCTTAATCCATTGGGTCCCCAGTGGGTATTGGGCCCAATTTGACCACCCTTGGCCCAATTGGCCATCATCGACCACTTAAATGATTTTTACAATCCAATCCATGGTCTATTGGGCCATACTTGGGCCTTTATCCAAATTTTGGTCCATTTACCCTTTATTCCACTAATTTTCCCAATTTTCATCATTAAAATAAATAATGTTCACATATTCATTGATTTACAAATTCCGGGCCATTACAATTTCAAATCATCATTTACAACATTTGAAAACCATTTAAAATCACCAACATTCTTGCATCATTTTCATCCTTTAAAACCCTTTAAAATCACTAACATACTTCCATCATTTTCATCCTTTAAACCCATTAAAATCAATAACATACTTCCATTGGGTTCGGCCATACAACATGGCCGAACCCTATGGTTCATCATTTTCTCTTAAAAATCACATACCCATGATTAGATCATTTGATGGGGTTCGGCCATACATCATGGCCGAACCTCATCCAATCCCTTTTGTCCTTAATGGTCCTTATACATAAAAATCTAGGGTTTGGCCATGCAAGTGTAACACCCCAATTTTTCAATAAAATGGAAAATTACGAAAATGCCCCTGAATTATTAAATTAATTATTTTGTGATGTCAAAATAAGAAATGTTGGGGCCCATTGCTCAAATTAAGGTCGTATGAGCACATTATATATATATATATATATCAAGTTGATTTGGATGGGTTATGTACATCAATTGGGTTGGAAATGGCTAAATGGGTCAAAGGGCTCAATTGGACCCAATGGGTCAAAATGGATGATTTGACCATTGTGTAAGCTTAAATTAAATAGGGTTAAGCCTATTTGATTGGAAATCAAGTAGAGAAGAAATGGGTAGGCATGATCCATATGAGAAAATCACTTACAAATGACCAAAATACCATAATTGGGTCATAGAGTCAAAAAAATGGGTCAAGGAGCTAAAGGGGGGACCCAATGGGTCGGGTTGACCAGTTTGACCACGGATGACCGTGTGGGCCCTCAATTGAACTCAAGTGTGAGTTAATTCAACTTGAGTTGGGTCGATTTGAAATGAATTGGATTTAAGAAATGAGTTGACTCAAACTTAGTGCATTAAAAGTGATGAGTTGGATGAGTTGGTTTAGAATAAAAATATTCCGAGTTAGGTGAGTCAAGAGGAGATGGAAATGAGTTGTATTCTCACATAACAATTAATCTGAATTAATCTCAGCCGTTGGTATGAAAGGGTGCTTTGGCAAAGCCAAAAGACACCAAGGTTGGGCGGCACCTCTTCATGAAGGGTTGCATTGGTTCATTTCCCATGTGATACAATGTTTGGCACCAAGGGGTGCAATGTTTGGCACCAAGAGGTGTCTTGGTTAACACCCTTTGCCCCATCGTTTTTAACAACATTAATGAGGAAGGATGAATGGGAGTTGGGGGGCTGAAACTATAAAAGAAAACCTAACCATACATGGCCGTTTTTCACACCAAAGAATCCAAGAATTCCCATCTCTCTCTCCCTCTCTCCAATTTGTTTTTCTTGGCTGAACAGCAGAGGTTTGGCATCAGTTAATCAAGCCTAAACCAGCAAGGAATTAAGGAAAGAAAGAAGAAAAAAAAGGGAGAAATCAAGGAGCAAAGACAAGAAGAAAACTTGGAAAATTTGGTAAGTTTTTTTATGTGTTATTTTGGTTTAATAACATGGAATGAATGGGGGTGTATTGGGCCATGGTTATGGCCGAATTCACCAAGGTTTTAACCTTGATTAAGAGAGGCTTTAAAATGGTAAAGATGACCATTGGGTTCGGCCACCATGGAGGGCCGAACCCCATGTAAAAGTTAGTTTGGTTTTCATGTTTTGAAACATGGAAACCATGGAGTTTTTGGTGGACTATTTTTGAGTTTTATTGAGATTCAAATGCATGTTTTAAAGAGAGTTAAAAACATGGATCTGAATGACATAAGGACTGAAGGTACCATGGGTCTAAATCAACGGTTTAAAATTGATGAATTGGACCATCAGGATCGGCCATCTTGGATGGTCGAATCCCACGAAGTTTGATGGTCATTTGGACAAATTGATGAACTTAGTTGGATGGTCTTGAGAGGTAATAAGGCAACAAAGTTATACTGATACTATGACACCTAAAAACATGTTTGAAAGAACAAAACATAGACATGAGGTTCGGCCACCTTGGATGGCCGAACCCCATGTTAGTATTTGATGATTTTGATGAGTTTAAAACCATATAAAATATGGTGTTTGATGTAATTTGGTGAAGTTTAACTTGTTGTTATTGGTTGGCCAATGTAGGGCTGAACCATGTCAATATCAGGGTTAAGATTACTGATTCAAATTATGGGTAATTGATGGATCAATCAGATCAAGAGAACCATTGGGTTCGGCCATGTGCATGGCCGAACCCCATGGGCTGTTTTTGGAATAAATGGACTAAGTTCATAGTTTGTGTTTGATATTATTCCCATGATTTTGTAAAGGGTTTAAAGTATTGTAATGGAGAACCATTTGATGATGGAAGAGTGGGAATACAAGATTCGGCCAAGTATAGGGCCGAATCCCATAAAATGACAAACTCTAAGTTAATGATGTTCGGCCATGGGCATGGCCGAACCCCACATGATGTGGATGGGTCGTAGATGTGATTGAATAAGTTATGACTTGCTGATTGATATATGGATAAGGTACCGGAAGTCGAACGACGCGCGAGTCGTGCCGGGTGACGCGAAAGAAAGATCAGTTACTGAAGTGATTCTTCAGTAGGTTTCCTACCTACTTGTAACCACGGTTTTTACCCAGTTTTCTTATGATACTCTTGTTTTAATATGTGTTTCAAATGATATATTATGCATTAACAAATGGCATACAGGCATTGGCATCTCATGCATGGTCATGGGATGATGAATGAGGTTCTACAGTGTTACAATTATGGGTTACGTCCTCCTTAGGCGATGAGAGTTCCGCCAGGAAGAGTAACATGATGATTATAGTCACAATGGTCTCCTTGGGCGAAGAGAGTCCCGCCAGGAGGAATAATACGTGATATGAATCAGTCAGTGATGAAGAGATGGAAGTTGTATTGTGATTTATCTTGTCGGTGCATGGCACGACAAGTGATGGCTATGGATGTACATGATGGGGGAGGCTCATTGCATGTGCATACATCATAGCATTGTTTTACCTGTTTTGATGATCATATATTATGATATGTATATGCACGTTTTATATGCTAACATGTGGTAGCCCTGATTCGGGAACCTACTGGGCGCGTTGATCTAACGCCCTAATTCTATCCTCAGAGAAGATTGCAGGTACAAGCAAAGGGAAAGGAAAGGTCGTTGACCGGGAGGGGAACTGAGCCTAAGTGCTTTAATGATGGATTTGGATTACGTTATATTACTGTCATTTGAATACTATTGTTGGACATGTAATAATTCGTTATTTGCTATGGTTTGATTAGGATAATAACCTTTGGATGGTTGATCTATGTTATTTATATTTTAAGACTGTTACTTGCTATCTCGTCTTTCTATTCCGCAATTAATCTAGATTATTCCGCATGTTGACGTTAGTTCCATGTGTGATTCACTATCATGGTCTATTCCATGTACACATGGGTGGCCAGTTAAGGTTCAGACTTGGGTAGTCTGAACTTAACTCGCGTCGTGACGCCGCCCGCTCTCTTTTGATGTTTTATTATTGCTTTTAAAAAAAAAAAATGGACTCTGAAATTCTCGAAAAAGGGCGGGGCGTTACAGCAAGGGCCAAACCATGATCTTGGATCATTCTCCATTCCTTATATTGAACATGCATGAGGTCCTTATGCATAACAAGAGTAGGGTTCGGCCATGCAAGGGTCGAACCATGATCTTTAATCATTTCTCATGTTTAATCATGCATGCATACATATTGTCCTTAGTAACCTATCTTACCCATTAGGGTTTTGTCCATTTTTTCATTTCATTCCTTGGATGGATTTTGAGTCCATGGCCCATAACATTTTGGCCAACTATTTTCAATCCTAAATGGAATGTTCCCTTAACCTCCTTTTAATTAATAGATCATACATACCGATTCCGCGACTCCTTTGTTTTCTTTTGCTCTTTCTTGCTCCTCCAATCTTCTCCTTCCTTAGTCTTTTCTTTCTTCCTCCTTGATCTTCGGCCAAAGAGTGGTGCTTGAGAGGGAGAGGGTTTAAGATGAAAACTGTAAGAGATGGTTCGGCCAAGGAAAGAGCTTGAGAGAGGGAGAGGAGGAGAGAATGGATGGAAAGACCTTAAGTGTTTTCTTATCTTGGAGAGAGGTCGGCCCCTAGGGTTTTTGGTGAGAGGGAGAGGAGTTGAGATAGAAAACTCTGAGAGGGTCGGCCAAAGAGAGAGCTTGAGAGAGCGAGAGAGTGAATGAGATAAAGAGCTAACTTTCCATCTTGTCTCAAGGTTCCTTGGGTAAGACTCCACCTCCAACTACCCTCATCAATGTGGAGTCTTCCCCATGAGTCCTTTGACTGGCCAAGAGGGTGCATGCCTTCACATGGCACACACACCCTCTCTAACAGTTTTGGTGGCTAGTGGTTTCCATTGAGATGGAACCCTCCACCCTCCTTTGACTCACCAAGTGGATGCATGCCCTCCACCTGAGTTCCTTATCTACCAAAGAGGGTGCATGCCTTTCACATGGCACACACACCCTCTCCAACGGTTTACTAGTGGTTTCCATTGAGATGGAAACCCTCCACCTCCCCTTTGACTCACTCCATCTTTTCATCTCCATGTGACTCACCACCCATCCAACTCACTACATTAAATAAAACTCATTCTCCTAACTCAAGCACTTGAATTTATTTTTTAATTAATTAATTCCTTAACTCCACTCATTTTATTAAATCCTCTTGGACTCACCTTTGAACTCACCCATGGTTGACCAAGTCAACCATGGTGGCTGGCCCCACATGTGCCTTAGTCCACACGCCACCTCACTTGATGAGGTGGACTTGGGTCCCACTTGGCTATGCCACTTCCATCTTACCTCTTATACTTGCCACCTCACTTGATGAGGTGGACCCCATGCCTTTGATCTTAATTGGGTTTATGACCCGATTAAATCCATTCCTTACCCATTTACCCTAATCATAAATTCATCTTGACCCATTGGGTCTCAATTGGGCATTTGACCCAATTGACCACATTGACCCAATTAAATAGAATTAATCCTATCCATGATCCATTGGACCATACTTGGGCCATTGCCCCAATTCTTATTCATTAAACATCCATTCCACTTAATTTTTAACAATTAAAATAAATAATAGCCAATATATTTATTGCATTGGAAATCCGGGCTATTACATGAAATGCCCCTTGGTTGTGTCTCTTTGAAATCAGCCCAAACTCCTTTCAATCCCTTCCTTTCTTGTTCTTCGGTTTCTCTAAGTGTGGAGATGAAATTGTGAGAGAGAGAAGAGAGGAGAAACTCTTTGTTCAAAATAGAGAATTCGGCCAAGGGGTGTGGTGCCCCTTGGTTGGTGTCTTTTAAGTAACATCTCACACCTTTTCACTTCCTCATAATGGTTCCATCTTAACCAAGGTGTCCCTTGGCTTAACCAAGGCACCCCTTGGCCTCCCAACGTGTATCCCTTGGGTTTGTACCTTTTGGGTTTCATCCCATGAGATGGAAACTTCCATCTTCCCTCATTAGGGTTGTATTCAACCAAGGTGTCCCTTGGCTTGGCCAAGGCACCTCTTTGCTTCCATCTGTGCCCCTTAGGTTTCCTCCATGAGATGGAAACCCTCCATCTTCTCATTGAACTCATTTATTTAATTCCCTTCAACTCAACTCAATTTAATTAAATTTAGACTCATTAATCACTCAAGTCAATTCAACTCAGCCACAACTCATTTCCTTTGAACTCAATTGAACTCATTCATCAACGCAACTCAATTTGAACTCACCCATGGTTGACTTAGCTTAGCCGACCATGCACCACATGGCATTTAGGGTCCCACTTAGCCATTTCATTTACATGCCACCTCACTTGATGAGGTGGATTTACACTTGGATCTTAATTGGGTATTTTGACCCAATTAAATTAATCATACCCATTTATTTCAAAATCAGTTCACCGTGACCCATTGGGTCCCAATTGAGCAATTGACCCATTTATTTAAGGCTTACCCAATTATTTCCAATTGAACCTTATCCATAACCCATTGGGTCTTAATTGTGGAAGTGACCCAATTCCTTACGCATTTCAGGTTCATTACAATTTCTAACCTTAAATTCAACAAATTTAACAATTTAAATAAACTAATCCCATATATTTATGAATTGAAAAATCCAGGGTGTTACATGAATAGCTTAATCACAATTTATGGAGCCTTTTTAAATTTTACTTGATTAATGTAGTGTGGAATTAAACTTAATTAATCAAGTGTGTGATTTGGAATGTGTGAAAGACAAAAAACAATCACACAAAGAGACAATACACATGATTTAAAGTGGTTTGGTTAAACAATCTGTATCCACTGTCGAGACTCACCAAACCTTGGGCTATCTCCAACTACTAAGCGTTGCAATTACACCAACACAATAGAATAGGACTTCCACCTATACAATTGATTAGGACTTTCATCCAAATTCCATCCCACTATTTTTTTAAAGTGGTTGAAGAGAAACTCAGTCTCTTTAATCCACTTCACAACAATATGATTTTTAAAGAAAACTTCTAATATAGGAAACACTTGCCTTGAAGCGGTGCAAATGTGTAGATGTGCTTCCAGAATGATCCACCCAATGTCAGCTCGTACAATCCCAATGTTGATGAAGACTCGTCGTGAAGAGCAACCTCAATCTTTGGCTATTTAGGAAATTGAGGTCCAATGTCTATCCTAGAGCTTTGGTTTAATCCTTCTCTTTAAATCTCAATCTTTACCAATTGGATACTTGAGTGATTTGACAATTGATTTGCCAAGAGAGAATTAGCCTATGATTTTTGCCTTTGGTGTTTGAGGGATTAACTCTAGTAGGTGATGAATGAATGCTCTCTAATATTAAAATCTCAAATACCCCAATCAATGTGGTATATATAGGCAAACATAAAAAAATTCGTAACACAGACCCACACGTTTGATCTTGTACATGCGATTGATCATCCGTGTTTAAATTCCTTTCCACCAACCCGGCCATTGAACATTTAATGCACTTTAACGACTCTAAAATGGTAACCTCAAGATGGAGCGTGCCACAAGACTGATCATCTGTGTATATGGCGACGGATCATGGGTTGAAGAATGTGTCGGCCAGAGACTGACTGTAATTTCCAGTGTCAAGTCTCATTCAGGCACAGAGCGATTGATCATGATGCTGATATGTTACTGCCTTGTACTCACGATTGATTGCTTGCCCGATTGATCGTATGATTCCAAGTTACTCCATGCTTTGTTTAAGTCTAGTCTATGTCGTGTATCATCTATGTCGTGTCTCAGCGATACATCGCCCACACAATTGATTTGTCATGGTTCCATACGATCGATCATGAGCACCCGATTGTATTGTCATGAGACCATATCGATTTGATAGTCTTGTTCAACCAAAACCCCCGACTTTCCACACGACATATAGGAAAACCACGATTGGTCGTGTGCTGTCATTGGTAAATGGTCGCCCGACATGATGTTTCACCCGAACAGTGAATTCACATTTCCAAGTTGGGTTCCAATAGTCTTGAGCTTCAAGGCAAGCCTTCGCCTAGGTCATGAACTTGACAAATAGGTGACTCGGCAAGCCGGGCGCTAACAATGTCCTCCTTTGTCAATTCGTGACAATACCTAGAAATTAAACAAATACATACTCAATGGACAACCCCAACCTAGTTATACATCATTTGAATAAAAAAATATACAATTTTTTACAAATACATTCAAATAACACAGGTTCTTGGCGTAGCTTCATATTCTTGCTCAGCTTACTCTATTTTCAAAAATACCTGCAAAGACACACGAGCAAGCAACACAAAGTCTAGAGAACCCATCAGTAATGTTAGTCTAAACATAAACAATGTATCCATGGACCTAACATTCAATCACCTACACATTCTAACTCATACTCCATACTTCAATGAGTATTTTCAAGAATTTCTCCCCCATACTCCAAGCTATACCAAGCTTGCAATTTCTCCATTAACAAGTTAATCCAAGCTTGCAATTTCTCCATTAACAAACTAATCCAAGTTTGCAATTTCTCCACCATTATACTCCAAGCTTTCTTCCAAGCTTCTAAGAGTTTCTTCTTTCTCCTTTCTAAGGGTTTCTTCTTTCTCTTTTCTCCCCAAAAGATTTCCAAAGATTTTAGCTTCTACCCATTTCTCCCCCATTTTGTCACTAACTGACAAAGGGCTAATCCAGCACATATTCTATGGTTCCCAGAACTCCAACATGCCATTAATCATTCATGCAACCATATTGAAAGATAACAATTCAATAAATATAAATAACAACACATGACGCATACACATGGAAAGAAATAAGGCACAACAAAAATAGACATCAAACCATTCCATTGATAAATTTCATTCAAGTACAAATGGTTTTAATACATGCCCAAAATAATACATAATTTTTCAAAGACATAAGAAAAACTATTCTAAGAGGTGCCATATGGAGGAGGAGTAGGTGGAGTACGAGACCTGCGATGGGGAGTCGTGTCGTCTCTTCTGCAGGACATGGAGGAGAGAAAGCTGTGAAAGGTCTCCTCCACAAAGTGGGCCAAAGCCTCCAACTTGCTTTCCAACTTAACTTCCAGGGCAACGTATCTGGCAAGCTGTCTGTCTTCCTGAGCTTGAAGCCGATCTTCAAAGAACCTTCGTTTGGCTTGGTCGAACTCTGGTTCTTCTTCTTCTTCCTCTGCTGCTTCTTCTCCTCGCATGTGCGGGACTAAAGTGAAAGAGGAGGAGGCCTGAGTAGCTGACTAAGAGGGTCCCTCGTCAATGATTTGGAGATACAAGATTTTTCCCAGGGACTTCCGTACAACTGTTTCATTGATTGGGCTGATACTCTTTGGCACATCTCCCTTGGAGGGCCAAACTCCAAAATTCAATGTTATCTTATACATGAGGTAGCAGAAGGGAGGTTGACTCGTCATGGAAAATTTCATGTACTTAATGATGGTCTTGCACATGAGAGTAGCCAAGCAAAATCTGTTCCCGGTCACTACTGCATACATATGAACCAACATAAACTGGTTCAGATCTCCTCAATTCCCATGTCCAGGGTAGACATTCGAGCAAAAGAACAAGTACAACAATCTGTACTCTAGGAGCATGTCAGCTTTCATCCGCCAGATCTTCTTCCTCCACTCCACTCTCTTCCCTTTCTCGCAGAATTTCTTCACATACTTCTGCTTATGCTTCTCTCTCTTTTCAGAATTCTCATGGATGTAGGCAAGTATCCATTCTTGAGAATGGGTATCCTTAGCAACTCAACAACCAATGGGGGGCCAATCTCTATATGCTCAATATTTTGGAAGTATATCCCGAACCAGTTCTTCTTCTCTTAGTGAGGCTCGATGGAGCAAAACATTCTTTAGGCCATACAGGGATAAATTTTCCCACTCTACTTGAGGAGGTTCAACCAACCAGCCTTATGAATGTACTTGACGACGTAATATTTTTCAAAGATCTCTGAATCTACTTGTAGTGATCTATTCCGAGTTTTCCCAATTTTGAGGAGATTTTTGGATCTTCGAGTTGTTTTCGGGATCGTAGTGGCAGTGAGGAGATTGTGGGCTCCATAGTGCACCCCATTTTGCCTGTTTTCGAATATGAGAACTTGAAGGGCATTTTTGGTAATTTTGTAATTATGATGTAAATTGTAATAAAAGAATTATTGAAAATCACATATTTTTCCACTCGATGTTCTGCTCATGAGATTTTCTTTGGGTTTTTTATTTCATTTTATTTTATTTCCTTTTGAAAATAAATTATTTAAAAAACCTAGGTTTTTAATTTATTTAAAAAAAAATTAAAAAAGGAGAGACTAAAACCCAAATTCCCCAAACCTAACCCCTAATGAACCCCCTTGTTTCGACATTGTAGCCGCATGTGCTACAGTACCGCCGCTCTCAATCGCGCTCCTCAGCTGCGATTCTCTCTCTCAGTAACCCTCTCTCTTCCTCTCTTCTCGATTACCCCCTCTCACACGCCACGTCTTTTCTTCTTACTATTCTTCTTCTTCTTCTCCTTCCTCTTTCCCCCTCGGTCAGCTCGGATAGCCATTGCCATCTTAAGCCACCCGTAGAGCCAACCCTTGTGTTGGAGCCGTCCTTGCTACAACTCTGACATTGCTCGACTTTTCGTCATTCTCTCCCCTCCTTTGCCGTCGTCCAGATCCGACTGAAAATCAGGTACCCATGTTTCCCCTATTTCTATTCCCTCTCCCTCTCACTTGGATTTTCCCTTCGCTTTCTTTGATTTTCCTCAGTTTTATTCAGTTTTCTCGGATTTCCCTTGGCTATCCTTGATTTTCCTCTGTTTTATTCGATTTTCATCAATTTTCCTTGGTTTTCCCTCTTCATCCCCCTTTTTAACTCAGCTCAGCAACTGAGTCAGCTGGGTCGAGTTCCCGAGCCAACTCAGTTGGGGTTTTGGGTTGACCTAGCCATTGGGCTAGGTGTGTGACCCCTGGCTCAGCCCACTGGCCCAGATCCGACCCAACAGACTGGTTCAGACTTGGCCCAATTCAGGTCCTAGCTTGGTCCGGCCCAGTTCTGGTAGGTCCAACTTTTGGGCCCGACCCCCATTTCCAGGTCCGTTTTCAGGCCTAGCCATGATCAGCCCATTTTGGGCCCAACCCACTTCAGGCCCATTTTCAACCCGGTCTCTTTTCAGCCCGTTTTACCTCTTTTACTTATTTGTTCCTCTTTGTTTCAATAGATTGAGCTTCCTTCAACCCATCAAGCCGCTTGCTTGCTCTGGATTTTCGACTCCACACGCATAGTGAGGAGACTTATCACAGTTTTAGCATGCATTGCGTATATCATATATGTATTTCCGGACTTGAAGTGATCCGAATGGAACGCCCTATTTGTTAAGCCACTCGGTAAGGGTGAACCGTTGAGAATTATTATGTGTCTTGGGGTCTATTCGGGTGCACTCCTATCTACTATATGTTATTGTGAGAAACTTTATTGGGATAAATTAATATTGAATATGATACTTGGAATATATTGATGATACTTTGATTGTTTATCTATAAGAGGCAAATGCAATCCTGTCGGACATGGAGATGTGTGTTTAAGTAACTCGTTATGTGCTTTTGACTCGCATGATGATCATGACACTGATTTTTGGTTAATTATGTTAGAACATGCATATGTTGTTATACACGCTTATGTTGTTATACATGATCATGCAATCATACGCAAGCATGAGAGGTAACCCACAACGGACAACGTGCCATTGGGTATTGAGATGGAGGATATTTTTATGTGTATATGTTTATGATGACGTGATGATGTTGGTTGTTGGGAGGACTTCCCCGTTACGCTCCGGCGGTAGAGACCTCCATTAGGGGTGCGGGTCTCCCAATTGCATTTCGGCGGCTGAGGTGCCTGCATTAGAGTTTGGCTCCTCCTGGCGTGGTAGAGGTGGTTTTCCAACATGGCTCTTGTGGTTGAGGCAGTTAGGTATTCTGTAATCGGGCGTGGCCGAGGTGGTTTTCCGACACAGCTGGTGTGGGTGAGGCAGTTGTGTATTCTTTAGTCTCTCGATGGTACTGATAGGGAGAACGGAGTTTGTTGGAGGATTCGATGTGGGGTATCGAGATGATGTCTCAGTTTTGGTAGGTAGATTATTGGTTTTGTGGTGTAGTTGGATTTCATGCATATTATGATATTCTGCATTCGTAGGTATAATATCCACGTATGTTGCTGACTTGTGATAAGCATTATCTCTTCACTGGGCTGGTTAGCTCACCCTTTACCTTTCAGTTACCCCGATCGCCGAGGGACCGGGCGGGCCTTTTAAGTAAGCACCTGGGGAGGAGCGATAATAGTTAAATATTTTTGTTCATGTTTATGTTTTAAATTTGAGAGATTCTAGTTTGTATGGGCTTATTATTACATGCTTGTTTGGATGTTTGTATAACTATGCTCAGTTAGTTAAAGATCGTTTGTTTTGCTTCTTGACTTTTTTGAACTTGTTGTTTGAGCAAGAGGTAGTACTCCATTTTAAAAAAAAAAATAGACCCGTTAACCATCCTTTGTGACTTTTGAAATGTTTCAGGGATAACGCTCCCGTACCGGGACGGGGCGTTACAATTGGTATCAGAGCGCGGTTCAACTCTCGGACTGTGCATGGGTAAGAGATGGATGTAATGATAACTAGATATTAGGTTCATCACCTGTGTGATAGGGTACATTGAATGGGGTTCTGGGGCAGTACGTAGACACCCTAAGTTAGTGTGGTGTACTTAATGCGCTATCTTTCAGTTAGTTTGTGTGAGTCGTATTTAGTGTTGGATCCGCGCTCGATTTAAGGTTCACTAGCGTTTGATCCGCCTGTTAGTCGGTGGAAAGGTCGATCACTCATTTGAGTGGGTGGAGCCGTGACGTGGCCACGGGAGCTGTGGGACCTAGATCTCTAGGTTAGGAGTCATGTTGGTCTTAATATCTAGACTAATTAGAGGTGTTCCTCAGTGGGACCCACATTAGAAGGAGTCCTCTCCTTGGGGGTACGTCTGTGGTAATTTTTCAGAGTGGCTTGAGTACCGCGATGAAGTCGTGGGGACTTCAGACTGTGATTGAGGTTGGTTTGTTCGAGGGTCCAGTGTTGAGAGGAGTAGACTGTATTGTGGGTCTACCTCCTGAGTACGTAGGAGGCTCTTACTTAGAGTGCGAGGCCACCGTATGTAGGCCTCGCTTGTGGCTATATAGTATGGAGATCAACCCATTGGAAATCTATGGCGTGTACCGAGTGAGTCCGGTCGGCTAACTCTATAGATAGCCAATAGAATTTCATGAGGGATCAATGGTTTTAATATGTTTGAGTTGTTAATTAGGCCAGTTTTGCGCTTAAGACTGCGGGGAGTGCCTGGGGGCTGAGCCAGTGGTTGTATGTCTGGCTCTAGGACTCCCTCAGGTCTAGTGTTATGGATAGAGGTACTTGTGGCTTTATTAAGGGCTTGTTTAGGTCAGTAGGGTTGACCGTTGAGACTCTAGTGGGCCCAGTGTATGGGCCGGTCTTGATGTATGAGTTGGTTGGGAACTCAACGCTTGAGTGGGGCACTGGAGTGTTTCTTAGCTATTGACCAGTGTATTGCCCGTTTACAGTGTTCCCCCTTCGTTTTTGTCTTGAGTTTCGCTGGTTGTAGACCAGATCTGTAGATTGTGCGTTTTGACCTTTGGAGTTAGTGTTGGAGATTGGTTTACAAGTTTTGGAGATGTCAGCATTCGATTTCATCTTGGGATGGATTCATCGTCCTCCCTTAGGGCAACCTTGGACAGTTGCTGTTAGTGGGTGACGAGTTAGTTCCTCGCTGTGGATGCATTCGTCGAGCGGCTTACAACTTACAGTTTGAGCGTGGAGGAGTTGTGTAGCTTGGTGGCTAGCTTGAGTTAAGCGAGAGTTTGGGGTTTGCAGATGTCAAGGTGCCTCGCGTGGTCCGAGAGTTTCCAGATGTTCTTCCGGAGAAGTTCTTTAGTGTAACACCCCAATTTTTCAAAGATATGAATATTTACAAAAATGCCATTGGAATGGTAAATTAGAAGGTTATGATTGTAGATGAGAAAATGGTGGGGCCCATTGTTCAAATTAAGACCCAATGTGCATATTATAAGAATCAAATTAAAGTAGATGGGTAATGTACATCTAATTGGGTCAAGATGGTTATTTGGGTCAAAGGACCCAATTGGGACCCAATGGGTCATGATGGCCTTATTTGACCATTGGGTGAGCCCAATTTTAATTGGGTTAGGCTGAATTAATTTGGAGTTAAATGGGGGATAAATGGTAGACTTGAGGCAAATGTGTAAACCACATTTAAATGGGTAAACCACCCATAAATGGGTCATGGCGCCTAATTGGGTCAAGAGGTTTAAATGGGACCCAATGGGTCTAGTTGACCATGTTGACCAGGTTTACCGAGTGGACCATCAAGTGAGCTCAAAGGGTGAGTCAAATCAGGTTGAGTTGGGGCTGAAGTGAGTTGGATTTCAATCAAATAATGGAGTTGACTCAAGTGCATTAAATGAATGGTATTAAATGGGGTGAGTTGAGCTAATGAGTTGGGTGAGTTAAAATGGAAACCAAAGGGACCTTGTAATCCAAGTGAGTCAAATGGGGAGGTGAGGAGTTGCCTTGGTCTCAAACACCACCAAGACAAGTCCCACACGTTGATGGCATGGAGTGTTTCCCATGTATAACGTTTAATGAAATGAGATAAAATCTCATGGGGAATATGGAGGGTTTCCATCTCATAATGGAAACCCAAGCTCCAACGTTGGGAGTGCCAAGGGATGCCTTGGTTGGCAGCAAGTGACTCCTTGGTTTGATCAAGGATTGATGAGGGTGAATGAGAGGTTCAAGGGTTGTTTTAATAAAAGGTTGTGCACCATACTCCTGGCCGAATTTTACATTGCAAAAGTTTGGAGCTTTCATCTCTCTCCTTCTCTCAAGAACCTACCTCTATAACGCCCTCCCTTTTTCACTCGCCTTCCGAAAATCAAAGTCTATTTTTTTTTTGAAATGAAAAGTGAGAGAGGGCGCGGACGTCACGACGCGAGTTAATTCCGAGCTTCTAAAGCCCGGCCCTTAACTGGCCAACCCCACGCGTGAGCGGAACTAAGTCCACGAGAACGGTTCACGCGTAGGAAGTAAGCTCACGGATTATAATTATTGCGGATCATGATAATAGAGTCTATCCTACCGGTTTTTAGATAGAAGGGAAATACAACATTGAATTACCAAAATGTCTGATGTTCATATTTACGTCATAAAATATAATCGTCCATAAGTAAAGTCTAAACCATCGCAAAAAGTGCAAATTATACAATCCGACGAGCTAAGTTACTCAAAATTACATTTCCAAAATATAAACTTAAATAAACTAAGAATGCGCTTCCCAAGCTCCTAAGTTTGGCTCCTGTCATATCCACCATTTCCTCCATTCCTGTGTCATCAGCAAGGGTAGAAGTAGGGCGTTAGTCAACGCGCCCAGTAGGACTCCGAGTAGGGCTAGCACATGGATTAGTGATAACACGCATACCGATACAATAAAATATAACAAAATAAGCATGTAATGAATGCTATGCCATGGGTGCCTATGTCATGTGTCCCACCCATCATCCGTATGATCATACAATGTATTGTCCCCATGTTTGCTTCTCGGTCGCCCCGACGGAGCATGGACTCCGGTTATAGCCCTCAGGCTATCCCCATGTCTGATTCTCGGTCGCCCCGACGGAGCATGGACTCCGGTTAGAGCCCTCAGGCTATCCCCATGTCTGATTCTCGGTCACCTCGACGGAGCATGGACTCCGGTTTCATTATTTTCCCGCCCATGCCATCATGAGATGTACGTGCATTATGCTATGTAGTATATAGATAAACCATAAATTTAATATACCATACATAGCATATAATGCATAATGTTAAAATATAATCCATAACGCCATCATATAATTCTTCCAGTGTCTGTATCGTCCTCTCTGACTGTCCATCAGTCTGTGGATGAAATGTTGTGCAGTTAATATGTCGGTCCCCATGGCCGACTGCAGGCCCTGCCATACTCTGCCGGTGAATCGGCTATCCCTGTCGGACACAATAGACCAGGGAATGCCATGTAACCTGATGATCTCTCGGATGTACCGTAGACCCAAAGTCTCTGATGAATCTGTCATCTTAATGGGAAGGAAATGTGCAGACTTGGTCAACCGGTCCACTATGACCCATATTGCATCGTTGCCCTTGGATGACCTTGGCAACCCTGTTACAAAGTCCATGGATATGTGTTCCCTTTTCCATATTTAGTTTAAGAAATGGATCATCATCATTTTTTTTTAAACCATGAAAGATTAACCTCTTGTCTAGAGATACTTACAATCCGACGTCTCCTCCGGTCTTTCTTTTTCCTCTTGATTTCCTTAGCCTCTTCTCTCCTTCTTCTTGATCTTTGATCGGCTAGATGTGCTTGATCAAATGGTGAGGCCCTCAAGGTTTGGATCGGCTAAGGTAGGGTTAGGTTGAGAGGGAAAGAGTATGGAGATGAGGGAGAAGTCTTCAAGGGTCTTGGTGGCCCAAAGCTTGCCTTCTCCTTCTCTTTTCTTCTCCTTTCTTTCTAAGCCTTTCTTCTAAGTTTTTTTCTTCTCTCTTGCAAGGTAGGGGACGTTTTTTGTGTGTGAAGAGAGGGATAGAGTGAAATGGCTTGTTTGGATTATAGATGGAGATGGTTGGAGTAGCCTACAAAACATTAATTTTTTTCACCAACCAACATGCATTAATGGTGGTGGTTGGGATAAAACCACCACCTTTAATCCATGGTTTCAATTTGTGTTTTCTCAAGTGGTTTGTGTTTGTTGGGATGGTTTTGACCACTTGACCAATTTAGATTAAGTTAATTAACTTAGATCAGTTGATCCCTAGGTTAATTTAATTAATCACTTTCCACTTAATTTAATCTCATTAAATTCTCTCTAAGATCCACCCATGGTTGACCAAGTCAACCATGGTTGTCGGCCCCACTACTCTTGGGTCCACACGCCACCTCAATGGGTGAGGTGGAAGAGGGCCCCATTGGCCATGTTACCTTGGTCCATTTATCACCTAACTTAGGTGATTTAAATTTTATTAAATGTATCCCTCTTATTGGATCACCATTGGGCCCACGGCCCAATTAAATTTTTGTCTTACCCATTTACCTTCGGACTTAGCTACCTTGGCCCATTGGGTCCCATATGGCCCTTTGACCCAAATTGACCATCTTTGACCCAATTACTTCTCATTGACCCATCAAATGGATTTCATCCAATCTATGGCCCAATTGGGCCATTCTTGGACCCTTGTCCCAAAGTTGATCCATTTGGCATTTCATCACATCAAATTCCAAATGAAAATAATTAAATGCCAAATATATTGATTCGAAAATTCGAGCTATTACAACCTCCTTGGCCGAATTATCCATTGGTGTTTTCACCATTGCTCAAGCTTCCAATTTGCTAAGGACTAAGGAAGCAAGAAGGAAGAAAGCAAGGACCAAAAGGAGAGAAGAAAAGCAAAGGAAATTGGTAAGTACTCCATGGAATTTGGTTTAATAAAGTTAGTTAAATGGAACATGATTTGGCCATGGTATGGCCGAAGCCACCAAAGGTTTAAATTATGCATAGGGATGTTTAAAAAGATAGAAAACATGGACCATAGGGTTCGGCCACTTTGGATGGCCGAACCCCATGAAAAGAGTTGGTTAGGTTGATGGTTTTTGGAAGTCTAAAAACCATGCAAAACCATGGAGATTTTTATATGTTTTAATGAGACACAAAGTGTATGTTAAAGAGGTTCAAATCATAGGCCATAGGGTTCGGTCACTTGGGATGGCCGAACCCCATGAAAGGATTTAATAGGCTTATGGTTAATTTTTGATGGTTTTGAGAGATGAAAACCATACAATTTATGGAAGGGTTGAGGTGTTTGAAAAATGGAGATAAGGTGTATGTCTTGGGTCGGCCAATGTATGGCTGAACCATATCTTTCTTATGGTTAAATTAGTATGTCAAAACCATGAATAATTATGGGAGAATTACATCAAGAGAACCATAGGGTTCGGCCATGGTATGGCCGAAACCCATGGGTCATTTTAGGGGTGTTTAGAATTAAGAACATGGTGAAAATTATAAATGGTTGTATGCTTTGGATTAAGGAATTATATATGCTTATTTTGGACTTAGTGATAAGTAAATAATCAGCCATTATATATGATGGAAAAAGGGACAAAAACAGTATGGTGAGGTTCGGCCATGTAGTATGGCCGAACCCCACTAATGGTCATTTGGTAGACCTAGTGGCCAACATGTAATTTGATTGGTTAAAATCAAAATAAAGATTTATGTATGAAAGATGTAAAAGGATAAAAAAAAAAAAACAAAGTGGCAACATGGCCGAACCCCACTAAGGTGGATTGGTTATATGGACTTGGATTATTAGCAAAAAGTAAGCATTGGTTAGGCCAATGGAAAAACTGTAAATACAAGTCAAATGGAGGGATTGATCAAAGGACTTGAAAAGAGGGGTCCAAAACCAAAGTGATAAGGTTCGGCCATGTTGTATGGCCGAACCCTACCAAGGCATGTTTTGAAATGTGAAGTGTTTAAGTGTTTATCAAATGAAAAGGGAGATTAAATCCAAAGGAGGTGAGGTTCGGCCATGAGGCATGGCCGAACCCCACAAGATGGTCTATGGGATCTAGACTTAATGAGAAGTCAAAGTGTTATGTTAATTAACTTACTGTTATATAAACAAGGTAACGGGATTTGAACGGTGCGCGAGTCGTGATCGGGTGACGCTTAAGTGAATTTTAAGTAGTTTTCCTACCTACTTGTAACCACTTTTATAATTGGTTTTATCATGGTTTTTATGAGATATATTGTTATTGCTTTATGTTTCAGATTGGTTTTGAATGATGAGATATATATTTACAATTGACATATATTCATTGACATCTCATGCATGGCATGGGGTGATGATATAACTTAATGATAAGGTTCCTATCCATAGGAAATAAGGAGTACTGTGGATTACCTTGACATGAGATTCTTATCCATAGGAAATGAGGACTACTGTGGATTACCTTGACATGAGAGTCTTATCCATAGGAAATGAGAAGTACTATGGATTACCTTGACGTGAGAGTCCTGTCAAGTGATAGCTATGTGTACTTGTGATGGGTGAGACTCATTACATTTGCATTTACATACATAGCATTGATTTCAGATGTTTTTGGATGATCAAATATTATGATATATGCATGTTTTTATATACTAACCATGTGGTAGCCCTGATCGGAAAACCTACTGGGCGCGTTGATCTAACGCCCTGTTTCTATCCCTAGAGGATAATGTAGGAAAAGGGAGAGGAAAGGTCGAGGATCGCGAAGGAAACTAAGCATAGAAGCTTGGGTGTTGGAATGGATTTTATATATGGATATTTTGTTTATGTTTGCAAGGATATGTAATAACTTAGAATATTGTTATGGTTTGTGAATAGTTTTGATGATGGTTATCGGATTTAAGTAATTTTGGATAGATGACTTGTACTTTGCTATCTAAACAGTTTTGTTCCGCATATTTGATTTATTCCGCAATCAGTTATGTATATTCCTCAAGTTTTACTTAGATCTATGTGTGGTTTGGTTTTCATGGGCTTGGTCCATGCACACATAGGTTTGGCCAGTTAAGGGTCGGGCTTTGGAAGTCCGAACTTAGCTCGCATCGTGATGCTCCCCGCTCTCTTCCAACTTTAATTTTTTTAAAAAAGTACTCTAATTTTCAGAAGGGTGGAAAAGGGCGGGTCGTTACACTTAGATTGCCGCCGTGTTAGAAGATATGGTTTGTTGTGGATCTCCCCCCCGGTGCGACACCTGTTTCGATTACTCATTATCGGGTGGTGTTAGTAAGGGTGTTGGAGCCGAAGAGTTAGCTCGGGGAGTTGGAGTCTCTTGGCTACAATTGACCTAGCGCCTTCCTTGGAACGCATTGGCCTTGTCGACCAAAAAGGGAATGACTATGAGCTTGTGCTTTGATTACTGGTAGAGATATTGGAGCTAGAGAAACAACTTAGGGAGTTAGAAATCATTGGCTTCATTGGGACTAGCACTTCATCTCGGGGTGCACCGACGTTGTTTGGTAAGAAGAAAGATGACTCCATGAGGCTGTGCATCGACTATCTGCAGTTGAACAGAGTTACAGTGTAGAACAAGTATCCATTGCGAAGATTGATGGTCTATTTGATGAATTGAGAGGATCTAAGTGCTTCTTCAAAATATACATTCGTTCGAGTTACCATCAGGTGAGGTGCGGGAGTGTGGCATTGAGAAGAGTGCCTCCGCGCTTGTTTTGGACTCTTTGACCTTATGGTGATGCCATTTGGGGCGACTAATGCCCCGGTGACATTCATGGCTCTAATGAACATGATATTCAGGCCATACCTGGACCGATTTGTAGTGGTGTTCATCGACGACATCTTGATATGGTCAGCATCATAAAAGGGGCATGAACAACATCTGAGAACTGTACTTCAAGTCTTGAGTGATCATTAGCCTTACGTGAAATACAACTAGTGTGAGTTTTAAATGCTAGAGGCTCAATTTCTGGACACAAAATGTCAACTGAATATGTGGGCGTAGATCCGTCCAAGGTTGAGAACGTTATGAGATGGGAAGACCGCGGAGTATGATCAAGACCTGCAGCTTTTGTGTCTTACGAGTTACTATCAGTAGTTCTGTAACGCCCCGCCCTCTTTCACTCTAAGCTTTCCAAAAATCAGAGTATTTTTTTTTAAAAAAAAACAACAGAGTGAGCAAGAGCGGGACGTCACGACGCGAGCTAAGTCCGAACTTCTAAAGTCTGACCATTAACTGGCCAACCCAATGTGTGCATGGACTACGTCCATGAAAACGGTTCACACATAACAATATAAACATGCGGAATTAAAATCATAACATGCGGAATTATAATAGAACCTATTTCTATTCCATTTCAGATAGCAAAGTACGTCAAGTCTTTAATCGTAATTAACATAACGTAATTATCCAAATAAACATCAAACCATAGCAAACCATCTAAGTTATTGCATGTCCGATGTCTAGTTACTCAAATTACAAGTCCATAAGTAACTTAAATAAAATATAATCCAATCACAAATCCAAGCTCCTATGCTTGGCCCTTTTCGCATTCATCGTTCCCCTCATTTCCTGTATCATCCACTACGATAGAAGTAGGGCGTTAGAACAACGCGCCCATTAGGTATTCCAATTAGGGCTAACACATGGTTAGTACGAAACATACATAATAATATCATAATGTCAAAAACCATATAATCCATGCCATGTCATGATGTCAAATGCAATGAGTCCCACCCATCACAAGTACATTTAAGTACCCCCTCATAGGTCTTTCGAAAGCCCTGACGGAATGTAGTCCCTCCGGTTTCTTCTTGATGGAAAAGCACATCAAGGTATCCTACGTAGGTTTTTCGGACGCCCCGACGGAGTGTGGCCCCTCCGGTTACATATCCTTCACCCCATGCCATGCATGAGATGCTAATGAATCACATGTTATTTTATCATATAAACATAGCATTAAAAATCACATTTTGAAACAATGTCTTTTACAACATAATTCATCAAAAATAAGATAAGAAACATTGTACATAAATCCATGGTTTCAAAGAGGTGGAATCCTACCAAAGACCACTAACGTGTCCTTGCACTATCGTCCGGTAACCGCTCACGATCGTACACACCTTATGAGGTCCCGTTACCTTATAGTATATCAATCAATCAAAACCATGTCCCATTTGATTTAACATTATTTTTACGTCCATAAACCATTCCTCATGGGGTTCGGCCATACACCATGGTCGAACCCATGGTCTATCATTTTCACACTTATTTACATTCTTGCCATTACCTTATGTTTATGTCCAAACCGATCCATAATCAAAACATTCCTCATGGGGTTCGGCCATACACCATGGCCGAACCCATGATCTTTGATTTTTAACCTATATTACAATATTGCCATTACCTCCAACAACTTACATTTAGGTTCCAAAAACATAGGTCCATTTATTTATTTAAACATGTATAACACTCCAAATAACCCTTTAAAATGATCCATAACTCCAAATTACCTTATGTTTATGTCCAAACCGATCCATAATCAAAATATTCCACATGGGGTTCGGCCATACACGGCCGAACCCATGATCTTTGATTTTTAACCCATATTACAATAATGCCATTACCTCCAACAACTTACGTTTAGGTTCCAAAACTGTAACAGCCCGCCCTTTTCACTCTAATAATCAGAGTTTATTTTCTTTTTCAAATAACAACAATCAAGTGATCGGGGCGGGATGTCACGACCCGAGTTAAGTTCGGACTTCTAAAGTCCGACCCTTAATTGGCCAAGCCCCTGTGCGTATGGATTAAGTCCATAAGAGTCGATCCACACATGATACAATAAACTTGCGGAATCCACTTTGTCTAACTGATGGTTATAATAGATCCTAAGACTACTCCATTTTCCAATTTTAGATAGCTAGTACATATTCATCCAAAATTACCAAAATAACCTTAAAGTAAGCATTCATTCTAAGCCATCCAGATCCTACCAAACCATAGCAAATAGTTACCTACATTATTACATGCCAACATCATCTAATTATCAAATTACATTGTCCATATAAAAAGTCCATAAATCAATCCATTAAAAGTCCATTCAAAGCCCAAGCTCCTATGCTTGGTTTCCTTCAAAATCCTCGTTCTTCCCCTTTCTTGCGTCATCCACTAAGGATAGAGATAGGGCGTTAGATCAACGAGCCCAGTAGTGTTTCCGATTAGGGCTACCACATGGTTAGTATAAAAACATGCAAATAATATAATACTACATGTTCATCAATGTAACGCCCCGCCCTTTTCGAGAATTTCAGAGTCTAATTTTTTTTTTTAAGTAATAATAAAACATCGAAAGAGAGAGGGCGGCGTCACGACGCTAGTTAAGTTCAGACTACCCAAGTCTGAACCTTAACTGGCCACCCATGTGTACATGGAATAGACCATGATAGTGAATTACACATGGAACTAACATCAACATGCAGAATAATCTAGATTAATTGCGGAATAGGAAGACGAGATAGCAAGTAACAGTCTTAAACATTAATTAACATAGATCAACCATCCAAAGGTTATTATCCTAATCAAACCATAGCAAATAATGAATTATTACATGTCCAACAAAAGTATTCAAATGACAGTAATATAACGTAATCCAATCCATCATTCAAGCACTTAGGCTCAGCTCCCCTCCCCCATTCAATGACCTTTCCTTTCCCTTTGCTTGTACCTGCAATCTCCTCTGAGGATAGAATTAGGGCGTTAGATCAACGCGCCCAGTAGATTCCTGAATCAGGGCTACCACATGTTAGCATATAAAACATGCATATACATATCATAATACATGATCATCAAAACAGGTAAAACAATGCTATGATGTATGCACATGCAATGAGCATCCCCCATCATGTACATTCATAGCCATCACATGACGTGCCTTGCACCGTCAAGGTAAGTTACAATACAACTTCCATCTCTTCATCATTGACTGATTCATATCACGTATTAGTCCTCCTGGCGGGACTCTCATTGCCTAAGGAGACCAATGTGACTATGATCATCATGTTACTCCTCCTGGCGTGACTTGCACCACCGAGGCAGGACGTAACTTATAACTTGAAACACTGTAGAACCTCATTCAGAATCCCAAGTCTATGCATGAAATGCCAATGCCTGTATGCCATTTGTTAATGCATAATATATCATTTGAAACACATATATTAAATCAAGAGTATCATAAGAAAAACTGGGTAAAAACCGTGGTTACAAGTAGGTAGGAAACCTACTGAAGAATCACTTCAGTGTCTGTTCTTTCTTAGGCTTTATCCGGTCACCGTTCGCAGTCGTGCACCGCCACAGATATCCATCACCTTATTCACATAAATCATGGACCAAACTTTTAATCCCTTACTTTATTTGATTCCCATTTTTGAGTCTAAGTCCACAAATACCAACTCATGGTTGTGACGTTTATTTACAAACATGCCATTGCTACCGATATCTTGATTAAACTTTACAACTTACCCACAACCTTAACATGGTTCAGCCATGTTTTGGCCGACCAAATCAGCAAACATAATTCCATTTTTAATCACACACACATCCATAAAATGACCCATGAAAACGGTCCATGGGGTTCGGCCATACTCATGGCCGAACCCTTATGGTTCTTTGCTCAATAATGTCCTTTATTTACATACTAATTGGCTCTACCCCTTAGCCATGTTAAACCCATAGTTTAGTCATCCTATGGCCAACCCAAAATCAGTAACCATAACACATAACAATCTCCACAATTTGGTATGGTTTTATCTTTCCAAAACCATACCAACTTATCAACCAATTTTATGGGGTTCGGCCATCCAATGTGGCCGAACCCTATACCCATGTTTTGGACCCTTTTTCACTTACATTTCATGTCCATTAAATCATGTAAGAATCAGCATAATATTATCAGACTTTTCCTTTCAAAAACCATACAAAAATAGTCCATAAAAAGTCTATGGTTTACATGTTTTCCAACATGAAAACCAACATTCATTTACATGGGGTTCGGCCCTCCATGGTGGCCGAACCCAATGGTTATGTTTACTGTTTTTAAACCTCAGATAATCATGCAATAACAGTATGTTAAAATTAGGTCTTACCTTTCAAACAAACATCCAAACATTAGCCCAATTTCATAGGGTTCGGCCATGCTCATTGGCCGAACACCATGAAATTGGTTTTGAACATTTAACCCTTTATCTTGGGTCTGAAACCAACACCCAAATCCATGTTTTAACCTCCTTAAAACATGCATTCCAAATCCAACAATAACATCTAATATCAGTCCCAAATCATATGGTTTTAATTTCCAAAAACTATCAAAAACAACCATTTGTTTCCATGGGGTTCGGCCATGCTAAGTGGCCGAACCCAATGGTCCATTTCCATCTTTTAATCCACTGATTTTAGATCATATAAACTTCAGTCCCTATGTCATTCAGATCCATGTTGTTAACCATTCTAAAACATGTATTTAAATCTTAAATCAAAACCCAAAAACAGTCCACAAAATCCATGGTTTTCATGTTTCAAAACATGAAAACCAAGTTATCTCTTACATGGGGTTCGGCCCTTCATGGTGGACGAACCCAATGGTTATTTTTACCATTTTAAATCCTCCACTAATCAAGGTTAAACCCTGGTGCAATCGGCCATCACCATGGCCCAACACACACCCATTTTATTAACCAAAAGTCAATGGAAAATACTTACCAAATTCCAAGCTTTTCTTATGCCTTTGATCCTTGTCTTCTTCCCTCTTGTTTCCTTCCTTCTTTCTTCCTTGGTCTCAGCTGGTTAGAAGCATGAACCACTGGTGAAATCACCAAGATAAAATTAGGCCAAGAGAGATGTTCTTGAGAGAGGGAGAGAGATGGGATTGTAAGGCTTCCACAATGATAAAACACGCCCAAAATGGGTGTTGTTTGCTTTTGTATTTTCAGCCACCCCATCACCATTTACTCCTCATCAAGCCTTGCACAAACCAAGGAGTAACTTGCAGCAAAGCAAAGCACCCCTTGGCATTCTACCCATGCAGCCATTCATATTCTCATGTAACTCACCTCAAAACCCATCATATACATTTAATATTCACCATGGAACTCACCAAAACAAGTCCCCAACGTATGGGACTTGTTTTGGTTGGTTTGAGACCAGCCAACCTCTTCAAATTCCTACTTAGCTCAGTGAGTTTACAGCCCCTTCAACTTCCCTTTTGACTCACCCAACTCAAGATATTTAGATTTCCATCCCAACTCACATAATGCATTTCATTTAATGCACATGTGTTGACTCACTACTTGATTTAATTCCAACTCACTTCAGTCCCACTCAACTGATTTGACTCGTGTTTTAGCTCCCTTGAGGGTTCACACGGTCAACAATAGTAAACTCGACCCGTTGGGTCCACTTTTAGCTCCTTGACCCGTTTTTGACTCCATGACCCAATTATGGTATTTTGGTCATTTGTAAATGGTTTTCACATATGGATCAAGCCTACCCATTTCTTCTCCATTTGATTTCCAATCAAATAGGCTTAACCCCATTTAATTTAAATTTACAAAACAGTCAAGTCATCCATTTTGACCCAATGGTTCCCATTTGGGCCCTTTGACCCATTTAGCCATTTTTGACCCAAATGATGAAAATTACCCAACCATTCAAACTTAACATTCATAATACGCTCATATGATTTTATTTTGAGCAATGGGCCCCACTATTTCCTTACTTAACATCACAAAATAATTAATTTAACAACTCAGGGGCATTTTGGTAATTTTCCACTTCATTGAGAAAATGGGGTGTTACAATCAAAACCTCATAAAAACAATGCTATGTATGTCATGCTCATGTAATGAGTCCCACCCATCACAAATATACATAGCCTCCTCTTAACGGGATTCTCATCGTCAAGGTACCCCACAGTGGTCTTTTGGACGCCCCGACGGAGTGTGGCCTCCGGATTCCTCTTGACGGGATTCTCATCATCAAGGTACCCCACAGTGGTCTTTCGAACGCCCCGACGGAGTGTGGCCTCCGGTTTCCATAATCACCCCCCCATGCCATGCGTGAGATGTCCATGATGTCATGCCATTTGTAAATACATATTACCATACAAAACTACTTTGACACATGATAACTTAACACATAACTCATCAAAACTAAGATAAAACATCACATAAAAAGGTAGGAAACCTTCACAATGTTCACTTAGTTTGACCGTTCCTTTAAACCGTCAACTGATCACGACTTTGTGCACCGTTCAAGCAATCCTGATACCTTATTTACATAGCAGCAAGTCAAAAATATATCCATTTAATTTCCAACTAAGCCTAAGTCCCAAAAACCACTTTGTGGGGTTCGGCCATACCCCATGGCCGAACCTCACTCACTTAAACTTTGGTCTCTCTTTTATTTAACCCAAAACCTATCCAAATAACCTAATCCTCCAAATGTACCTTGGTAGGGTTCGGCCATACAACATGGCCGAAGCTTACCACTTGGTTTTGGCCCATATTTCAAATCCTTTGGTCATTTCATCTTTGATCATTTCACCTTTGACCATTTCTTCCATATTTACCATTATGCCATTTAGACTAACCTTTTGTTTAATTTTTCTTAAAAACCAATAACCATAACTAATCCACCTTGGTGGGGTTCGGCCATACAACATGGCCGAAGCTCACCATCTTAATTTGATCCTTTAAATCATTCTTACATACATCTTCAATCACATTATTTGTTACACATTAAGGCCACCAATGACCATTAGTGGGGTTCGGCCATACCTCATGGCCGAACCTCACCAAACTGATTTTTGTTCCTCTTTCCATCATCTATGATAGCTGATTATTTACCTATACTAAGTCCATAGATAAACATATATGATTCTTAAATCAAAAGCATATCATAGTCCATAATTTCCAACCATGCTCATGCTCTAACTAACCCATTAAAACAGTCCATGGGGTTCGGCCATGTTCTTTAACTCAATGATTCCATCATTTATAAACAAATTAGGTTCTACACTTTAGCCATGTTAACCACATGGTTCAGCCATCCAATGGCCAACCTAAAACCGTAACCTTATCTCCATTTTAAAAAACCTTTAAACCTTCAAAATATGTATGGATTTTATCTCCCAAAAACCCTAAAAATTCTTCAAGTCTTTTCATGGGGTTCGGCCATCCAAAGTGGCCAAGCCCTATGATCCATTGCTTACCCTTTTTACACAACATTATCCATTCATTTTCTTCCATGGGGTTCGGCCATACTCATGGCCGAACCCTATGGTTCCTTACTTCTTCATTTAAACTTCATAGCCATGATCATACCCTTTGATGGGTTCGGCCATACATCATGGCCAAACCTAATCACCTCCTTTTCATACTCAACGGTTTTTGTACATCCCTTTTTAACATTTGGACATACAACGGACTGATCATGTTTCTTTGGTTATTTTACATAACAAAAATTATAGAACACTAACCGTTTCCACGACTCCACCTATTTGATCTTTGCTTGTTTTTCCGTTCCTTTTGCTCCTCTTAGATCCTTAGCCTTCCTTCTTCCTTCTTTTTCTCCTAACTGAGACTAACCTTGCTGCAACCTCCTCGGAATAATTCGGCCAAGGTATAGATTTGAGAGAGAAAATGAGAGAGAAAGAGAGAGAGAGAACTTTGGCCTTGGATGAGTGTGATAAGCCTTGATGCCAAACTCCTTTGTATCTTTTGTCTTGGTGAAAGGGATCGGTCAAGGACTGATTGGAGATAGGAAATCAGCTAATGTTCTTGGTCTTGAGAGATGAAAACCGTCAAAGGCAGAGAGAGAGAGAGAGAGAGAGAGAGAGAGAGAGAGTAAAAATGAAGCTCCTTTGGCTAATGAAATTCAGCCTAAGGCACCACTTGTAACTCTCCTCCCATTTACTTCCATAATTTATTTCATGTGGGGGTTTCATCCTTCAGATGAAACCCTCCAACGGTTTTAGCTCTTGGCTGCCCTAGATACAACCCTTCTCCATCACTTCTCCAAGTGTGAACCCATATGTAACTCTCATTTGTTTAATACCTCCCTTGGGGGTTTCATCTTTGAGATGAAACTCTCAAGGTTCCCAACTGCTAACCTTTGATTGACTTTGATTAACTCCAATTGCTTATTTATCTTCCATCTTTTACCCATGTGGGAGTTTCATCCTTGAGATGAAACTCCTACATGCCAACGGTTTTTATGTCTTAATCTTTTACCCAACCATCATTCTCATTGGCTGCCCATTTGAAGTCCCATGCATGGCATAAAACCCCCATGCAATTCCAACGTGTAATAGGTTGAATTTGAACTCCTCACATTTGTAACTCCCAAACCGCCACCCCATTCATTTCTTATGTAGGAGTTACATGCATGGTAAAGCCTCTCCATGCAGCCAATGTTTTCTTCGTTTAGAATTGGAATTTAAAACACTACACGCTCATTCACACACTTCACTCATTTACAATTAATTTAACTCTCTCAACTCAACCCATTTAACTCATCAATTTAACGTAACTCAACTCATAAATTCAACTCAACTAAACTCCATCATTTATTTCAACTCAAACCAACTCAAATATTTTAATGAAACTTAAACCAATTAGGCTTTGAGCTCCCCAATGATCAATCATGTCCACAACGACCCATTGGGTCCCAATTGGGTCCTTTGACCCATTTAACCACTTTGACCCAAATAAATGTACCTTACCCATTTAACTTAATTTAAACCTTATACAAGTACATTGAGTCTTACTTGAGCAACGGGTCCCACCATTTTTCTCATCTATGATCATAACCCTTCAATTTATAAATGCAATGGCATTTTCGTAAATATTGATATATTGAAAAATCTAGGGTATTACAATACAATCCTCTTTTAAATATTTTCGTCCTGAAAATCGAACGAAGTAGGATTCCAAAATAAATCACACAAACAACTCAGGGTGAGCCGTTCTCATCTTCGATTCTTGTTCCCAGGTGGCTTCCTCAACACCATGTCGATCCCATACCACCTTGACAAACTGAATCGCTCGGTTCCGCAACACCCTTTGCTCAGTCTCTATTATTCTGACAGGCTTCTCAACATAAGTGACATCACTTTGCACATCTATGTCTTGCACATTCAAAACATGAGACGGATCGGGATTGTACTTCCTCAGCATCGACACATGAAACACATCGTGTAGAGATGCCAATTGTGAAGGAAGTGCCAACTGATAAGCTACATCTCCCATCCTTCTTATGATGGAAAATGGTCCCACATATCTTGGTGACAGTTCCCCCTTCTTTCCAAACCACATGTGCCCCTTTCGTGGCGAGACCTTCAAGAATACCATGTCCCCCACTTCAAATTCGAGAAACCTCCTCCTTTTGTCAGCATAGCTCTTTTGTTGATTCTGTACAGTCAATACGTGCTGACGAATCAACTGAATCTGTGTCGTAGTCTCTGCGACTAGCTCGGGTCCGATCAGCGCAGGCTCGCCGGCCTCGGTCCAGCACACTGGTGACCTACATGGTCTACCATACAAAGCCTCAAATGGAGCCATCTGAAGGCTTGCTTGGTAGCTATTGTTATATGAGAACTCTACCAGTGGCAAATGATCCTCCCATCCACCCTTGAAGTCTAGCATGCACGCCCTCAGCATGTCCTCTAGCGTTTGTATTGTCCTTTCCGACTGTCCATCAGTCTGTGGATGGAATGCTGTGCTAGTCAGTAGATCGGTCCCCATGGCCGACTGCATACTCTGCCATACCCTGCCGGTGAAATGGCCATCTCTATCAAACACTATGGTCTGAGGAATACCATGCAATCTGATGATATCCCGGATGTACTGTCATCCCAATGTCTCCGACGAATCTGTCATCCTGATGGGTAGAAAGTGGGCCGACTTGGTCAATCGGTCTACCACAACCCATACTGCATCGTTGCCTTTTGATGACTTAGGCAACCCTGTTACAAAATCCTGGAAATGTGCTCCCATTTCCATTCCGACACTGCTAAGGGTTTGAGTAACCCTGGTGGCTTTTGATGTTCCGTCTTAACATGCTGACAAGTGAAGCAGTGTGCCACAAATTCCGCCACATCTCTTTTGAGTCCGTGCCACCAATAATGTCTCTTCAGTCGTGATACATCTTGGTGCTGCCTGGATGTATGGAGAGCTTGCTCTGATGTGCCTCAATAAACAACTCTTTTCTGCAGCTTTTTGGCACATATATTCTTCCTCGGAATACAAGACCATGTCCGGGTTTCAGCTTCCATTCCGGTATGACTAGGCCAGTAGACATCTTGGCCCATATCTCTTCCACTTCCGGATTTGTTCGTTGCTCTTGTTCGATCTTTATAACCATGTTGGATCGTATGATCAAATTGTACATACTCCCATGGTTTGAGATATATAGATTGAACTCTCGAATGGTGTTCAACATCTCCCATTCTGTTCTGATCAGACATGCCACTAATGAATGTGATATGCAGCTAAGAGCATCCGCCACCTTGTTTGCTTTTCCCGGATGATATCGTAGCCCGAACTCATAATCCGCCAGATATTCCATCCATCTGCGCTGCCTCAGATTGAGCTCTTTTTTATCAAATAAGTACTCCAGGCTCTTATGATCAGAAAATACTTCAAACTTCTCACCATATAGATAGTGTCTCCAGCTTTTGAGAGCGAAGACCACTGCAGCTAATTCCAGATCATGTGTGGGATAGAGACGCTCATGTATCTTTAGTTGTCTTGAACCATAAGCCACCACACGATGATCTTGATGAGGACACACCCCAGTCCTTCTCCCGAAGGTCGTATTCTACCTCATAACCTTTGCCTCTTTTCGGTAAAATCAAAATAGGAGCTCTTGTAAGTCTCTCTTTCAGTGTTTCAAATATCCGGTTGCACAAATCTGACCATTCATTCAAATTTGACTCCTTTTTGAGTGAGTCGAGTCAATGGAGATGCAATTTTGGAGAAGTCCATGATAAACTTCTTGTAATAACCAGCCAATCCCAAGAAACTAAAGATCTCGGTTACATTCTTTGGCGCTTTCCATTCACTTACTGCTGCCACCTTAGCCGGATCCACGGCTATCCCATTTTCTGTTATGACATGCCCCAAGAATTTGACCTCACACAACCAAATTTCACATTTGCTTGCTTTGGCATACAACTTGTTCTTCCTCAAGGTGTCCAAAACTATTTGTAGATGCTCAGCATGTTCTTCCTTACTTTTGGAAAAGATCAAGATATCATCAATAAACACAATCACAAACTGGTCCAAGTAGGGTCGGAAGATCCTGTTCATTAGATCCATGAACACTGCCGGTGCATTGGTGAGTCCAATCGGCATGACTACAAACTCATATAGTCCATACCGCGTCCTGAAGGCTGTCTTTTCTATATCCTCCTCCCTAACCCGGATTTTGATGATAACCGGACATCAGATCAATCTTCGAAAAGTGACTGGAACCCCTCAATTGATCGAATAAATCATCGATCCTGGGTAAAGGATACTTGTTCCGGACAGTTAGCTGATTCAGTTTCCGGTAATCCACACACATTCGGAGTGAACCGTCCTTCTTCTTCACAAACAACATTGGAGCTCCCCAAGACAATGTGCTGTTCCGAATGCAACCCAGTCTAAGCAATTCATCAATCTGCTTCTTTAGCTCGGACATCTCTGCTGGCGCCATCTGATAATGTGGTAAAGACACTCGTGAAGTAGCAGGATATAGTTTGATCTCGAAATTGAGTTCCCTCATGGGTGGTAAGCTAGGGAGTTCTTTTGGGAAGACATCTGCATATTCTTGCACAATTGCCGGAAGTTTAGTGACTGGTGCTTTGTTTATGATGATATTGTTCAATATCAAATGGTTTAACCCTTCCTGCAGTCTGCTCTGCTTCTCTGTACGAACCACATACTGCTTCCCTTCGGGTGACCAAAATGTCACTCTGCGGCGATAACAGTCAATGTTGGCCTGAAAGCTAGCCAACTAGTCCATGCCGAAGATAATATCGTACTCAAACATATCGAGTACCAAATAATTGAACTCAAAGCTGAGTCCAGCTAGTTCGGTATTCACAGCCGTGCATATGAGTCCCAAGGACGTGTCTCCGACAGGGGATACAATTGTGAGTAATGTGGACAGTTTTTGAACTAGAGTACCGGTAGCAGTATAAATGATGCAGATATAAAGGAGTGTGTGACAACTGCCATACCTTGAATCACAGCATGATCCATATCCTCTGTAGGAGCTAGAGTAAATAGTCGTCTAGATCCAGTAGGATTAGGCGCCCGTCCCGCCTGATTAAATGTCCTGCCTCCTCGGGAGTTAGCTGGCCTAGCTGGTGGACGGAAAGATCCTCACGAATATGAGAGCTTGTTGACCTTTGGGCAATCTCTCTTAAAGTGACCCGGCTAATCACAGTGAAAACAGTTGTTCACCCCTCTGAATGCCTGAGTGACTGATGCAGATGGGAAGGGCTGGTTGGGACGAAAGCCCCCTGTGGACCCAGTAGATGGTGAGGGTCTACTGAAGTTCGGTCGGAACCTCTTGTGGGGCTGGAACTGTAATAGCCCGAATTTTTGGATCAATATATAGTAGCATTTATTATTTTAAATTTGAAGTTTGATGTGATAAAATGCCAAATGGACCAAATTTTGGGACAATGGCCCAAGTGTGGTCCAATGGGCCATGGATTTGATTTATTCATTTAAATGGGTCAATGATGATAAATTTGGGTCAAGGGTGGTCAATTGGGTCAAATAGCCATATGGGACCCAATGGGCCAAGGTAGCTAAGCCCTAAGGTAAGTGGATAGGAGGGAATTTAATTGGGCCATTGACCCAATGGTAATCCAATAAGAATGATAGATTTAATAAAATTTAAATCACCTAAATTGATGATGAATTGAACAAGGTAAAATGGCCAAATGGGGCCCACCTCCACCTCACCAAATTGAGGTGGCGTGTGGACCCAAGGGTAGTGGGGCCAACCAACATGGTTGACTTAGTCAACTATGGGTGGATCTTAGAGAGAATTTAATGAGATTAAATTAAGTGGGGAAGTAATTAATTAACTTAACCTAAGGATCAAATTGATCTAAGTTAATTAACCTGAATTAAAATGGTCAAATGGCCAAAACCATCCAAACAAACACAAACAACTCCAACAACCACAAACTACTCTTAAAAAAACACAAAATTGAAAACCATGGGCTTAAGTGGTGGTTTTATCCCAACTACCACCATTAATGCCATGTTGGTTGGTGGGAAGAGTTAATGTGGAGTGTGATCTAAGTTAACCAAAAGATGAGATTCTATCTCATTCTCTCCTAACCATTTCACTCATCTCCATCTCTTTCACTCACCAAAACCGTCCCTCACTTCCATAGAGGAGAAAGAAGAAAACTTAGAAGAAAAAGAGAAGAAAAGAGAAGAAAAGAAAAGGAAAAGGCTAAGTGTTGACCCACCACCTCAAGGTAAACACTTGAGACACCTTTCTCATCACCTTCCCCTCTCCCTCTCTCAAGCAAACCCACTAAATCTTGGCCGATCCTAAGCTTGGAGAGCCTCACACAATTTGATCAAACTCATCTTGACCGTACATCAAGGAGAAGAAGAGAAGAGAAGGCTAAGGAGAGCAAAGAGGAAAGAAGGACGGGAGGAGTCGTCGGGTGGTAAGATTTTCTTAAAACAAGAATTTATGTTTTCTAGATAGGATATGGAATCCATTTCTTAGATTTAATATGGCCAAAAATGTTGTGGGCCATGGATCTAAGATCCATCAAATGGTAGGATAAGAAATGGATAAAATGGAGGAATGGATTAAGAAATGGATGAAATGGAAGAATGGAATTTTTAATGGAATTTCAAGTCTTTATTAAGCAAAGAGAATTTGGATTTTTTAATGGATTGATGGGCCATAGGGTTCGGCCATGTTACATGGCCGAACCCCATGGTAAATGATGGATGATTTTAATTAGGGTTTGAGGTCTAAAATTATGGAGAAGGGTTAATAATGTTGAGGTTTTAAGTGATTGAAAAGTTGGTGATTTTTAAGGAGTCTTAATGAGAAAGCCATGAGGAATGTAAATAGGTATTTTTGTTTTTAAAGATAGCATGGATAAGATGGGCCATGAACCATGGGTTCGGCCATGGTGTATGGCCGAACCCTATGGTGTTGAAAAGTGATTTTTTTTTTTAATGGCTTTAAAGGATGGAAATGATGGATTAATATGTTAATATTTTGGAAGTTTTTAAAGGGCCAAAATGAATGAAGGTTATTGATTTTAAAAATGGATTGTTTTTGGATAAAACATTGGTCTTAAAAGGCACCCATGAAGGTGAGCCATGAACCATGGGTTCAGCCATGGTGAATGGCCGAACGCTATGGTGATGATTTAGTGATTTTTAAAGAAGGTAAAAAGAACGGAAAATGATGGAAAGAGATGATAAATTTAAATGGGGATTTAAATGAATGATTTCATTTCATTGGAGGTGGGATTAAAAGGGGATAAAATGAACCCAATAAAATGGAATTTAGGTATCATGGGTTCGGCCATGGTGAACGGCCGAACCCATGAACCCTTACGTGGGCACATCTTAGGCCAAATGTGGAATTAGGTATGGGATTAAATGTTTGCAAAATTAATTAAAATAGGTGGCTGATTTTATGATGCTACGTCATGATTAATGAATCACTAATGGATCTAAGTATGAATGAATTTTTGGACTTAGAATGTATATAAATGAATGGATGATTAACCGTAGACGACAGAGTGGCAAAATGGTAATTATTAGCCACCTTGAGGAACCATGGGTTCGGCCATGGTACATGGCCGAACCCTGTGTGGGTTAGACGTGAAATTTGATACAATATGAATAATGAAATGAAACGTATAGTTGCTGCGTTTTAGCCTTGTAAATTGGAATACTAAAAATGGCCAAAAAATGGGATTCATGTATGTGTTTTAACCCACGGAAAACGAGGCTAAGTTATGGGCTAATTCTGATAAACGTGTAATGTATTTAGGAATCATTGATGAATCTAAGGGTGGGATCAGTTAAGGATTTAATCATGAAATAAAATACGGACTAATTCGGTAAATGTGTAATAAGGTATCGGGACGTCACAAATGATACGCGATCGGCGACCGGATTATCGAACGAAAACATAACGGGACGCTAAGCGGTATTCGGTAGGATTCCTACCTTTTTGTAAGCCTTGGATATGTGATGGTTCTTTAATTTGATGATTATATGATTTATCTTATGATGGGATTTCGAATTTTGAATTATATGTTTAAGTACTATGGATTATGATTTAATGCTATGGATAATATTTTTTTAAGACTATGGACTATACTTAGATGCTATGGATTTTATATGGATTATATATATATTACATAGCATAATGCACTTACATCTCATGCATGGCATGGGCGGAAAAATAATTAAACTAGAGTCCATGCTCCGTCGGGGCGACCGAGAAGCAAACATGGGGATAGCTCTTGTGCTATAACCGGAGTCCATGCTCCGTCGGGGCGACCGAGAAGTAAACATGGGGACACCTTGACGAGGCTTTGCCGTCAAGGGGGATACAATATTTTATGATGAGACGGTGGATGGGTGGGACACATGACATAGGCACCCATGGCATGGCATTCATCATATGTTTAATTTATTACTATTTGGTATGCATGTTATCAATAATCCATGTGCTAGCCCTACTCGGAGTCCTACTGGGCGCGTTGACTAACGCCCTACTTCTACCCTAGCCGATGACGCAGGAGATGGCGGAAACGGTGGACACGCCGGGAGTCAAGCTTAGGAGTTTGGGAAGCAGATATCTAGTTTTATTTCAGTTTCATTTTGGAGATGTAATTTAAAGTAGCTTAGCTCGTCGGACTGTATAATTTATATTTCTTGCTATGGTTTGGACTGCATTATGGTCAATATCGTTTTGAGGCATAAATGTGAACATAGGGTTATTTTGGTAATTTAATGTTGTAACTTCCCTTCTATCTAAAACCGGTGGGATAGTCTCTATTATAACGTTCCGCATGTAATTATATTCCGCGAGCTTACTTCCTATGCGTGAACCGTTCCCGTGGACTTAGTTCCGCGCACGCTTGGGGTTGGCCAGTTAAGGGTCGGGCTTTAGAAGCTCGGACTTAACTTGCGTCGTGACGTCCGCGCCCTCTCTCACTCTCCATTTCAAAAAAAAAAAAATAGACTCAGATTTTCGAAAAACGAGTGAAAAAGGGGCGGGTGTTACAGTTGGTTTCAGAGCGAAATCGGAAGAATGAATCTCTCGAAGTATGATTAAAACGGTTTCACGTCTCACTGACGGATAAGAATCCCAACTTACCGACTCTTCGGAGTCCGCTGCACGGGGACTGGGTTAATGTACTTCGATTGACTCAAACGGAAACATTCAATCTGAGAGCCACATTTGACGTAAGGACATGATAGCAAGGGAAGTAAAATCATTATAACATTGATGGATTTATCAAACATAGGAAAATTTCCCCGATTTCACCAAATGAAACAAACATTGATACTTAGGAAATTTTTCCCCAAATGGGTAAGAAATGCATGACAATTAGTGAGTTTTACGAAAACCAAGTGTGCTTATTTGGCAACTTCCCCAACAAAGCTACATTTTACTATACATGAAAACCCCCCGAAAACTAAGTATAGTTATTTGATAACTTTCCCCCAAATTGAAGAAAATAGTAAATCTGTAGCAAAATTCTTTTCCCAAGATATGAACACACCAACATTATGAAAGAATTAAGTCAATAAATGTTTTCAATGACTTAGGAAATGCCGCCAAGAAGAAGGACTCGCAGAAACCCAAGGGTAGAAGAGGAGGTACCGCCACCACATCAAGAGGAGGTACCGCCACCACATCAAGAGGAGGTGCCACCACCTCGTCCAGCCGAGGGACAGAATAGTATAAACATACAAGGTGTACCTCCCGAGCTAAGAGACGTAGTTCAAGCGGCAGTCGCTTCCGCTCTTCAACAACACTCAAGCGGAAATACGACCGCCAACGACTCCAGTAAATGGAAGATGGTCAAGGATTTTCAACAACAGCACCCTCCCTACTTCAGGGGAACAGAAGGGGCTGTCGGAGCGGAATATTGGTTAAAAAGGAATCAAATCTTTAATCTGCTCCAAATTTCTAATCCTGCTGATAAAATCTTGTTGGCCACTTCCCAACTGATCGAGGATGCCAGTAGTTGGTGGGAAATTGTGGAAAAGCAACAAGCACTGGTGCCAGAAGGGGAAAGGATCATCATGACATGGGAATGGTTCTCAGCCACCTTCCTAGAGCAATATTTTCCAGACGAGGAAAGAGAGAGCCAGACTCAAGCCTTCCTCTCATTGATACAAGGCAGCATGATGGTGGCAGAATACCACAGAGAATTCCTTAAGCTGTCCGTCTAGGCATTCTATATGGTGGATACTGAGCACCGAAGGGCCCGTAAGTTTGAACGGGGCCTTCGACAAAACATCAGAACCAGGGTGACAATCTTCAAGGAACCCACATTGGCAGGGGTGGTCAGCAGCGCCACCATAGCAGAACGGGAGTTGAACGAAATAGTGCGGTTTGACAATCGCCGAGGGCAAAGTGGGCGGGGTGCATTTCAACCCAACAAGAAGTTCCACCCAAATTCTAGCAAACCCCACTCTCTACAGGATCTACGGGGGGCTTTCGCCCCAATCAACTCTCCTCATCAACATCAGTCACACAGGTCTCTCGGGGTGGGAACACATGTTATCAGTGTGGCCAATAGGACCACTTCAAGAGAGAATGTCCCCAGATCAGCCGACCCTCCAACTCCAGGGGTACCTTCCGCCTTCCATCTAGACCGACTCAGTCGCGAGGAGGTAGAACATACAATCAGGCAGGACGGGCGCCAACCCCTACCAGATCTGGACGACTTTTCACCATACCGACTCCAGTAGCGGTGGATCGCTCGGTGATGCAAGGTATGGCTGTAATTGGTAGTTCCCATGCTGTTACATTATTTGACTCTGGAGCTTCACATTCATTTATATCTGCTGCATTCATATCTGCTACGGGTACATTAGTACAAAACCTGTCCACATCACTCACCATTGTATCCCCTGTTGGAGACACATCATTAGGACTCATATGTACGGCATTGAACACTGAACTCGCGGGATTCAGATTCGAGTTCAACTACTTAGTAATCGATATGGCCGAATACGATGTTATATTTGGCATGGACTGGCTAACTACATATCAAGCCCATATTGATTGCCACCTTTGGAGGGTGATATTTTGGTCACCCGAGGGAAAGCGGTACGTGGTACACGCTGACAGGCAGGGCATTCCTAGAAGGCTGCAGGAAGAATTGAACCATCTTGCCCTGAACAGTCTCAGATTAGATAGGGCACCAGTAGCTGAACTTCCGGCAGTAGTAGCAAATTATGCCGAGGTATTCCCAACAGAGCTCCCTGGTTTACCACCCAAGAGGGAGATAGACTTTGAGATCAAGTTATACCCCGGCGCAGCTCCAGTATCGTTACCCCATTATAGAATGGCGCCAGCTGAGATGACTGAGTTGAAGAAGCAGATTGATGAACTGCTCAGACTGGGTTTTATTCGGAACAACACATCCGCATGGGGAGCCCCGGTATTATTTGTGAAGAAGAAAGACGGTACCCTGTGAATGTGTGTGGACTATAGAAAGTTGAACCAGTTGACTGTTAGGAATAAGTATCCCTTACCCCAGATTGACGAATTGTTTGATCAACTTAGGGGTTCCTCTCACTTGTCCAAGATTGATCTAATGTCCGGGTACCATCAAATCTGGGTTAGGGAGGAGGACATAGAGAAGACAGCTTTCAGGACACGATATGGTCTATATGAGTATGTAGTCATGCCGTTTGGACGTACTAATGCACCGGCGATGTACATGGACCTGATGAATAGGATATTCCGTCCATACTTAGATCAGTTTATGATCGTATTCATCGATGATATTCTGATCTACTCCAAAAGTCAGAAGGAACATGCCGAGCACCTGTGGATAGTCCTAGACACCTTGAGGAAGAACCAATTGTATGCCAAAGCCAGCAAGTGTGAATTTTGGAGTCAACTTCTTGGGGCACATTATATCAGAGGAAGGTATAGCCGTGGATCCGGCTAAAGTAGCGGCAGTGAAGGAGTGGAAAGCGCCAACGAATGTGACCGAGATCCGCAGTTTTCTGGGATTAGCCAGTTACTACCGGAAATTCATCATGGACTTTTCTAAGATTGCAGCTCCACTTACCCGACTCACTCAGAAAGGAGTCAAATTTCAGTGGTCAGATCTATGCAACCAGAGATTTGAGGAACTAAAGGAGAGGCTTACGACCGCTCCTATTCTGATCTTGCCGGAAAGAGGCAGAAATTATGAGGTGTACTGTGATGTCTCCGGTGAGGGACTGGGGTGTACACTCAGTCAAAGTAATTGTGCGGTGACGTACGGATCAAGACAGTTGAAAATTCATAAACGCCATTATCCCACGCATGAACTAGAACTAGCAGCGGTGGTCTTCACTCTCAAAAGCTAGAGACACTACCTCTATGGTGAAAAGTTTGAGGTATTCTCGGATCACAAGAGTCTGAAGTATTTATTTGATCAGAAGGAACTCAACATGAGACAGCGCAGATGGATGAATATCTGGCGGATTATGAGTTCGCACTTCGGTATCATCCTCGCAAGACGAACAAAGTGGCGGATGCCCTCAGCCGCTTGTCACATGTGACAGTAGCCATCATGATCAGGACGGAATGGGAGGTACTTAATACCATCAGAGAATTTAAACTCTACCTCAATAATCAGGGGACCATATATAATTTGATCATACGATCCAACATGGTCTCCGAGATTGAACGGGAGCAACGGACAGATCCAGAGGTGGAGGAGATTTGGGCTAAGATGTCTACCGACGAGGTTATACCAGAGTGGGATTTATGACCAGGGCAGGGTCTTATGTTCCGAGGCTGGACATATGTGCCTAAGAATTGCAGAAGAGAGTTGTTGATTGAAGCACACCAAACCAAACTCTCTATCCACCCGGGCAGCACCAAGATGTATCATGATCTTAAGAGGCACTATTGGTGGCATGGACTTAAGAAAGATGTGGCAGAGTTTGTTGCTCGTTGCTTAACTTGTCAGCAGGTTAAGGCAGAACATCGGAAACCACCGGGCTTACTCGCACCCTTACCGGTACCAGAATGGAAATGGGAGCACATATCCATGGACTTTGTAACAGGGTTGCCAAGGACATCAAAGGGCAATGATGCGATATGGGTCATAGTGGACCGGTTGACCAAGTCCGCACATTTCCTTCCCATCAAAATGACAGATCCATCAGAAACTTTGGGTCGACGGTACATCCGAGAGATCATCAGGCTACATGGTATTCCCCGGCCTATTGTATCCGACAGGGATGGTCGATTCACCGGCAGAGTATGGCAGGGCATGTAGTCGGCTATGGGGACCGACGTGTTGACTAGCACCGCATTTCATCCACAAACTGATGGACAGTCAGAGAGGACTATACAGACACTGGAGGATATGCTGAAAGCATGCATGCTAGACTTCAAGGGCGGATGGGAAGATCATTTGCCACTGGTGGAGTTCTCTTTCAATAACAGTTACCAGGCAAGCCTCCAAATGGCCCCGTTTTAGGCCTTGTATGGTAGGCCGTGTAGATAGCCAGTGTGCTGGACAGAGGCTGGTGAGCCTGCGTTGATTGGGCCTGATTTGGTTGCGGAGACTACAAAACAGATTAAGTTGATATGGCAACATCTACTCACTGCACAATGCCGTCAGAAGAGCTATGCTGACAAGAGGAGAAGGTTCCTCGAGTTTGAGGTGGGAGACTTAGTGTTCTTAAAAGTCTCGCCACGGAAAGGGCACATGAGGTTCGGAAAGAAAGGGAAACTGTCGCCTAGATTTGTGGGGCCGTTTCGGATACTAAAGAGGGTGGGAGGGGTAGCTTATCAGTTAGCGCTCCCTCCACAGCTATCATCTCTACATGATGTATTTCATGTGTCCATGTTAAGGAAGTACAACCCCGATCCTTCTCATGTATTAAATGTTCAAGACATCGATGTACAAAGCGATGTGACATATGTGGAGAAGCCGGTTAGAGTGATCGGGAGCGAACAAAGGGTACTGCGGAACCACGCCATTCAGTTCGTCAAGGTGGTATGAGAACGACATGGCAGTGAAGAAACCACCTGGGAACTTGAGTCGGAGATGAAAACCGCTTATCTGGAGCTCTTCGCATGAGCTGTTTTGGACCCCTACTTCGCTCGAATTTTCGGGACGAAAATTTCAAAAGAGGATTCTATTGTAATAGCCCGAATTTTTGGATCAATATATAGTAGCATTTATTATTTTAAATTTGAAGTTTGATGTGATAAAATGCCAAATGGACCAAATTTTGGGACAATGGCCCAAGTGTGGTCCAATGGGCCATGGATTTGATTTATTCATTTAAATGGGTCAATGATGATAAATTTGGGTCAAGGGTGGTCAATTGGGTCAAATAGCCATATGGGACCCAATGGGCCAAGGTAGCTAAGCCCTAAGGTAAGTGGATAGGAGGGAATTTAATTGGGCCATGGACCCAATGGTAATCCAATAAGAATGATAGATTTAATAAAATTTAAATCACCTAAATTGATGATGAATTGAACAAGGTAAAATGGCAAATGGGGCCCACCTCCACCTCACCAAATTGAGGTGGCGTGTGGACCCAAGGGTAGTGGGGCCAACCACCATGGTTGAGTTAGTCAACCATGGGTGGATCTTAGAGAGAATTTAATGAGATTAAATTAAGTGGGAAGTAATTAATTAACTTAACCTAAGGATCAAATTGATCTAAGTTAATTAACCTGAATTAAAATGGTCAAATGGTCAAAACCATCCAAACAAACACAAACAACTCCAACAAACACAAACCACTCTTAAAGAAATACAAAATTGAAAACCATGGGCTTAAGTGGTGGTTTTATCCCAACTACCACCATTAATGCCATGTTGGTTGGTGGGAAGAGTTAATGTGGAGTGTGACCTAAGTTAACCAAAAGATGAGATTCTATCTCATTCTCTCCTGACCATTTCACTCATCTCCATCTCTTTCACTCACCAAAACCGTCCCTCACTTCCATAGAGGAGAAAGAAGAAAACTTAGAAGAAAAAGAGAAGAAAAGAGAAGAAAAGAAACGGAAAAGGCTAAGTGTTGACCCACCACCTCAAGGTAAACACTTGAGACACCTTTCTCATCACCTTCCCCTCTCCCTCTCTCAAGCAAACCCACTAAATCTTGGCCGATCCTAAGCTTGGAGAGCCTCACCATTTGATCAAACTCATCTTGACCGTACATCAAGGAGAAGAAGAGAAGAGAAGGCTAAGGAGAGCAAAGAGGAAAGAAGGACGGGAGGAGTCGTCGGGTGGTAAGATTTTCTTAAAACAAGAATTTATGTTTTCTAGATAGGATATGGAATCCATTTCTTAGATTTAATATGGCCAAAACTGTTGTGGGCCATGGATCTAAGATCCATCAAATGGTAGGGTAAGAAATGGATAAAATGGAGGAATGGATTAAGAAATGGATGAAATGGAAGAATGGAATTTTTAATGGAATTTCAAGTCTTTATTAAGCATAGAGAATTTGGATTTTTTAATGGATTGATGGGCCATAGGGTTCGGCCATGTTACATGGCCGAACCCCATGGTAAATGATGGATGATTTTAATTAGGGTTTGAGGTCTAAAATTATGGAGAAAGGTTAATAATGTTGAGGTTTTAAGTGATTGAAAAGTTGGTGATTTTTAAGGAGTCTTAATGAGAAAACGATGAGGAATGTAAATAGGTATTTTTGTTTTTAAAGATGGCATGGATAAGATGGGCCATGAACCATGGGTTCGGCCATGGTGTATGGCCGAACCCTATGGTGTTGAAAAGTGATTTTTTTTTTAATGGCTTTAAAGGATGGAAATGATGGATTAATATGTTAATATTTTGGAAGTTTTTAAAGGGCCAAAATGAATGAAGGTTATTGATTTTAAAAATGGATTGTTTTTGGACAAAACATTGGTCTTAAAAGGGCACCCATGAAGGTGAGCCATGAACCATGGGTTCGGCCATGGTGAATGGCCGAACCCTATGGTGATGATTTAGTGATTTTTAATGAAGGTAAAAAGAATGGAAAATGATGGAAAAAGATGATAAATTTAAATGGGGATTTAAATGAATGATTTAATTTCATTGGAGGTGGGATTAAAAGGGGATAAAATGAACCCAATAAAATGGAATTTAGGTATCATGGGTTCGGCCATGGTGAACGGCCGAACCCATGACCCCTTATGTGGGCCACATCTTAGGCCAAATGTGGAATTAGGTATGGGATTAAATGTTTGCAAAATTAATTAAAATAGGTGGATGATTTTATGATGCTAGGTCATGATTAATGAATCACTAATGGATCTAAGTATGAATGAATTTTTGGACTTAGAATGTACATAAATGAATGGATGATTAACCATAGACGACAGAGTGGCAAAATGGTAATTATTAGCCACCTTGAGGAACCATGCCATGGCCGAACCTTGTGTGGGTTAGACGTGAAATTTGATACGATATGAATAATGAAATGAAACGTATAGTTGCTGCGTTTTAGGCTCGTAAATTGGAATATTTAAAATGGCCAAAAAATGGGATTCATGTATGTGTTTTAACCCACGGAAAACAAGGCTAAGTTAGGGGCTGATTCTGATAAACGTGTAATGTATTTCGGAATCATTGATGAATCTAAGGGTGGGATCAGTTAAGGATTTAATCATGAAATAAAATACGGACTAATTCGGTAAATGTGTAATAAGGTATCGGGACGTCACAAATGATACGCGATCGGCGACCGGATTATCGAACGGAAACGTAACGGGACGCTAAGCGGTATTCGGTAGGATTCCTACCTTTTTGTAAGCCTTGGATATGTGATGGTTCTTTAATTTGATGATTATATGATTTATCTTATGATGGGATTTCGAATTTTGAATTATATGTTTAAGTACTATGGATTATGATTTAATGCTATGGATAATATTTTTTTAAGACTATGGATTATACTTAGATGCTATGGATTTTATACGGATTATATATATATTACATAGCATAATGCACTTACATCTCATGCATGATATGGGCGGGAAAATAATGAAACCGGAGTCCATGCTCCATCGGGGCGACTGAGAAGCAAACATGGGGATAGCTCTTGTGCTATAACCGGAGTCCATGCTCCGTCGGGGCGATCGAGAAGCAAACATGGGCACACCTTGACGAGGCTTTGCCGTCAAGGGGGATACGATATTTTATGATGATACGGTGGATGGGTGGGACACATGACATAGGCACCCATGGCATGGCATTCATCATATGTTTACTTTATTACTATTTGGTATGCATGTTATCACTAATCCATGTGCTAGCCCTACTCGGAGTCCTACTGGGCGCGTTGACTAACGCCCTACTTCTACCCTAGCCGATGACGCAGGAGATGGCGGAAACGGTGGACACGCCGGGAGTCAAGCTTAGGAGCTTGGGAAGCAGATATCTAGTTTTATTTCAGTTTCATTTTGGAGATGTAATTTAAAGTAGCTTAGCTCGTCGGACTGTATAATTTATATTTCTTGCTATGGTTTGGACTGCATTATGGACAATATCGTTTTGAGGCATAAATGTGAACATAGGGGTATTTTGGTAATTTAATGTTGTATCTTCCCTTCTATCTAAAACCGGTAGGATAGTCTCTATTATAAAGTTCCGCATGTAATTATATTCCACGAGCTTACTTCCTACGCGTGAACCATTCCCTTGGACTTAGTTCCGCGCACGCGTGGGGTTGGCCAGTTAAGGGTCGGGCTTTAGAAGCTCGGACTTAACTCGCGTCGTGACGTCCGCGCCCTCTCTCACTCTCCATTTCAAAAAAAAAAAAGACTCTGATTTTTGAAAAGCGAGTGAAAAAGGGGCGGGTGTTACAGGAACCCACCCCTCCCACTAGGAGCTTAGCGGTTGTCAAACCGCACCATCTCATTCAACTCTCGCTCTGCTATAGTGGCCTTGCTGACCACCTCAGCCAGTGTGACTGCTTTGAATATGGTCACTTTGGCCCTATTGTTTGGCCGTAGACCCCTCTCAAACTTCCTTGCCCTGCGATGTTCTGTGTCCACCATATAAAATGCATAGCAGGATAGACTGAGGAATTCCCGGTGATACTCTGCCACCGTCATAGAGCCCTGTACCAAGGACAGAAAGGCTTGAGTCTAACATTCTTTATCCTCCTCTGGAAAGTAATGTTCCAAAAAGGTCGCTGAAAACTCGTCCCAGGTCATGGCCGTCCTCTCCCTTACTGGTACGAGTGCCCGCTATTTTTCCATTAACTCCCACCATTTACCGGCATCTTCAATTAGTTGTGATGTAGCCAGTAGAATCCTGTCAGCATGACTCGAGATCTTGAGTAGAGTTAAGATCTGAGTGATCTTCTTTAGCCAATGTTCAGCTCCGACAGCCCCTTCCTTCCCTTTGAAGTAGGGAGGGCACTGTTGCTGGAACTCTCGGACCATACTCCGGTCATTGCCGTTTTTAGAACTCTCACTTCCATTCATATGCTGTTGGAGTACAGAAGTCACCACTACTTGAACTAAACTCTGTAGTTCAGGCGGCACATGTGGTATATGTACGCCACTGTTCCTCTCTTCCTCCTTCCGTGATGAATGTTCGCTCTCCTTCTCTTCTCACCGAGAGTGATGTGATTCTTCCCCATTGTGTGATTTTTCATGGAAAGATGGCTCCTTCTTAGGTTGAGTTACCTCCTTCTCATGTAGAGATTGCTCCTTATCATGTACAGATTTCTCATGTTGAGATACCACTTTCTCATGTTGAGTGATTTGTAACACTTTTCCCTTCCCTTTCTGGTTCTGAGGGATCTTTTTCTTTGGAGCCATTTTCCCTAAGTCATGAAAGCATTAACGACTTAGTTTTCTCGTACAGTTTGTGTTTTTCACTATTTTGGGGAATTTTCCAAATAAGCACTCTTGGTTTTGTTTTTGGGGGGAAATTCCTAGATACCTATTGTTTGTATTTCAATTTGGGGAATATTGGGGGAAGTATATCCTATTTTGCTATGTTTGATAGATCAACTATAATAACTGTACTTTTGCTATCTTTCACTGTTGTTCTCAGATTGATTGTTCAGTCTGAGTCTACGAAGTAAATTAATCCGGCCCCCAGACACCGAACTCCGAAGTTTCGGTCAGTTGGGATTTTTATCTGTCAGTGAGACATGAAACCGTCTTAATATTACTTCGGAAGATTCAACTTCCCATTTCGCTCTAATACCAACTGTAACACCCTGCCCTTTTCACTCTAATAATCAGAGTTTTTTTTTTAAATAACAGCAATCAAGTGATCGGGGCGGGATGTCACGACGCGAGTTAAGTTCAGACTTCTAAAGTCTGACCCTTAACTGGCCAAGCCCATGTGCGTATGGATTAAGTCCATAAGAGTCGATCCACACATGATACAATAAACTTGCGGAATTCACTTAGTCTAACTGATGGTTATAATAGATCCTAAGACTACTCCATTTTCCAATTTTAGATAGCTAGTACATATTCATCTAAAATTACCAAAATAACCTTAAAGTAAGCATACATTCTAAGCCATCCAAATCCTACCAAACCATAGCAAATAGTTACCTACATTATTACATGCCAACATCATCTAATTATCAAATTACATTGTCCATATAAAAAGTCCATAAATCAATCCATCAAAAGTCCATTCAAAGCCCAAGCTCCTATGCTTGGTTTCCTTCAAAATCCTCGTTCTTCCCCTTTCCTGCGTCATCCACTAAGGATAGAGATAGGGCGTTAGATCAATGCGCCCAGTAGTGTTTCCGATTAGGGCTACCACATGGATAGTATAAAAACATGCAAATAATATAATACTACATGTTCATCAAAACCTCATAAAAACAATGCTATGTATGCCATGCTCATGTAATGAGTCCCACCCATCACAAATATACATAGCCTCCTCTTAAAGGGATTCTCATCGTCAAGGTACCCCACAGTGGTCTTTCGGATGCCCCGACGTAGTGTGGCCTCCGGTTTCCATAATCACCACCCCATGTCATGCATGAGATGTCCATGATGTCATGCCATTTGTAAATACATACTACCATACAAAACTACTTTGAAACATGATAACTTAGCACATAACTCATCAAAACTAAGATAAAACATCACATATATGTGTGGTTACAAAAAGGTAGGAAACCTACACAATGCTCACTTAGTTTGACCATTTTTTAAACCATCAACCGATCACGACTTTGTGCACCGTTCAAACAATTCCGATACCTTATTTACATAGCAGCAAGTCAAACATATATCCATTTAATTTCCAACTAAGCCTAAGCCCCAAAAACCACTTTGTGGGGTTCGGCCATACCTCATGGCCGAACCTCACTCACTTAAACTTTGGTCTCTCTTTTATTGAACCCAAAATCTATCCAAATAACCTAATCCTCCAAATGTACCTTGGTAGGGTTCGGCCATACAACATGGCCGAAGCTTACCACTTTCGTTTTGGCCCATATTTCAAATCCTTTGGTCATTTCATCTTTGATCATTTCACCTTTGACCATTTCATCCATATTTACCATTATGCCATTGAGACTAACCTTTTGTTTAATTTTTCTTACAAACCAATAACCATAACTAATCCACCTTGGTGGGGAGCATCTTTATTTGATCCTTTAAATCATTCTTACATACATCTTCAATCACATTATTTGTTACACACTAAGGCCACCAATGACCATTAGTGGGGTTCGGCCATACCTCATGGCCGAACCTCACCAAACTGATTTTTGTTCCTCTTTCCATCATCTATGATGGCTGATTATTTACCTATACTAAGTCCATAGATAAACATATATGATTCTTAAATCAAGAGCATATCATAGTCCATAATTTCCAACCATGTTCTTGCTCTAACCCATAAAAACAGTCCATGGGGTTCGGCCATATACATGGCCGAACCCTATGGTTCTTTAACTCAATGATTCCATCATTTATAAACAAATTAGGTTCTAACTGACTATATAGTAGAAATCCATGAAGGTTTCTTCTTTCCTCATATTTAAAGCATCAAATTGAGCTTCCAAAAATTGGAGCTTTGATCTTTTCACAAATGATGTGCCTTTGTGGGTTCTCTCGAGAATTTTCCATGCCTCTTGTGTGGTCTCACACATCATTATTCTTTTGTCTTCATTGGGTGAGAGTGTCAATTCAAGGCATTTAGTGCTCTACCATTAGCAGTGCAAGTGGTTTTTTCCTCCTTAGTTCATTGAGAGTAAGATTTTAGCTCAATGAATGTGGACGTAGTGGTCGTATCCTTTTTCTTAACCATGGGATGTGTCCATCCAGTACACAGAATCCCATACGGATACATCGAAGGATATGAAAAAAGTTTTCATCTTTGCTTTCCAAGAAGCATAGTTTGATCCATCGAAAAAAGGTGGTTTAGAGATGGCATAGCTCTCTCCCATAGACATAGTTCTTAGAACTGTGATCTTTGAGACGGTTAAGTCTTTACAATGAGCACGAGGCTCAAATACCAATTGAAAGATCCCTGAGTGCTTAGAACCGGATTAACCCTAGAGCGGTGAATAGGGTAATCACAAATTATGGGGCCTTTTTAAATTTTACTTGATTAATGTAGTGCAGAATTAAACTTAATTAATCAAGTGTGTGATTTGGAATGTGTGTGAGATAAAAAATAATCACACAAAAAGACAATGCACACGATTTATAATGGTTCGGTTAAACAACCTACATACTGTTGAGACTCACCAAACCTTGGGCTATCTCCAATTATTAAGCGTTGGAATTAGACCAACAAAATAGAATAGGACTTCCACCTATCCAATTGATTGGGCCTTTCACCCAATTCCTATCCCACTATTTTTTATAGTGGTTTAAGAGAAACTCAGTCTCTTTAATCCACTTCACAACAATATGATTTTTAAAGAAAAATTCTAAACTAGGAAGCACGTGCCTTGTAGCATAGCAAATGTGTAGATCTGCTTCCGGAACGATCCAAGAGAGAATAAGCCTGTGATTTTTCCCTTTAGTGTTTGAGGGATTAACTTTGGTAGCTGAGGAATGAATGCTCTCTAATCATCAATCTCACACACCTCAATCAAGGTGAATTTTTTTGGCAAACATAAAAAAGTTCATAACGCAGACCAACTGTAACGCCCCGCCCTTTTCGAGAATTTCAGAGTCTAATTTTTTTAAAAAAAAGTAATAATAAAACATCGAAAGAGAGCGGGCGGCGTCACGACGCGAGTTAAGTTCAGACTACCCAAGTTTGAACCTTAACTGGCCACCCATGTGTACATGGAATAGACCATGATACTGAATCACACATGGATCTAACATCAACATGCGGAATAGTCTAAATTAATTGCGGAATAAAAAGACGAGATAGCAAGTAACAGTCCTAAACATTATTTATCTTAGATCAACCATCCAAATGTTATCAACCTAATCAAACCATAGCAAGTAGTGAATTATTACATGTCCCACAGAAGTATTCAAAAGACAGTAATATAAAGTAGTTCAGTCCTTCATTCAAGCACTTAGGCTTGGCTCCCCTCCCGGTCAACGACCTTTCCTTTCCCTTTGCTTGTACCTGCAATCTCCTCTGAGGATAGAATTAGGGCGTTAGATCAACGCGCCCAGTAGGTTCCCGAATCAGGGCTACCACATGTTAGCATATAAAACATGCATATACATATCATAATACATGATCAATAAAAACAGGTAAAACAATGCTATGAAATATGCACATACAATGAGCATCCCCCATCATGTACTTTCATAGCCATCACTTGACGTGCCTTGCACCGACAAGGTAAATTACGACACACTTTCATCTCTTCTATAAAATATGTACATGCAATCAGCAACCCCCCATCATGTACAATCGTAGCCATCACTTGACGTGCCTTGCACCGACAAGGTAAATTACAACACACTTTGATCACTTCATCACTGACTGATTCATATCACGTATGAGTCCTCCTGGCTGGACTCTCATCGCCTAAGGAGACCATTGTGACTATGATCATCATGTTACTCTTCCTGGCATGACTCGCACCGCCGAAGGAGGACGTATCTCATAACTTGAAACACTGTAGAACCTCATTCATAATCCCATGTCTATGCATGAGATGCCAATGCCTGTATGCCATTTGTTAATGCATAATATATCATTTGAAACACATATAATAAAACAAGAGTCTCATAAGAAAACTGGGGTAAAACTGTGGGTTACAAGTAGGTAGGAAACCTACTGAAGAATCACTTCAGCGTCCGTTCTTTCTTAGGCTTTAACCGGTCACGACTCGTTCGTCGTTCAACTTTCGGTACCTTATTATGCAACAATAAGTAAATCATACTCTTATTTACATGTTCATTCATATATAAGACCTAAAACATCTTATAAGTCCTTTGATCAATCTCCTCATTTGGCTTGTATTCACAAATTTGCCATTGATCTAACCAATGTCTAATCTTGCTCATAATCAAAGTTCATCAAAATAAACTACCTTAGTGGGGTTCGGCCATACTACTTGGCCGAACCCTACCAATCCATTTTGTACTTCTTACTCCCTTCACAACCATTCAAATTACTTGGTTCCAATCCTCATTTTCATCCACCAACTCTACCCCATTTAAATCAAATAAAAGCCTTAAAGCAACCCATGGGGTTCACTTGATGTGGTTGATCCCTCAACTTCTCATGATTATACATGATTTAATCATGTTAACAAAACCATGAACTACACATGGTTTAGGCACATAACCAGCCACCAAAACAGTAATTTAACTTCACCAAAACACATCACTTACTTACATGGGGTTCGGCCATCCATAGTGGCCGAACCCAATGTCCATGTTTTGGTCTTTTAACCATGCTTTAGGCGTTATTTAAACATGCAATATCAGTATTATATTGCTTCCTTTAAACCTCTTAGAAACCATCTAATTAAATTCATTCAAAACAGTCCATAAAGTCCATGGTTTCCATGTTTCACAACATGAAAACCAACATTCTTTTACATGGGGTTCGGCCCTCTATGGTGGCCGAACCCAATGGTTATGTTTACTGTTTTTAAACCTCAAATAATCATGTTATAACAGTATATTAAAATCAGGTTTTGACTTTCAAAGAAACCATCCAAAACATTAGCCCAATTTCATAGGGTTTGGCCATGCTCATTGGCCGAACACCATGACCTTTGGTTTTGCACATTTAACCCTTTATCTTGGGTCTGAAACCCACACCCAAATCCATGTCTTAACCTCCTTAAAACATACATTATGAATCCAACAATAGCATCTAATCTCAGTCCCAAATCAGATGGTTTTTAATTTCCAAAAACTATCAAAAACAACCATTTGTTTCCATGGGGTTCGGCCATGCTAAGTGGCCGAACCCAATGGTCCATTTCCATCTTTTAATCCACTGATTTTAGACCATATAAACTTCAGTCCCTATGTTATTCAGATCCATATTTTTTAACCATTCTAAAACATGTATTTAAATCTTAAATCAAAACCCAAAACAGTCCACAAAATCCATGGTTTTCATGTTTCAAAACATGAAAACCAAGCCATCTCTTACATGGGGTTCGGCCCTCTATGGTGGCCGAACCCAATGGTCATCTTAATCATTTCTAAGCCTCCATTAATCAAGGTTAAACATTGATGTATTCGGCCATGACCATGGCCCAATACATACCCTACTTGTTTTATGTTTTTAAACCAAAATATCATAAAGATACTTACCAAATTTTCCAAACTTCCTCCTTGTCTTTGATCCTTGTTTTCTCCCTTTTATTTCTTCTTTTCTTTGCTGTTTTGTGCTTGAATATTTGATGCCAAAACCTCTGCTGTTCCAGCCAAGAACAACAACGAATTGGAGAGAGGAGAGAGGGAGAGAGAGATGAGGAAAATCTTAGGCTTTGCAATGATAAATTGGCCAAGTGATGGTGTTCATTGGTTTTGTATTTCAGCCATCAACACCCCTCCATTCCCTCATAACTTCTTGCACACAACGATGGGTCTTGGGTGCTATCCAAGGCACCCCTTGGCAGCTACCCATGCAGCCTTACAGTTTCCCAAGCAACTCACCTCAAAACCCATGCTTTTCCATTAATACTACACCATTGAACTCACCAAAACAAGTCCCCAACGTGTGGGACTTGTTTTGGTTGGGTTGAGGCCAGCCAACCTCTTCAAATTCCTACTTAGCGCAGTGAGTTTATAGTCCCTTCAACTTCCCTTTTTGACTCACCCAACTCAAGATATTTTTATTCCAACCCAACTCATCACATTTAATGCATTTCATTTAATGCACATGAGTTGACTCATAACTTGATTTAATTCCAACTCACTTCAGTCCCACTCAACTGATTTGACTCGTGTTTTAGCTCCCTTGAGGGTTCACACGGTCAACAATAGTCAACTCGACCCGTTGGGTCCACTTTTAGCTCCTTGACCCGTTTTTGACTCCATGACCCAATTATGGTATTTTGGTCATTTGTAAATGGTTTTCACATATGGATCAAGCCTACCCATTTCTTCTCCACTTGATTTCCAATCAAATAGGCTTAACCCCATTTAATTTAAATTTACAAAACGGTCAAATAATCCAATAAGACCCGATGGGTCCCATTTGGGCCCTTTGACCCATTTAGCCATTTTTGACCCAAATGATGAAAATTACCCAACCAGTCAAACTTAACATTCATAATGTGCTCATATGATTTTATTTTGAGCAATAGGCCCCACTATTTCGTTACTTAACATCACAAAATAATTAATTTACCAACTCAGGGGCATTTTGGTAATTTTCCACTTCACTGAGAAATTGGGGTGTTACACCAACACGATTGATGTTGTACATGCGATCGATCGTCCTTGTTTAAATTCATTTCCACCAACCCGACTGTTGAGCATAATGTACTGTAACGGCTCTAAAACGGAAACCTCACGATGGATCGTGCCACACGATTGATTGTCCGTGTATCTAGTGACGGATCGCGGGTTGGCGAATGTATCGACCTGAGGCTGACTGTAATTTCCAACGTTAAGTCTCATTCAGGCCCAGAGCGATTGATCGTGATGTCGATTTGTTACTACTCTGTACTCATGATCGATCGCTTGCCCGATGGATCGTATGATTCCAAATTTTTCCAGTGTTCCCAGAAAATTTTACAATAAGAGCGAATTTGCACCCTAATTTGATTTTCTGGTAAAATTTGGTAAAGTGTGGAAACTTGGGTATTTTGGGCTTTTATTTGCTGGACGAGAACCCCAATGAGTTTAAGTGATAGAGTCATTTGATTTAAACAGTTGGGAATAAATTTCCTAAGTGGTTTTGGAATTTTAAATAAATTGCAGAGAATTTGGTTTGAAAGCTTGTTGAAAAGGCTTGGATTTCTAGTGTGTGATCCTTTGCAATTTTAGGTGAGGGATGTGTCAGTGCCCTAGTTTGTCGAGTTACTTGTTGGTCAAGTTCGTGACTTAGGCGAAGACTTGCCTTGAAGAGAGAATCTCAAGACTCAAGATCTCAAGCGTTGGTTGAAGTGTGAAGGCTCAACTGATTAACGTGTATGGCAATCACATAGATGACCTTAGGTAGTATCCAGACCTTAGGTAAACCATGCCTAGTCCTAGAGATCACATCAGGATAATTAATCAAGCCTAACATGTGTTTGACAATGAATTGGAACCCAACTTGGAATTATGAGTTCACTGTCAGGGCGATAATCGTGTCAGGCGACCATTTACCAATGACAACACACGACCAATCGTGGTCTTGAGATATGTCGTGTGGAATGTCGGGGGTTCTGATTGACCAAAACTATCAAACTCATGTGGTGTTAGGATAATACAATCGGAAGCCCACGATCGATCGTCTAGAACCTTGACGAATCAATCGTATGGACGATGTATTACTGTGACAGGACATAGGCTGGACTTAAACACAGTGTTGAAATTAGAAGACCCAGAATTTGTAATAATTAATTTCTGACCATTTTTAAGATTTTAATTTCTGACCACTTTTAGTATTTTAATTGTAAATTGATTAAACTACATCCAACAATGAGAGCCTAGATTAATTCAATATTTTTAGATTTTAACTGGTCAGTTAATTATTTTAATTTTGGAGAGAGAAGCTGCAATTCAAGGGTCAAAGTCTAAATTTCAAATACATAGGACAAAAGTCCACTCCAAATGGGCCCAGTTATGCTCCATATGTTAGACATTGGGCCAGGCTCAAATATCCCATGCGCATTTCACTAGTGGGCGAGGCCAATGTGCAAGTCTAAGTCCAACAGACCAAAATTCAAGTCCATGTGCTCAAGTCCAATTAAGGTCCAACTGCCCAATACCCTGTGTGATCCAATACCCTATGATCGAATTCCACTGTCACTAAGTCCACACGCCCCTACCTTCTTCTTGCACATATCATATCCACCCTCTGTTTAGTCATCCTTTAGTCCAAACCATTCATCTCATTCATAAACTTAGGTAAACCCAGAGCCACCTTTCCTAATCAATTTCATACATTTATCATCTTAGATCTAGGCCATCCATTTCATCTTCCATCTTGATCAACCTTTAAATCAAAACCCTCCATGCACAATGTCATCATTTAAAAAATTCATCTTGACCATCCATCACTAGGATCATTGGATTTAAACCATTTTAATCTATGCCATTCATTCATAAAACCCTAGATCTAGCCCAACTTGCATCCCAAGTAATCCAAACCCCATCCATGTGAATTTTCCACATCATGAACACCTCATCACCTATCCATCAAACACTCCACATGCTTTTTTTCAATCTCCATACACTTCATTCGAATTTTCTAAATAGTCAACCCTCCACATCATCATCTCTCATCTCATCCATTCATTCATCTTAACTTTTAATCTCATTTGTTCATATCATGTATTGCATAACACATAACCCTAAATCCCATATACAAAATTTGCCTATATCCAAGCCAAATCCCTACGTACTCGAAATTCCTTTCTTGAGTCACAAGCCAGCTTGATCCCGAAGCCATCATTCGACCAAGCTATGTAAATTCTAATCCTTTTCATCTTTTAATCCCATCAATCCATATTCAAGATAATTTAATCTTAGCCATTCACCCAACACCTAAACCAAGATTAAATCTCAGCCATCCATTCCAACCTAGAGTCTATAAATACAGAGGTTAGGGCACAGTAAAATTCGAATGGGACAGGAGCAAGAAGGACATTGCATTTTGGGAATACACAGAAGGCATATAGCAGAATTTGAATTTTCCATGTGAGTTTTGGAATTTTATTTTTTGTATCTGATGTAATTTTCAAAAGAAGTTGTAATATTTACATTTAATAAATTTGAGGAAAGCTTTTAGAATGCTAGAACATCCAATTTTCGAGTATTCTTTGATGATTATCAGATTTAATTTTAATTCTTTATTCTTTGTTTAATTAATTGAACATAATCAAATAGTTAGGACTTAGATTTCGTTAGGTTCAGATCTAAGGTTACGTTGGGACATAATGAAATAGTTATATCATGAATTTAATTGTTTAAATCTAAGGATCTAAGGTTCGCTTAATTAAATTAAAGAATGTGGATTTTGTTAGTGCCCCGGCTTACTGAGTCACCTATTTGTCAATTCCATGACTTAGGTGAAGCATTGCCTCGGAAGGTTGAAGCGAATGAAACAAGACTCAAATGATGAATATTGAATCAAGAACACTGAAGATGGAAGATCATATGCAGATTCATCATCACCAAGTGTATGGCAATCATGAAGGTAATTGGCCATAGCTGGCCTTAGGTGGAACCCACACCCTTAGTGGTGCCTAGACTTAGGGATCATATTGGTAAAAATTAAATTAAAGTCTAAGTGGTGCCTAGACAGTCACAGAACCAGATGGGATACACATTGAAATTCTGGTAATCTATCAGGTTGACCCGTCGAGTCCACTGATCCCACTGTAAAACATGATAGACCCATCGAGGTCATCGACACGTCAATTATATTGATAAGGATTCTGGATTGGAAGGACTGTCACTCAGGGCTACTCTCAGTTCGATCACATCGTGTGAACCGGTCCATCGGTGACACAGGACCGACCCATCATGGTCATCAATATGTCGACTAGATTTCGGCTGTCTCTGGATAGAATAGGCTGTAAATTCGATTTGCTCTCTGATAATCAGGTTCGACTTGTCGGGGAACACGACACGTGACCTGGGTCGAGTTGAGTTCTGGAATTAGAACTCTGGGGTACTCTCAAACAGACACGTCAAGGTCATCGACCCATCAAGAGTACTAGGACCAACCCATCGATGGACAAACATGTCGATCAGTATTTTCAAGGTTCTGGATGAGCAGGCTTTGCATTTTTTTGTTGTTCTTTGATAATCTGAACCGACCCATTGGCAAAATCGATGTGTGGAACATAAAGATTGTAGACCCATTAGTGATACCGACCCATCGGTAGTTCCAGTTTCTGTACCGTTAGAGTACATTTACTGCACAACGGTCGAGTGGTTGAACGGATACATTAAGTTCACTGACCCATCGGTAAACTCGACCTGTTGAGTTTGAACTGATCCGAAAATCGTGTTTGCCTATATATTCTCCAAACCTTGAAGAGTTTGGATGGATACTTTGGACCTCCCACTTGGAAAATCACAAGGTAAAACCAGAGCTCCCCACTCTTCTCTAAGCACTTCACTAGGGGAAAATTGTTCTAGGATAATTATTGGTAAATCTTAAATCCTAGAGACCTTACCCATAGATTGTGATTGAGCATTCATAAAGAACATCTTTGACATCATCGACATTTATAAAGATTTTACTAATACTTGAGCACATTTGATTGGAGTAAAAACTTCTCCAAAATAGGGCAAAACAAAACTAACCTAAGAAATCCAATTTGGTTCTATCAAATTCTAAGTTATGGATTCCAATGTTTATCCCAAAGGTAAGTCTAGGTATTCTAAGTCAGTCCTAAGGTCCAAATACCTATGTTGGTTGGGATTCATGAAGTCCTTCTGATTTCGGTGTGATACCTTCCAAATGACGTGTCTTCTGTAGCTTCAAACTTGATTTGACTATGTAGGTCTTTCAAAGGCACGGTTTTGGACACTTAAACGGTCACGATTTAGTCAAAGAAATTGACAACTCAGGACTCAGTCGGACATAGTCACGACTTTGAAAACTCAGTCTAACTTAGGGGAGGTAAATTTAACTTTTATGCCAACATTTTTCATACTCCATTTCCATAAATTTGATTGGTATATTATATGTGAAATGTTTGTATGGTTTGTGTATTTGTGTTTCATTCCTATTCTCATTCCTGGTAAATATTTTGGAGAATGAATTCGGTTCATAAAATAAAGTTTTGATAAACCTAAAAATGCCTTAACAAATGACATCACACATGGGCAATGGTCTTTCAAATGGTATATTGAATATGCCCAAGGTTATTAGAGTGTTTTGGATCAAACGTTTTATATGGAGTTTCAAAGGCACATTGATCCAAACCCAATCAACTTGTGAAAGTTTTTATAATTTAGTTGAATCATCAAATGGCACAATTTGGTGTGTGAATGTATGGACATTCATTGGCATTCAAAGGTGGATTGCAAAGATTGTTGTCTTGTAGACCAACATGCATCATAAGCACACACTCTCATCCCTCAAATTAGAAAAACTTATAGGGATGTGTTTACGTTGTTTCCATGTCTTAGTAATGCACTATCTTGGAAAATCATTTAGACATTGGAAATGTGTTTTGGAGAAATGCTAAAACAAGGAAAATTTATCCTTCTCCAAATTAGTTTTATGCATCTATGTTGTGGGTTACATCTTTTAAAGGTGAATCTTAAAACCAAATGGGTTTTGGTAATGAAAGCCAACATGATTAAGTGGTCCAAATGTTGATGGACTTCGTACATGTGCTCTCAAGTTCGTTTGTAAAGGAGAGCACACCTTGTAATATTTATGTGAAGAAATAAGCCTCCAACTTCCATGTGCATAATGAAATTCCAATGTTCGGATGTTTGTTCATTCAATGTTCTTAATGGTGAATGTTTTGTTGAATGAACTTGGTAGTGATGCACATGTTTCATATAAGTATATGTTTGTGCATCATCTTGTTTTCTCATGAACTATGTGCCTAATCGGTGTATTTTTCTATTTAGTTCATGATGTTTTCACGTATATGAATTTTCATGGAATTTTCCTTGTATGAGTTGTTCCTTCCTCTTGCATGCGTTGTTATTGTTTCAAAATTGGTAGAATTTTTGAAAATTCATGTGGCTCTTGTCCCCTCCTTCTCCATCACCTCTTAGTCCAACAATTAAGACTTTTTGAAGCACAATAAATGTAGTATATTTGTGTTTATATGCCCTTTGTCAATTTATGACAAAAAGTGAGAAATATTAGAAGCTTGATGTAAGCTTCGGAGGAGAATTTGGAAGCTTGAAAACAAGATTAAGTTAAGGGGGAGAAAAGTTGAAGCTTTGAATAAGCTTAGAAGGAGGATAGTCTTTGATTAAGGGGGAGTTTAATCAAGATTAAAAGGGATTTAGTACATTAGTTATGAGGCCGAACTATGTGTTTTATGGACTAACATTTTAGGGGGAGACCTATGCTTCCACCATCGCTTGCATTGTTTGTGTGTATAGGATCACAAGGAAGATGGCAAGCTATGCAAGATGAAGGTCGCATCTTGAAGCATAGTTTCTAGGAATTTTTTTGCCACTTGAATTCGTAATTATAATTTTTGTATCAATTTGTATTCAAATGATGCATATGGGTTAAGCTAAGTCATTGAGTTTGTATTCATTAGCTTCTAAGCATTAGCTTCTAAGTGTTTTGTCATGGAAATTGACAAAGGGAGAGATTGTTAGTGCCCTGCCTTACCGAGTAACCTATTTGTCAATTCCATTACTTAGGTGAAGCATTGCGTCGGAAGGTTGGAGCCAATAAAACAAGACTCAACTGATGAAGATTGAATCAAGAGCTCCGAAGATAGAAGATAATCACCAAGTGCATGTCAATCACAAAGGTAATTGGCCATAGATGACCTTAGGTGGAACCCACACCCTTAGTGGACCTTCCCTAGACTTAAGAATCATATTGGTAAAAATTAATCTAAGTGGTGCTTGGACAGTCACAGAACAAGATGGGATAAACATTGGAAATCTGGTAATATATCAGGTCGACCCGTCGAGTCCACCGACCCCTCGGTGAGACAAGACAAACCCATCGAGGTCATCGACACGTCGACTGTATTGACAAGGGTTTTGGAGTGGAAGGAATGCCACTCAGGGCTACTCTCAATTCGAGCATATCGTGAGCATGTCGACTGGATTTGGACAGACTTTGGATAGAACATATTATAAATTCGGTTTCCTCTCTGATAATCATGTTCGACCTGTCGGGGAACACAAGATGTCGACCAGGTCCTAGTTGAGTTCTAGATGTAGAACTCTAGGGTACTCTCATACAGACACATCGAGGTAATCGACCCATCGAGAGTATTAGGACCGACCCATCGATGGACAGACATGTCGATTAGTATTTTCAAGATTTTGGATTAGCATGTAACGCCCCGTCCTTTTTCACTTGCTTTTTCCCGTAAATTCAGATTATATATATATATATATATTTATATAACAAAGTAGAGTGATAGAGCGCGGGACGTCATGACGCGAACTAAGTTCGAACTTCCAAAGTTCGACCCTTAACTGGCCAACCCTATGTGTGTATGGATCAAGTTCATGAAAATGGTTCACACATAGCAATATCAACATGCGGAATAAAATCATGACCTGCGGAATCATAATAGAACCAAGTTCTATTCCATTCAGATAGCAAAGTACGTCAAGTCTTGAATCATCATTATCATATCATAATTATTCAGCAAAATATCCAACCATAGCAAATTCATCTAAGTTATTAAAATTCGAATCCTAGATACTCAAATACAAACCCATGAGTATCTTAAACAAAATATAAACTAAAAGCGTTCCGAGATCCTATGTTTGTCCCTTTCCACTTTTATCGTTCATTTCGTTTCCTGTATCATCAACTAAAGGGTAGAAGTAGGGCGTTAGTACAATGCGCCCAGTAGGTATTCCAATTAGGGTTAACACATGGGTTAGTACCAAAATCCAGATATAATATATAGCAAAACCAGTTATAATAAATCATGTCATATTTATAAAACATCGTATCCAAAAATAGTGTATGATAATAAAGATAATAATCATGTCGATTCAATGCTATGCCATGCTATCATATGCAATGAATCCCACCCATCATAAAACATAGGGTATACTCTTGATGGAATTCTCCTCATTAAGGTATCTTCCTAGTGGAATTCTCATTACCAAGGTCTTCTCTCTTGATGGAATTCTCCTCATCAAGGTATTTCCCACAGTTGCCTTACGGATATACCGACGGAGTGTGGGCTCCGGTTACTTAGTATCCTCTTGATGAGATTCTCATCATCAAGGTATCCCCTAATGGAATGCTCATCACCAGGGTCTTATATATAGTATCCTCTTGATGGGATTCTCATCATCAAGGTATCCCCCATTAGTGTTTTACGGGTGCCCCGACGGAGTGTGGGTCCCCGGTTACCTGTCATCCCTCCCATGCCATGCATGTGATGCAAATACCACATGCTATGCAATTATACAAAATCATAGCATTTAAAAGATCATATTTAAAACACATGCTATTTTATCAAATGAACATGGCATATAAAATCATCATTTAAAACATATCATTTGCAATATAAAATCATCAAAAATAAGATAAAGACAATGTACATAAACCCATGGTTTCAAAGAGGTGGAATTCTACCAAAGACCGCTAACCTGTGTTTGCGTCTTTTGTCCAAGAATCGATCACCAATCGCGCACCGTTTGCGAGATCCCGTTACCTTATAATATAATAATAAATCAAAACCAAGTCCCACTTGATTTACAACATTTAAAGTCCATTAACCAAACTTGTGGGGTTTGGCCATACACCATGGCCGAGCCTCACCCTTTTGTTCATTTATTCCATTAATTACCAAAATGCCATTGGTCTAATCCTTAGTTAATATTCCTTTTATTTTAACCCCAAAAGCATAACCCTAGGTCTGCCAAACAATTCCCATGGGGTTCGGCCCCACACCATGGCCGAACCCATGGTCTATTAATTCAAATATTACAATAATGCCATTCCCTCATCACCTAAGTTTTAGGTTCCAAAACATAGGTCCATTAATTCTCATATAATTACCATGTTGCCATATAAGGCTAACCTTCTATTTTAGCAACTATTTACACCCTTGCCATTGGTCTAATTATTTTCAAACCTTTCACTCATTAACACTCTCACATACCAGATTTATAAATTGTTCCATAAAGAACCTCATGGGGTTCCATGATCCTCCATTTTGGCCTTTAATTACACTTTTGCCATTCTTAGGTTTTTGTCCAAACCGATCCATAAAGTTCCTTATTTGGTTCATAATAAAATCCCAAGTCTACCAATAATTTTCCATGGGGTTCGGCCATGTCACATGGCCGAACCCATGGTCCATAGTTCTTCTCCATTTAAATTACAATATCGCCATTGGCCTAATTATTTCCAACCTTTCATTCATTAAGACATAAACATAATAGTTCCATAATTGGTTCATGGGGTTCGGCCAATCACCATGGCTAAACCCTATGATGTCTAACTTCCAATTATCCATATTGCATTCATTATTAGATAGTTTCCAAATTTAATATGTATCTCTCCATACTTAGATAGTTTCCCCATTTAGCATGCATACTTCCATAATTAAATACTTTCCATATTTAGTTTCCACTTTCTATAATTGGAGACTTACCAATTAATCTCCATCTTCCATTTTTAATCACCATACTTAGAACCTTTCTAAATTAATATCCAACTTCCAAGATAACCATTTAATCCTTCCATACTTAGAAGGTTTTCAAAGCTTTCTAAATTTAGCACCCAACTTCCATAATTAGAGACTTTCCAATTTAGTCTCTACCTTCCAAAAATTAGATAGTTTCCTAATTTAGAAACCATTTTTCCATAATTGGAATGCTTCCAAATTTAGCAACTTCCAATTAATCCAAGGTCCATGATTAGATATTTTCTAACCTAGTAACATCCTTGCTAAATCAAAATGCATACTTTGATTACTTTCGAAAATAATAATCCTCTTCCAACTCCATGGGGTTCGGCCATACACCATGGCCGAACCCTATGGTTTTAAGGTCCTCTCTTTTGAAAACTAATCAATGATCTTCTATTTAATCCCTTCAAGATCACATATTATTTACTGTAACGCCCGCCCCTTTTCACCGAAAGTCAGAGCCTATTTTTTTTTTTTAACAGTGACAAAAGGCGCGGACGTCACGACGCGAATTAAGTTCCGAGCTTCTAAAGCCCGGCCCTTAACTGGCCAACCCTACGCGTGCGTGGAACATAAGTCCACGAGTACGGTTCACGCGTAGAAGTAAGCTCGTGGAACATAAAAATAACTGCGGATGATAATAGAACTATCCTACCAGTTCTTCAGATAGCAGGGAAGAAATACCTAATTAATTACGAAAATGCCATTATACTGTATTATCCAAAATAATACCTAAACATAGCAAACTACCTAAATTATTACATTTCCGACAAGCTAACTATACAAATACATCTTTTCCAAAATAAACGTAAAACAAAATAATTAATCCGCCTCCCCAAGCTCCTAAGCTTGGCTTCTGTCTCGCCCTTCCGTTCCGCCATTTCCTGCATCATCAGCTAGGGTAGAAGTAGGGCGTTAGAACACGCGCCCAGTAGGATTCCGAGTAGGGCTAGCACATGGGTTAGTAATAACCACATACAGATAATAACACAGTATAAACTATAAACCACCATATACTGAAAATATAAGTAAATGATATGCCCTGGGTGTAAATGTTATGAATCCCACCCATTATTCCTGCCAGATACTGTCATATCCCTCTTGACGGAAAAAAACCTCGTCAAGGTATGTCCAACCGCAAAATATCCCCCTTGACGGCAAAGCCTCGTCAAGGTGTCCCCATGCCTGTTCTCGGTCGCCCCGACGGAGCATGGACTCCGGTTTGTTTATTTTTTTTCCGCCCATGCCATGCATGAGATGTAATGCATTATGCTATGTAATATGTATATCTCATACCCTTAATATACAATATATAGCCTTACCATATAATGCATAACCTTAAAAATAATAAACCATAGTATTAAACATAATGTCCATAATCATAGAACAATTCTTTTTTTTTTTTAAGATCAATCCCAAAGTCATCCAAAATAAGATGAATATACCATTACACATCCATGGCTTACAAGTAGGTAGAAATCCTACTGAATACCGACTCGCGTTCTTCTCTTTCGTTTTTGTCCGATAGTCCGGTTACCGACACGCGTACCGCTCGCGATATCCAATATCTTATTACATTACCAAATCAATCCAAGTTTTACTCATTTCCAAGCCCATAAATCATAACTTAGTGGGTTTCTTCATTTTAGCCCATATTTACCATTTTTGCCACTACCCTTCACATAAACAATTTTTCATTAATTCATGCCTACTTAAGCCCAAAACTGGTCATTAACTCAATCCATTAATGACCCATTTAATTATGACCTAACATCATTAGAATTAGCCCTTCTTCTTAACTTAAATCCTCATTAATTAAACATATGTATAATACTAAGTTAACCCATACTTTGACCAACCAATGGATCATGGGTTCAAAATACCCAATTCATCAATTCTTCCCAGGGGGTTTACCTTATGCATTTAACTACAATGAGTCCATTACCCACTCATTTTTCCGTTACTTCACATACATCATCATTCCACCATTTCACCATTTGATCACCATAGGGTTCGGCCATACACCATGGCCGAACCCATGGTTCATGATCCATCATCCATGGGTGCCCTTTGTGATCATAACACATTTACATTTATTCATGGATTCCATTCTCACAAAACCCTAACACTCCATTAAAAATGTCCAAATTACCTTCCATAACCTCCATTCCTTAAAACCCTAAAAAAATGTCATACAACAGCTACATTTAATCATTAAGCACTTAAAACCCTAAACCATTTTTTTTTTTTTTTAGGTCATTAAAATTATCTTCCATCTCCTATGATTCTCTCATTTAAACCCTCTTTACAAAATTCATCACATTCAATTATTTACAACCTTAAAATTATAAACATTCTCCATGCTTAATAATTTAATTACATTGCATTCTTTAATCCATTTATTTTTCCTTAAGCTAACCCTAATTTATCCATTAGGGTTTCCTCCACTTTCCATCTTTCAAATTGATGGATTTAAAATCCATAGCATAAAATCATTTGACCACCATTAAATTTACAAAATGAATCCCAAATCTCAAACCCTAAAAATCCAAAATTTCTTATTTAAGAAATACTCACAATCCGCCGTCTCCTCCGACTTCCGCCGCTCCCGTCGATCTCCGTAGCCTCCTCTCTCCTTCCTCTTGATCTTTGATAGGTCAAGATCTTTGATCAAGGGTGGCAACTCCCAACCTTAAAATCGGCCATGTTAGGTTTGGATTTGAGAGATGATGAGAGGAAGATGATGACCTCAATCTTAGAGTGAACTCCCCCCAAATTCCATTTTTTTTTTCTTCTCTCCTTGAGCTCCTTCTCTTTTTTTTTTCTCTCCTTCACTTGGACATGGGACGGCAATGGAGGAGTGGGAGGGATGGAGTTAGTGAAAATGAACATGAGAAAGAAAAAAATCAAACTTTTCCCCATTTGATGACCTCATTTACACTTTACATTAATTTTTCACCAACCAAAGATATTTTAAGATATTTTAATCTCTTTATGGTGGTGGTTATCTAAACCACCACCAAGCCCAACGTGTATTGCTTTTGAGGTGGGGTAGCTTGGTCTCCCATTTGACCAATTTAGCCACCAATTTAATAATTTAAGTATTTAATTAATTTGGTAATTAACTTAGGGTAATTCATTTTTATTTAACCTAATTCCCATTATTCCACCCATGGTTGACCAAGTCAACCATGGTGGCCGGCCCCACCAATCATTGGTCCACCCACCACCTCACTTAATGAGGTGGAGGTGGGTCCCACTTGGCCACACCACCATTGTTTAATTCCAAATTACTTAGGGTGATTAAATTTCATTAAGCCCACTCTAAATGGATCACCATTGGACCCATGGCCCAATTACATTTCCCACTAGCCCATTTACCTTAGAGCTTAACCATCTTGACCCATTGGGTCCCAAATGGGTATTTGACCCAATTTGACCATTCTTGACCCATTTAAATAAATTTAAATCCAAACCATAGTCTATTGGGCCACACATGGGCCTTTATCCAATTTTGGCCCATTTACCATTTACTCCACCAATTTTCTAATTTCCATCATTAAAATAAACGATATTCACATTTATATTAATTCCAAAATTCCGAGACCTTACATTTACATCAACCAGTTAATTATCAATTAACCAAACACCTTCCATGGGGTTCGGCCATACACCTTGGCCGAACCCTATGGTCCTTCTTATTCCATTTATTCCCTTCAAACTTCAATTAAAAATTATACAACACCTCCCATTTAACCATTCATTAAACCATATCTTTCCATGGTTTCTAATCTATATAAATAACCCAAAGTTCCTCCATTAAAATAACCAACATCCTTCATGGTTTTTAATCCTCAATCCCATGAATTAAAACATGTCTAAGAAACCTCAAATCTGTAAAAATATTTGGTGGCGTTCCACCACACACCATGGCCGAACCTCACCCCTTTCTTTTCTATTTAAAATTATTAAAACCAACTCCCAATCTTCTTCCATGGGGTTTGGCCATACCCCATGGCCGAACCCTATGGTTCCCTATCTTAAATAAACAAAAATCATAAGATCACTTACCGGTTCCACAACTCCCTCGGTTTTCCGTCGGTTGATCTTGCTCTTCTAATCCTTCTCTTCCTTAGCCTTTTCCTCTTAGATTTTTCCCTTTTGCTGGCTGCTTTTCCTTCTCTTTGTTGTAGTCGAGAATATGGATTGAGATAGAGAGAAAATTCAGCTACAATGGTAATGCCGTGCGCCCCTCTCCATGTATCTCTTTGTAAGTTCTCCTTAGTCCCATATTTAGAAGGTAGTATAGCTTTTTAAATCAGCCATTGCTTAAAGTCGTGTATCCTTTCCCTTGTTTATAGATCCTCCATTTAATCCAAAATAGAAAGTTCCATGTGCCCTTGATACCTTTCTTTTATTAAAACCTTCCCTTAATCCCAACTTAGATGTGATATGCGCCCATTGTGTTTAACAATTGCCTTAGTTAATCTTCCCATTAATTCTATCTTAGAAGGTACTAAGATAATTAATTCCTATGCCATGCGCCCCTTTCTCTCTCTAAAATAGCAATTTCCTTACTTTCACTCTTCACCAAGGAGAGACCTCTTTTTAGATGATCACGTGCGCATAAACAAAGATTTCTCATCAAAATTCGGCCATGCGCAATCTAACTTAATTTTTTTATTATCTTCTTAAGATATTCTTGCATATCATCATGGATATGAAAATCCCACAAATATATCTCTTTACACGGCCATGCATTAATCCAAATTCCCTCATGCGCATATCCCTTTTAAATGATCTTCTAGCACTTCATGCGCATGAAATTAATTCAAATCCTTTATTGTATTGCTAATTAAATCCAACCCCATTTAATTTGTTTTGAAATCATTTACCAAAACCGTTGGGTCTTAATTGGACAAAGACCCAACATTTTACCCAATTTAAGATCCAAATCATAAATTAAATGGATTATTTTCATACAAAATAATTAACTGAAAATCCGAGGTGTTACAGAGCAGGCTCTGTATTTTTATCTTACTCTCTGATAATCTGGACCGACCCATCGACAAGATCGACATGTGGAACATGAGGGTTATTGACCAATCGGTGATGCCGACACATCTGTAGTTCCAGTTTATGTACCGCTGTAGTGCATTTAATGTACAATGGTCGAGTGGTTGAACAAATACATTTTAGTTAACTGACCCATCGATAAACTTGACCTGTCGAGTTTGAACTGATCTGAAAATCGTGTTTATCTATATATTCTCCAAGCCTTGAAGAGTTTGGTTTGATACTTTAGACCCCACTTGGAAAATTACAAGGCAAAACCAGAGCTCCCCACTCCTCTTTAAGCACTTCACTAGGTGAATCAATTTAGAATCCAATCATTTTGATTGAGATTAAGAGAGAAAGAGAAAAGTGTTTTAGGATAATTATTGTCAAACCTTAAATCCTAAAGACCTTACCCATAGATTGTGATTGAGCATTCACAAGGCACATCTTCGACATCGTCGACATCACATCGGGAAAGACATCTTCAAGAAGCATATCATCTACAAGTGAGCTTACACATGCCAAGTTCTTCCTAGTATTTGTTTTATTTTTAATTCATCATTGTACAGTATGTAGATCAAAGTGATCGAACCAATCTAAAAAATAGAGGGATAGGGACGTAGGCCGAGCTTTGGTCGAACCTTTTAAAACCTTAGGCGATTGAGTGAAATTTCCAATCAATTGGATAGGTGGAAGTCGTATTCCATTCGTGAGGGCGTAATTCCCCACATTCTGTATTTGGGATAACCCAAGGTTGGGTGAGTCCAACAATGGATGTAGATTTGTTTAAACTAAACCATTATACATCTTGTGTTGTATGTGTTGGTGGTCTTCTTGTGTTTGTTCTCTTATTGGCACAATCTCTTATCACTCAACGGAATCTCTTGATTAATTTGTTAATCAGCTACATATCATCTTAATTAATCAAGAAATTTGTGAAGACCATAAAAATTAGTAATTTCCCCATTCATCCCCCTCTCTAGGGACAATCTTGTACCGCATTCTAGAATACCGAGAACTTACAATTGGTATCAGAGCCGTGTGCTCATCATAAAGGATCTAACAATCCGAGTAGATCTTTGTGTTAGAGCACCAATCATGAGTGCCAAACTTTTAATCCATTTTTCTCTATTGTTTTTTATCATAATTGAAAACAAAAATAGAGTAAGTGTTGGCCTCATATGAAGACGATGTATGGGCCTCTATCCAAAATGAATTTATTGAAAATATTTGCATGCATAATTCAATGGTTGGCTACATCACTCATAATCAATTGGAGTATTAAGAGAGGTGGAAATTTCAAATCTTTCATAGCCTCCATTGGTGATGACCAAGATGATCCCTCTAGTGAAGAACAAGTTAGTGAAAAGGATCTTGAAGAGGAAGATGACCTCAAAGAGTCTTTTAATGCCTTGTATATAGAGAGTATGAGATTGGCTAAGGATCTTGATAAGGCAAAAATTGAGAATGCCAAACTCTCTAGCCAACTTCAATGTGTTAATAAGGAAAATGATCTTCTCTCATCAAATTTGAAAAATGCAAATGATGAAATCATGAATTTGAGAGAACCACAACAGTTGCTTCAAGAAAAATTATAAGTTTTTGAAAATGAAAACTTGAAGCTAAATGAAGTTGGAAAATGTCTTAGAGATGAAAATTTGAAATTGAGCTCAAATTTGGAACATTTAAAGAAATCTCAAGACATGGTTACCCAAGGAAATAAAAAATTGGAAGAATCTAATTTGCGTAAACCATATGGTGATTGGCATGGTATTTCTCAATCTAACCCAAAGAGACCCATGAACCAATCCATATTAGATAAAAGCCACAACACACACATGTAACACCCCGAATTTTCATTACTTATGAATATATTAGAATATTCCATTTGAATTACGAATTGAATGAATTTAAAATCAAATTGTTGAAATGGATATTAGATGAGCAAGGTAAATGGGTCAATTACCCAATTAAGACCCAATGGATCATGGGTGAACTTAATTTTAAAGTAATTGGGTAAGTTAGAAGTAATTGGGACCCAATGGGTCATAGTGAACTTTAATTGGGTAAGGTCAAAGTAAATGGTCAACTAACCAATTAAGACCCAATGCATAAAATCCACCTCATCAAGTGAGGTGGCATGTATGTGATGTGGCATTGCCAGGTGGCATGCATGGAAGCCAACTAGACAAGGAGGCCACATCATCGAGTGACATGGCCAAGATGGGACCCACGTGCCATGTGGTGACCAAATCACCACATGCATGGTCGACTATGTCATGGTTGACTTGGTCAACCATGAATGAGTTCAATTGAGTTAAGTTATTACTTAAGTTGAGTTGTGAAGATGGAAAGTCTCCATTTCAAGGTGACTCATTGGAAGTCAAAGAGGTTTCTTGTTTTAAGCCAAGAGTCTCCTTGGTTAAACCGAGGGACACATGTAACGCCCCGCCCTTTTTCACACGCCGAAAATCAGAGTCTATATTTTTTTTTTGAATAAAAGAGTAAGAGAGAGCGGGACGCCACGACGCGAGCTAAATCCGAGCTTCCAAAGCCCGACCCTTAACTGGCCAACCATACGTGTGCGTAGACTAAATCTACGAATACGGTTCACACGCAATAAGTTATACATGCGGAATAAATCATAAGTGCAGAATTATAGTAGAATGTCTATCCTATTCCATTTTAGATAACAAAGTAGTCCGTCACTTATCCATAATTATCTTAAGTTAAAATATCCAAAATTAACATTCAAACCATAGCAAATAATCTAAGTTATTACATGTCCAAATGCTAGCTACTCAAATTACATTGTCCATGAGTAACTTAAAACAAAATTAAACTAAAAACATCCAAGCTCCTAAGCTTGGCTCCGATCACGTTCATCGTTCCGTTCCATTTCTGTGTCATCAACTAGGGTAGAAGTAGGGCATTAGACAACGCGCCCAGTAGGTACTTCAAGTAGGGTTAACACATAGTTAATACAAAATCATATAGATAACATAATACCAAAACCATGTAAAACAATGCCATGCCATGGTGTCATATGTAATGAGTCCCACCCATCACAAACACATGTATCCTCTCGATGGAATCTCCTCATCAAGGTATCCCCCACGGTTGCCTTACGGACCCCCAGACGGAGTGTGGACTCCGGTTACCTCTTGATGGATAATGCACATCAAGGTACCCCCACAAATGCCTTATGGACTCCCCAACGGAGTGTGGATGTCCGGTTACATTCCAACCCTCCCATGCCATGCATGAGATGCAAATGAACACATGCTATGTAATATTACAAATCATAGCATTAAAATCCCATATTTGAAACATATCATTTATACAAAATAACTCATCGAAATATGAATTAAAATCATCATACATAACCCATGGTTTCAATGATGTAGGAATCTTACCAATGATCCACTAATATGTTCTTGTGTTTTCATCCGAAAACCACGCACCAATCGTACGCGCTTGTGAGGTCCCGTTACCTTATAACATATCAATAAATCAAACCTATGTTCCATTTGATTTCCAACCATGTTTAAATCCATAAACATACTTAGTGGGGTTCGGCCATACAACATGGCCGAACCTCACTCACATGACTTTGGTACCTCTTTTGATTTAACCAATCCCACATAAGTTAATCATCTAGTATTAATAAGCCCTAAGTCAACAAGAAAACATTCTCCATGGGGTTCGGCCATACACCATGGCCGAACCCATGGTCCTTCATTTCCATGATTCAATCATACATTTAGGCCACTTATACAACCCTAAATCCAAAATCATAATCCATGGGGTTCGGCCATACACCATGGTCGAACCCATGGTCCTTTAATTTTACCATTTGGCCATTATTTCCTTCCATTCCTTAACTTGATAATCCATTCCTCTAAACATGATAGATCCATGAATGACCCATTAAAATGGTTCATGGGGTTCGACCATACAACATGGCCAAACCCATGATGTCATTTTTCTAACGCCCTGCCTTTTTCACTCGCTTTTTCCCGTAAATTCAGAGTATATATTTTTTTTTTTATAACAGAGTAAAGTGATAGAGAGCGGGACGTCACAACGCGAGCTAAGTCCGAACTTCCAAAGTCCGACCCTTAACTGGCCAACCTTATGTGTGTATGGACTCAGTCCAATAAAACGGTTCACACATAGCAATATCAAGATGCGGAATAAAAATCATAACCTGCGGAATCATAACATCAAAATGCGGAAACATAATAGAACCAAGTTCTATTCCACTCAGATAGCAAAGTACGTCAAGTCTTAATCAATATTAAAACATCATAATTATCAAATAAATCATCCGACTATCTAAGTTATTACATTCCGAAATCCAAATACTCACATACAAGTTCATGAGTAACTTTATTCAAAACATGAAAAGTAAGTCTTCCAAGCTCCTATGCCTGGTCCATCTTACATTCATCGTTTCCCTGATTACCTGTATCATCAACTAGGGTAGAAGTAAGGCGTTAGAACAACGCGCCTAGTAGGCATTCCAGTTACGGCTAACACATGGTTAGTACAAAACATATATAATAACATAGTAATGTCAAAACCATATAAAATCCATGCCATGCAATGATGAAAACTATGCAATGAGTCCCACCCATCACATGTACATAAATGTACCCACCACATAGGTCTTCTGGACGCCCCGGCGGAGTGTGGACCCCCGGATTCTTCTTGATGGAAATCACATCAAGGTAACGCACGTAGGTTTTTCGGACGCCCCGATAGAGTGTGACCCCTCCGGTTATAAATCCTCCACCCCATGCCATGCATGAGATGCCAATGAAACACATGCTATTTTAATAACATAAACATAGCATTTTAAATCACCTTTTGAAACATAATAAATCCATGCTATTTAAACAATTTAAACATAGCATTTGAAGCTCAATTATAAAGCATATCCTTTGAAACTTATTTTCAGCAAACATTGGATAAAACAAAGTACATAAACCATGGTTTCAAAGAGGTGGAATCCTACCAAAAACCGTTCACGAGTCCTTGCGTTTCCCGTCCAAGATTCGATCACCGATCGCGCACCGCTTGCGAAATCCCGTTACCTTATAATATAATGATAAATCAACACCAAGTCCCACTTGATTACAAGGTTCTAAGTCCATAAACAACACCCCATCAAACACAACTCATGGGTTCGGCCATACATCATGGCCGAACCCATGGTTCTTCACTTTGGTGTGTAATTACATTTTTGCCATTCCTTTCACCATCAATCCATAACATGCATTGTACCCTTTATTTTATTTACAAAACGCAAAGCCTAACCCACAATTTTTGATTCATGGAGTTCGGCCATACACATGGCCGAACCCATGATACCTTTATTTCCATTCTTATCTCCACTTTCTAAATTAATAACCATAAGTTTATTTACACTAAAATACCAAACCAATTCCATGGGGTTCGGCCATACCCATGGCCGAACCCTATGGTTTCCAAAATCCTCATTTAGAAAGTCCATAATTAGGTAGCTCTTAATTTAGCAACTTCTTTCCATAAATGGAAGCTTTCTTAATTTAGCAAATACTTTCCTTAATTGGATTGTTTCCATAAATAACCTACACCTTTGCATAATTGGAAACACCTTCCAAAAATAGAAGGTTTCCAAAAAGAATAACCTTCCTTCCATATTTAGATTACTTTCCAATTTTAGCAACCAATTCTAAAATTAGATAGTTTCCTATTTTAATCTCCATGCCCAAAACTCCTCCATGGGGTTCGGCCAAGCACCATGGTCGAACCCTATGGTTCATGACCTTCATCAATGGTCTAGATCCATTAAAAATAAAACACAAATCCATTAAAATATTTGGTGGGGTTCGGCCATACACCATGGCCGAACCTCACCCCTTTTTTTTTCATTAATATTGATCCAATCACTTAACCATAAAACAATCATGGTTCGGCCATGCCATGGCCGACCCATATTCTTTCATTGTCTTCTTGAATCTAAAACCAACAACCATCAAAGGTTTCTATGATCTAAAATCTAAGAACAGAAACCCAATAATTCAATCAAGTCTTTCCACCATAATATAACCCATGTCCTTTAAATTTAATAAATCGGTCCTCATGATTTAATGTCCATAAACCTCAAATCCATATAAATATTTGGTACCATGGCCGAACCTCACTCATTCTTTTCTATTCTTATGATCAATCCTATCTACCTTTTCAAATTATCATGATCATCTTTGATCTTGTTCCATGGTTTTCAATATTCATAAACCAACAAAACAAATCATATCTTTCCATTAAATCATTGAACCAATCCACAATCTTCTTCCATGGGGTTCGGCCAAACACCATGGCCGAACCCTATGGTTCTTTTTGTTTCAAAATAAAACTATTGCATTAAGATACTAACCTTTTTTCAATTCCTTGCTCTTCTAATCTTTCTCCTTTCTTCTTAAGTTTTCTCCAATCAAGAACTCCTTCTTGTTGCTGCCCTTTCTTCTTCACTTTGCTCTTACCATGTGAGAGGGGACTTGAGAGAGGGGGAGAGAGGAATAAACTCAACAATGAAGGATGTCAAAACCGTGTATCCCTTTTGATCTCTCCTTTTATCACTTTCCTTGATCCAATATTAGAAAGTGTTTTAAGATAATCAACCCCCTCCTTTGGCCGTGCGCCCATCCTTGCCTTAGATGGCAATGCCGACCTACCTTGCCTTATATGGCAATGCCGACCTCCCTTGCTTAATTTAAGACCTTCCCTTAATTCTATCTCTATCTAAATTAGATAGTTTCCTTTGGCTATTAATCCATGCGCATAATATAGATATTAATATCCAAAATGCGGCCATGCTTAATCTTTTAATTATTTCAAAGATATCTCATCCCCTTTTAAATATTCTAGCATATCATTGTGGTTTAGAATCCCACATATCTCTCATGCGCATACTCTATGGATTTCACATTCAAAATTTGGCCATGCACTATCCCATTTAATTTTTGATAAAACCAATGGCACAATTTAATTGGGTCCTAATTGGGTCATGGCCCAATTCTTTATCCATTTAAGATCAAATCTAAAATTCACAATTGAAAATGGATAAATTTCATAAAAATAATAAATTGAAAATCCAAGGTGTTACAATTTTTCCATCTTCCCCTTTAAATCATTCACAATCTTAGGTTCATAAACAAGTCCCTCCATGGGGATTTAATCATACACTTAGGTCATCATTTTTCAACAATTAAACCTTATTTAAAATCACTAACATTTTTGCATGATTTTCATCCTTTACCATTCATTAACATTTACCAACAACTATCCATCATTCTCACCCTTAAAACCCTTTAAACATCAACAATATACCTCCACAGGGTTCGGCCATGGTGTATGGCCGAACCCATGGTCCAAAGTTCTTCACCATTATAGCCTTTTAGACCATTTAAAATGATTAACAATTCCCTATTATTTCCCTCCTTTAAAACCCTTTCAAATCATTGACATACATCCCATTTGAAAACCTTTTCAAATCCTTAATACCTTTCCATGGGGTTCGGCCATACAACATTGCCAAACCCTATGGTTCATCACTTTCTCTCATAAATCAAATAACCATGATCATATTCTTTGATGGGGTTCGGCCATACATCATGGCCGAACCTCATCCACCCCTTTTTGTCCTTAAGGGTTCTCATACATAAAACTTAGGGTTTGGCCATGCAAGAGCCAAACCATGATCCTTAATCATCCACCATTTCCCATATGGTAATGCATAAATCCTTAACCACAACAAGATTAGGGTTTGGCCATGCAATGGCTGAACCATGTTCCTTGACCATCTTACTTAATAAAATCTCAATGAGTACTTACCGATTCCGAGACTCCTCCGGTTTTCCTTCGTTCCGACTTGCTCCTCTGCTCTTTTCCTTCCTTAGCCTCTTCTTCCTTCCTTCTTGATCCTTGGCCGAGATTGATCTTGATAAAATCTCTAGGAGTGGTTCAGCCAAGAGGTGTAGGTTTGAGAGAAGGAGAAAGAGAGAAGATTTAAAATAAAAACTCTTAGTGTTCTCCCTTTGTCAATGAGAGTGGTCAGCCTTGAGTGGAGGGAGAGAGTGAGATGAAAATACTCTAAGTGTTCCTTGTCTTGAGAGGGGAATGGGCTAAGAAAGAGAGGGAGAGAGTGAGATAAAACTCCAAGTCCTTTCTTGATCAATGAGGGTCGGCCAAGGGTGGTGTCCTTTGGTGATGCCCTTTTGTGTAACTCCCATGACCCTTCACCTCCCTCCTTAATGTCCCATGTGGAGGTTTCATCCCATGAGATGAAACACTCCAACCATATGACCCTTGGGTTCCCATCTTGAGATCGAAACCCTCCATCTCTCCAACGTGTATGCCTTGTGTAACATCAAAAAACCTTTCACCTCCTCGTTAACCCTCATTAATATTTCCTTCGGAGTTTCATCCCATGAGATGAAACTCCCACCTCCAACGTGTGTACCCATGGTATGCTTTGTGTAACAACCAAAAACTCTTCATTTTCCCACTCCACTCACTTAAAATGAAGGTCCCAATGACTTCCCATTCAACTCATATTTTTAACTCAACTCATAACTTTAATTCAACTCATTTATTCACTTAAAATCAACTCATTTCCTTGATTCCATCTCCAATTTAATTCAGCTCACATTTAATTAAGCTTGAACTCACTTGGTGGTCGACCAAGTCAACCATGACCCATTGTATAACGCCCCGCTCTTTTTCACTCGCTTTCCGTAAACCAGAGTCTATTTTTTTTAATAACAGAGTGATAGAGAGTGGGACGTCACGACGTGAGCTAAGTTCGAATTTCTAAAGTCCGACGCTTAACTGGCCAACCCTATGTGTGCATGGATTAAGTCCATGAAAACGGTTCACACATAAAAATATAAACATGCAGATTAAAAATCATAACTGTGGAATTATAATAGAAACTAATTTTATTCTATTTTAGTTAGCAAAGTACGTCAAGTCTTTAATCATAATTAACATAACATAATTATCCAAATAAACATCCAACCATAGCAAATTATATAAATTATTACATGCCCGAAGTCTAGTTACTCAAATTACAAGTCCATAAGTAAGTTAATCAAAAATATAAACTAAAAGCATCCAAGCTCCTATGCTTGGCCCTTTTCGCATTCATCGTTCTCGTTGTTTCCTGTATCATCCACTAAGGTAGAAGTAGGGCGTTAGAACAATGCGCCCAGTAGGTATTCCATTTAGGGCTAACACATGGTTAGTACCAAACATGCATATAACATAATAATAAATCCATGTAAAAACAATGCCATGACATGTATTGTATCCAATGAGTCCCACCCATCATAAACACATGTAAGTACCCCCACATAGGTCTTTCGGACGCCCCGACGAAATGTGGCCCCTCCGGTTTCTTCTTGATGGGATTCTCATCATCAAGGTATCCCCACATAGGTTTTTCGGACTCCCCGATGGAGTGTGGCCCCTCCGGTTTCTTCTTGATGGAAATGCACATCAAGGTATCCAACATAGGTTTTTCGGACGCCCCGACGGAGTGTGGCCCCTCCGGTTACATATCCTTCACCCCATGCCATGCATGAGATGCTAATGAAACACATGCTATTTTGTATTCTAAGCATAGCATTAAAACTCACATTTGAAACATATCTTTTACAACATAAATTCATCAAAATAAGATAAAAATATTGTACATAAACCCATGGTTTTAAAGATGTGGAATCCTACATTTCCCAGTAATTTCCTGTAATGGCCCGAAATTTGTAAATCAATATACATGTGTTATTATTTATTTTTAATGGTGGAAATTAGAAATTTGATGGAATAAATGGTGAATGGATCAAAATGTGGACAAAGGCCCAACTAGGGCCCAATGGACTATGGATTGGATTTAAGTTTACTTAAAGGGTCAAAGATGGTCAATTGGGCCAAGGATGGTCAAATTGGGCCCAATACTCATTTGGGACCCAATGGATCAAGGTGATGTAAGCTCTAAGGTAAGTGGGTAAGAGGAAAATGTAATTGGGCCATGGGCCCAATGGTGATCCAATTGGTTGGAATGGACTTAGTTAAATTTAAATCACCTAAGTTGGTGGTGGAATGGCCAAGGTGATGTGGCCAATTAGGACCCACCTCCACCTCACCAAATGAGGTGGCATGTGGACCAAGGATTGGTGGGGCGTCCACCATGGTTGAATTGGTCAACCATGGGTAGATGCATGAAGGAGTTTAAGTAAATTAAATGGAATTAAGTTAAAATGGGAATTAAATTAACCAAATTATCTAATTAGTTAAATGTTTAAATTATCCGAAAGGGTGGTCAAATGGTCAAAAGGTAGAAGACCAAAAGCCATTTATCTATAACACATAAAACGTTGGGTGGTGGTTTATCTCAACCACCACCATGAATCTTAAAGCATAAAGCATAAACCATTAAAGTATGAAAAATATCTTACGGCATCAAAAAAAAAAAAAACGTTGGCTAGTTGTCTTGGGTCATAAAGCATGAGAAATATCTCATGTGGGGTGGTTGGGAGAGTTAATGTAAAGTATAACTAAAGCAACCCAAAGAGATAAGATAAGTTTTTATCTTATTCTCTCCATTTCACCCTCATCTCATTCTCTCCATCTCTTCCACTCTCTCATGGCCGTCCCTCATCTCTAAGGAAGGAAAAAAAAAAAAAGAATGAAAATTTGGAAGAGAAGAAAAAAGAAGAGAAGAAGAGAAGAAATGGTTAAGCTTGGGCCCTTCACCTCAAGGCCAAGGAAGCTAGACACCTCTTTATCCTCTCCTCCCTTATCTCTCTCAAATCAAACCCTATCATGGCCAAACCCAAGCTTGGGGGTTTTCACCATTGATCAAGCATTTTAGCCAACCAACAAAGGAGAAGGTGAAGAAAGAAGGTTAAGGAAGCCGACGGGAGTAACGAAAGTCGGAGGAGGCGTCGGATCGTAAGTATCTTCTAAACAAGAGATTAAATTTTTCTTAGGGTTTAAGAGGTTATGAAATCCATTTCTTGGATTTAGAGGTGGCCAAAACATCATGGCCTTGGATCATAAATCTATCAAGTGAAAGGAGGAAAGATGGGTTAACCCTAAATGGGTAAATTAGGGTTAAGAAAAATAAAAATGGATTAAGGACATTATGTAAGCATGGTAGGGAATTATTTGATTTATTAGGGTTTATGAAGAATGGAAGTCATGGAGGATGGTTTAGGGTTTTAGGTTTATTGATTAAATGTGGTTAAGTTTAAAGCGGTTTTATAAGAAAAATCATGGAAAGATGGTTTATGATTTTTAGGGTTGTAAATGAGTAAATGTGTGTGACTTTTTTAAAAAAGGGGTTTGAATGAGGAAATTCATGAGGCATGAAAATGGATTTCATGGCCTCAAGAGACATAGATAAATCATGGACCATGAACCATGGGTTCGGCCATGGTGTATGGCCGAACCCTATGGTGATCAAATGGTGGATTAATAGTTATGAATTATGGAAAATGATGGAGAAGATTAACAATTTTTAAATGGACTTTAAGCATTGTAAATGAGGTTTTAAAAATAAAAACTATGGAAAGATTTTATGGATGGAATGTTGTGGAACCCTATGGTGATGTAAGAATGGTTTTGATGGGTGAAAAGATGGAAAAAGTGATTAAGAATGTTGATAGATTGTATGGATTTTCAAGTATAACATATAATGTTTTAAAGATGTGGAATTAGGGATGAACCATGAACTTCCTGGAGGGACTTGTGATAAATTCAAATGTGTAACAATGGACCCAAGAAAAATGGGAAAAGGACACCATGGGTTCGGCCATGGTGTATGGCCGAACCCATGGCCCAATTGTGAGCATTTTGATGGGTTAAATTGGAGGGTGAATGATGTTTATGGCCTCCAAAGGGTATGAATGGATAATGGACTCAATGTGGTTTAAATACATGAGGTAAACCCCATGGGAAGATTTGATGAATTGGGTATTTTGAAACCATGATCCATTGTATGAACCATTTAAAGGGTTAAGTATGGGCTTTTGTATGGGTTTAAAGGAATAAGGGTTAGGTTAATAAAAGGACTAATTTTATGATCACATAATATGGTTGTTGGGTCATTAACGGACCTAAGTTATGGATCATTAATGGGTCTAAGTTATGGATCCATTATAAACCATAATGTATATGGAAGAGGGAATGAATTATCCATGGAAGAGTAATGGCAAAACCGTAAATATTGGTCAAAATGAGGAAAACCCACTAAGACATGATGTATGGGCTTAGAAATGGTTAAAACATGGACTAATTGTTAATATGTAATAAGGTAGTGGACATCGCAAGTGGTACGCGGATCGGCGACCGGGTCTATCAGGCGAAAATGAAAAAAAGAACGCTAGTCGGTATTTGGTAGGATTCCTACCTTTTTGTAAGCCATGGATTGAGTGATGGTTTCTTTGAGTTAGTTTGGAAATTATATGGTTTGTTTTAAGATGGGTTTTGGATTTAGTATCATGTGATGTTTCCCTCTAATTTATTTTGGTAATTATGTGGTTGTTTTTAAGATGGGTTTTGGATTTTGGTATTATGTGATGGGTTTCCTTTGATTTATTTTGATAATTATGGAATTGTTTTTAAGATGGGTTTTATGACTATGAGTTACATATATGACATGGCATATGGCATCTACATCTCATGCATGGCATGGGAGGGATATGACAGGGGAAGGATGAAATAAAACCGGAGTCTATGCTCCGTCGGGACGACCGATAAGCAAGTATGGGGATATTTCATATATGTATTATTATACCTTGATGAGGCTTTGCCATCAAGGGGGACCTTTGTAATTATGATACCTTGATGATGGTTTTCCATCAAGGGGGATGTTGTATTTATTGTTATACCTTGATGATGGTTCTTCCATCAAGGGGGATGCCTAGTGTGGATCGCGTATTGATGAGGCTTTTCCATCAAGAGGGTCATGGCACGATGATGGTATGGATTTTATTTGGAACACTATGTATGGTTGAAAAAGGGACATTGTACAATGATGATGAGATTGATGGGTGGGATTCATGACATAGAACACCATTGCATGACATTGCCCAAAGTACATCGTGTTATTATAATATTATCTATATGTTTTGTTATTAGTAATCCATGTGTTAGCCCTACTCAGAGTCCTACTGGGCGCGTTGTCTAACGCCCTACTTCTACCCTAGTTGATGACACAGGAGATGTCGGAAGCGAAAGACGAGACGGGAGCCAAACTGAGGAGCTTGGGAAGGCGTGCTAGATAGTTTACTAATGTTTATTTTGGAAAATGTAAATTGAGTAATTTAGTTTGTCGAAATGTAATAATTTAGCTTACTTGCAATGTTTGGATGTTATTTTGGACATTATCAGTTTAAGGTATGTTAGTAATTAAATGAATGTATCTTCCATGTGATCTCCAATTTGTAGGATAGTCTCTATGGTAATTTCCGTACTTAGTTAATATTCCACAAGCGTACGTCTACGTGTGAACTGTTCTTTGTGGACTTCGTTCCATGCACACGTAGGGTTGGCCAGTTAAGGTCCGGGCTTTAGAAGCTCGGACTTAACTCGCGTCGTGACGTCCGTGCCCTTTGTCACTCTTCATTTCAAAAAAAAAAATAGACTCTGATTTCGGTGAAAAGGGGCGGGCGTTACATTTCCTTGTTGTTTTGTGAAGATCCCACACGACGATCACGTCGAAACCGAAACGTAAATCCTTTAGCGAAAACTCTTTACCTTAATGAATTCAATCATACTTATAAATCAAATTTGATTAGCCATTTGATTTAAATCATCCCTTACCTCCTCTCAGATAAACTGAAATTTTCAGAAAAAAATCACATAAACATCAACTTTTCAATTCAGTCGACTGAATCATCCCAGATACAGTCATCTACCTTACCCGCAGGCTTTCAGTCGACTGAAATATACTTTCAGTCGGCTGAACTCTAACTCGGAACTGTTCTTACCCTGACTCGTAACCTTTCAGTCGGCTGAATCACAGATTCAGTCGGCTGACTCTTAGTCAAACCCTTTTTCAGTCGACTGAATCAGAGATTCAGTCGACTGACTTTGGATCAGATTGACTGTATGTTCAGCCAATATAGAGTCAGTCGACTGAATCCTCAACAAACAACTTTCGTGTTTGCTAAGCAATCTTTCAGTCGACTGAGTCATAGATTCAGTCGGCTGAAACTTCCAGAATCATTTTCTTATCCATTACGCCTGTGTTCAGTCGACTAAATCACAAGATTCAGTCGGCTGCAACTTCCAGAAACAATTTTCTATTTCAGCCACCATTAGTTCAGTCGACTGAATCCCATATTCTGTCGGCTGAAACTCCCATAAACTCTTTCTATTTTCAGCCACCATTAGTTCAATCGACTGAATCCCATATTCAGTCGGGTGAAACTCCCAGAAACTTATTTCTGATTCGTCCAATACCAGTTCAGTCGACTAAATCAAGGATTCAGTCGACTGACTGTTTTGTCAGTCTTCTCCATTGCATATTTTGTACGTCTTTTCTTCATGAAATTCCCTCCTAACATTATTCCAACATATTTAACATCATCCACGTAACTCTTAGATGGATTTATGCTCCTCACTGGTCTCATAAGAATATTCCCTATGGTTTTCATCCCTCAATTTTCTTCCATGGGGTTCGGCCATACACAATGGCCGAACCCTATGGTTCATTTATTTAAACAAAATTATCAAAATACTTACCGGTTCCGCGACTCCTCCAGTTTTCCTTTGCTCCGACTTGTTCTTCCGATCCTTTCCTTCCTTAGCCTCTTTTGAATGTATTCCTCTTTCTACTTGTTCTTTCACACCTGCTGGTTGCCCTCTCCTTCTCTGCACACTGCCGAGAACTTCTTGTTGTTGACAGAGCAACAGCATCAAGCCCTCCTTGATTTGTGTATGTCGTGCACCCTCTTCAATTTAGCAATTGCCTAGTGCCTTTTTTAACAAAGGAAGTACCCCTTTTAAAGAGATTCCAGCGCATCATCTTGGATGTGCAAATCCCACACACGGCCCAACAATCTATATTTAATGTTTAAACATCTTCTTTATTTGGATTAGGCAATTGGATGTCATTGCCTAATCCAACTCATCTAGGCGTGTCGCCCATTTTGGACAAACCTTGGTCGACTAACCTCCTAAAATCTAGTTAATATACGTTTCCAGCTCATCCTAAAATCTCACATCCGTATGCAATCTTCCAAGTTCCCTTTATGCGCCTATCACTTAATCCAGATCCCTTATTTATAGATATCTTACAGTACCATTTTAATTCAGCCCCATTTATTTTAAATTGAACCTTATACCATAACCGTTGGGTTCTAATTGGGCCATTGACCCAACACCTTACCCATCTAAGGTTCATATCCGTTAATTCACAATTCAAATGGCAAATTCCGTAAATATTGATAACATGGAATTCCGAAGTGTTACAATACAATCCTCTTTTTAAAATTTTGTCCCGAAAATCGAGTGAAGTAGGATTTCAATCATTTACATAAATAGTTCAGGATGAGCTGTTCTAATTTCCGACTCGAGTTCCCATGTGGCTTCCTCAATGCCATCTCTATCCCATACCTCCTTGACAAACTGGATCTCTCGGTTCCGTAATACCCTTTGTTTTGTGTCCACCACTCGGACAGCTTTTCGATGTATGTCACGTCGCTTTGGACATCTATGTCTTGTATATTCAGTACATGAGAGGGATTAGGATTGTACTTCCTCAACATCGATATATGGAACACATCGTGTAAAGATGCCAACTATGAAGGGAGTGCCAATTGATAGGCCACGTTCTCCATCCTTCTTATGATTGAAAACGGTCCCAAATTTCTTGGTGACAGCTTCCCATTCTTTCCAAATCTCATGTGTCCCTTTCTTGGCGAGACTTTTAAGAACACCATGTCCCCACTTCAAATTCAAGGAACCTCCTCCTCTTGTCAGCATAGCTCTTCTGACGACTTCGCGCAGTCAATAGATGATGCCGTATCACCTGTATCTGCGTTGTAGTGTCTGCAACCAACTCAGGTCCAATCAGTGCAGGCTCACCGGCCTCTGTCCAGCACACAGGTGATCTACATGGTCTACCATATAATGCCTCGAATGGAGCCATCTGGAGGCTTGCCTGATAACTGTTGTTGTATGAGAATTCTACCAACGGCAAGTGATCTTCCCATCCACCCTTGAAATCTAGCATGCATGCTCTCAGCATATCCTCCAATGTTTGTATTGTCCTCTCTGACTGTCCATCAGTCTGTGGAATGTTGTGCTAGTTAGTAGGTCTATTCCCATGGCCGATTGCATGCTCTGCCATACTCTGCCGGTGAATCGACCATCTCTGTCGGACACAATAGTCCCAGGAATACCATGCAATCTGATGATATCCCTGATATACCGCCGACCCAAAGTCTCAGATGAGTCTGTCATCTTAATAGGAAGAAAATGTGCAGACTTGGTCAGTCGGTCTACCATGACCCATATCGCATCGTTGCCCTTTGAAGACCTTGGCAACCCAGTCACAAAATCCATGGAGATGTGCTCCCATTTCCATTCCGGTACTGGTAAGGGTTTGAGTAACCCTGGTGGCTTCTGATGTTCCGTCTTAACCTGCTGACAAGTTAAGCAATGTGCCACAAATTCTGTCACATCCTTCTTGAGTCCGTGCCACCAGTAATGTCTCTTCAGGTCGTGATACATCTTGGTGCTACCCGGATGAATGAGAGTTTGGTCTGATGCGCCTCAATTAGTAATTCTTTTCTGCAGTTCTTAAGCACATATATCTTTCCTCGGAATACAAGACCCTGTCATGGTCGTAACTCCCATTCCAGTAGGACTTCACCAGTAGACATCTTAGCCCATATATCTCATCCACTTCCGGGTCTATCCGCTGTTCCTGTTCAATCTTCGTAACCATGTTGGATCGTATGATCAAATTGTACATACTCCCATGGTTATTGATATATAAATTGAACTCTTGTATGGTATTCAACATCTCCCATTCTGTCCTGATTAAACATGCCACTGATGCATATGATATGCTGCTGAGGGCATCTGCCACCTTGTTCGCCTTGCTAGGGTGATAATGAAGTGCAAACTCATAATCCTGCAGATATTTCATCCATCTGCGCTGCCTCAGGTTGAGCCCTTTCTGATCAAACAAGTACTTCAGACTCTTATGATCTGAAAACACTTCAAACTTCTCGCCATATAAATAATGTCTCCAGCTTTTGAGAGCGAAAACCACTGGGCTAGTTCAAGATCGTGCGTAAGATAGAGGTGTTCATGTATTTTCAATTGTCTTAAACCATAAGCCACCACACGATGAGTTTGACTGAGGACGCACCCAAGTCCTTCTCCTGAAGCATCTCATTGTACTTCATAATCCTTGCCTCTTTCCGGCAAAATTAAGATAGGTGCAGTTGTAAGTCTCTTCTTCAGCTCTTCAAATCTCCGGTTGCCCACGTCTGACCACTCAAATTTGACTCCTTTCTGAGTGAGCCGGGTAAGGGGAGATACAATCTTGGAGAAGTCCATGATAAACTTCCTGTAGTAACCAGCCAATCCCAAGAAGCTATTGTAACGCCCGCCCCTTTTCACCGCAATCAGAGTCTATTTTTTTTTTTTGAAATAAAAGTGACAAAGGCGCGGACGTTACGACGCGAGTTAAGTTCGAGCTTCTAAAGCCCGGCCCTTAACTGGCCAACCCTACGTGTACGTGGAACGAAGTCCACGGAGAACGGTTCACACGTAGAAGTAAGCTCGAGCAATTTTAAACTAAATGCAGAGTTAAAATAGAGACTAACCTACCAATTTAGATAGCAGGGAAGATAACATTCATGTAATTACCAAAATGCCTCAACATCACAATGTCCAAAAATAAAACCAAAATATAGCCAGTAATCTAAAATATTACATTTCCCACGAGTTAAGCTACTCAATTACATATTCCAAAATAAATTTAAATAAACTAAGTAGCCCCGTTCCCCAAACTCCTACTCTTGGCTCCCGTCGCATCCCTCCGTTCAAATGTTGTTGCAGGACAGAGGTGACCACCGCTTGAAGCAATTCCTTCAATTCGGGAGGTACAATAGGTATGTTCACACTATTTTGTCGCTCCTCCTGATGGGGTGGCTGTACCCCCTCTTCCGGACGAGGTGGTGGCACCTCTTCTTCTACCTGTGGGTTCCTGCGAGTTCTTCTTTTTGGCGGCATTTCCTACGTCATCGAAAAACATTTATCGACTTAGTTCCTTCATAAAATTGTCATGTTCATATTTTTGGGGGAAATTTTTTCCTAAGTATCAAATATTTTCTTCAATTTGGGGGAGAATTACAGACTAAGTATACTTTGTTGGGGAAATTACCAAATAAGTACACTTGGTTTTCCTTTGTTTCTGGCGGGGGATCTCTAAATTCCTATTGTTTGTTGTTCAATTTGGGGATACCAGGGAAGTACATCCTACTTTGCTATGTTTGATGATTCCAACTTAGAGTGATTGTTCTTCCCTTGCTATCATTCCTTTTCGTCAAACGTTGTTCTCAGATTGAATGCTTCAGTCTGAGTCAATCGAAGTAAATTAACCCGGCCCCGATGCGGCGGGCTCCGAAGAGTCGGTCAGTTAGGATTCTTATTCGTCAGTGAGACGTGAAACTGTCTTAATCATACTTCGAGAGATTCATTCTTCCGATTTCGCTCTGATACCAACTGTAACGTCTGCCCCTTTGTCACTTTTATTTCAAAAAAAAAATAGACTATGATTTCGGTGAAAACGGGCGGGCGTTATAGCTATGGATCTCGGTTACATTCTTTGGTGTTTCCATTCTCCCACTGCTGCCACTTTAGCCGGATCCACGGCTATACCTTCTACTGATATGACATGTCCCAAGAAGTTAACCTTAGGTAGCCAGAATTCACACTTGCTGGCTTTGGCATATAACTTGTTCTCCCTTAGAGTGTCCAGAACTATCCTCAGGTGCTCAGCGTGTTCTTCCTGAGTTTTAGAATAAATCAAATTGTCATCAATAAATACAATGACAAAATTGGTCCAAGTAAGGACGAAAAATCCTCTTCATTAGACCCATGAACACAGCCAGTGCATTGGTGAGTCCAAATGGTATGACTACAAACTCATATAGTCCATACCGTGTTCTGAAGGCTGTCTTTTCTATGTCCTCCTCCCTAACCCGGATTTGATGATATCCGTACATCAGGTCAATCTTAGAGTAATGACTGGAACCTCTAAGTTGATCAAATAGATCATCGACCCTGGGTAGAGGGTACTTGTTTCTTACCGTCAGCTGGTTCAGTTTTCGGTAATCCACACACATACATAGTGAACCATCCTTCTTCTTCACAAATAAAACCGGAGCTCCCCAAGCCGACGTACTGTTCCGGATGCAACCCAATCTGAGCAGTTCATCAATCTACTTCTTTAACTAAGACATCTCTGCTGGTGCCATCCGATAGTGTGGTAATGACACTAGTGCAGTGCCAAGGTACAACTTGATTTCAAAATTAATCTCCCTCATGGAAGGCAAGTTAGGGAGTTCTTTTGGGAATACATCTGTATAATCCTTTACTATAGCCGGAAATTCAGCCACCGGTGCCTTGTTAATTCTGGTACTGTTCAATACCAGATGATTCAACCCTTCATGCAGTCTGCTTTGTTTGTCAGAACGCACCACATATTGTTTTCCCTCGGGTGACAAAAATGTCACCCTGAGGCGATAGCAATAAATGTTGGCTTGAAAGCTAGCCAACCAGTCCATACCGAAGATAATATTGTACTCTGTCATATTGAGTACCAAATAATTGAACTCAAATCTGAGTCCAGCGAGTTCAGTATTCACTACTATGCATATAAGCCTCAATGATGTGTCTTCGACGGGGGATACAATGGTGAGTGATGTGGATAGTTTTTGTATTAAAGTTCCAGTTGCAGATATGAATGCAATAAATATGAAAGAGTGGGATGCTCCAAAATCAAATAAAGCAAAGGCGTAGAAACTACTGACTACCACCATACCTTGAATTACAGAGTGATCCTCTGTTGTTGGAGGAGCTAAGGTAAACAACCGTCCAGATCTTGTAGGCGCTCATCCAACCTGGTTAAATGTCCTACCTCCTCTTGAGTTAGCTGGTCTAGCTGGTGGGCGAGATGAACCTCTGGAATAAGAGGGTTTGTTGAGTTGTGGGCATTCCCTCTTAAAATGGCCCGGCTGATCACAATGAAAGCAGTTGTTCACCCCTCTAGGAGCTTGAGTGACTGATGCAGATGGGGAGGGATGATTGGGATGAAAGCCTCCTGTTGACCCAGTGGATGGTGAGGGTCTGTTAAAGTTCGGTCGGAACTTCTTGTTGGGCTGAAATGTACCCCACCCACTCTGAGTTCGGCAATTGTCAAAATGCACTAACTCAGCCATCTCTTGCTCTACTATAGTGGCCCTACTGACCACTTCTGCCAATGTAGCTGCCTTGAATATGGTTACCTTGGCCCTAATGCTTGGCCGAAGGCCCTGTTCAAACTTGCGTGCCCTTCAATACTCTGTATCCACCATATAGAATGCATAGCACGACAAGCTAAGAAACTCCTGGTGGTACTATACCACCATCATGGTACCTTGTACCAAAGATAGAAAAGCTTGAGTCTGGCATTCCTTCTCCTCCGCAGGGAAATAATGGTCCAAGAAGGTAGCTGAGAACTGATCCCAAGTCATTGCAGTCCTCTTTCCTTCCGGAAGAAGTACTCGCTGCTTCTTTACCACCTCCCACCATTTACTTGCATCATCGATTAGTTGTGACGTGGCCAGTAAAATCTTATCAGCATGACTCAAAATCTTGAGTAGGGTCAGGATCTGTGTGATATTCTTCAGCCAATTTTCTGCTCCGACAACTGCTTCTTTCCCTTTGAAATAAGGAGGGCGTTGTTGCTGAAAGTCTCTGACCATGCTCCTGTCATTGGTCTCGTTGGTGGTTCCTTTCCCGTTCAAGTGTTGTTGAAGCACCGAAGTGACCACCGCTTGAACCAAGCTTTGTAGTTCAGGAGGTACCACCGGTATATTCACGCTGTTTTGTTCCTCCTCCTCTTGGTGGAATGGTCGTTCTTCCTCTTGATGTCAAGATTGTCATTCCTCCTCTTCATGTTGAGATTTTTCTACCTCTTTTTCATGTTAAGAGGTTTCTACCTCTTTTTCCTTCCCTTTCTGGTTTTGTCGGGTATTTCTCCTTGGAGGCATTTTTCCCTAAGCCATTGAAAAATATCATGACTTAGTTTTCATCGTAAAGTTTGTATTTTCCTACTTTTGGGGAAATTTCCAAATAAGCACTCTTGATTTTTTCTTTGTTTTTGGGGAATTCCCTAAGTATCTATTGTTTGTTTCTCAATTTGGGTATATTGGGGAAAATATATCCCATTTTGCTAGGTTTGATAAATCCAATTATTTTGACTGTATTTCCTTTGCTATCATCCATTGTTGTTCTCAGGTTGAATGCTTCGTCTGAGTCTAATGAAGTAAATTAATCCGGCCCTCGTGCATCAGACTCTGAAGAGTCGGTCAGTTGGGATTCTTATCTGTCAGTGAGACATGATATCGTCTTAATGTTACTTCGAAAAATTCAATCTTTCTGGTTCACTCTAATACCAACTGTAATGCCCCGCCCCTTTTCACTCGCTTTCCGTAAATCAGAGTCTATTTTTTTTTTTTTAATAACAGAGTGATAGAGAGCGGGACGTCACGACGCGAGCTAAGTTCGAACTTCTAAAGTCCGAAGCTTAACTGGCCAACCCTATGTGTGCATGGACTAAGTCCATGAAAACGGTTCACACATCACAATATAAACATACAGATTAAAAATCATAACTGCGGAATTATAATAGATCATGGTTAGTACAAAACATGCATATAACATATTAATAAATCCATGTAAAAACAATGCCATGACATGTGTCGTATGCAATGAGTCCCACCCATCATAAACACATGTAAGTACCCCCACATAGGTCTTTCGGACGCCCCGACGGAGTGTGGACCGTCCAGTTTCTTCTTGATGGGATTCTCACCATCAAGGTATCCCCACATAGGTTTTTCGGACTCCCCGACGGAGTGTTGCCCCTCCGATTTCTTCTTGATGGAAATGCACATCAAGGTATCCCACATAGGTTTTTCGGACGCCATGCATGAGATGCTAATGAAACACATGCTATTTTATATTGTAAACATAAGCATTAAAACTCACATTTGAAACATATCTTTTACAACGTAAATTCATCAAAATAAGATAAAAATATTGTACATAAACCCATGGTTTCAAAGAGATGGAATCCAACCTCTCCCAGTAATTTCCTTGTTGTTTTGTGAAAATCCCGTACTACGAGCACGTCCAAACCGAAACGTCAATCCTTTTGCGAAAGCTCTTTACCTTAATGAATTCAATCATACTTATAAGTCAAATTTGATTATCCATTCGATTTAAATCATCCCTTACCTCCTCCCAGATAAGCTGAAGTTTTTAGAAAAAAAATCACATAAACATCAACTTTATAATTTAGTCGACTGAATCAGTAATTCAGTCGACTGAATCATCCCGGATACAGTCCTCTACTTTACCCGCATACTTTCATTCGACTGGAATATACTTTCAATCAGCTGAACTCTAACTCGGAACTGTTCTTACCCAGACTCGTAACCTTTCAGTCGGCTGAATCACAGATTCAGTTGGCTGACTCTGAGTCAAACCCATTTTTAGTCGATTGAATCAGAGATTCAGTCGGTTGACTTTGGATCAGATAGACTGTATCTTTAGCGAACATAGAGTCAGCCGGCTGAATCCATGATTCAGTCAGCTGAATCCTCAACAAACAACTTTCGTGTTTGATAAGCAATCTTTCAGTCGGCTGAGTCATAGATTCAGTCGGCTGAAACTTCCAGAATCCTTTTCTTATCCGTTACGTCTGTGTTCAGTCGACTGAATCACCAGATTCAGTCGGCTGAAACTTCCAGAAACAATTTTCTATTTCAGCCACCATTAGTTCAGTCGACTGAATCCCATATGCAGTCGGCTGAAACTCCCAGAAACTCTTTCTATTTTCAAACACAATTAGTTCAGTCGACTGAATCCCATATTCAGTCGGCTGAGACTCCCAGAAACTTATTTCTGATTCGTCCAATACCAGTTCAGTCAACTGACTGTTTTGTCAGTCTTCTCCATTGCATATTTTGTACGTCCCTTATTCATGAAATTCCCTCCTAACATTATTCCAACATATTTAACATCATCCACCTAACTCTTAGATGGATTTACTCTCCTCACTGGTCTCATAAGAATATTCCCTATGGTTTTCATCCCTCAATTTTCTTCAATGTGGTTCAACCATACACAATGGCCGAACCCTATGGTTCATTTCTTTAAACAAAATTATCAAAATACTTACCGGTTCCGTGATTTCTCCGGTTTTCCTTCGCTCCAACTTGTTCTTCCGATCCTTTCCTTCCTTAGCCTCTTTTGTATGTATTCCTCTTTCTACTTGATCTTTCACACCTGCTGGCTGCCCTCTCCTTCTCTGAACACTGCCGAGAACTCCTTGTTGTTGACAGAGCAACATCGTCAAGCCCTCCTTGATTTGTGTATGTCGTGCGCCCTCTTCAATTTAGCAATTGCCTAGTGCCGTTTTTAACAAAGGAAGTACCCCTTTTAAAGTGATTCCAGCGCATCATCTTGGATGTGCAAATCCCACACACGGCCATGCAATCTATATTTAATTTTCAGACATCTTCTTTATTTGGATTAGGCATTTGGATGTCATTGCCTAATCCAACTCATCTAGACGTGTTGCCCATTTTGGACAAACCTTGGTCGACTAACCTCCTAAAATCTAGTTAATATACGTTTCCGCCTCATCCTAAAATCTCACATCCGTATGCAATCTTCCAAGTTCCCTTTATGCGCATGCCACTTAATCCAATTCCCTTATTTATAGATATCTTGCATTACCATTTTAATTCAGCCCCATTTATTTTAAGTTGAACCATATACCATAAAAGTTGGGTCCTAATTGGGCCATTGACCCAACACCTTACCCATCTAATGTTCATATCCATTAATTCACAATTAAAATGGCAAATTCCGTAAATATTGATAACATGGAATTCCGAAGTGTTACACATTGGGTCCCAATTGGGCATTTGACCCAATTGACAATCTTGACCCAATTAAATAAATCTCACCCATTTATTTCAATTGAACCACATCCACAATCCGTTGGGTCTTAATTGGGCAATTTACCCAACACCTTACCCATCTAAGGTCCATATCATTTAATTCACAAATTAAATGAGCAATTTTCATATATATTTGTAATTTGAAAATCCGGGGTGTTACAATACAACCCTCTTTTTAAAATTTTTGTCCTGAAAATCGATCGAAGTAGGGTTTCAAACAAATTACATAAATAGCTCAGGGTGAGCTGGTCTCATTTCAGATTCAAGTTCCCAAGTGGCTACCTCATTACCATGTCGATCCCATACCACTTAACGAACTGAATCGCTCGGTTCTGTAACACCCTTTGTTCTGTCTCTACCACTCTGACTGGCTTTTCGACATATGTCACATCGCTTTGCACCTTTATGTCTTGTACATTCAGTACGTGAGAGGGATCAAGATTGCACATCCTTAACTTAGATATATGGAATACGTCGTGCAAAGAACTGTGGAGGAAGTGCCAATTGGTAAGTTACCTCCCCCACCCTCTTCAGGATTGGAAACGGCCCCACAAATCTAGGTGATAGTTTCCCCTTTTTTCTGTAACGCCCCACCCTTTTCACTAAGCTTTCCGTAAATCAGAGTCTATTTTTTTTTTTTTTAAAAAAATAACAGAGTGAGCAAGAGTGGGACGTCACGACGCGAGCTAAGTCTGAACTTCTAAAGTCCGACCCTTAATTGGCCAACCCTATGTGTGCATGGACTAAGTCCGTGAAAACGGTTCACACATAACAATATAAACATGCGGAATTAAAATCATAACTGCGGAATTATAATAGAACCTAGTTCTATTTCATTTTAGATAGCAAAGTATGTCAAGTCCTTAATCATAATTAACATAACATAATTATTCAAATAAACATCCAACCATAGCAAATCATCTAAATTATTACATGCCCGAAGTCTAGTTACTCAAAATACAAGTCCATAAGTAACTTAATTAAAATATAATCCAATCACATATCCAAGCTCCTATGCTTGGCCCTTTTCGCCTTCATCGTTCCCCTCGTTTCCTGTATCATCCACTAGCGTAGAAGTAGGGCATTAGAACAACGCGCCCAGTAGGTATTCCAATTAGGGCTAACATATGGTTAGTACAAAATATATATAATAATATCATAATGTCAAAAGCCATATAAACCATGCCATGTCATGATGTCAAATGCAATGAGTCCCACCCATCACAAGTACATATAAGTACCCCCACATAGGTCTTACGGACGCCCTGATGGAGTGTGGCCCCTCCGGTTACATATCCTTCACCCCATGCCATGCATGAGAAGATAATGAATCACATGCTATTTTATCATATAAACATAGCATTAAAACTCACATTTTGGAACAATATATTTTACAACATAATTCATCAAAATAAGATAAAAATATTGTACATAAACCCATGGTTTCAAAGAGGTGGAATCCTACCAAAGACCACTAACGTGTCCTTACGCTTCCGTCCGGTAACCGCTCACGATCGTACACACCTTGTGAGGTCCTGTTACCTTATTACACAACAATTAATTAAACCCATGTTCCAATTGATTTCTTATCATATCTAAGTCCAAAAGCACCTTAGTCCATAAAACATAACCTTGTGGGGTTCGGCCATACAACATGGCCGAACTTCACCCCCTTAAGTTAATCATTTAATCACTTCCCATTTATTTAATCCACCATACATAAACCCTAAGTCCATCAAACAATCCCCATGGGGTTTGGCCATACACCATGGCCGAACCCATGGTCCATTAATTTTACTTATTTACAATATTGCCATCCATGGCTATCATTCCATTGTTTTAACCCTTCATTCATTAAAACCATAAATCATTCCCCATGGGATTTGGCCACACATCATGCCTGAACCCATGGTCTATCATTTTCACACTTATTTACATCCTTGCCATTGTTTCTATCACCTCATGTTTAGGTCTAAAATTGATCCATTACATAAATTCATGATTGATTCATAATTCATAAAATAAAACCCTAATCATTCCCTTCATCCTTTGGTTTGGTAAACCATTCATTTAAATTATACAAAGACCCAAAAACGTCCCATTAACAAGTTCATGGGGTTCGGCCATACACCATGGCCGAACCCATGATCTTTCATTTTTAGGCGATATTACAAAATTGCCATTACCTTCATCATGGCTTATTACTTATCTTAATCCTCCATTCCTTTAATCATATTAGGTCCATACATGACCCATAAAAATTGGTTCATGGGGTTCGGCCATACACCATGGCCGAACCCTATGATGTCTAACTTTCCATTTATATCAATTACCATCCTTGAATCCATAAATCAAGGTTCCTTCCTTTTCTTTTGATCCAAAAATCCATCATTAGAACCATCTTCCATGGGGTTCGGCCATACACCATGGCCGAACCCTATGGTTCATGGTCTTCTCTTTAAAAAAATCATTGATATTCCTTCCATGGTTTTCATGATCTAATTGCCTCTAAAACCATCAAACCTTTCATCCATTTAAATAACTCATAAGTAACATTTCCCATCATTTTCCATGATCTAAATACATGAACATAATTCCATAATTATTTATGGGGTTCGACCATACACCATGGCCGAACCCCATGGTATAAGGTTCTTTACCAAAAACATCCATTAAAACCCTTTAACATCTTTATTACATTGCATGGTTTTTGTAACACCTAGGATTTTCAAGTTATAAATATTTACGGAAATTACCCATTTAAATTATGAATTTTAGATATGGATCTATCATGGGTAAAATGTTGGGTCTTTGCCCAATTAAGACCCAACGATTTTGATAAATGGTTTCAAATAAATTTAAATGGGTTGAATTATTTTAGTAATGCAAAATTAAATAGATAAAAGATTGCATGGCCGAATATAAGATTTTATATCACAAAAAAATCAAGGGGATTATATGCACATAATATTTTGGATGAGATGAGATATTTAAGATTAAGTGGAAAGATTTTAGGATGGTCCTAAAATAGGTCACACGTTGGGTTTTGGCAATGATATCTTATTGCCAAACAATAAGGTGTCTATAATTAATTATGCGCATGATGTGGATGGATTTAAGTTAAGGCAATGGCTAAATTTGGAAAGTGCCTAAATATGGAAACATTGAAGCTAAATTTGGAAAGTGTCTAAATATGGAGAATGGTTATTAAGTTAGTAAGTTTCTAAGTTTAGAAGGTGGAAATTAAAATGGGAAGTGTAATTAAAGGGAAGGCTTAATAAAATGGAAGAGGCAACAAGAATGGGGCGCATGGCACTTTCTATTCTTGATTTAGGGAAGGTTTTATAAGAGGCAAACAAGTGCACACGGCATGAGGTAATTAAAGAAAGGAGCAAGGGCGCATAGCACATTCTAAATAGGGATTAAGGAAAAGGAAAGAAAATAAGAAAGGGAGAAAAATAAGGAAGGGCTACAACTTTAAGAAAGGGACAAAAATAAGGAAGGGCTACAACTTTGTATTTTACCACTTTTCCTGATTCAGAAGTTAACAAGGTCAAAACTGATCTACAATATGGTATATGTGTAAAAAATGAGGAACACAAGGGCTCACGGCATTACTATATTTATATTTAGCATTTACCGATTGGGAGGTTACTAGATTAAGCAAGGGAGGTCGGCAATTGCTAATCTAAGCAAGGGAGGTCGGCATTGCCATTTAAGGCAAGGGAGGGGCGCATGACACCTTCCTCATTTGTATTAATTGGAGCTTATATAAGGAGATAACCCCTTAGGCCGATTTCTCTCTCTCTCTCTCTCACAAGTTCTTATTCTCGACTACATCAAAGAGAAGGAAAAGCAGCCAGCAAGAGAGGAAGATCTAAGAGGAAAAAGGCTAAGGAAAAGAGAAGGATTAGAAGAACAAGATCCACCGACAGAAAACCGAAGGAGTCGCGGAACCGGTAAGTGATTTTATGGTTTGTGATTAATTTGTTTTAATGAAATAAGGAACCATAGGGTTCGGCCAAGGTGTATGGCCGAATCCCATGAAAGAAGATTGAGGGATGAATATGATGATTTTAATGGAAAGAATGGACCACGTGGTTCGGCCATGATGCATGGCCGAACCCCATGGAAAAACATGGTTTAATTATGGAACTTTAATGATGAAAATCATGGACTGATTATGTATGTTTTAAAAGGGATTTAAAATGGTTTAAGAAGTGGTTGATAAACCATAGGGTTCGGCCATGGTGAAGGGCCGAACCCCATGAAAGATTGTTGGTTATTTTATGGAAGAAAATTGGGAAGGAACATGGTTATTGTATGGTTTTAATGGAAGGTTGTTAATTATATTTTTATGGTTGGAAACCATGGAACGACTTTGGTGTATCTATTATGGAGTTAAGAATGATGAAAACCATAGGGTTCGGCCATGGTGTATGGCCGAACCCCATAGAGTTGTTTTGGTAATTTTAATGTATGATATTTATTTTTGGAAGGTGGAGTTTAAATTTAGAAACCTTTTAAGTATGGAAGGATTAATGATTATCTTGGAAACCTTATAAGTTTGGAAGGAGGAGTTTAAATTAGTGAGTATCTAATTTTGGAAAGTGGGGATTATTTATGGAAACCTTCCTAATTATGGAAGGAATTGCTAAAATTAGAAAGCATTTCAATTAAGGAAAGATGCATGCTAATCTTGGAAACTATTTATTTATGGAAGGATGCATGCTTGTTTTGGAAACTAATTGTATATGGAAAGAACTTGGAATTATAGATCCAAGAATAGGAAATGATAAATTTAGAAAGTTTCCATTCTAGGGATTTTCTAAATATGGACCTTCTAATTATGAACTTGTTAATTTTGGAACCTAAGCCTAAGTTGTTGGAGGCAATGGCAAGGTTGTAAATACTTGCTAAAAAGGAAGGTTAGCCTTGAATGGCAATTTTGTAATTATCACCTAAAATGAAAGATCATGGGTTCGGCCATGGGTATGGCCAAACCCCATGAATGTGGATTAATGGGTTAATTATTAGCTTAAGTATATTGTAAATAAGAATATTGGGCTATATTAACCCTGGATGGTAATCTTGTAAATATATGAAAATAAGGAAGGTAAATGGCTATGATATGTATAATGGCATTTTGGTAATTAGGTGAAAATAAGGGACCATGAGTTTGGCCATGGTGTGTGGCCAAACCCCATGGGATGTAATGGCCCGGAATTTGTAAATCAATGAATATGGGAATATTATTTATTTTAATAATAAAAATTGGGAAAATTGGCGGAATAAATGGTAAATGAGCCAAAATTTGGACAAAGGCCCAAGTATGGCCCAATAGACTATGGATTGGATTTAAATTCATTTAAAGGGTCAATGATGGTTAAATGGGTCAAGAATGGTCAAATTGGGTCAAATACCCATTTGGGACCCAATGGGTCAAGATAATAATTAAGCTCTAAGGTAAATGGGTAAGATGAAATGTAATTGGGCCATGGGCCCAATGGTGATACAACTAGTGGGAATGGGCTTAATGAAATTTAAATCACCTAAGTTAGTGATAAATTGACCAAGGTGACATGGTCCAATGAGACCCACCTCCACCTCACCAAGTGAGGTGGCGTGTGGACCCAAGGTTTCGTGGGGCCGACCACCATGGTTGAATTGGTCAACCATGGGTGGATTTATAAAGATGATGATTTAAGTAAATGGGAATTAAAGTAACTAAAATATCTAAATATTAAATGATTAAAATTATCCAAATGAAGTGGTCAAAGTGGGGTCAAAAGGTGAAAACCAAAGCACCTCATGTTAAGAAGTGAAACACGTTGGGACTTAAGGGTGGTGGAGTCATAAGCCATAAAGCAAGATAAATATCTTATTGGTTGGTGAAAATAATTAATGTAAAGTGTAATTTTAAGTCACCAAATGGGGATAAGTCTTGAGTTTCTTTCCCATTTGTTATCCTCTCTTCATTGTTACTCTCTCCATTTTTCATTCTCCATTGCCGTCCCATGCTCCAAGTGAAGGAGAGAAAGAGCGCTAAGGAGAAGAGAAGAGAAGGAAGAAATGGAAATTTAAGCAAAATCACTTTAAGGCTAAGGTTTATCATCTCCCCTCTCATCATTTTTCCCTCTCCCTCTCTCACACAAATCCTACCTTGGCCGATCCTAAAAGTGGAGGTTGTCACCATGGATCAAGGATCTTGACCTACCAAAGATCAAGAGGAAGGAGAGAGGAGGCTAAGGAAACCGACGGGAGTGGCGGAAGTCGGAGCAGACGACGGATTGTGAGTATTCCTTAAACAAGAAATTTTGGATTTTTAGGATTTAAGCTTTGGGATGTATTTTGTAAAATTAGTGGTGGTTAAATAATATTATGCCATGGATTTTAAATCCATCAAATGGAAGGAATGGAAAGTGGGTAAAAACCCTAATGGAGAAAAATTAGGGTTAAGAAAAATAAAAAGGGATTATGGACATTATATGGTTAATGTGATTAAACATGGAGGTAAATGCAATTTTTTTGAGTCAAGGGCCATAGGGTTCGGCCATGTAGCATGGCCGAACCCCATGGTAAGTAATGTATGATTTTTTTAGGGTTTTAAAAAATGGAAGAGAATGAGAGTTTTTAGCTAATGAATTTTAGGGTTTTAAATGAATAAATGTGGGTAAGTTTTGAAGAGGTTTTGTGATGGAATCCATGGATGAGTATGATTGTGTTATGGTCTAAAATGGCATAAAGAAATATTGGATCATGAACCATGGGTTCGGCCATGGTGACTGGCCGAACCCTATGGTGATGTAATGGTGATCAAATGATGGGTTTAAAGGATAGAAAAGATGGATTAAGGTGTTAATGAGTTTAGGGTTTTAAATGAATAATGTTGTGGCCACAAGAGGCACAGGAAACTAATGGAACATGAACCATGGATTCGGCCATGGTGTATGGCCGAACCCTATGGTCATGTATTACAAATTTTAAATGGGTTTAAAAGGATGGAAAATGGGAAGAGTTAATGGTTTAAGTATGTTTGAAACCATGAGAAGATGAGGGGGGAATATTAGTAGTTTGGATGGACTCAAGAGATGAGACCAATGTTGATCAAATGGGTGATCTAAATGAATGGTGAAATCCACATATGGAGGGACTTGTGATAAATTCAAATGTGAACAATGGACCCAAGAAAAAAAATGGGAAAAGGACATCATGGATTCGGCCATGGTGTATGGCCGAGCCCATGGCCCATTTATGAGTCTTTTGATGGGTCAGCTTGGTTATGAATGTGTTTAAATTAATTTGGGAATTGGTTAAATTAAGGACTCATTGTAATTTAAATGCATGAAGTAAACCCCATGGGAAGATTTGATGAATGGGGTATTTTAAACCCATAATCTATTAACCATCTAAAGGATTAAGTATGGGGATTTGTATGGATTTAAATGAATAAGGGTTAGATTAATTAAAAAGGAAAATTTTAATGGTGGTATGTCATGATTAAATGGGTCATTAAGGGAATGAGTTAATGATTAATTATGGGCTTAAGTAGGCATGAATGAATGAGCAATTGTTTATGTAAAGGGGTAGTGGCAAAAATGGTAAATATTGGCTAAAATGAAGAAACCCACTAAGATATGATTTATGGGCCTAGAAATGGTTAAAACATGGACTAATTATTAATGTGTAATAAGGTACTGGACATCGCAGGCGGTGCGCGATCAGCGACCGGGTTTATCGAACGGAAAACGTAAGAGGACGCGAGTCGGTATTCGGTAGGATTCCTACCTTTTTTGTAAGCCATGGATTGAGTGATGTTTTCTTTAATTTATTTTGGAAATTATGTGGTTGTATTTAAGATGAGTTTTGGGATTATGTATTATGTGATGTTTTCCTTTAAATTATTTTGGAAATCATGTGAATGTTTTAAGATGGGTTTTGGATTAGGTATTATGGGATGGTTTCCCTTTGATTTATTTGGTAATCATGTAATTGTTTTAAGATGGGTTTTATTACTATTGAATTGCATATATTACATGACATATGGCATCTACATCTCATGCATGGCATGGGAGGGATATGACAGGGGAAGGATGAAATGAAACCGGAGTCCATGCTCCGTCGGGGCAACCGATAAACAAGCATGGGGACATTTCATATATGTATTATCATACCTTGATGAGGCTTTGCCATCAAGGGGGACCTTTGTAATTATGATACCTTGATGATGGTTCTTCCATCAAGGGGAATGCCTAGTGTGGATCGCATCTTAATGAGGCTTTCCCATCAAGAGGGTCATTGCACGATGATGGTATGGATTTTATTTGGAACACTATGTATGGTTGAAAAAGGGACATTGTACAATGAGGATGAGATTGATGGGTGGGATTCATGACATAGAACACCCATTGCATGACATTACCCAAAGTGCATGGTTTTACTATAATATTATCTGCATGCTGTTATTACTAATCCATGTGCTAGGCCTACTCGGAGTCCTACTGGGCGCGTGGTCTAACGTCCTACTTCTACCCTAGCTGATGAAGCAGGAAATGCCGGAGCAGTAGGAAGGGACGGGAGCCAAGCTTAAGAGCTTGGGAAGGCGGACTAATTATTTTATTTAAGTTTATTTTGGGAAATATGTATTTGAAGTAACTTAGCTTGTCGGAAATGTAATAATTTAGATTACTTGCCATGTTTTGGAAATTACTTTGGACATTATGATTTTAAGGATGTTTGGTGATTGAATGAATGTAACTTCCCTGCTATCTAAGAATTTGTAGGTTAGACTCTGTTATAATTTTCCGCAACTGGTTTAAATGTTCCCCGATGCTTACTTCTACGTGTGGACCGTTCTCCGTGGACTTCACTCCACGCACACGTAGGGTTGGCCAGTTAAGGGCCGGGCTTTAGAAGCTCGGACTTAACTCGCGTCGTGACGTCCGCGCCCTTTGTCACTTTTCCTTTTAAAAAAAAAATAGACTCTGATTTCGGTGAAAAGGGGCGGACATTACATGGGAATTGTTTGGCGGACCTAGGGTTATGCATTTTGGATTAAAATAAATGGAATAATAACTAAGATTTAGAACAATGACATTTTGGTAATTAATGGAATAAATGATCAAAAAGGAAACTAAAACAAAAGGGGTGACGTTCGGCCATGGTGTATGGCTGAGCCCCACAAGATTGTGTTTATGTACATAAACAATATTGTAAATCAAGTGGGACTTGGTTTTGATTGATTAATATGTTATAAGGTAACAAAACTTCACAAGGTATTTACGATCGTGAGCGGTTACCAGACGAAAGACGCAAAGACACGTTAGCGGTCTTTGGTAGGATTCCACCTCTTTGAAACCATGGGTTTATGTACTTTGTGTTTATCTTACGTTTGATGAAAATATGTTTCAAAGGATATGCTTTATATGATTTTCAAATGCTATGTTAAATTATTTAAATAGCATGTGTTGGATATGTTTTCAAAAAGGTAATTCTAAATGCTATATTTATGTTATTAAAGTAGCATGTGTTTTATATGTTTCAAGTATGAGCTTTTAAATGCTATGATTTGTATAATTGCATAGCATATGGACATTTGCATCTCATGCATGGCATGGGAGGGATGACAGGTAACCGGGAACTCACACTCCGTCGGGGCGTCCGTAAAGCACTAGTGGGGGATACCATGATGATGAGAATCCCATCAAGAGGACACTATGTATGAAGACCCTGGTGATGAGAATTCCATCAGGGGATACCTTGTGATGTGAATCCCATCAAAAGGATACTATATATCCGGAGATCCACACTCAGACGGGGTGTCCGTAAAACACTCGTGGAAGGATACCTTGATGATGAGAATCCCATCAGAAGGACACTATGTATGAAGACCCTGGTGATGAGAATTCCATCAGTGATGATGAGAATCCCATCAAGAGGATACTATATATCCGGAGATCCATACTCCAACGGGGCGTCCGTAAAACATTCGTGGAAGGATACCTTGATGATAAGAATTCTATCAAGGGAGAAGACCTTGGTGATGAGAATTCCACCAGGATGATACCTTGATGAAGAGAATTCCATCAAGAGTATACCCTATATTTTGTGATGGGCGGGACTCATTGGATATGATAGCATGGCATGGCATTGCATCGGCATGATTATGGTCTTATTATCATGCAAGGTTGCTGGTTTTTATCGGTATGATTGGATCTCTATTTTCATACACTGTTTTGGATACAATGCTTTGAAAGTATGGAATGATTTATTATAATTGATTTTGATATATATTATATCTGGATTTTTGGTACTAACCCATGTGTTAACCCTAATTGGAATACCTACTGGGCACGTTGTACTAATGCCCTACTTCTACCCTTTAGTGGATGATGCAGGAAACGAGGAAAACGCTAAACGCGGAAAGGGACAAGCATAGGAGCTTCGAATGCTTTTAGTTTATATTTTGTTTAAGATACTCATGGGCTTGTATTTGAGTATCTAGAATTCAGATTGTAATAACTTAGATGGATTTGCTATGGTTGGATGTTTTATTGAATAATTATGATATGATAATGATGATTAAAGACTTGACGTACTTTACTATCTGAATGGAATAGAACTTGGTTCTATTATGATTCTGCATTTTGATGTTATGATTCTGCAGGATATGATTTTATTACGCATATTGATATTGCTATGTGTGAACCATTTTTCATGGACATGATCCATACACACATAGGGTTGGCCAGTTAAGGGTCGGACTTTGGAAGTTCGGACTCAGCTCGCGTCCTGACGTCCCGTGCTCTATCACTCTACTCTGTTATAAAAAAAAATATATACTCCGAATTTACGGGAAAAAATGAGTGAAAAAGGGTGGGGCGCTACAGTTTTCATCCCTTAAAACCTATAAATTAAACCATGTCTTTCCATGGGGTTCGTCCATGCATCATGGCCGGACCCTATGGTCCATTCTTTCCATTAAATTACCATAATCGTTCCCTCAATTTTCTTCCATGGGGTTCGACCATACTCCGTAAGTCCAAGCTTCCAAAGCCCGGCCCTTAACTGGCCAACTCTACGTGTGCGTGGAACTAAGTCCACGAGAACGGTTCACACGTAAAAAGTAAGCTTGCGGAATATAAACTTAATGCGAAGTTATAATAGAGTCTATCCTACCAATTTTAGATAGCAAGGAATTACATTACTTAATTAATAAATACCTCAAATTAAAATGTCGAAATAAAAGTCCAAACCATAGCAAGTAGTCTAATTATTACAGTCCAACAAGCTAAGTTATTCAAATTACATTTCCATAAATAAAACTTAAATAAATTAAACTAGCTCCTCCAAGCTCCTACGCTTGGCTCCGATCACGTCCTTCACTTCCTCCATTTCCTGCGTCATCGTCTAAGATAGAAGTAGGGCGTTAGACAACGCGCCCAGTAGGTACTCCGAGTAGGGTCAACACATGGATTAGTATAAACAAAACACATAGATATAAGTATATCAAAACCATGCAAGTAAATGCCATGCCATGGGTGTCATATGCCATGAGTCCCACCCATCGTCCATATCATCATTACACAATGCCCCTCTTGATGGAAAAAGCACATCAACGTATCCCTACGTTTGTTTATCGGTCGCCCCGACGGAGCGTGGACTCCGGTTACAGCCACAATCACATAATGTCCCTCTTGATGGAAAACCCTCATCAAGGTATCACAATCTCATAGTATCTCTCTTGATGGATAAAGCACATCAAGGTATCCCCATGTTTGTTTATCGGTCGCCCCGACGGAGCATGGACTCCGGTTTCATTTCATCCCTCCCATGCCATGCATGAGATGTAAGTGCAATATGCCATATAATAATACAAACCATTGCATTAAAATCCCATCATGAAGATATACCATTTGATACCAAAATAATTGAAGTAAAACATTCATATACACATAATCCATGGCTTTCAATGGGTAGGAGTCCTACCAATGTCTAATACTGGGTTCTTGGATTTTTCCGTCCAAATATCGATCACCGATCGCGCACCGCTTTCGATATCCTGTTACCTTATTACACATCAACAAATCAAACCAATGTTCCAACCATGTCTAAGTCCATAACACATGCCTTAGTGGGGTTTGGCCATACAACATGGCCAAACCTCACCCATTTTGTTTTTGGGTCCCATTTTAATCCTTAGATCATTTTAATCATGTGGGTCCAAGATCAGCCACCTTTTGATTCATTAACCCAAATACACATAAGTTCATCATTAAAAACCCTAAGTCCCAAAAACACTCCCCATGGGGTTCGGCCATACACCATGGCTGAACCCATGGTTCCATTTTCACCATATTTACATTTTTTGCCATTATTCTTTCTATGGCCAAACACTCATTTTTCTTATACATACTTAGGTCCATAACTGATTCATAAACATGGATCCATACATGATTCATTAACCATAATATAAAAACCCTAACAAATCCATAACAATATGCTTCCATTCCTTAGCTTGATAAAACCTTCATTTACACATGCATAGACCCACACATAACCCATAAAAATGGTTCATGGGGTTCGGCCATACACCATGGCCGAACCCATGATGTCTTATTTCTACTCTCTCTTTAAACCTGTAACGACCCGACCCAAATACAGGGCTTAGGGCTTGACTCAGTGTAATATTGTCCGCTCTGGGCCTCGCACACCAGCGAGCCCGCACGATTTGCATTTGGACCCAGGTCCACTTGGCCTGGCCTAAAAGGCCTCAAACTAAGTTACACATGGGTGGCTTTCTAATAAACTCACTCCCTCCTTTCTCTCCCACCGATGTGGGACTTCAAGAGAGGGAGGGATAGGGTATCACAATCACCCCCCCTAAAGTCTCGAGCCGTCCCCGGCTCGATCCGGTCCAGCCCAACAACTGTAGGGAAGGAGGAAAGCCCACACAGTCCAAGTGTAGAACCTCGGCTCTGGTACCATTTGTAACGACCCGACCTGAATACAGGGCTTAGGGCTTGACTCAGTGTGATATTGTCCGCTCTGGGCCTCGCACACCAGCGAGCCCGCACGGTTTTGTATTTGGGCCCAGGCCCACCTGGCTGGCCCAAAAGGCCTCACACTAAGTTACACATGGGTGGCTTTCTAATAAACTCACTCCCTCCTTTCTCTCCCACCGATGTGGGACTTCAAGAGAGGGAGGGATAGGGTATCACAAAACCATTTACCATATTAGGTCCATAAATCAAGTCCCTCGATGGGGGGTTTAAATCATACATTTAGGTTCATTGTTTTCAATCATATTTCAAACCCAAAGTCCACCAATATCTCTCCATCATTTTCATGGTTCAAACCCATCTAAGAACATCAATATTCTCTTCATGGGGTTCGGCCATACAACATGGCCGAATCCATGATCCATGGTTCTTCAACATTTCCAATGTTTAAGACCATCATCAACATTTCTCCATCATTTCCCTCATTAAAAACCCCTTTAAAAATCACTAACATTAATTCATTCAAAACCTTTTAAAATCATTAACCCACATTCCATGGTTTCCATCCTTTAAACTCATTAAGAATCACTTAGTATCATTCCATGGGGTTTGGCCATACAACATGGCCGAACCCTATGGTTCATTATTTCCTCTAAAAATAATCATATTTCCATGATTTGTCACCTTGATGGTTCTCATACAAGAAACCCTAGGGTTTGGCCATGCAAAGGTCAAACCATGATCTTAAATCATATACCTTATTCTTGACATGCATGAGGTCCTTTCCATGTATCCATAACAGTTAGGGTTCGGCCATGCAATGGCCGAACCAAGATCCTTAATCCATTTTTTCCATGCATGCATACATAACCCATATATACATAGTGTCCTTATTATTCCATTATTTACTTAACCTATCTTACCCATTAGGGTTTGTCCATTTCCTATCTCACCTCTTGGATGGAATGTAAATCCATGGCCCATAATACTTTGGCCACTCTTTAATCCAAGAAAAATGGACTTTCATGGTTTCCTTTAACTCCTTCAAAATAAAATCTTGTTGAGTGCAACTTACCGATCTTGCGGCTCCTCCGGTTTCCTTTGCTACTTCTTGATCCTTAGCCTTCCTTCTTCCTTTTCTCCTTGATCTTCGGCCAATGTATGAGCTTGATCAAGATAAAATCTCCAAGAGTTGGTTCGGCCAAGATGGGTGTAGGTTTGAGAGAGGGAGAGGAGGAGAGAATGGAAAATATTCCAAGTCCTTGGTCTTGAGAGGATGGTCGCCCAAGCTTGGGATCCAATCTTTTCTCTAAGTCTTTTTCTTCTTTGTCTTGGATGAGAGAGGGTCGGCTAAGAGAGGGAGGGAGAGAGGGAGAGAGTGAGATGAGAAATGAGATGGAAACCCTAGTTTTTTTCCCATCTTGTTTTGGGTTGTTGGGTTAGACTCCACCCTCATCAAGGTGGAGTCTTCCCCATGAACCCATTGACCAAACCAATGGGTGCATGGCCACCACTCTCCTCCCAACGATTTTTGGTTCGCCTTTATCCCTTGGTGGTGGTGGTTGGGATGAGGTGGAACCACCACCTCACTTTGGGCCAATGCATGCCCTAGTATGTCCACCTTCAAGGATCTAGTCTAGCCATGGAGGGTGCATGCCCTCCACATGGCACACCCAACCCCTCCATGGCCAACGGTTTTGGCTCATTTAACATACGTGGTTTGGTGGTTTGGATGAGGTGGAACCACTACCTCATTTTTGGCCAATGCATGCTCTCCACCTAAGCTTTTGGTCTAGCCAAGGGGGGGGCATGCCTTCCACATGGCATTCCACACTATCCCAACGGTTTTGGATGGGTTTTATCTTGGTGGTTTGGTGGTTTCCATGAGATGAAACTACCCACTTGACTCACTCATTTTCTAGGTGACTCATCCCCATTTAACTCACTCCATGTAATGTAACTCATTCATTTAAATTGATATCTAACTTAGGTCATTCAATTAAGTAATTTAATTTCACTTATTTATCTTTAATTCACCCATGAATTCACCCATGGTTGACCAAGTCAACCATGGTGGCCGGCCCCACTTATGCCTTAGCCCACATGCCACCTCACTTGATGAGGTGGAGTTGGGTCCCACTTGGCTATGCCACCTTGATTTATTCAAAACTAACTTAGGTGATTTTAATCAATTAATTTAACTCAATTCACTTTGATCCTCCTTAATTCACCTTTGACTCACCCATGGTTGACCAACCATGGTGGTCGGCCCCACCTTGTCTTGGTCCGCACGCCACCTCACCAAGTGAGGTGGAGTTGGGCCCCACTTGGATAATTCCACTCTTACATTTGCCCATGAGATGGACCTCATTCCTTTGATCTTAATTGGGTCCATGGCCCAATTAAATTCACTTCTTACCCATTTACCCAAATGCTCAATTCATCTTGACCCATTTGGGTCCTAATTGGGCATTTGACCCAATTGACCACCATTGACCCATTTAAATGAAATTAATCCAATCATTGGTCCTTTGGACCATACTTGGGCCATTGCCCCAATTTTGATCCATCAACCATCCATTCCATCAAAATTCTTAATTTCAACAATTAAAATAAATAATAGCCAATGTAATTCTTGATTTAAAAATCTGGGCTATTACAATGTGCATATCCATCAAGAAGAATCCGGAGAACACACTCCGTTGGGGCGTCCGTTAGGCAACTGTGGGGATACCTTGATGAGGAGAATTCCCTCAAGAAGTTGTATGTACTTGTGATAGGTGGGACTCATTGCATACAACACCATAGCATGGCATTATTTTATAATGTTTTGATATTATGTTATTATATATGATTTGTACTAACCATGTGTTAGCCCTACTTGGAATACCTATTGGGCGCGTTGTCTAACACCCTACTTCTACCCTAGTGGATGACACAGGAAATGAAGGGAACAATGAGCGTGATCGGAGCCAAGCATAGGAGCTTGGATGTGTTTAATTTATATTTTGATTAAGTTACTCATAGACTATGTAATTTGAGTAGCTACCAATTCGGGCATGTAATAACTTAGATATTGTGCTATGGTTTGGATGGTTTGCATTGGATATTTAAGTTAAGATAATTATGGTTAAAGACTCGAACTACTTTGCTATCTAAAATGGAATAGAGTTAGGTTCTATTATAATCCGCAGTTTATGTTTGATTCCGCATGTATATATATTATTGTGTGTGAACCGTATTCATGGACTTAGTCCATGCACACGTATGGTTGGCTAGTTAAGGGTCGGACTTTAGAAGTTCGGACTTAGCTCCCATCGTGACGTCCCGCTCTCCATCATTCTTTGTTTATTTAAAAAAAATAGACTCTGGTTTTTCGGAAAGCGAGTGAAAAAGGGCGGGATGTTACAGTTGAACTCAAATTTGAGTCTAGCACGTTCAGTGTCCACTGCTGTGCATATAAGCCCCAATGATGTGTCTCCGACGGGGGATACAATAGTGAGTGATGTGGACAGTTTTTGTACTAATGTGCCAGTAGCGGATATGAATGCAGCAGATACAAAGGAGTGTGATTCTCCAGAATCAAATAATGCAAAGGCATAGGAACTACTGACTACTGCCATACCTTGAATCACGGAGTGATCCACTGTTGTTGGAGGAGTTAAAGTAAATAGACGTCCAGATCCTGTAGGATTAGGCTCCGTCACGCCTGATTGTATGGCCTGGTTCCTCGTGAATGAGTTGGTCTGGTTGGTGGACGAAAAGAACCCCTAGAATGAGAGGGTCTGCTAAGCTGTGGGCATTCCCTCTTGAAATGGCTCGGCTGGTCACAATGAAAATAATTATTCACACCTCTGGGAACCTGAGAGACTGATGCTGATGGGGAGGGTTGGTTGGGACGAAAGCCCCTATTGACCTAGTGGAAGGTGAGGGTCTCCCAAGATTAGGTCGAAACCTCTTGTTGGGACGAAATGTACCTCCCCCACTCTGACGTCGGCGGTTGTCTACAAACCGCACTGTCTCGGCCATCTCTTGCTCCGCTATAGTGGCTCTGCTGACCACCTCTGCCAGTGTAGATGCCTTGAAGACCTTGGCCCTAATGTTCGATCGAAGGTCCCGCTCAAACTTGCGAGCCCTTCGGTACTCCGTATCCACCATATATAGGGCATAACAAGATAGACTGAGGAACTCCTGATGGTACTCCGCCACAGTCATGGTGCCTTGTACCAAAGACAGGAACGCTTGGGTGTGGCGTTCCTTCTCCTCCTCGGGGAAGTAGTGGTCCGAAAACGTAGCTGAGAACTGTTTCTCTTACACCTCCCACAATTTACCTGCATCATCAATCAGCTGTGATGTAGCCAGCAATATCTTGTCTTCATGACTCGAGATCTTTAGTAGGGTCAGGATCTGAGTAATCTTCTTCAACCAGTTTTCTACTCCGACAGGCCCTTCTTTCCCTTTGAAGTAAGGGGGCGCTGCTACTGGAAATCCCTAACCATCCTCTGGTCATTGGCCTCGCTGGTGGTTGCATTTCCATTCATGTGATGTTGGAGAACATAAATGGCCATTGCTTGGACCAAACTTTGTAGTTCAGGAGGCACCACGGCTATGTTCACACTATTTTGTTCCTCCTCTTGGTGGGGTGGCTGTTCCTCGTCATGTTGAGATTGTTGTATCTCCTCTTCATCCCCATTTGGGCTTGTCGGGTCCTTCTTCTTCTCGGAGGCATTTTTTCTAAGTCATTGAAAAACATCTTGACTTAATTTCATCGTAAAGTTTGTGTTTTTCTCATTTTAAGGAAATTACCAAATAAACACTCCTTGTATTTCTTTATTTTTGGGGAGATTTCCTAAGTATCAAGTGTTTGTTTCTCAATTTAGGAATATCGGGGAAATATCTCTTAATTTTCTATGTTTGATAAATCCAATTATTGTGACTGTATTTCCTTTCCTATCATTCCTTGTTGTTCTCAGATTGAATGTTTCAGTCTAAGTCTAACGAAGTAAATTAATCCGCCCCCCGTACAGCGGACTCCGAAGAGTCGGTCAGTTGGGATTCTTATCTGTTAGTGAGACATGATACCGTCTTAATCTTACTTCGAAAGATTCAACCTTCCCGTTTCGCTCTGATACCAACTGTAACGCCCTGCCCTTTTTCACTTGCCGAAAATCAGAGTCTATTTTTTTTGTTTTTGAATAAAAGAGTGAGAGATAGTTGGACGCCACGACGTGAGCTAAATCCGAGCTTCCAAAGCCCGACCCTTAACTAGCCAACCATACGTGTGAGTGGACTAAGTCCACGAATACGGTTCATACGCAATAAGTTATACATGCGGAATAAATCATAAGTGCGGAATTATAATAGAATGTCTACCCTATTCCATTTTAGATAGCAAAGTAGTCCGTCACTTATCCATAATTATCTTAAGTTAAAATATCCAAAATTAACATTCAAACCATAGCAAGTAATCTAAATTATTACATGCCCAAATGCTAGCTACTCAAATTACATTGTCCATGAGTAACTTAAAACAAAATTAAACTAAAAACATCCAAGCTCCTAAGCTTGGCTCCGATCACGTTCATCGTTCCGTTCCATTCCTGTGTCATCAATTAGGGTAGAAGTAGGGCGTTAGACAACGCGCCCAGTAGGTACTCCAAGTAGGGTTAACACATGGTTAGTACAAAATCATATAGATAACATAATACCAAAACCATGTAAAACAATGCCATGCCATGGTGTCATATGCAATGAGTCCCACCCATCACAAACACATGTATCCTCTTGATGGAATCTCCTCATCAAGGTATCCCCCACGGTTGCCTTACGGACCCCCCGACGGAGCGTGGACTCCGGTTACCTCTTGATAGATAATGCACATCAAGGTGCCCCCACAAATGCCTTACGGAATCCCCAACGGAGTGTGGATGTCCGGTTACATTCCAACCCTCCCATGCCATGCATGAGATGCAAATGAACACATGCTATGTAATATTACAAATCATAGCATTAAAATCCCATCTTTGAAACATATCATTTATACAAAATACCTCATCGAAATATGAATTAAAATCATCATACATAATCCATGGTTTCAATGATGTAGGAATCCTACCAATGATCAACTAATATGTCCTTACGTTTTCGTCCAAAAACCGCTCACCAATCGTACACGCTTGTGAGGTCCCGTTACCTTATAACATATCAATAAATCAAACCTATGTTCCATTTGATTTCCAACCATGTTTAAATCCATAAACATACCTTAGTGGGGTTCGGCCATACAACATGGCCGAACCTCACTCACATGACTTTGGTCCCTCTTTTGATTTAACCAATCCCACATAAGTTAATCATCTAGTATTAATAAACCCTAAGTCCACAAGAAAACATTCTCCATGGGGTTCGGCCATACACCATGGCCGAACACATGGTCCTTTTTTTCCATGATTCAATCATACATTTAGGCCACTTATAAAAACCTAAATCCAAAAACATAATCCATGGGGTTCGGCCATACACCATGGCCGAACCCATGGTCCTTAATTTTACCATTTGGCCATTATTTCCTTCCATTCCTTAACTTGATAATCCATTCCTCTAAACATGATAGATCCATGAATGACCCATTAAAATGGTTCATGGGGTTCGGCCATACAACATGGACGAACCCATGATGTCATTTTTCCATCTTCCCCTTTAAATCATTCACAATCTTAGGTTCATAAACAAGTCCCTCCATGGGGGGTTTAATCATACACTTAGGTTATCATTTTTCAACATTTAAACCTTATTTAAAATCACTTACATTTTTGCATGATTTTCATCCTTTACCATTCATTAACATTTACCAACAACTATCCATTATTCTCACCCTTAAAACCCTTTAAACATCAACAATATACCTCCATGGGGTTCGGCCTTGGTGTATGGCCGAACCCATGGTCCAAGAATCTTCACCATTATAGCCTTTTAGACCATATAAAATAATTAACAATTCTCCATTATTTCCCTCTTTTAAAACCCTTTCAAATCATTGGCATACATCTATTTGAAAACCTTTTAAAATCTTTAATACCTTTCCATGGGGTTCGGCCATACAACATGGCCGAACCCTATGGTTCATCACTCTCTCTCATAAATCAAATAACCATGATCATATTCTTTGATGGGGTTCGGCCATACATCATGGCCGAACCCCATCCACCCCTTTTTGTCTTTGAGGGTTCTCATACATAAAACTTAGGGTTTGGCCATGCAAGGGCCAAACCATGATCCTTGATCATCCACCATTTCCCATATGGTAATGCATAAATCCTTAGCCACAGCAAGATTAGGGCCATGCAGTGGCCGAACCATGTTCCTTGACCATCTTACTTAATAAAATCTCAATGAGTACTTACCGATTCCGAGACTCCTCCGATTTTCCTTCGTTCCGACTTGCTCCTCTGCTCTTTTCCTTCCTTAACCTCTTCTTCCTTCCTTCTTGATCCTTGGCTGAGATTGATCTTCATAAAATTTCTAGGAGTGGTTCGGCCAAGAGGTGTAGGTTTGAGAGAGGGAGAAAGAGAGAAGATTTAAAATAAAAACTTTAAGCGTTCTCCCTTTGTCAATGAGAGTGGTCGGCCTTAAGTGAGAGGGAGAGAGTGAGATGAAAATACTCTAAGTGTTCCTTGTCTTGAGAAAGGAATCAGCTAAGAGAGAGAGGGAGAGAGTGAGATAAAACTCCAAGTCCTTTCTTGATCAATGAGGGCCGGCCAAGGGTGGTGTCCTTTGGTGATGCCCTTTTGTAACTCCCATGACCCTTCACCTCCCTCCTTAATGTCCCATGTGGAGGTTTCATCCCATGAGATGAAACACTCCAACCATATGACCCTTGGGTTTCCATCTTGAGATCGAAACCCTCTATCTCTCCAACATGTATGCCTTGTGTAACATCCAAAAACCTTTCACCTCCTCATTAACCCTCATTAATATTTCCTTTGGAGTTTCATCCCATGAGATGAAACTCCCACCTCCAACGTGTGTACCCATGGTATGCTTTGTGTAACAACCAAAAACTCTTCATCTTCCCACTCCACTCACTTAAAATGAAGGTCCCATCAACTTCCCATTCAACTCATATTTTTAACTCAACTCATAACTTTAATTCAACTCATTTGCTCACTTAAAATCAACTAATTTCCTTGATTCCATCTCCAATTTAATTCAGCCCACATTTAATTAAGCTTGAACTCACTTGGTGGTCTGCCAAGTCAACCATGACCCATTGGGTCCCAATTGGGCATTTGACCCAATTGACAGTCTTGACCCAATTAAATAAATCTCACCCATTTATTTCAATTGAACCATATCCACAATCCGTTGGGTCTTAATTGGGCAATTGACCCAACAACTTACCCATCTAAGGTCCATATCATTTAATTCACAAATTAAATGAGCAATTTTCATATATATTTATAACTTGAAAATCCGGGGTGTTACAACACATGGGTTAGATAAATCATTAAGAGAGGAATTAAATGGTCTAAGGCTGTTATACAAAGTGACACAAACCAAGGGGGTGCTCACACCCCTTGGCCGACTCCTCCATTGTGAACAAGAGATTTTCTCTTCTCTCCTCTCCTCTCTCTCTCCCACCTACACTTCTATACTCGGAGAACTATTGAAGAGCAAAGGAAGAAGAAGGCTTAAGGAGGGAAAGGACATACCAAAAGAAAAGAAGGAGATGGGAAAGAAGGTATGTTTAGAGATTAAACAACATAGGAATAAGTCTAAAGGAAACCATAGGTTGGCCATGGTGTGGCCGAACCTATGGGTTCCACAATTGGTTGGAATGGATGGCCAAATTGTGTTAAGGCCATGGAATTGGAAATCCATTCAAGGAACGGATATGTGTTGAAAACAAACAACCAAAGAATTGAATACACAACCATGTTATAATGATACAAAAGTTGGATGGATTATGAACAAGACCCTTGTCTTGGCTAAGGGGTAGAGTAAATTCATTAAGAATTATATGTAACGCCCTGCCCTATTTCACTCTAAGAAAAATCAGAGTATATATTTTTTTAAAAATAAATAAAGAAGAGTGAGAGAGAGCAGGTAAACGTCACGATGCGAGCTAAGTCCGGGTTTCTAAAATCCGACCTTTAACTGGCCACCTTTACTTGTGTGTGGACTAAGGCCACAAAAACATTTCACACGCTAAAGAATACTTGTTGTAACACCCTGGATGTTCATCACTTATAATATATTGGATTTGATCTATTTTGAATTATAAATCGATTGAATTTAAGATTAATGGTTGAAATGGACCTTAGATGGGTAAGGAGTTGGGTCTATAACCCAATTAAGACCCAATGGATCATGGGTAGGATTTGATTTGAAAGTGATTGGGTAAATGTAATCGAATGGGTGAATTACTCAATTGGGACACAATGGGTCATAGATGAGCTGATTTTCAGGTAGATGGGTAAGGTTAATTTAATTGGGTCAACTATCCAATTAAGACCCAATGCATTAAATCCACCTCATCAAGTGAGGTGGCATGTAAGTGACATGGCAAGGATGGGACCCACGTGCCATGTGGTGACCATGTCACCACATGCATGGTCAGCTAAGTCATGGTTGACTTGGTCAACCATGAATGTAACACCCCGCCCTTTTCACCCTTCTGAAAATCAGACTGAAAATTTCTTTTGAAAGAAACATAGAGTGAACAAGAGCGGGAGGCGCCACGACGCGAGTTAAGATCGAACTTCCCAAGTCCGACCCTTAACTGGCCACCCATGTGTACATGGACTAGACCATGATAACAAACCACACATGGAACTAAACAATGACTTGCGGAATAAACTAGACTAATTGCGGAATTAGGTTGAGTAGATAGCAAGTACAAATCTTAATTAATGAATAACCTAAACTAACCATCCATTGACAATATCATAAACAAACCATAGCAATGTATTAACTTATTACATGCCCGCTAAATATAACTCAAATGACAGTAAATAAGAAGTCCTGATCAACAATCAAGCGTTTAGGCTAGGCTCCCCTCCCGGTCATCGACCTTCTCTTTCCCTTTTCTTGTTCCTGCATTATCCTCTAAAGATAGAATTAGAGCGTTGGATCAACGCGCCCAGTAGGTTTTCCGATCAGGGCTACCACATGGTTAGCATATAAAACATGCATATATATCATAGTACATGATTATCAAAAACGTATAAAACCATGCTATGTATGTATGCAAATGTAATGATCCCCACCCCATCACACATACATAGCCATCACTTGAAGGGACTCTCACCGTCAAGGTAAATCACAATACACTTTCAATTGGGACTCACACGATAAGGTAATCCACAGTAATCCTCGTTACCTGTGGAAAGACACTTCATCATTGAGTTGTTTCACAGTATTCTTTCATTGGGACTCACATGATAAGGTAATCCACAGTAATCCTCGTTACCTGTGGAAAGACACTTCATCATTGAGTTGTTTCACAGTATTCTTGTAACGCCCGCCCCTTTTCACCAAAATATCAGAGTCTATTTTTTTTTTTAAAAAAAAAAGTGACAAAGGGCGCGGACGTCACGACGCGAGTTAAGTCCGAGCTTCTAAAGCCCGGCCCTTAACTGGCCAACCCTACGCGTGCGTGGAGCCAAGTCCACGAGTATGGTTCACGCGTAGACGTAAGCTCAAGGAATATTACTTCTCAGTGCGGAATTAACAACAAAGATTATCCTACAGATTTGAGATAGCAGGGAAGATAACATTCATTTAAATTTCTATAATACCTCAAAACCAAAATGTCCATAATAAAATCCCAAGACATAGCCAGTAATCTAATTTATTACATTCCGACAAGCTAAGCTACTCAAATTACATTTTTCCAACATACACTTAAACAACATAATTAATCTGCCTTCCCAAGCTCCTAAGCTTGACTCTCGTCCCGTCCTTCCGTTTCGCCACCTCTTGCGTCATCAACTAGGGTAGAAGTAGGGCGTTAGACCACGCGCCCAATAGGACTCCGAGTAGGGCTAGCACATGGATTAGTAATAACAGCATACAGATAATAACCCAATCAAAGTTGATAAACCATCATATAATGAAACTGTAAAGTAAATGCCATGTCATGGGTGTCTATGTTATGCATCCCACCCATCATCCAAACCGTATAATATCATATCCCTCTTGACGGAACAAAACCTCGTCAATGTGTCCCCATGCCTGTTCTCGGTCGCCCCGATGGAGCATGGACTCCGGCTATCAAAATATCCCCATGCCTGCTTTTCGGTCGCCCCGACGGAGCATGGACTCTGGTTCCATTATTTTCCCGCCCATGCCGTGCATGAGATGTAATGCATTATGCTATGTAATATATATATATCTCATAACTCTAGTATATCATACATAGCCTTGGCATATAATGCATCATCTTAAAATATAAATCATAGTATTAAACATAACATTCATAATCGTGAAAACCCATCATAATATAAATCCCATAGTCCACAAAATAAGATAAAGATACCATCACATATCCATGGCTTACAAGGAGGTAGGAATCCTACGGAATACCGACTCGCGTCCTTTTACGTTTTCCGTTCGATAAACCCGGTCGCCGATCGCGCACCGCCTGCGATGTCCAGTACCTTATTACACATTTATCATTAGTCCATGTTTTAACCATTTCTAAGTCCATATGAAAAACCGGTCACTATTTAGGTTTTGTGGGTCCGGTCCCATGTCATCTATTAAACCTTTTACTCCCATAAGTCTTAAAATTTGGCCACCCTAGGCTTGATCAACCACTTATAAGGTTATTACATTAGAGACCCTCATTCCATGATCAATCTCCATGGAATTCTTGAATTTGGCATTTAATTATGGTTTTGCCACTACCTCATTTTCCATGGTTAATCACCCATTTATCCATGCATGATTAAATCCAAAAATTGATCCACAACCTAGGCCCATTAATGATCCCTAACCACGTTACAAGATCATTAAAAATCAGCCCTTAACTTAGCCTCATTTCCATTGATTTAAACACATGATAATTCCAAATTTTAGCCCTTTAAGCATTCTAATTTATGAAACTAAAATGCATCAGCCCCAAGCTTAATTTAATCATTCATAAGGTCATCTTAATGCACCCAAGTTCATGTCCAACATACATGGGTTTCGGCCATGGTTCTTCATTGTGGCCCATAATTACGGTTATGCCACTAAACTTCCATGGTTTAATATCTCCTCTATTCATGTATATTTTAAGTCTAAAATTCATCCATAACTTAGATCCATTAAGGATTCACTAACCATGACTCAACATGAAACACAATCAGCCATCTCATTTAATAAGATTCTCCATCATCTAAACACAAACATGGACCCAACTTAGCTCATACAATGACCTACAAAATGGATCATGGGTTCGGCCACACACCATGGCCGAACCCATGATGTCTTGTTCCCCATTTTTTTTGAATCTTTTGGCACATTTTAGATCTATCACAAGTCTTCCCATGAGCGGTTTACATCATGCATTTAAATCACCATTCATCATCCAATTTAACCCACCAAATGGATCCCAATTGGGCCATGGGTTCTGCCATACACCATGGCCGAACCCATGGTGTCCTTTCCCCATTTTTTTCTTGGGTCCATTGTTACATTTTAGATCCACCAATAATCCCTCCTTGAGGGGTTTACATCATGCAACTAAACCATATTCTTAGCCCCATTTAGAGCATTACTTTTGTTCATTTGAAACCCAAAATTCATCAACACATTATCCTTTAAACCCATCATTTGATCACCATTACATCCATATAGGGTTCGGCCATTCACCATGGCCGAACCCATGGTGCATGATCCATCAGTCATTGCTCCAATTTATTTACATTCACCAAAATATTAATCCACTAATCTTCCCATTTTCCATGGCTTTTTAAACCCATTTAAAATTTGTAACACCTTACCGTAGGGTTCAAGGTTCACTTCATCCATGCCTTTCAAGGCCATACACCTCTTTGCATTTTCATCATAACACCATTTTAAAACTTTCCCACATTCATTCATTTACTAAAATTCATTAGTTAAAAATCCTCATTGCCTTCCATTTTTCAAACCCTAATAAATCATACATTACATACCATGGGGTTCGGCCATGCTACATGGCCGAACCCTATGGTCCTTGACTCAAAAAAATTGCATATACCTCTATGTTTGATCACATTAAGCATGTACTATCCTTAGTCCCCTTTTTTTTTTTCCTTAACCTAATTTTTTCTCCATTAGGGTTTTACCCACTTTCCATTCCTTAAACCCTAACTAATTAAACCAAACACCTAATCACCCACCATGGGGTTCGGCCATGCTACATGGCCGAACCCTATGGCCCATGATTTTTTTATTCCAATCACCCAATTCCATGCTCAATTTAATAAATTACACAATGCACATACTACATTTACTTATTTCTTTTCCCTAACCCTAATTCATCCATTTAGGGTTTCCTCCACCTTCCATTCCTTCCATTTGATAGATTTAAAATCCATAGCATAAAATTAACTATCCCCCATTAATTTCACAAAAATAAATTCCAATTCTTAAACCCTAAAATTCCAAAATTTCTTGTTTAAGAAATACTTACAATCCGTCGTCTCCTCCGATTTCCATCACTCCCGTCGGTCTCCTTAGCCTCCTCTCCCCTTCCTCTTGATCTTTGATAGGCCAAGACACTTGATCCATGGTGGCAACCCCCAATCTTAGGATCGGCCAAGGTAGGGTTTAAATTGAGAGAGGGAAAGGGGGAGATGATGAGAGGGGAGGGAAAAACCTTAATCTTAGAGTGATTTCCCTCCAATTCTACTTCTTTCTTCTCTCCTTCTCTTCTCTTCTCCTTAATTCTCTTTCTCCCTTCACTTGAACATGGGACAGCAATGGAAAATGAGAATGGAGTGAAAATGAAGAGAAGATAAAAAAATGGGAAAGAAACTCAAGACTTATCCCCATTTTTTCTTACATTAAAGGCCCCACCAACCCTAAGATATTTAAAAGATCTTTTATTTGCTTTATGGTGGTGGTTTAGATAACCACCACCAAGTCTAACGTATTTCATACTTGAGGTGGGGATGAGGTGGGTTTTCACCTCTTGGCCCCAGTTTGACCACTTTCAACCACCACTTTAAATAATTTAATTATTTAATTAATTATATAATTACCTTAAGTTAATCCATTTGTACTTAACCTAACTCCATTACTCCACCCATGGTTGACCAAATCAACCATGGTGGTCGGCCCCACCAAACATTGACCCACACGCCACCTCACTTGATGAGGTGGAGGTGGGTCCCACTTGGCCACACCATCTTGGTTTAATTTTTTTTTTAAACCACTTAGGTGATTTAATTTCATTGAATTCACTCTAAATGGATCCCCATTGGGCCCATGGCCCAATTACATTTCCATCTAGCCCATTTACCTTAGAGCACAACCATCTTGACCCGTTGGGTCCCAAATGGGTATTTGACCTAATTTGACCATTCTTGACCCATTTAACCCTCATTAACCATTTAAATAAATTTAAATCCAAACATTAGTCTATTGGGCCATACTTGGGCCTTTGTCCAAATTTTGGCCCATTACCTTTTATCCCACCAATTTCCCAATTTTCATCATTAAATTAACTTATATCCACATTTTTATTAATTTAAAAATTCCGGGCCCTTAAAATTCTTTCATTGGGACTCACATGATAAGGTAATCCACAGTAATCCTCGTTACCTGTGGAAAGACACTTCATCATTGAATTGTTTCACAGTGTTCTTTCATTGGGACTCTCAAGTCAAGGTAAACCATAATCATCACCCCATGCCATGCATGAGATGTCAATGTACATGTATGTCATTTGTAAATACATATCTCATCATTCAAAACCATATTTGAAACATAATACCAAATATAACATATCTCATAAAAACATGATAAAACCAAATCATAATTGTGGTTACAAGTAGGTAGGAAACCTACCGAAGATTAACTTCGGTGTTTGTTCTTTCTTAAAGCGTCACCCGTTCACGACTAGCGCGTCGTTCAACTTCCGTTACCTTGTCCATATAACAATAAGTAAATCATACTATCATTTAAATATGCATTCACGTCTAAGACCCAAAAACATCTTGTGGGGTTCGGCCATACCCATGGCCGAACCTCACCCACTTTAATTTGATCTCTTTATCCATTCATAATTGTATCATGCTTAAACTTTAGAACCACTAATTATTTCCATGAAATGTAATCATAAAACCCATAAACATGGTCATGGGGTTCGGCCATACATATGGCCGAACCCTATGGCCCATTTAAACTTCCATATCTTAACTTAGCCATAGAAACCCTATGGTTCGGCCATGAAATGGCCAGCCCATATCTTGTCCAATTGTTCACTTAGAATCCTTTTAAAATACCTCATAATGTGCCATAACCTTCAAACTTAAAACCCCTTGATTCAACCAAAATAGTTCATATAAAATGGTCCATGGGGTTCGGCCATACACATGGCCGAACCCAATGATTCCCTCCTATGTTCTTAACTTAGGTTCTACACCCTTTTACCAAGGTAATTACATTGCTCAGCCATATATTAGCCGACCAAAAACAACAAACATATTTCCATTTTAAATCCCATAAGCACCCATAAAATGACCCATGGGGTTCGGCCATTCACATGGCCAAACCTTATGGCCCTTTTGGGCTAATTCTTCCAACAATTCTACATTCTTATCTACTGTTTCTTAGCCATAAAAACAGCAAGGTTTAACCATCCATTGCTGATCCCATACAATTGATTAATTCCATTTTACAATCCTTTAGCAATCTTCACACATGGTATGGTTTTTATCCCCAAAAACCATACCATTTAATCAATTACTTTCATGGGGTTCGGCCATCCAAAGTGACCGAACTCCATGCTCTAAATTTTCATCCTTTAAACCTCATCATAATACTTTACATCAGTACTTAATTAGGCCACAAGATGACCCAATTAACATGTGTAAAAATCACCATAGTTGACATGGTTTTTGACTTTCCAAAACATTAAACTAAACCTCTCTTTTCATGGGGTTCGGCCAACCAAGATGGCCGAACCCAATGATATATTTTTTATCCTTTTAAACCATCTAATCCAAGGTTTAATTCCTTGATATATTCAGCCAATCCATGGCCCAACATATGACACTCGAAACCATGATTTTAGAACTTTCCAAAACATGTACATAATCTAACTTAGCATAAAAAACAGTCCATGGTTTTGTCTTACAAAAACCAACCAAATAACCCATTCTTTTCATGGGGTTCGGCCATCCAAATTGGCCGAACCCAATGATTCATTTTCCATCTCATTTATGAAATACCATCCAAGGTCTAACCCTGGATGGATTCGGCCAAACAATGGCCAAATCATACTCCATTCTACACCTTTATTTAACTAAACACTTATGTAAAAACTTACCAATTTCCTTGCTTCTTCCCCCTTGCTTCCTTTCTTTCCTTCTTCCTTAATCCCTTGCCGAAATGGTGCTGGATCAAATGGTGAAACACCAGCAGATGGTTCAGCCAAGAAGATGATGTTCTTGAGAGGGGGAGAGGGATGGATTTCTAAGGTGTTTGCAAAGTGAAATTCGGCCATATGATGGTTGTTTTCCTTTTGTTAAAACAACCCAAACTAGCTCATCACTCCTCATTACGCTTTGTTAAAACCAAGGAGGTATTGGGTGCCATCCAAGGCACCCCTTGGTACCAACCGTTGCAAACCTTCATGTAAGCCCATGCATCTTATCTCATTTACATAAATCCATTTAGGACTTTGCATGGAAACCACCATAACAAGTCCCCAACGTGTGGGACTTGTTTTGGTTTGTTTGAGACCAAGAAACCTCCTCATATTCCCTTCAACTCTCTGATTTTACAGACCCTTTGGTTTCCATTTTGACTCACCTAACTCAATGGCTTCACTCACCACATTAAACACCATACATTAATTACACTTGAGTCAACTCATTTCTTAATTCAAAACCAACTCAATTCAGTCCCACTCAACCTGATTTGACTCACCATTGAGCTCATTTAAGGGCCCACACGGTCAGCCATGGTCAAACTTGGTCAACCCGACCCACTAGGTCCCCATTTAGCTCCTTGACCCGTTTTGACAACATGACCCATTTATGGGCTGATTTAGCCATTTTTAAGTGGTTTTCACATGTGCATCAAGCCTACCCATTTTTGCTCCACTTGATTTCCAATCAATTTAGCTTAGCCCCATTAAATTTGGGCTCACCCAATGGTCTAATAAGTCCATTTGACCGATTGGCTCCAATTGGGTCCTTTGACCCAATTAACCATATTGACCCAATTTGATGTTCATTACCCATTCATGATAAATTGGACATTATAATATGTTCACATGATCTTAATTTGAACAATGGGCCCCACCATTTCCTCATTTGCAATCACATTTATTAAATTTACCAATCCAGTGGCATTTTCGTAAATATTCATCTTATTGAGAATTTTTGACCCAATTAACCATTTTGACCCAATTTGATGTACATTACCCATCCATTATAATTTGACCCTTATAATATGTTCATAGGATCTTAGTTTGAGCAATGGACCCCACCATTTTCTCATTTAACATCATAATTAATAAATTTACCAATCCAGGGGTATTTTCGTAATTATCCATTTCATTGAGAAATTGGGGGTTACAATGAATGAGTTCAATTGAGTAAATAAGGCTTGAGTTGAGTATGAGTTAAGATGGAAGTTGAGGAGAATTCCATCTCAAGGTGAGTTGAGTGGGAATATGAGGAGTTTTCTATCTCAAGGGAAAAGAACCAAGGAAAAACATGGGAAGACAAAGGGTCTTCTTGGTTTTAACCAAGGGACACCTTGATTAGATAAAGCATCAAGGGAGGAGATGAAAGGGTGGACTGTTATACAAGAGACACAACCCAAGGGGCACACCCCACCCCTTGGCCGATCATTTTATCTTTTGGAACAAAGAGCTTTCTCTTCTCCTCTATCTCTATCTCTTTCACCTACACCTCTGGACTTAGAGAATTTGTGAAGAGCAAAGGAAGGAGAAGGAGTAAGGAAAGAAAAGACAGAGCAAAAGAAACGAAGGAGACGGGAAATAAGGGATGTTCTAAGTTGGAAAACAATATGGGATTAAGGGAAACCATAGCTTGGCCATGGTATGGTCGAATCTATGGGTTCCAGATTGGTTGAAAGGACTGGCCAAATTATCATAAGACCATGGAATTGGATATCCATTTGAAGAATGCATATGTGTTGGAAACAAAGTTGATGTCCGAATCCAAGTTATAAACCAAGGATTGAAAGAAATATGAAAAGACTCTAGCTTTGGCCAGAGGGTAGAGTAAACTCACTAAAAGTTATGTGTTGATATTATTTATGTTTAAATAATATTAGGAGTGAATTTCTTGAAGAAGGGGTCGAGTCAAATATGTAAACAAAGAGACTGACAAACAGTAAGTCGACTGAATTTGGGAATCAGTCGACTAAACTGGTACTGGCTGAAGAAGGCAAAGAATTTCTGGGAGGTTCAGCCAACTGAATCTGGGATTCAGTTGAGTGAACAGGAGTTGGCCTAAACAGAAAACAATTTCTGGGAGTTTCAGCCGATTGAATCTTGTGATTCTGTCGATTGAACATGGGCTGGATTAAATATATGTGATTTATTCGTGGTTCAGTCGACTGAACATAGACGTAACGGATAAGTAAAAGGATCAGGTGTGTTTGAGCCGACTAAATCTATGATTCATCGACTAAATGATTACTTATCAAACACGTAAATTGTTGGTTGATGATTTAGCCGACTGTAATACCCCGGATTTTCAAGTTATAAATATTTACAGAAATTACCCATTTAACTTATGGATTTTAGATAAGGATTTTAGATGGATAAAGTGATTGGGTCTTTGCCCAATTAAGACCCAACGATTTTTATAAATGGTTTCAAATAAATTTAAATGGGTTGAATTATTTTAGTAATGCAAAATTAAATAGATAAAAGATTACATGGCCGAATATAAGATTTTATATCACAAAAATCAAGGGGGTAATATGCGCATAATTTTTGGATGATATGAGATATATAAGATTAGAAATAGAGATTGTCTTAGCCGCATATGAGATATGCGCATGGGTTGGAGTCCCTAAAGAAGGGTCTTTCCTTGATTAAAATGGCACTTTCTATTTTGGGATTAAATGGAGATTTTATAAAGAGGCAATTGTTAAACACAATGGGCGCATAGCACATTCTAAATTGAGGATTAAGAATGGCTAAACTTAAGGGTCTTGCTATTTTAATAAGATAGGACTGATTGGGAGATTAATTAAGGCAATGGCTATTTCAAATAAGGGTGGCTGTGTGGAGTGTTATTTAATAAAAGAAAGAGAAACAAGAGGAACAAGGCCTTGTCTAAGTTGGGATCCAAGAGAGGTTTAATAAAAGAAATCAAGGAGGGGCACATATTACCTTCTAAATATGGGATTTAGTGGAGCTTTTTTATAAAAGAAAGAACCATAGCAAGTGCACACAGCAATAATGATTTAAGCAAGGGATACACGGCATTGGAGTGAGTATTATCTTAAGCAACTTCCAAAGATGGAACCAAGGGAAAATAATAAAAGGAGAGAAGGACATGGGTGCATGGATTTCACATCTTTCTCCATTTTTTTTCTCTCTCTCTCTCTCAAACTCTCATGCACGACAATCATTATCAAAGGAAGAAAGGCAGCAACAAGCACAAGAGCAGCAACACAAAGTGGTTCACGACATACACAAGAAAAGGCTGAGGAAAGGAGAAGGATTGGAAGAACAAGATGCACCGACGGAAAACTGAAGGAGTCGCGGAACCGGTAAATGATCTCATGATTTTTGTTTATTTAAGATAAGGAACCATAGGGTTCGGCCAAGGTGTATGGCCGAACCCCATGTAAGAAGAATTAAGAGATGATCATGGATGAACCATAGGGTTCGGCCATGGTGCATGGCCAAACCCCATGGAAGGGTTTTGGTGATTTTATAGAAGAAACATGGGTCATAATTATGGTTAATGTATGGAATTTTAAGGATAAAAACCATGGACTAATTCTACATGTTTTAAAAAGGGATTTTGAATGGTTTAATGAGAAGTTGATGAACCATAGGGTTCGGCCATGATCAAGGGCCGAACCCCATAGGAGGTTGATGGTTTATTTTATTAGATTGTTAATAATGAAAACGATGGAAATTGTTAATAAGTTTATGGAGTTTCAAGCAAGAAGACTATGGATTCATGCTTATGATTTTAGAAAGGTTATTATGTTGTTTGATTGGATCAAAAGAATAAAAAAAAGGGAAGGGGTGAGGTTCGGCCATAGTGTGTGGCCGAAACCCACCAACTATATTTATGGATTTAATTTATTAATGGAATTTGATTGGAGTTGGTTAAAAAGGGGTTTAAATCTTTTAATAAAAAGGATGGTGAACCATAGGGTTCGGCCATGGTGTATGGTCGAACCCCATGGAGTTATTTTGTTAAGGTTGATGGATTTTGATTGTTTTATTGGAAACTTTCTAATTATGGAATCTAAATTTGGAAACTATCCAAGCATGGAAAGATGCATACAAAGTTTGGAAACATTCTAAATATGGAGAATGGTTATTAAATTAGTAAGTTCTAAGTTTGGAAGATGGAGTTTAAATTAGTAAGTATCTAATTTTGGAAAGTAGAGATTAAATTGGAAAGTCTCTAATTTTGAAAGGTAAAGACTAATTGGAAAGTTTCTAATTAAGGAAAGTGGAGATTAAATTAGAAGCTATCTAAGTATGGAAACCTTCTAAATATGGAAGGTGGAGATTTAAGTTGGAAACTTTCTAAGTATGGAATTTATATATTAAATTTAGGAAGTTTCTATTTATGAACTATCTAATCATGGACCTTGAATGATTATGGATTTTGTGGCCTTGATATAGATTATGGGTCATTTATGGACCTAAGATGACGAACCAATTTTATGAGTCTTAAATGAGCCTAATATGATTAAAGGAAGGGAAGGTTTTATTTATGGATCTATGGTTGTGGATTGTTGGAGTGTTATGTATAATGTATAAAATTTATGAATCAGTTATCAGTTTATGTTTGGGTGTATTTTAAAGGGATGAAAGGTGAGAACAATGGAATTATAGCCTTGGATGGCAATATGGTATTTAGGTAGAATTATTGGAACTAGTTTTGAAACTCAAACATAAGTTGATGGAATCAGTTATGAATTATTTTGAAAGGGTTATTGGGAGTGTTATGGATGTTTAAAATAAATAAATGGATTTATGTGTTGGAACCTAAGCCTAAGTTGTTGGAGGCAATGGCAAGGTCGTAAATACTTGCTAAAACGGGTTATATTATAGCCATGAATGTCAATCTTGTAAATAAATGAAAAACAAGGAAGGTAAATGGCTATGGATAAGTATAATGGCAATCTTGTAATTAAAATGAATAAATTGTTAATTAAAGATTAGATCAATGGCATTTTGGTAATTAATGGGATAAATGAACAAAAAGGGTGAGGCTCGACCATGGGTATGGCCGAACCCCACAAGTTTGGTTAATGGACTATAAATGTGATAAATCAAGTGGGACTTCGTTTCAATTGATTTTATATTATAAGGTAACAGGACCTCACCAGGTATTTACGATCATGAGCGGTTACCGGATGAAAGACGCAAGGACACGTAGCGGTCTTTGGTAGGATTCCACCTCTTTGAAACCATGGGTTTATGTACTTTGTGTTTATGTTACGTTTGATGAAAATATGTTTCAAAGGATATGCTTATATGATTTTCAAATGCTATGTTTAATTGTCTAAATAACATGTGTTGGTTATGTTTTCAAAAAGGTGATTCTAAATGCTATATTTATGTTATTAAAGTAGCATGTGTTTTATATGTTTCAAGTATGAGCTTTTAAATGCTATGATTTGTATAATTGCATAGCATATGGACATTTGCATCTCATGCATGGCATGGGAGGGATGACAGGTAACCGGGGACCCACATTCCGTCGGGGTGTCCGTAAAGCACTAGTGGGGGATACCTTGATGATGAGAATCCAATCAAGAGGACACTATGTATGAAGACCCTGGTGATGAGCATTCCATCAGGGGATACCTTGATGATGAGAATCCCATCAAGAGGATACTAAGTAACCGGATCCCACACTCCGTCGGAATATCCATAAGGCAACTATGGGAAATACCTTGATGAGGAGAATTCCATCAAGAGAGAAGACCTTGGTGATAAGAATTCCACAAGGAAGATACCTTGAGGAGGAGAATTCCATCAAGAGTATACCCTATGTTTGGTGATGGGTTAGACTCATTATATATGATAGCATGGCATGGCATTGAATCGGCATGATTATGATCTTTATTATCATTAAAGGTTCCTGGTTTTATCGGTATGATTGGATCTCTATTATCATACACTGTTTTGGATACAATGTTTTGAAAGTATGGAATGATTTATTATAACTGGTTTTGATATATATTATATCTAGATTGTTGGTACTAACCCATGTGTTAACCCTAATTGGAATACCTACTGGGCGGGTTATACTAACGCCCTACTTCTACCCTTTAGTGGATGATGCAGGAAACGAGGAAAACGCTAAACGCGGAAAAGGACAAGCATAGGAGCTTGGATGCTTTTAATTTATATTATGTTTAAGATACTCATGGGCTTGTATTTGAGTATCTAGAATTCGGATTGTAATAACTTAGATGGATTGGCTATGGTTGGATGTCTTATTGGATAATTGCGTTATGATTGATGACTTGACGTACTTTGCTATCTGAATGGAATAGAACTTGGTTCTATTATGTTTCCACAAATTGATGTTATGATTCCGCATGTTATTTTTATTCTGCATGTTTATATTGCTATGTGTGAACCGTTTTCTTGGACTGAGTCCATACACACATAGGGTTGGCCAGTTGAGGGTCGGACTTTGGAAGTTCGGACTTAGCTCGCGTCGTAACGTCCCGCGCTCTATCACTCTACTCGGTTATAAAAAAAAAAAAATAGACTCTGAATTTACCTGAGGAAGCGAGTGAAAAAGGGTGGGGCGTTACACCGACTGAATCCTTAATTCAGTCGACTGAATCTATACTGGCTGAACACACATTTGATCTGATCCAAAGTCAGCTGACTGAATCCGACTGAAAGTGGATTGACAGAGAATATATAGGGTTTGACTCAGAGTCATCCGACTGAATCTATGATTCAGTCGACTGAAACATTACGAGTCAGGGTTAAAACAGTTCCGAGTTGGATTTCAGCCGACTGAATATTGTATTCACTCGACTGAAATTCTGTGGGTAAGGCAGAGGACTGTATCTGGGTATGATTCAGTTGACTGAATTCCTGAGTTAGTTGACTGAATTGAAAAATTGATTTTTATATGATGTTTCTAGAAACTTCAGTTATCTAGAAGGATGTAAAGGATGATGGGAACTACATGGATAATCAGCTGACATATGTATGTGATTGAATTCATTAAGGTAAAGAGATTTCACAAAAGGGTGTGCGACTAGTTTCGACGTGATCGTTGCACGTCACCGTCACAAAACAGCAAGGATATTATACTAAACGTTGGTAGGATTCCAACCTTATTGGAAACACTTTGGATTATATTATGTACTGGTTTTGTTTCCTTATATGATGATTTACTTTGGTTAAACAAGTGGTTATGTTTTATGAACTGAATTTCAATGATATTATGTAATTTGATATAAAATGGCATTCTTGCACTCATTGTCTCATGCATGGCATGGGAGGGAACACAAGGGAGGAGTCCACACTACATTTGGTGATTCCGATTAACATACTTGGGGAGGAGTCCACACTCCATTTGGTGATTCCGATTAACATATGTGGGGAGGAGTCCACACTCCATTCGGTGATTCCGATTAACATATGTGGGGAGGAGTCCACTCTCCATTCGGTAATTCCGATTAACATATGTGGGGAGGTATAACAGTGACCTGGTGGTACATCACAAAACACAGTGGAAGTAATTGGCCATGGGAACTGTAACGCCCCGCCCTTTTTCACTCGCCGAAAATCAGAGTATATTGTTTTTTTAAATAAAGATTGAGAAAGAGAGGGAACGTCACGACGCAAGCTAAGTCCGGGTTTCCAAACCCGACCCTTAACTGGCCAACGATACATGTGCGTGGACCAAGCCCACTAAAACAGTTCACACGCTTTATAAACTAATTGCGGAATTAATATATGAATAGAATATTATCTATATCCATGACATAAATAAGCAAGGCAGCCAATCACTATTGACTTAACTAAAACTTAAATATCCAAAACAATCATCCAACCATAGCAAAATAAACAAAGTTATTACAATATCAAAATGCTAATTATCTCAAATACATTGTTTCAAAATTAATCAAATAAAGTAAACATAATCTGCCCAAGCTCCTAAGCTTGGCTTCTTCACGTCCCAAGTCCTTTCCATTTCCTGTTCTATTATTTAAAGGGTAGAAGTAGGGCGTTAGTCAACGCACCGAGTAGGAATTCCAAATAGGGTTATACACATAGGATTAATATAAAAATCAAAATAAGAACATCATATTAAAACTGTAAACATATCATAGTACCAAAAACAACGCATGATAATCATATCCAAATCATGCTAATGTATGTGTCAATGTCATGGGTGTCATATGCCAATAATCCCTCACCCTATCTCCATATCAAATTACCATACAAATCATATCAACAGTTTCCTTGATATAATGAATCCATATCAAGGTGTTACCTTGGCCATTTACGTCCAAAGTGTTTTGTGACGGCACCACCAGGTCACTGTTATACCTCCCCACGTGTGTTAATCGGAATTACAGATGGAGCGTGGGCTCCTCCCTCTACGCAGGGTTTTGGGACTGGTTACCCCGAAGCTCTTTCGCCCATATTATGCCGTACCCCTATCTAGCAATCCCGGACAAGGCCAACATATCAATGGTTCACATAACTTCTTCCAAGCTAGTTTTCAAGCCCCAAGTCATGTCCAGACAGCTCATAACTTGGCTTGCTGCCCCATATACTCCCTCCCATGCCATGCATGAGATCATGAATGAAATAATGCCTTTTCATTTCCAAATTACACATTGTCATCGAAAACAATTCATACACAGATATATCGAAAAAATATCAGGGATTTAATCTACTGAATCACGTCCAGTTATTATTCTCTACCTTACCGCAGACTTTCAGTGGACTGAAATACACATTCAGTCGGCTAAAACCTGACTCAGTATTGTTTACTCCTTGACTTGCTATCTTTCAGTCGACTGAATCACAGATTCAGTCGGCTGACTTTGGATCAGATTAATTATGTGTTCGGCCAGTAGAGATTCAGTCGATTGAATCCATTATTCAGTCGGCTGAATCTTCAACCAACGATTTCTGTGTTTGATAAGTAATCATTCAGTCAATTGAATCATAGATTCAGTCAGCTGAAACAAATCAGATCATCTTACTTCTTCAATACGTCTATGTTCAGTGGGCTGAATCCTCAATTCAGTCGGTTGAACACCATTAAATCCCTTATATTTTATTCAAGATTTTTTTTAGTCGACTGGATCACAAGATTCAGTTGGCTGAAACTCCCAGATTTGGTTTTCTGTCTACAACCACACTAGTTCAGTCGACTGACTGTTTATCAGTCTCTTTTGTTCACATTTTTGGCTAAACCCTTCGTCATGGATTTTATTCCTTATTCTCTTAAAACATTTTTAACATCATCCATATAACTCATAGATGGATTTATTCTACCCACTAGCCAAGGCTAAGATTCATTTAATTTTGTATCACTACAACATGATTTTGCATTCAACCCTTTGGTTGTTTGTTTCCAACAATTATTTATTCTACAAATGGACATCCAGTTCCATGACCTTATAACATTTTGGTCATCCCTTTACATCAGATATGGAACCCATAGGTTCGGCCATACCAAGACCAAAACTATGGTTTCCCTTAAACCCATATTCTAAACTTACTTAAACTCAAAACATACCTTTTTTTTCCCGTCTCCTTCTTTCTTTTGCTCTGTCTTTGCTCCTCAGTCCTTCTTCTTCCTTGGTTCTTTAGCAAACTTCTCTAAGTCCAGAGGTGTAGAAATTGAGAGGGGAAGAGGAGAGGAAGGAAATTTCCTTGTTTGCAAGAGATGAATTTCGCCAAGCGGGTGTGAAGTACCTCTTAGGCTGGTGTCTCTTTGTAACAGCCCATGTCCATTCATCTTCCCCTTTATATTTGGTCTAACCAAGGAGTCCCTTGGTTTAACCAAGGAGACTCTTGGCTTAAACCAATGTGTTTCTCACCTTCCATCGGGTTCATGGGTTCCAACTCCCATGAGATGAAAACCTTTCATTTTCCCACTCAACTCATTTAACTCAACTCAAGTAATTAATCTTGAACTCACTTTCCAATTCAACCCAATTTAACTCAATTGAATATTTAACTTATTTTAATCTTGAACTCAATTGAATATTTAACTTACTTTAATCTTGAACTCCATTGAGTTCACTCATGGTTGACCAAGTCAACCATGACCTTAGCCGACCATGTCCCACATTGCATTTTAGGTCCCACCTTGGTCATGTCACTCGATGATGTGGTACTTTGTCTTAGTTGGCTTCCATGTATGCCACATGGCAATGCCACCTCATTCAGCCACCTCACTTACATGCCACCTCACCTGGTGAGGTCGATTTATTACATTGGATCTAATTGGATTGTTGACCCAATTAAATTAACCTTACCCATTTGCCTTAGAATCAGTCCATCTATGACCCATTTGGTACCAATTGGGGAATTGACCCATTTAATTATATTTACCCAATTACTTTCAATCAACTCTATCTATGATCCATTGGATCTTAATTGGGTTATTGACCCAACTCCTTACCCATCTAAGGTCCATTTCAACCAATAATTTTAATATTCAATCCATTTGCAATTCAAATTCGACCAAAATGAATATATAATAATTGATGAAAACTCGGGTGTTACATGAACACTTTGATATGATTTGTGTTATGGTTGGATATGGAAATTGGGTGGGAGATCATTGACATATGACACTCATGACATGACACATACATTAGCATGATTTTGATATGAGTATCATTCGCTGTTTTTAGTACTACGAGTTGTTTTACAGTTTCGATATGATGTACTTATCTTGATTTTATATTGATCCTTTGTGTACATAACCCTATTCGGATTCCTACTGGGCACGTTGACTAACTGTAACGCCCCGCCCTTTTTCACTCGCTTTTTCCCGTAAATTCAGAGTATATTTTTTTATATATATATATATATATAACAGAGTAGAGTGATAGAGCGCGGGACGTCACGACGCGAGCTAAGTCCGAACTTCCAAAGTCCGACCCTTAACTGGCCAACCCTATGTGCGTATGGATCAAGTCCACGAAAATGGTTCACACATAGCAATATCATATTGCGGAATAAAAATCATAACCTGCGGAATCATAACATCAATTTGCGAAATCTTAATAGAAACAAGTTCTATTCCATTCAGATAGAAAAGTACGTCGAGTCATTAATCATCATTATCATAACACAATTATGCAATAAGAATATCCAACCATAGCAATTCATCTACGTTATTACGTTCCGAAATCTGGATACTCTAAATACAAATCCCTGAGTATCTTAAACAAAATATAAAACTAAAAACGTTCCAAGCTCCTATGCTTGTCCCTTTCTGCGTTTAGCATTTTCCTCGTTTCCTACATGTAACGCCCCGCCCTTTTCCACCCTTCTGAAAATCAGAGTCTATATTTTTTTTTTTAAAATAAGTAAAGTGAAAGAGAGCAGGGAGCGTCACGACGCAAGCTAAGTCCGGACTTCTAAAGTCCGACCCATAACTGGCCACCCATGTGTGCATGGACTAAGTCCATTAAAACCAAACCACACATAGAACTAAATAAAACTTGCGGAATAAATCAAATAGGCGGATTAACAATAGGATAACAATCCTATTCCAAAAGAGATAGCAAAGTACAAGTCCTATCCAAAATAACTTAAATCAAATATCCAACTCAAACAAACCAAACTATAGCAAATCCAAATCAAACCATAGCAGTATTACTCAGTTATTACATGTCCATATAAAAAGTATTCAAATGTCAATAAATAATTCCATTCCATATCCAAGCTTCTATGCTTGGCTTCCCTCGCGATCCTCGACCTTTCCTTTTCCCTTTTCTTCGTCATCCACTAAGGATAGAAATAGGGCATTAGATCAACGCGCCCAGTAGGTCTTCCAATTAGGGTTACCACAAGGTTAGTATAAAAACATGCATATAACATATAACACATGATCATCAAATACTTACAAAATAATGCTATGTATGTATGCAAATGTAATGAGTCCCACCCATCACAAATATGCATAGCCATCACTTGACGGGACTCTCATCGTCAAGGTAATCCACAGTGTTCTTTCGTTTCCTCTTGATGGGACTCTCATCATCAAGGTATTCCTCCTGGTGGGACTCTCATCACCTAAGGAGGCCCCACAATTGCATCACGGACATTCCGACGGAGTGTGGATTCCGGTTTCCATATCCATCACCCCATGCCATGCATGAGATGTCAATGAATACATGATACATGCTATTTGTAAATGAATCATAGCATCGAATTAACTTGAAAACATAATACTTTATCAATAGCTCATAAAAATCAAGATAAAACCATATGTAAAATGTGGTTACAAAGAGGTAGGAAACCTACAGAAAGTTCACGTAAAATCTCCTTTCTTCTCAAACCGTCACTTGTTCGCGATTGCTCACCGTTCAAGTCCCGTTACCTTGTTTATACAACAGCAAGTCAATAACATATCTTTTTGATTTCTAATTAAATGTAAGTCCCAAAAACCACCTTGTGGGGTTCGGCCATACCCATGGCCGAACCTCACCTACTTTGGATTTGATCTTCCTTTTCATTTGATCAACACTAAAACACTTCACACCTCAAACATACCTTGGTAGGGTTCGGCCATATGACATGGTCGAACCATACCACTTTGGCTTGACCCCTCTTTCAAGTCCTTTTAATCTTTCATTCCATTATAACTTGTATTTACGGTTGTGCCACTAACTAACCCTTGTTTAATTTTTGCTTAATAATCAATGTCCACTACCAATCCTCCTTAGTGGGGTTCGGCCACACAACATGGCCGAACCTCACCAATCTCAAACTTGATCTTTTTATCCTAAGTCCACAATCATCCCCCATGGGGTTCGGCCATACACCATGGCCGAACCCATGGTTCTTCATTTTTTTGGCCATATTTACACCCTTGCCACTCGTTCTTCCCATGGTTAATCACCTTTTATTTATGCATGTCTATAACCCTAACTGATCCATAAACATGGATCCATCCATGCCTCATCAATCATGAAACAAAACCCATTACAAATCAGCCATTTCCATAACTTAATACCCATTCACTTAAACATGCCTAGATTCACACTTAACCCATGAAATGACCCATAAAGTAGGTCATGGGGTTCGGCCATACACCATGGCCTAACCCATGATGTTATTTCCCTCATTTTTCTTGGATCTTTTACAACCTTTTAGATCCACAGCAAGGTTTAAAACCATTTATAATTTCCAAGCATGTTCTTAACTCTAAACATCCCATAAAATGGTCCATGGGGTTCGGCCATACACTTAGCTGAACCCTATGGTTTTCTTGATGCAAACCCTCCAATATTTATGCATGGTTTGTGCATAACAACTTAGCAATAAAATCAATATGGTTCAGCCACTCAATGGCCGACCCAAAATGTCCATCATATCTCCATATTAAATACCTTAAAACCTTAAATTATTGTATGGTTTTTATCCCTCAAAACCATACAAATAACCAAGTCATTTCATGGGGTTTGGCCATCCAAAGTGGCCGAACCTTATGATCCATATTTTTACCCTTTTTTAAGCATTATCTTCCATGGTTTAACCTTTGATAGATTCGGCCATACAATGGCCGGATCATGCTCTCTTTAACCAATTTATTTAACAAAATTCCATGGAGTACTTACCAATCTCTTTAGCTTCTCTTCTTGCCTTTGATTCTGTAACACCCCGATTTTTCAAAGTTATCAATATTTACAAAAATACCATTGGATTGGTAAATTAAAAGTTTATGATCATAGATGAGAAAATGGTGGGACCCATTGTTCAAACTAAGATCCAATGTGCATATTATAAGGATCAAATTAAAGTAGATGGGTAATGTACATCTAATAGGGTCAATATCGTTATCTGGGTCAAAGGACCCAATGGGTCATGGAAGGCTTATTTGACCATTGGGTGAGCCCAATTTTAATCAGGTTAGGCAGAATTAGTTTGGAGTTAAATGGAGGATAAATGGTAGACTTGAGGCAAATGTGTAAACCACATTTAAATGGCTAAACCACCCATAAATTTGTCATGGCGCCAATTGGGTCAATGAGCTAAATGGGGACCAATGGGTTGAGTTGACCATGGCTGACCGTGTGGACCCTCAAATGAGCTCAAATGTGAGTTAAATCAGGTTGAGTTGGGACTGAAATGAGTTGGATTTGAAATAAGTAATGGAGTTGACTCAAGTGCATTGAATGAATGGCATTAAATGTGGTGAGTTGGGCTAATGAGGTGGGTGAGTTAAATTGGAAATCAACGTGGCCTTGAACTCAAGTGAGCCAAATGTAGAGGTGAAGGGCTTCCTTGGTCTCAAACACCACCAAACATAGGTCCCACACGTTGATGGCATGGAGTGTTTCCCATGTATAAGGTTTAATGAAATGAGATAAAATCTCATGGGGAATATGGAGGGTTTCCATCTCATACTGGAAACCCAAGCTCCAACGTTGGGAGTGCCAAGGGATGCCTTGGTTGGTAGCAAGTGACTCCTTGGTTTGATCAAGGATTGATAAGGGTGAATGAGAGGTTCAAGGGCAGTTTTAATAAAAGGTTATGCACCATACTCTTGGCCGAATTTTACATTGCAAAAGTTTGCAGCTTTCATCTCTCTCCCTATCTCAAGAACCTACCTCCTTGGCCGAATTATCCATTGGCGTTTTCACCATTGCTCAAGCTTCCAATCAGCTAAGGACTAAGGGAGGCTAAGGAAGATAGGAAGCAAGGATCAAAGGCAAGAAGAGAGGCTTAGAGAATTGGTAAGTACTCCATGGAATTTTAGTTAATAAAGTTGGTTAAATGGAACATGATTTGGCCATGATATGGCCGAATCTATCAAAGGTTAAACCCTGGATTTTGGTGTGTAAAAAGGGCAGGAAATGGATCATAGGGTTCGGCCACTTTGGATGGCCGAACCCCATGAATTGGTTTGGTTATTGCTGATGGTTTTTGAAGGCTAAAAACCTTGCAAAACCACGGAGATGTTTACATGTTTTAATGAGACAGAAAATATATGTTATGGCCGAATTAATCAATGGTTTAAATTATGATGATGAGGTTTAGAAAGGATAGAAACTTGGAGCATAGGTTTCGGCCACTTAGGATGGCCGAACCCCATGAAAGGATTTGATAATTGCATATGGTTTTTGGAGAGATAAAACCATACCAATATATGAGAGTTTTTAAGTGTTCTATTTGAAATAAAAATTGATGTTTTAGGTTGGCTTTTGGTTGGCTAAACCATATCATAATTATGGTTAAAAAGTTGAATATGAACCATACATAAAGGATGGGAGGATTGAACCAAGAGAACCATAGGGTTCGGCCATGTGTATGGCCGAACCCCATGGGTCATTTTAGTGGTGTTTAGAATTAAGAACATGGTGGAAATTATAAATGGTTGTATGCTTTGGATTAAGGAATCATATATGCTTATCTTTGGACTTAGTGATAAGTAAATAATCAGCCATTATATATGATGGAAAAAGGGACAAAATCAGTATGGTGAGGTTCGGCCATGTAGTATGGCCGAACCCCACTAATGGTCATTTGGTAGACCTCGTGGCTAACTTGTAATTTGATTGGTTAAAATTAAAATGAAGATTTATGTATGAAAGATGTAAAAGGATAAAAAACAAAGTGGTGACGTTCGGCCATGTTGTATGGCCGAACCCCACTAAGGTGGTTTGGTTATATGAACTTGGATTATTAGCAAAAAGTAAGCATTGGTTAGGCCAATGGCAAAACTGTAAATACAAGTCAAATGGAGGGATTGATTAAAGGACATGAAAACAGCGGTCCGAAACCAAAGTGATAAGGTTCGGCCATGTTGTATGGCCGAACCCTACCAAGACATGTTTTGAAATGTGAAGTGTTTAAGTGTTTATCAAATGAAAAGGGAGATTAACTCCAAAGGAGGTGAGGTTCGGCCATGGGGCATGGCCGAACCCCACAAGGTATTTTTTGGGAATTAAACCTAATAAGGAATGAAAAGATTATGTTATTAACTTGCTGTTATACAAACAAGGTAACAGGACTTGAACGACGCGTGAGTCGTGAACGGGTGACGCTTAAGTGGATTTTCTGTAGGTTTCCTACCTACTTGTAACCACTTTTATAATTGGTTTTATCATGGTTTTTATGAGATATATTGTTATTGCTTTATGTTTCAAATTGGTTTTGAATGATGAGATATGTATTTACACATGACATATATTTATTGACATCTCATGCGTGGCATGGGGTGATGATATAACTTAATGATAAGGTTCTTATCCATAGGAAATGAGGAGTACTGTGGATTACCTTGATATGAGATTCTTATCCATAGGAAATGAGGAGTACTGTGGATTACCTTGACATGAGAGTCTTATCCATAGTAAATGAGGAGTATTGTGGATTACCTTGACGTGAGAGTCCCGTCAAGTGATAGCTATGTATACTTGTGATGGGTGAGACTCATTACATTTGCATTTACATACATAGCATTGATTTCAGATGTTTTTGGATGATCAAATATTATGATATATGCATGTTTTTATATACTAACCATGTAGTAGCCCTGATTGGAAAACCTACTGGGCGCGTTGATCTAACGCCCTATTTCTATCCTTAGAGGATAATGCAGGAAAAGGGAAAGGAAAAGAGAAGGTCGAGGACCGCGAGGAAAGCCAAGCTTAAGTGCTTAGGTGTTGGATTGGAATTTTAATTACTGTGTTTGAATACATTTTTATGGACATGTAATAGTTAGTAACTTTACTATGGTTTGAGACTAGTTTGATGATGGATATTTGGTTTAAGTAGTTTTAATGGATGACTTGTACTTGCTATCTACTCGATATAATTCCGCAATCAGTTAGTTCCGCAATTTGTTTAGTAGTATTCCGTATGACTTGTTTAGTTCCGTGAGTGTATTGTTTATCATGGTTTAGTCCATGCACACATGGTTTGGCCAGTTAAGGGTCGGACTTGGGTAGTCCGGACTTAGCTCTCGTCGTGATGCTCCCCGCTCTCTTCCACTTTGCTTATTTATAAAAAAAAAAAAAAATAGACTCTGATTTTTGGAAGGTTGGAAAAGGGCGGGGCGTTACAGTTGGTATTAGAGCGAAACGGGAAGTTGAATCATCGAACGAAGATTAAAATGGTTTCATGTCTCACTGACAGATAAGAATCCCAACTGACCGACTCTTCGGAGTCCGCTAACTAGGGGCCGGATTAATTTACTTCGATTGACTCAGACTGAACAATCAATCTGAGAACAACAATGAATGATAGCAAAGTAAAGTACAGTCATCATAAGTGGACATATCAAACATAGCAAAGTAGGATGCATTTCCCCGATATCCCCATATTGAGAAGCAAACAACAGGAATTTAGAAATTTCCCCCAGAAATAAAAGAAAACAAAGAGTGATGATTTGGCAATTTCCCCAAACAAAGTACATGATATTATACATAAGAGATCCCCTAAAGCCAAGATTGGTTTTATTAGAATTATTGTTGATTATTTATGAGTTCTATTGTTATGATACAGAGATGTCGAACAACATTGAGTATACAGAGTTGTGGGATAACGGAACCCTTAGCAATCCAATAGAGCTGGTGTCTTCTTCCAACAACTCTAGCATGGAAGTTAACATAGACAATCAAGAGGAATTGCCCGAGGAGGTTGAAGTGGATCTAGCACCTCTTCCAGAAGAGCATATGGAAGATTTTCCAATGATAAGAGAGTCTGTGGGGGAGATAAATCCTGACTATATATGCGAGTTGTGCAATCAGGATGGGCACAGGTGTACATACTGTCCCCACCCTTTTGAAGTTGTTTGCCCGGTTTGTGGACTTCATGGGCACGGGGAAGAAAGGACTAACTGTCCTTACATTGGAGGACCGGGGATAATACCCTGCTTGACGTGTGGAGTATTGGGACACATGTCGATGACGTGCCCTGATAGTTTCTTTATGTTTGAGGATGATGTAGGGTCTTCTACGGAAGACTAGGCTAAGAAGTAGTAAGAAAAGTTAGGAAAAAAGGGGAATATTTTGTAAGGGTTATGGGTGCTTTTTGTTATTTGAAGGGTTTGTTCTAACCCTACCACCCCTTGTACTATGATGAAATTTGGATTAAATATATATATAAAGTATGCAAATTTATGAATTATGAGGACTTTTGGCATTAAGTTGTATGTTACGAAGAAACTAAGTCAATAATGTTTCCATGAATTAGGAAAAAATGGCACCACAGAGAACGATCCTAAAGAATCAGAAAGGGAAGGAAAAAAGTGTTACAAATTGGCTTAGGCGAAACGGCTCCAAAAAAAAACGACTCGACAAGACGATAAAGGGAAGGAGAAAGTAGTATCTCAACATGAAAAATCTCTACATGAGAAAGAGGTAACTCAACCTGAGAAGGAGCGATCTATTCATGAAAAATCACACAATGAGGAAGAGTCACTTAACTCTCGGAGAGAAGAGGACAAGAGTGAACACTTCTCTAGGAGGAAGGAAGAGGGGAACAACAACAGCGGCGTGAGTATACCATTTGTGGCTCCTGAACTACAGAGCTTGGTTCAAGTGGTAGTTACTTCTGTTCTCCAGCAGCATCTGAATGGAGATGGAAGCACGAGTGAGGCTAATGACCGGAACATGGTCAGAGACTTTCAACAACAACGCCCTCCTTACTTCAAGGGGAGAGAAGGGCCTGTTGGAGCGGAGAACTGGTTGAAGAAAATCTCCCAAATACTGGCTCTACTGAATATCAAGAGTCATGCTCACAAGATTCTACTGGCCACGTCACAGCTGATAGATGATGCTGGTAAATGGTGGGAAGTAGTGGAGAAACAGCAGGCACTTGTGCCAGAAAGGGAAAAGACTGCTATGACCTAGGAACAATTCTCAGCTACATTTCTGGATCATTATTTTCCTAAGGAGGAGAAAGAGCGCCAGATTCAAGCCTTTTTGTCATTGGTGCAAGGCTCCATGACTGTAGCTGAGTATCATCAGGAATTCCTCAGTCTATCAATTTATGCATTCTACATTGTGGATACGGAGTACCGGAAGGCTCGTAAGTTTGAGCGTGGTCTACGGCCAAACATTAGGGCCAAAGTGACCATATTCAAGGCAGCTACACTGGCAGAAGTGGTCAGCAGAGCCACCATTGTTGAGTAAGAATTGGCTGAGTTCACACGAGTTGACAACCGTTGAGCACAGAGTGGGAGGGGTACATATCAACCCAACAAGAAGTTCCGATTGAACTTCAGCAGACCCTCACCATCTGTTGGATCCACTGGGGGCTTTCATCCCAACCAACCCTCTCAATCTGTAGCAGTCACTAAGGCTTCTAGAGGAGTGAGCAGCTGCTTCCACTATGATCAGCCGGGTCACTTCAAAAAGGACTACCCAAAGCTCAACAAGCTTTCATACTCCAGGGGATCATTTCGTCCACTGGCCAGACCAGTTAACTCCCGGGGAGGCAGGACGTATAACCAGGCAAGACGGGTGCCTAACCCTACTGGAGCTGGACGATTGTTTTCTCTAGTACCTCCAGCGGATGAGGATCACTCAGTAATTCAAGGTATGACGGTAGTGAGTAGTTCTTATGCATATGCACTATTTGATTCTGGAGCTTCACACTCCTTCATAGCTGCATCATTTATAACTGCTACCGGTACCTTAGTTCAAGAATTAGCCACAACACTCACAATTGTGTCCCCTATCGGAGACTCGGCATTGGGAGTTATATGCACGACAGTTAATACTGAACTAGCTGGACTCAGATTTGAGTTCAATTATCTGGTACTCGACATGACTGAGTATGATATAATCTTCGGCATGGATTGGTTGGCTAAGTTCCAGGCCAACATTGACTGTTATCGCCGAAGAGTGACATTTTGGTCATCCGAGGGAAAGCAATATGTGGTTCGTGCAGACAAGCAGAGCAGACTGCAAGAAGGGTTGAATCATGTGGTATTAAATAATACCATCATAAACCAGGCACCAATTACTGAACTTCCTGCAAATTGTAAAAGAATTTGCGGATGTTTTTCCAAAAAAACTCCCTGGTTTACCGTCTATGAGGGAAATCAACTTTGAAATCAAGTTGTATCCTGGTACTTCCCAGTGTCTTTACCACACTATCGGATGGTACCAGCAGAGATGTCTGAACTAAAGAAGCAGATCGATGAACTACTCAGGCTGGGATGCATCCGAAACAACACATCGTCTTGGCGAGCTCCTGTGCTGTTTGTAAAGAAGAAGGACGGTTCACTCCAAATGTGTGTGGATTAACGGAAGCTGAATCAGCTAACGGTCTGGAACAAGTACCCTTTACCTAGGATCGATGACTTATTCGATCAATTGAAGGGTTCCAGTCACTTTTCGAAGATTGATTTGATGTCCGGATACCATCAAATCCTGGTCATGGTGGAAGATATGCTGAGAGCATGCATGTTAGACTTCAAGGGTGGATGGGAGGATCACTTGCCATTGGTAGAATTTTCATACAACAACAGTTACCAGGCAAGCCTTTAGATGGCTCCATTCGAGGCTTTATATGGTAGGCCGTGTAGGTCACCAGTGTGCTAGACAGAGGCTGGCGAGCCTGAACTAATAGGACCCAAGTTGGTTGCAGAGACCACAGGGCAAATACAGTTGATACGAAAGGACTTGAGCATAGGTTCGTACTGGCAGACTAACTCACACAAAGGATAGACGAAAGAACGTGTTGAATGAATACGTATGGGAAATGTCCTGGTAACTGGTAAAGTGAAATAGGATACATTAATTTACATAAGGCTGCAAATGGGTTTATGAAGAAAAGAGGTAACATGAGACAGAATAAATTCTGCAAGAATGAAACTCATAGGTTGATATGAGTGATGTTGATGTAATTAAGAGGTACTTGACACGATTGAACAGGAACAACGAATAGGCCCAGAAATGGAGGAGATATGGACTAAGATGTCTACCGGTGAGGTGGTACCGGAATAGGAGTTATGACCGGGGCAAGGTCTTGTATTCCGAGGTAGGAAGGATGTGCCTAGGAGCATGCAGTAGGCTATGGGGACCGATGTGTTAACCAGCACAGCAATCCACCCACAGACTGATGAACAGTCGGAGAGAACAATACGGGTATTGGAGGTTATGCTGAGAGCATGTGTACTGGATTTCAAAGGTGGGTGGGAGGATCATTTGCTCCTGGTGGAGTTCTCCTACAATAACAGTTGTCAGGCAAGCCTACAGATGGCTCCATTTAAGGCCTTATATATGGTAGGCCGTCTAGATCTCCAATGCGTTGGACAGAGGTCGGTGAGCCTGCGCTGATTGGACCGAAGTGGGTTGCGGAGACTATAGCGCAGATTAAATTTATATGGCAACATTTACTCACTGCGCAGAGCCGTTATAAGAATTACGCTGACAAGAGGAGAAGTTTCCCCGAGTTTGAGGTGGGAGACTTGGTGCTTTTGAAAGTCTTACCACGGAAGGGACACATGAGATTCAGAAAGAAGGGGAAACTGTCACCTAGATTGTTGGGCCATTTCCAATCCTAAAAGAGGGTGGGGGAGGTGGCCTATTAGTTAGCACTTCCTCCACAGTTATCGTCTTTACATGACGTATTCCATGTGTCCGTGTTGAAGAAGTAAAATCCTGACCCTTCACATGTCCTGAGTGTACAAGACATCGATGAACAAAACGATGTGACATATGTGGAGAAGCCGATTAGAATAGTCGGGAGCGAGCAAAGGGTGTTGCGGAACCGTGCCATTCAGTTCTTCAAGGTGGTATGGGAACGACATGGCAATGAAGAAACCACCTGGGAACTTAAGTCGGAGATGAGAGCCTCTCATCCGGAACTCTTTGTGTGAGATGTTTTGAACCTCTATTTCGCTCGAAATTTCGGGACGAAAATTTCAAAAGAGGATTGTATTGTAAGGACTCGGAATTTGTAAATCAAGGAATATGTGAATATTATTTATTTTAATGATGAAAATTGGAAAATTGGTGGAATAAATGGTAAATGGGCCAAAATTTGGACAAAGGCCCAAGTATGGCCCAATAGACTAATGTTTGGATTTAAAGTTATTTAAATGGTCAATGAGGGTTAAATGGGTCAAGAATGGTCAAATTGGGTCAAATACCCATTTGGGTGAGCTCTAAGGTAAATGGGCAAGATGAAAGTGTAATTGGGCCATGGGCCCAATGGTGATCCATTTAGAATGAATGGAATGAAATTTCAATCACCTAAGTTATTTGGAATTAAACCAAGGTGATGTGGCCAAGGGGGACCCACCTCCACCTCACCAAGTGAGGTGGTGTGTGGACCCAAGGTTTGGTGGGGCCGGCCACCATGGTTGATTTGGTCAGCCATGGGTGGAACAATGAGAATTAGGTTAAGTACAAATGAATTCACCTAAGGTAATTATCTAATTAATTAAATAATTAAATTATTTAAAGTGGTGGTTAAAAGTGGTCAAAGTGGGGCCAAGAGGTGAAAACCCACCTCATTCCAACCTCAAATGTGAAACACGTTGGGCTTGGTGGTGGTTTAGATAACCACCACCATAAAGCAAATAAAAGAAAATATCTCATAAGGTTGGTGAGTTAGTTAATGTAAAGTGTAGGTTAAGTTACCAAAGGGAGTTAAGTCCCATCTTCTCCTTTCTCCCTCTCTTTTCATTCTCATTTTAATCTTGCACTCTCCCATGACCGTCCCACACTAGGAAGGAGAAGAGAAAAAAAAAATTTAAGGAAAGGAATCTAAGAAGAGAAGGAGAGAAGAAAGAAGTGGAAATTTACACAAAATCACTCTAAGGTCAAGGTGATCATCCTTTCCTCTTCCCTCTTTCAATTTAAACTTACCTTGGCCGATTCTAGGGTTGGGGATTGCCACCATTAATCAAGAATCTTGACCTATCAAAGATCAAGAGGAAGGAGAGAGGAAGCTACGGAGACCGGCGGGAGCGGCGGAAATCGGAGGAGACGTCGGATAGTGAGTATTTCTTAAACAAGAAATTTTTGGATTTTAGGATTTAAGAATTAGAATTTATTTTTTGTGAAATAAATGGTGGATAGATAATTTTATGCTATGGAATTTAGATCCATCAAATGGAAGGGTGGAAGATGGAGGAAACCCTAAATGGGTGAATTAGGGTTAGGGAAAAGAAATAAGTAAATGTAGTATGTGCATTGTATAATTTATGGAAATTGATCATGGACTTAGGGGATCTAATGTAATAACCTTATAAGTGATTAATAAAGCCTAGGGTGGCCGAATTTTAAGATTTATGGGATTAAAAGGTTTAATAGATGACATGGGACCCACAAAACCTAAATAGTGACCGGTTTTTCATATGGGCTTAGAAATGGCTAAAACATGGACTAATGATTAATGTCTAATAAGGTACTGGACATCGCAGGCGGTGCGCGATCGGCGACCGGGTTTATGGAACGAAAAATGTAAAAGGACACGAGTCGGTATTCGGTAGGATTCCTACATTTTTGTAAGCCATGGATTGGGTGATGTTTTCTTTTATTTATTTTGGAAAGCATGTGGTTGTCTTTAAGATGACTTTTGAATTATGCATCTTGTGATGTTTTACTTTAAATTATTTTGGAAATCATGTAAATGTCTTAGATGGGTTTTGGATTAAATATTATGGGATGGTTTCCCTTTGTTTTATTGGTCATCAAGTAATTGTTTTAAGATGGGTTTTATTACTATTGAATTACATATATTACATGGCATATGGCATCTACATCTCATGCATGGCATGGGAGGGATATGACAGGGGAAGGATGAAATGAAACCGGAGTCCATGCTTCGTCGGGGCGACCGATAAACAAGCATGGGCACATTTCACATAGGTATTATTGTACCTTGACGAGGCCTTGCCGTCAAGGGGGATGTTGTATTTATTGTCATACCTCGATGACGGTTCTTCCATCAAGGGGGATATTGTATTTGTGGTTACACCTTGACGAGGCCTTACCGTCAAGGGGGATATGGCATCGAGATAGTAAGGATGATGGGTGGGATTCATAACACAGACACCCATGGCATGGCATTCATTCTATGGCTTTTCGTTATGTATTATCTATCTGCTTTGTTATCACTAATCCATGTGTTAGCCCTACTCGGAGTCCTACTGGGTGCGTGGTCTAACGCCTTACTTCTACCCTAGCTGATGACGCAGGAAATGCCGGAGCAGAAGGACGGGACGGGAGTCAAGCTTAGAAGCTTGGGAAGGCAGATTAATTATGTTGTTTAAGTGTATGTTGGAAAAATGTAATTTGAGTAGCTTAGCTTGTCGGAATGTAATAAATTAGATTACTGGCTATGTTTTGGGATTTTATTATGGACATTATGGTTTTGAGGTATTATAGAAATTTAATGAATGTTACCTTCCCTGCTATCTCAAATCTGTAGGATAGTCTTTGTTGTTAATTCCGCACTGAGAAGTAATATTCCTTGAGCTTACGTCTACGCGTGAACCGTACTCATGGACTTGGCTCCACGCACGCGTAGGGTTGGCTAGTTAAGGGCCGGGCTTTAGAAGTTCGGACTTAACTCGCGTCGTGACGTTCGCGCCCTTTGTCACTTTTCTTTTTAAAAATAAAAATAAATAAACTCTGATATTTCGGTGAGAAGGGGCGGGCGTTACAGTTGGTATCAGAGCGAACTCGGAAGAATGAATCTCTCGAAGTAAGACTAAGACGGTTGCATGTCTCACTGGCAGCTAAGAATCCCAACCGACCGACTCTTCGGAGTCCGCTGCACGGGGGCCGGGTTAATTTACTTCGATTGACTCAAACTGAAGTGTTTAGTCTGAGAACAATAATTGACGGAAAGGAATGATAGCAAGCGAAGTAAGATTCATTCTTGGAGAGATTTATTGAAACATAGCAAGATAGGGTTTACTTCCCCAGAAATGAGAAAACATCTAGGTTTTTCCCCCAAAGTGATGAAACAGTACTAGATTTATCAGACATAGCAAAGTGGGATGTACTTCCCCGGTATCCCCAATTTGAACAACAGACAATAGGAATTTAGAGATTCCCCCCCCCAGAAACAAAGGAAAAACAAGTGTGCTTATTTGGCAACTTTCCCCAAACAGAATACATTGTGATATACATAAGAAATTCCCCAAAACCTAGATTGGTCTTATTGGAAATTGCAGTTGATGATTTTTTTGGGTTCTAATTGTATTCTATGAATACAGGTATCTCAAATGAAGGGGAGTGTACGGAATTATGGGATAAGGGAACCCCTAACTGTTTCATAGATTTGGTGTCTGCTCCCAGCATAAAAGTTAGCATGGACATTCAGGAGGGACCTCCCGAGGAAGATGAATAGGATTTAGCATCTCTTCCTGAGGAGAATATGGAAGACTTTCCAATGATAAGAGAGTCGTAGGGGAAATGGAACCCGATTATATGCGCGAGTTGTGCAACCAGGTTGGGCACAACTGCACATACTACCCCTACCCTCTTGAAGTGGTATGCCCGGTTTGTAGACTACATGGATACGGGAAAGAAAGGACTAACTGTCCTTATATTGGAAAATAATTAATGATTTTGGGGTTTTAAATGAAGGAAATAAGTGTGATATTAAATTACACAAGCATACTTGTATTGTGAGTGCATGTGAATATACATGTGTTGCATCTGCTTATGAGTGAAGTAAATGTGAATAAAAAGGGTGGGGAGTATTTGATAATGTGATATATGGGTATACTTGGGGGATGGTACAATGGCTTTTATAAATGGCTTTTATATTGGTGATGACCATGGTTTGATAATTTGTCATGACCAAGTGAAGAGATTTATGTTATGACATATAATGGGTGATGATGTAAACACCTTGTGAAGGGGTATAAGAGGTTCTTATGTGAACAAAGTGCCATTTGAGAGATGTTGGATAAACAATGTACTTGAAAGAGACCGGGATGCATGGGTTAACTTGCCACATGAAACTGTTGAGATGATGACATTATGAGGAGAATGTGAAGGGTCTAGCTTGCAAAGACTAATATGTTGTATAAAATAAATAAATAAAAAAATCTTGTATGTATAATGCAATTGCATTCTCCCAATGTGTAGTATAGAATATGAACGAGTGATGATAGCCCTTGAAGTGGGCTTATGGCTTTAAAAAGCATGAATGAATGATGGATCATGAATTTATGAAAATATTTTATTTAGTGATTGCATGAGGATTCCCTATGATGTTACTAAATGGTGAATTATCAATCGTTGCAATGAGTTTATATGATGTTACTTTGGTAATTGGTGGTATGCAATGAATAGTCATTGAGGAACAAGGATGTGTTATAGACTATGTGTATGATGATGAGTTGATAAAGTATCGGGAGTTGTGAATGTGTAGTATGCATGAAGAGGCCGTGATATGCCAATGCGTTTGGTTGAAAACCTAGGTGGGGCTGATGAAAAATTCCAAAGTTTAGGAATTCATGGATGGTCTTCGAATGTATTGGGATGACTTGCTTTGGATGGGTAGGATTGTTATTTCAAAGTCTCTAGGTGTATGTTGTAAATGGGGTAGGGTAACCTAATCATAATTAGTTTGAATCACTAGATCATATTAATGTGTTATTTCTTATGTTAACTCAAGTTATTGTTTGATGAGAATGGAGATGAAAGATCTTGTTACACATAAGTTATGTTATTCGATGATTGTGTGTAATTTCAATTCTACGTGGCTTGCTAATGAAGGCATATGAACCGTATGATGTGGTAACCATTGATAACGTAGGCATGTAGGATGGAATTTGGTGGTTGGTGAAATTTGTAATACTTGTGAATGTTTTAGTGGTGAATGGGTACTATATGACATAACCTAAGTAAGCTTAGATGTATCACTATTGTTAGGAAGCTATAAATATGTGGAATAATCCAGAAGGGTATGAAATTAGTATTTATGTGATTGGATTGATGTCGGGTATTGGTGTTGGAGGAGTTGTGAACAAAAAGGGTTAGTCCCATAGTGACTTATATGCAAATAAAAGGTATGATTGCTGTTGAGAGATGGACTTAAGGGAAACGTTAAAAGTCTAGTGAAACTTGAATGGGAAGCTATGGGTGACTGCCGACTGAGACTGATCACCTGACTCTGTAGTTGGCCGATGGAGTTCCATGAGGATGAAGCTAGAAACCTAGTTAAAATGGAATCAACAATGGACTTGAGCATAGGCTCGTACTGGCAGACTAACTCACACAAAGGATAGATGAAAGAACGTGTTGAATGAATACGTATGGGAAATGTCCTGGTAACTGGTAAAGTGAAATAGGATACATTAATTTACATAAGGCTGCAAATGGGTTTATGAAGAAAATAGGTAACATGAGACAGAATAAATTCTGCAAGAATGAAACTCATAGGTTGATATGAGTGATGTTGATGTAATTAAGAGGTACTTGACACGATTGAACAGGAACAGCGAATAGGCCCAGAAATGGAGGAGATATGGACTAAGATGTCTACCGGTGAGGTGGTACCGGAATAGGAGTTATGACTGGGGCAAGGTCTTGTATTCCGAGGTAGGAAGGATGTGACTAGGAGCATGCAGTAGGCTATGGGGACCGATGTGTTAACCAGCACAGCAATCCACCCACAAACTGATGAACAGTCGGAGAGAACAATACGGGTATTGGAGGTTATGCTGAGAGCATGTGTACTGGATTCCAAAGGTGGGTGGGAGGATCATTTGCTCCTGGTGGAGTTCTCCTACAATAACAGTTGTCAGGCAAGCCTCCAGATGGCTCCATTTAAGGCCTTATATGGTAGGCCGTGTAGATCTCCAGTGCGTTGGACAGAGGTCGGTGAGCCTGCGCTGATTGGACCGAAGTGGGTTACGGAGACTACGACGCAGATTAAATTTATATGGCAACATTTACTCACTGCGCAGAGCCGTTATAAGAATTACGCCGACAAGAGGAGAAGTTTCCCCGAGTTTGAGGTGGGAGACTTGGTGCTTTTGAAAGTCTTACCACGAAAGGGACACATGAGATTCGGAAAGAAGGGGAAACTGTCACCTAGATTGTTGGGCCGTTACCAATCCTAAAGAGGGTGGGGGAGGTGGCCTATTAGTTAACACTTCCTCCACAGTTATCGTCTTTACATGACGTATTCCATGTGTCCGTGTTGAGGAAGTAAAATCCTGAACCTTCACATGTCCTGAGTGTACAAGACATCGATGTACAAAGCGATGTGACATATGTGGAGAAGCCGATTAGAATAGTCGGGAGCAAGCAAATGGTGTTGCGGAACCGTGCCATTCAGTTCGTCAAGGTGGTATGGGAACGACATGGCAATGAAGAAACCACCTGGGAACTTGAGTCGGAGATGAGAGCCTCTCATCCGGAACTCTTTGTGTGAGATGTTTTGAACCTCTATTTCGCTCGAATTTTCGGGACGAAAATTTCAAAAGAGGATTGTATTGTAAGGACTCGGAATTTGTAAATCAAGGAATATGTGAATATTATTTATTTTAATGATGAAAATTGGGAAAATTGGTGGAATAAATGGTAAATGGGCCAAAATTTGGACAAAGGCCCAAGTATGGCCCAATAGACTAATGTTTGGATTTAAAGTTATTTAAATGGTCAATGAGGGTTAAATGGGTCAAGAATGGTCAAATTGGGTCAAATACCCATTTGGGTGAGCTCTAAGGTAAATGGGTAAGATGAAAGTGTAATTGGGCCATGGGCCCAATGGTGATCCATTTAGAATGAATGGAATGAAATTTCAATCACCTAAGTTATTTGGAATTAAACCAAGGTGATGTGGCCAAGGGGGACCCACCTCCACCTCACCAAGTGAGGTGGCGTGTGGACCCAAGGTTTGGTGGGGCCGGCCACCATGGTTGATTTGGTCAACCATGGGTGGAACAATGGGAATTAGGTTAAGTACAAATGAATTAACCTAAAGAAATTATCTAATTAATTAAATAATTAAATTATTTAAAGTGGTGGTTAAAAGTGGTCAAAGTGGGGCCAAGAGGTGAAAACCCACCTCATTCCAACCTCAAATGTGAAACACGTTGGGCTTGGTGGTGGTTTAGATAACCACCACCATAAAGCAAATAAAAGAAAATATCTCATAAGGTTGGTGAGTTAGTTAATGTAAAGTGTAGGTTAAGTTACCAAAGGGAGTTAAGTCCCATCTTTTCCTTTCTCCCTCTCTTTTCATTCTCATTTTAATCTTGCACTCTCCCATGGCCGTCCCACACTAGGAAGGAGAAGAGAAGAAAAAAAAATTAAGGAAAGGAATCTAAGAAGAGAAGGAGAGAAGAAAGAAGTGGAAATTTACACAAAATCACTCTAAGGTCAAGGTGATCATCTTTTCCTCTTCCCTCTTTCAATTTAAACTTACCTTGGCCGATTCTAGGGTTGGGGATTGCCACCATTAATCAAGAATCTTGACCTATCAAAGATCAAGAGGAAGGAGAGAGGAGGCTACAGAGACAGGCGGGAGCGGCGGAAATCGGAGGCGACGTCGGATAGTGAGTATTTCTTAAACAAGAAATTTTTGGATTTTAGGGTTTAAGAATTGGAATTTATTTTTTGTGCAATAAATGGTGGATAGATAATTTTATGCTATGGAATTTAGATCCATCAAATGGAAGGGTGGAAGATGGAGGAAACCCTAAATGGGTGAATTCGGGTTAGGGAAAAGAAATAAGTAAATGTAGTATGTGCATTGTATAATTTATGGAAATTGATCATGGACTTAGGGGATCTAATGTAATAACCTTATAAGTGATTAATAAAGCCTAGGGTGGCCGAATTTTAAGATTTATGGGATTAAAAGGTTTAATAGATGACATGGGACCCACAAAACCTAAATAGTGACCGGTTTTTCATATGGGCTAAGAAATGGGCAAAACATGGACTAATAGTTAATGTGTAATAAGGTACTGGACATCGCAGGTGGCGCGCGATCGGCGACCGGCTTTATCGAACGAAAAATGTAAAAGGACGCGAGTCGGTATTCGGTAGGATTCTTACATTTTTGTAAAACATGGATTGGGTGATGTTTTCTTTAATTTATTTTGGAAACATGTGGTTGTCTTTAAGATGAGTTTTGGATTATGCATCTTGTGATGTTTTCCTTTAAATTAATTTGGAAATCATGTGAATGTCTTAGATGGGTTTTGGATTAAATATTATGGGATGGTTTCCCTTTGTTTTATTGGTCATCAAGTAATTGTTTTAAGATGGGTTTTATTACTATTGAATTACATATATTACATGGCATATGGCATCTACATCTCATGCATGGTATGGGAGGGATATGACAGGGGAAGGATGAAATGAAACCGGAGTCCATGCTCCGTCGGGGTGACTGATAAACAAGCATGGGCACATTTCACATAGGTATTATTGTACCTTGACGAGGCCTAACCGTCAAGGGGGATGTTGTATTTATTGTTATACCTTGATGATGGTTCTTCCATCAAGGGGGATATTGTATTTGTGGTTACACCTTGACGAGGCCTTACCGTCAAGGGGGATATGGCATCGGGATAGTAAGGATGATGGGTGGGATTCATAACACAGACACCCATGGCATGGCATTCATTCTATGGCTTTTCGTTATGTATTATCTATCTGCTAGGTTATCACTAATCCATGTGTTAGCCCTACTCGGAGTCCTACTGGGTGCGTGGTCTAACGCCCTACTTCTACCCTAGCTGATGACGCAGGAAATGCCGGAGCAGAAGGACGGGACGGGAGTCAAGCTTAGGAGCTTGGGAAGGCAGATTAATTATGTTGTTTAAGTGTATGTTGGAAAAATGTAATTTGAGTAGCTTAGCTTGTCGGAATGTAATAAATTAGATTACTGGCTATGTTTTGGGATTTTATTATGGACATTATGGTTTTGAGGTATTATAGAAATTTAATGAATGTTACCTTCCCTGCTATCTCAAATCTGTAGGATAGTCTTTGTTGTTAATTCCGCACTGAGAAGTAATATTCTTTGAGCTTACGTCTACGCGTGAACCGTACTCGTGGACTTGGCTCCACGCACGCGTAGGGTTGGCCAGTTAAGGGCCGGGCTTTAGAAGCTCGGACTTAACTCGCTCCGTGACGTCTGTGCCCTTTGTCACTTTTCTTTTTTTTTAAAAAAAAAAAAAATAGACTCTGATATTTCGGTGAAAAGGGGCGGGCGTTACACACTTGAGGTTTGGAAAGAAGAGGAAACTGTCACCAAGATTTGTGGGACCGTTTCCCATCATAAGAAGGATGGGGGATGTAGATACCAATTAGCACTTCCTTCACAATTGGCATCCCTACATGATGTGTTTCATGTATCGATGCTGAGGAAGTATAATCCCGACCCTTCCTATGTGTTGAATGCGCAAGATATAGAAGTGCGAAGCGACATGACATATGTTGAGAGGCCTGTCAGAATAGTGGAAACTGAGCAAAGGGTGCTATGAAACAGAACGATTCAGTTCGTCAAAGTGGTATGGGATCGACATGGTATTGAAGAGGCCACTTGGGAACTCGAATCGGAGATGAGAACCGCTCACCCTGAATTATTCATGTAATTTATTTTGGAACCCTACTTCGCTCGATTTTCGGGACAAAAATTTAAAAAAAGAGGGTTATATTGTAACACCCCGATTTTTCAAAGTTTTCAATATTTACAAAAATGCCATTGGATTGGTAAATTAAAAGTTTATGATCATAGATGAGAAAATGGTGGGACCCATTGTTCAAACTAAGATCCAATGTGTATATTATAAGGATCAAATTGAAGTAGATGGGTAATGTACATCTAATAGGGCCAATATGGTTATCTGGGTCAAAGGACCCAATTGGGACCCAATGGGTCATGGAAGGCTTATTTGACCATTGGGTGAGCCCAATTTTAATTGGGTTAGGCTGAATTAGTTTGGAGTTAAATGGAGGATAAATGGTAGACTTGAGGTAAATGTGTAAACCACATTTAAATGGCTAAACCACCCATAAATGGGTCATGGCGCCAATTGGGTCAATGAGCTAAATGGGGACCCAATGGGTCGAGTTGACCATGGTTGACCGTGTGGACCCTCAAGTGAGCTCAAATGTGAGTTAAATCAGGTTGAGTTGGGACTGAAATGAGTTGGATTTGAATTAAGTAATGGAGTTGACTCAAGTGCATTAAATGAATGGCATTAAATGTGGTGAGTTGGGCTAATGGGGTGGGTTAGTTAAATTGGAAATCAAAGGGCCCTTGAAGTCAAGTGAGTCAAATGGAGAGGTGAAGGGTTGCCTTGGTCTCAAACACCACCAAACATAGGTCCCACACGTTGATGGCATGGAGTGTTTCCCATGTACAAGGTTTAATGAAATGAGATAAAATCTCATGGGGAATATGGAGGGTTTCCATCTCATAATGGAAACCCAAGCTCCAACGTTGGGAGTGCCAAGGGATGCCTTGGTTGGCAGCAAGTGACTCCTTGGCTTGATCAAGGATTGATGAGGGTGAATGAGAGGTTCAAGGGCTGTTTTAATAAAAGGTTGTGCACCATACTATTGGCCGAATTTTACATTGCAAAAGTTTGGAGCTTTCATCTCTCTCCCTCTCTCAAGAACCTACCTCCTTGGCCGAATTATCCATTGGTGTTTTCACATTGCTCAAGCTTCCAATCAGCTAAGGACTAAGGGAGGCTAAGGAAGATAGGAAACAAGGATCAAAGGCAAGAAGAGAGGCTTAGAGAATAGGTAAGTACTCCATGGAATTTTAGTTAATAAAGTTGGTTAAATGGAACATGATTTGGCCATGATATGGCCGAATCTATCAAAGGTTAAACCCTAGATTTTGGTGTGTAAAAAGGGCAAGAAATGGATCATAGGGTTCGACCACTTTGGATGGCCGAACCCCATGAATTGGTTTGGTTACTGTTGATGGTTTTTGAAGGCTAAAAACCTGGCAAAACCACAGAGATGTTTACATGTTTTAATGAGACACAAAATATATGTTATGGCCGAATTAATCAATGATTTAAATTATGATGATGAGGTTCAGAAAGGATAGAAACTTGGAGCATAGGTTTCGGCCACTTAGGATGGCCGAACCCCATGAAAGGATTTGATAATTGTGTATGGTTTTTGAAGAGATAAAACCATACCAATATATGAGAGTTTTTAAGTGTTCTATTTGAAATAAAAATTGATGTTTTAGGTTGGCTATTGGTTGGCTAAACCATATCACAATTATGGTTAAAAAGTTGAATATGAACCATACATAAAGGATGGGAGGATTGAACCAAGAGAACCATAGGGTTCGGCCATGTGTATGGCCGAACCCCATGGGTCATTTTAGGGGTGTTTAGAATTAAGAACATGGTGGAAATTATAAATGGTTGTATGCTTTGGATTAAGGAATCATATATGCTTATCTTTGGACTTAGTGATAAGTAAATAATCAGCCATTATATATGATGGAAAAAGGGACAAAATCAGTATGGTGAGGTTCGGCCATGTAGTATGGCCGAACCCCACTAATGGTCATTTGGTAGACCTCGTGGCTAACTTGTAATTTGATTGGTTAAAATTAAAATGAAGATTTATGTATGAAAGATGTAAAAAGATCAAAAACAAAGTGGTGAGGTTCGGCCATGTTGTATGGCCGAACCCCACTAAGGTGGTTTTGTTATGTGAACTTGGATTATTAGCAAAAAGTAAGCATTGGTTAGGCCAATGGCAAAACTGTAAATAGAAGTCAAATGGAGGGATTGATTAAAGGACTTGAAAAGAGGGGTCCAAAACCAAAGTGATAAGGTTCGGCCATGTGGTATGGCCGAACCCTACCAAGACATGTTTTGAAATGTGAAGTGTTTAAGTGTTTATCAAATGAAAAGGGAGATTAAATCCAATGGAGGTGAGGTTCGGCCACGGGTATGGCCGAACCCCACAAGGTGGTTTTTGGGAATTAAACCTAATAAGAAATCAAAAGATTATGTTATTAACTTGTTGTTATACAAACAAGGTAATGGGACTTGAACGGAGCGTGAGTCGTGAACGGGTGACGCTTAAGAAGAACAGACGCTTAAGTGAATTTTCTGTAGGTTTCCTACCTACTTGTAACCACTTTTATAATTGGTTTTATCATGGTTTTTATGAGATATATTGTTATTGCTTTATGTTTCAAATTGATTTTGAATGATGAGATATGCATTTACAATTGACATCTCATGCATGGCATGGGGTGATGATATAACTTAATGATAAGGTTCGTATCCATAGGAAATGAGGAGTACTGTGGATTACCTTGATATGAGATTCTTATCCATAGGAAATGAGGAGTACTGTGGATTACCTTGACATTAGAGTCTTATCCATAGGACATGAGGAGTACTGTGGATTACCTTGACGTGGGAGTCCCATCATGTGATAGCTATGTATACTTGTGATGGGTGAGAGTCATTACATTTGCATTTACATATATAGCATTGATTTTAGATGTTTTTGGATGATCAAATATTATGATATATGCATGTTTTTATATACTAACCATGTGGTAGCCCTGATCGGAAAACCTACTGGGCACGTTGATCTAACGCCCTATTTCTATCCTTAAAGGATAATGCTGGAAAAGGGAAAGGAAAAGAGAAGGCCGAGGACTGCGAGGAAAGCCAAGCTTAAGTGCTTAGGTGTTGGATTGGAATTTTAATTACTGTGTTTGAATACATTTTTATGGACGTGTAATAGTTAATAACTTTACTATGGTTTGAGACTAGTTTGATGATGGATATTCGGTTTAAGTAGTTTTAATGGATGACTTGTACTTGCTATCTACTCGATATAATTCCTTAATCAGTTAGTTCCGCAATTGTTTTAGTAGTATTCTGCATGACTTGTTAGTTCCGTGAGTGTATTGTTTATCATGGTTTAGTCCATGCACACATGGTTTGGCCAGTTAAGGGTCGGACTTGGGTAGTCCGGACTTAGCTCTCGTCGTGACGCTCCCCGCTCTCTTCCACTTTGCTTATTTATAAAAAAAAAAAAAATAGACTCTGATTTTTGGAAGGTTGGAAAAGGGCGGGGCGTTACAGTTGGTATCAGAGCGAAACGAGAAGTTGAATCATCGAACAAAGATTAAAACGGTTTCATGTCTCACTGACAGATAAGAATCCCAACTGACCGACTCTTCGGAGTCTGCTAACTAGGGGCCGGATTAATTTACTTCGATTGACTCAGACTGAACAATCAATCCGAGAACAACAATGAATGATAGCAAAGTAAAGTACAGTCGTCATAAGTGGACATATCAAACATAGCAAAGTAGGATGCATTTCCCCGATATCCCCATATTGAGAAGCAAACAACAGGAATTTAGAAATTTCCCCCAGAAACAAAAGAAAACAAAGAGTGATGATTTGGCAATTTCCCCAAACAAAGTACATGATATTATACATAAGAGATCCCCTAAAACCAAGATTGGTTTTATTAGAATTATTGTTGATTATTTATGAGTTCTATTGTTATGATACAGAGATGTCGAACAACGTTTAGTATACAGAGTTGTGGGATAACGGAACCCTTAGCAATCCAATAGAGCTGGTGTCTTCTTCCAACAACTCTAGCATGGAAGTTAACATAGACAATCAAGAGGAATTGCCCGAGGAGGTTGAAGTGGATCTAGCACCTCTTCCAGAAGACCATATGGAAGATTTTCCAATGATAAGAGAGTCTGTGGGGGAGATAAATCCTGACTATATGTGCGAGTTATGCAATCAGGATGGGCACAGCTGTACATACTGTCCCCACCCTCTTGAAGTTGTTTGCCCGGTTTGTGGACTTCATGGGCACGGGGAAGAAAGGACTAACTGTCCTTACATTGGAGGACCGGGGATAATACCCTGCTCGACGTGTGGAGTATTGGGACACATGTCGATGACGTGCCCTGATAGTTTCTTTATGTTTGAGGATGATGTAGGGTCTTCTACGGAAGACTAGGCTAAGAAGTAGTAAGAAAAGTTAGGAAGGTTGGAAAAAGGGCAGGGCGTTACAGATTCTTCATTCCTTCCTTCTTGCTCCTTTGGTCTTGATGAATGATCGGTTTTGTGTGAGGGAGAGAGAGAGTAAGATGAGAAAACTCCAAGTATTTCTTTGTCTTTGAGAGGTAGGGATGGCCAAGGAAAGGAGAGGGAGAGAGTGATGTAAAACTCTAACTTCCCTGGTTAATGAGAGTTACTCAAAGGTGGTGTCCTTTGATGACATCCCTTGGTAACCCCCATGTCTTTTCATCTCCTCCTTTATGGTTTACTTGGGGGTTTCATCCTTGTGATGAAACACCCATGCCTCTTCACCTCTCTTGTCCAATCGGCTGCAACCCGTGTTTGTGTCTCTTGTGACCGTCCATCTCCCCTTGATTCCAATTAACGCCCCAAGTGGGGGTTTCATGCATGGAAGAAACTTCCCATGTAACCAACGTGTGGGAGTTTGCCTTGGGGTCTTTGAGATCAACACAACTCTTCACCTCCCCACTTGACTCATTTGAATTCAAGGTCCCCATGGCTTCCAATCTAACTCATTCAACTCATTAGCTCAACTCACCCATTTAATACCACTCATTTAATGCACTTGAGTCAACTCAATTGTTTGATTCATTTCCAACTCAATCCAGCCCCAACTCAACATAATTTACTCAATCCTTTTAGCTCACTTGATGGTCCACATGGTCAATGTGGTCAACATGGTCAAGCTAGACCTATTGGGTCCCATTTGAACCTCTTGACCCAATTAGGCACCATGACCCATTTAGATGTAACTTACCCATTTAAAGGTAGCTTACCCATTTACATATAACTTACCCATTTAAATGTAGCTTACCCATTTACATGTAACTTACCCATTTAAATGTAGCTTACCCATTTAGGGTCCATTTCTATTAATTCACAAATTCAATGGCAATTTTCGTAAATATTTGATAAACTGAAAATCTGGGGTATTACAATACAATCCTCTTTTTAAAATTTTCGTCCCGTAAATCGAACGAAGTAGGCTTCCAAACTAAATTACATAAACAATTTAGGGTGAGCTGTTCTCATCTCCGATTTGAGTTCCCAAGTGGCTTCCTCATTACCATGTCGATCCCATACCACCTTGACGAACTGAATCGCTCTGTTTCTAACACCCTTTGTTCAGTCTCCACTATTCTGACAGGCTTCTCGACATAAGTCACATCACTTTGTACATCTATATCTTGTACATTCATTACATGAGATGGATCGGGATTGTACTTCTTCAACATCGATATATGAAACACATCGTGTAGAGATGCCAATTGTAAAGGAAGTGTCAACTGATAAGCCACATCCCCCATCCTTCTTATGATGGTAAACGGTCCCATGTATCCTGGCGACAGTTTCCCCTTCTTTCCAAACCTCATGTCCCTTTCGTGGCGAGACTTTTAAGTAGACCATATCTCCCACCTCGAATTCAAGGAACCTTCTCCTCTTGTCAGCATAGCTCTTCTGACGATTCTGTACAGTTAATAGATGTTGCCGTATTAACTGTATCTGCGCTGTGGTCTCTGCAACCAACTCGGGTCCTATTAGTGCAGGCTCACCAGCCTCTGTCCAGCACACTGGTGACCTACACGGTCTACCATATAAAGCCTCGAATGGAGCCATCTGAAGGCTTGCCTAGTAATTGTTGTTATACGAGAATTCTACCAGCGGCAAATGATCCTCCCATCCACCCTTGAAATCTAACATGCATGCTCTCAGCATGTCTTCCAATGTTTGTATCGTCCTCTCCAACTGTCCATCAGTCTGTGGATGAAATACGGTGCTAGTCAGTAGATCTGTCCCCATAGCTGACTGCATACTCTGCCACACTCTACCGGTGAAACGGCCATCTCTACCAGATACTATTGTCCGGGGAATACCATGTAACCGAATGATATCCTTGATATACCGCCGACCCAAAGTGTCAGATGAATCTGTCATCCTGATAGGAATAAAATGTGCAGACTTGGTCAGTCAGTCTACTACGACCCATATAACATCATTGCCCTTTGAGGATCTTGGCAACCCCATCACAAAATCCATGGAAATGTGCTCCCATTTCCATTCCGGCACTAATAAGGGTTTGAGTAACCCTGGTGACTTTTGATGTTCCGTCTTAACTTGCTGACAAGTTAAGCAATGAGCCACAAACTCTGCAACATCTCTTTTGAGTTCGTACCACCAATAATGTCTCCTCAGGTCGTGATACATCTTCGTGCTGCCTGGATGAATGGAGAGTTTAGTTTGATGTGCCTCAATCAATAGCTCTATCCTACAGCTTTTTGGCACATAAATCCTACCCTGGAATAAAAGACCCTGTCCTGGTCGTAATTCCCATTCCGGCATGACTACGCCAGTAGACATCTTGGCCCATATCTCCTCCACTTCCGGATCTACTCGTTGCTCGTGTTCAATCTTGGTAACCATATTGGATCGTATAATCAAATTGTACATACTCCCATGGTTGTTGATATACAGATTGAACTCACGAATGGTATTCAACATCTCCCACTTGGTTCTGATCAAACATGCCACTGATGCATGTGATATGCGACTGCGAGCATCCGCTACCTTGTTTGCCTTACCCTGATGATATTGTAGCGCGAACTCATAATCCGCCACATATTCCATCCATCTGCGCTGTCTCAGGTTGAGTTCTGTCTGATCAAATAAGTACTTAAAGCTCTTATGATCCGAAAAATACTTCAAACTTCTCACCATATAGGTAATGTCTCCAGGTTTTGAGAGCAAAGACCACTGCGGCTAGTTCAAGATCATGCGTGCGATAGAGACGTTCATGTATCTTTAGTTGTCTTGAACCATATGCCACCACACGATGACGTTGACTGAGAACACACCCCAGTCCCTCTCTTGAAGCGTCTCATTCTACTTCATATCCCTTGCCTTTTTCTGGCAAAATTAAGATGGGAACAGTTGTAAGTCTATCTTTCAGCTCCTCGAAGCTCCAGTTGCACAGATCTGTCCACTCGCATTTGACTCCTTTCTGCCTGAGTCGAGTCAATGGAGATGCAATTTTGGAGAAGTCCATGATGAACTTCCTGTAATAACCAGCCAATCCCAAGAAGCTGCTGATCTCGGTTACATTCTTTGGCGTTTTCCATTCACTTATTGCCACCACCTTAGCTGGATCCACGGCTATACCGTCTGCTGTTATGACATGCCCCAAGAATTTGACCTCAGGTAGCCAAAATTCACATTTGCTTGCTTTTGCATACAACTTGTTCTTCCTCAAAGTGTCCAAAACTATTCTCAGATGTTCAGCATGGTCTTCCTCACTTTTGGAAAAGAGCAGAATATCATCAATGAACACAATAACAAATTGGTCTAGATATGGACGGAAAATCCTGTTCATTTAAATCCATGAACACAGCCGGTGCATTTGTGAGTCAAACAGCATGACTACGAACTCATATAGTCCATACAGCGTCCTGAAGGCTGTCTTCTCTATATCTTCTTCCTTAACCCGGATTTGATGGTATCCGGACATCAAATCAATCTTGTCATGAAATCATAGTGCCAAAAAGCCATATAAACCTTGTCATGAAATCATATAAATCATGCCATAAAACCATGTAATCCATGCCATGTCATGATGTCAAATGCAATGAGTCTCATCCATCACAGGTACATATAAGTCCCTCCACATAGGTCTTTCGGACGCCCCAACGGAGTGTGGACCCTCCGGTTCCTTCTTGATGGATAATGCACATCAAGGTATACCACATAGGTTGCTCGGACGCCCTGACGGAGTGTGGACCCTCCGGTTCCTTCTTGATGGAATTCTCATTATCAAGGTATTCCCCACATAGGTTGTTCGGACGCCCCGACGGAGTGTGGACCCTCCGGTTACAAATCCTCCACCCCATGCCATGAATGAGATGCCAATGAAATACATGTTATTTTATCATATGAACATAGCATTGAAAATCACAATATGAAACATATCCAACACATGCTAATTTATCATAAAACATAGCATTCAAAAATCATAATTTGAATCATATCCTTTGAAACACATATTCATCAAAATAAGATAAAATAATGTACATAAAACATGGTTTCAAAGAGGTGGAATCCTACCAAAAACCGTTCACGAGTCCTTGCATTTCCGTCCAAGATTCGATCACCTATCGCGCACCGCTTGCGAGATCCCGTTACCTTATAATATAATGATAAATCAACACCTAGTCCCATTTGATTATAAGGTTCTAAGTCCATCAACATAACCCCATGGGGTTTGGCCATACATCATGGCCGAACCCATGGCTTACCATTTTTCATACTTATTTATGAAAATGCCATTATCCATAACCATAGCCCTTTTTCTTTGCTTAGGTTCCAAATCATCCATACATGTTTCTTTTAATCCAAAACACATGGTCCATAAAATAATTCATGGGGTTCGGCCAATGTTCCATATTTTTCGCATAATTACCAAGAATTCCATCCATGGCTAACATTCCATAACATACATTGTATCCTTTACTTTATTTACAAAACACAAAGCCTAACCCACAATTTTTGATTCATGGAGTTCAGCCATACACATGGCCGAACCCATGCCACCTTTATTTCCAATCTTATCTCCACTTTCTAAATTAATAACCATAAATTTATTTACACTAAAAATACCAAACCAATTCCATGGTATGGCCAAACCCTATGGTTTCCAAAATCCTCATTTAGAAAGTCCATAATTAGGTAACTTCTAATTTTAGCAAACTCCTTCCATAAATGAAAACACCTTCCAAAAATAGAAGGTTTCCAAAAATAATAACCTTCCTTCCATATTTAGATTGTTTTCCAAATTTAGCAACCATTTTCCATAATTGGAATAGTTTCTATACTAAGCAACTCTTTCTAAATTTGGAAGCTTTCTATATTTAATCTCCATTCCAAAAACTACTCCATGGGGTTCGGCCAAGCACCATGGCCGAACCCTATGGTTCATGACCTTCATCAATGGTCTAGATCCATTAAACTCAAACACCAAACTATTAACCATGGCCGAACCTCACCAAACTATTAAAATATTTGGTGGGGTTCGGCCATACACCATGGCCGAACCTCACCCTGTTTTTTTCATTACTATGGATCCAATCAACTTAGCCATTTAGGAATCATGGTTCGGCCATGCCATGGCCGACCCACATCCCTATCCAAATCTCCCTTTAAAATTATCAAACTCCCCCATGGGTTTTCATCATTCAAATTTATAAATCTAAACCATACATTCCCATGGTTTTTATCATTCAAGCATCATGAAGTCACCATGTCTTTCCATGATCTAAAATCTATGATCATAAACCCAATGAAATGAATCAAATCTCTCCATGGTTTTCAATCTTCCAAAACCCATGAATTAAACACGTCTTTCCATTTGAATCATTAAATCCTCACCAATCTTTCTCCATGGGGTTCGGCCAAACACCATGGCCGAACCCTATGGTTCTTTTTGTTTCAAACACAAAATTATTAATCAAGATACTAACCTTTTCCCTTTGGTTTTTTCCTCTTCCAATTTTCTTTTCCTTTCCTTTTGCTGGCCGAAACACCTTCTTGTTGCTGCCTTCTTCTTCTCTTTGCTCTTTGGCGTGAGAGAGGACTTGAGAGAGGGAGAGAGAGGAATAAAACTCGGCAATGGGATTGTAAAAACCGTGCACCCCCTCTTTGTCTCTCCTTTTAAGCTTCCATTTAATCCAAATGGGGAAGGTGCCATGCGCCCCTCCCTTGCCTTAGATGGCAATGCCAACCTCCCTTGCTTAGATTAGCAATTGCCTGTAACATCCCAATTTCTCAATGAAATGGATAATTATGAAAATGCCCCTGATGTGTTAAATTAATTATTTTGTGATGTTAAGTAAGGAAATTGTGGGGCCCATTGATCAAATTAAGATCATATGAGCACATTATGAATGTCAAGTTTGATTGGATGGGTAATGTACATCAATTGGGTTAAAAATGGCTAAATGGGTCAAAGGGCCCAAATGAGACCCATCGGGTCTTACTAGATTATTTGACCATTTTGTGAACTTAAATTAAATGGGGTTAGGCTGATTTGATTGAAAATCAAGTGGAGAAAAAATGGGTAGGCCTGATCCACATGTAAAAACCAATTACAAATGACCAAAATACCCATAATCGGGTCAAGGAGCTAAGGGGACCCAACGGGTTGGGTTGACTTTGTTGACCACAGCCGACCGTGTAGGCTCACAAATGAGTTCAATGGTGAGTTAAATCAGGTTAAGTGGAACTGATTTTATTTAATTAGAATTAAGAATGAGTTGACTCAAGTGCATTGAATGAGTGTCATTTAATGTGGTGAGTTGGGCTTATGAGTTAGATGAGTTGTGTTGGAAATCAAAGGGGTCTTATAATTCAAGTGAGCCAAGTGGAAGGTGGGGAATTGCCTTGGTCTCACACCCCATCAAGGTTAAAGTTCCACACGTTAATGCATGGACGGTTTTCCCATGTGTGAAGTTAATAAAATGGGATAAAAGTCCCATGGGAAGTTGGAGGGTTTCTATCCCATTTGGAAACCCAAGCTTCCAACGTTGGAATGCCAATGGGTGCATTGGTTGGCAGCAAGTGTCTCATTGGTTTAGGCAAGAATTGATGAGGGAGTGGAGGGGTTTTGGGGGCTGAAGTATTAAAGGAAACAAACACCATGTTGGCCGCTTTTCACCATTGGAAAGCCAAGAATTTCCATCTCTCTCTCCCTCTCTCCAATTCGTTTTCTTAAGTGGAATAGCAGAGGTGTTTGCACCAGTAGATCAAGCACAAAACAGCAAAAGAAAGGAAGAAACAAAAGGGAAGGAAGTAAAGAACAAAGGCAAGAAGAAAGATTGGAAGTTTGGTAAGTATTTATATGTCATTTTGGTTTAAAAACATGGAACAAATGGGGTGTGTATTGGGCCATGGTTATGGCCGAATACATGTTAATACTTGTTATGGTTTGATTAGATTATTAACTATGGATGGTTGTTTACCTTAATTATCAATTGAGACTGTTACTTGCTATCTAGTCTTTCTATTCCGCAAATAGTCTAGTTTATTCCGCAAGTTGTTGATAGTTCCATGTGTGATTTATTATCATGGTCTAGTCCATGTACACATGGGTGGCCAGTTAAGGTTCAGACTTTAGTAGTCTGAACTTAACTCGCGTCGTGACGCCGCCCGCTCTCTTCCGATGTTTATTTATTATTAAAAAAAATTAGACTCTGATTTCTCGGAAAAGGCGGGGCGTTACATTGCCGACCTCCCTTGCTTAATGTAGTAACCTCCCAATCGGCCAATGCTAAAAATAAATATAGTAATTCCGTGAGCCCTTGTTTTCCCGTTTTTTACACATATACCTTATTTTAGCTCAGTTTTGACCTTGTTAATTTCCGAATCAGGAAAAGTGGTAAACTACAAAGTTGTAGTCCTTGAAGTTTTATTTCCAAATAAAAAAGAATCAAAGCAATCGGACATTGGAGTAGAACTTTATAACCAAAATACTGAACAAAACCTTCCTTATTTTTCTCCCTTTCTTATTTTCTTTCTTTTTCCTTAATCCCTATTTAGAATGTGCTGTGAGCCCTTGCTCCCTTCTTTAATTATCTCATGCCGTGTGTACTTGTTTGCCTCTTATAAAACCTTCAACAAATCAAGAATAGAAAGTGCCATGCGCCCCATTCTTGTTGCTTCTTCCATTTTATTAAACCTTCCCTTTAATTACACTTCCCATTTTAATTTCCAACTTCTAAACTTAGAAACTTACTAACTTAATAACCATTCTCCATATTTAGACACTTTCCAAATTTAGGTTCAATGTTTCCATATTTAGGCACTTTCCAAATTTAGCCATTGCCTTAACTTAAATCCATCCACATCATGCGCATATAATCTTCCAACTCCTAAAACTTTCCATGTCAACCCCATCTAATTTATTTGAAATCGTTTACCAAAACCGTTGGGTCTTAATTGGGCCAATGACCCAGTTCTTTGTCCAATTTAAGATCCATAACTAATATTCATAATTTAAATGGGTAATTTCCGTAAACATTTATAACTTGAAAATCCGAGGTGTTACACTAACGCCCTACTTCTACCATTTAGATGATGGAACATGGAATGGAAAGGACATGGGACGTCAAGAAAGCCAAGCGTAGGAGCTTGGGCAGTTTATGTTTATTTTACGTAATTGATTTTGAATTGATGTATTGAGAGAATTGTTAATTTTGGGATTGTAATAACTTAGATTAATTTGCTATGGTTTGGTGATGTTTTGGTTACTTAAGTTCAGTTATATTAATGGTGATTGGTTTCCTTGCATTATTAATGTCATGAATATGAATAGCATTTTATTCATATGATAATTCTACAAATATTTTTATAGCCTGTGAAATATTTTGGTGGACTTGGTCCACGTACACGTAAAGATAGCCAGTTAAGGGTCGGATTTTGGAAACTCGGACTTAGCTCTCGTCGTGACGTTTGCCCGCTCTCTCTCACTCTTCTTTACTCATTTATAAAAAAAAAAAAATATACTCTGATTTTTCATCGAGTGAAAAAGGGTTGGGCGTTACACTTGCAAAATAATTATATGAATAAAAGTACTATCCATATACAAGTCATTAATAAGCAAGGAAGCCAATCACCATTTAATATAACTAAACTTAAATAACCAAAACATCATCAAACTATAGCAAAATAATCTAAGTTATTACAATCCCAAAATTATCAGTTCTCTCAATACATCAATTCAAAATCATTTAAGTAAAATCAGCATAAACTACCCAAGCTTCTATGCTTGGCTTTCTTCACGTCCCATGTCTTTTCCATCCACTGTTCCCTCATCTATAGGGTAGAAGTAGGATGTTAGTTAATGAGCCCAGTAGGAATTCCAAATAGGGTTATGTACACATAAGATCAATATAAAATCAAGATAAGTACATCATATCAAAACTGTAAAACAACTCGTAGTACTAAAAACAGCACATGATATTCATATCAAAATCATGCTAATATATGTGGCATGTCATGGGTGTCATATGCCAATGGTCTCCCACCCAACTTCCGTATCCAACCATAACACAAATCATATCAACATTTTCCTTGATAAACAAAGCCATATCAATGTGTTCCCTTGGCCAATTACTTCCACAGTGTTTTGTGATGTACCACCAAGTCACTGTTAAACCTCCCAACATATGTTAATTGGAATAACCGAATGGAGTGTGGACTCCTCCCTACATTTGTTAACGGAATCACCGAATGGAGGGTGGACTCCTCCCCACATATGTTAATCGAAATCATCGAATGGAGTGTGACTCCTCCCCACATATGTTAATCGGAATCACCGAATGGAGTGTGGACTCCTCCCTTGTATTCCCTCCCATGCCATGCATGAGATAATGAGTGCAAGAATGCCATTTCATATCAAATTACATAATATCATTGAAGTTCAGTTCATAAAACATAACCATTTGTTTAACCAAAGTAAATCATCATATATGGAAATAAAACCAATACATATATATAATCCACAGTGTCTCAATAAGGTAGAAATCCTACCAATGTCCAATATATTTTCTTTGCTGTTTTGTGAAGACGACGTTCAACGATCACATCGAAACAAATCGCAAACCCTTTGTAAAATCTCTTTAACTTGTTACATTTAATTACACATATAAATCAATCTAACTATCCATTTTATTTTCATCATCCCTCACATCCTTCCAGATAGACAGAAACATCTGGAAAAATATACAAAATCTAAACTTTTCAATTCAGTCGACTGAATCACGTCCAGTTATTGTTCTCTGCCTTACTGCAGACTTTCAGTCGACTGAAGTACATATTCAGTAGGCTAAAATACGACTCGGCCCTGTTTGTCCTTGACTCGTTAACTTTTCAATCGACTGAATCTATGATTCAATCGGCTAACTCTGAGTCAAACCCTTTGTATTCTCGGTCAATCCACTTTAAGTCGACTAAATCATAGATTCAGGCAGCTGACTTTGGATCAGATCATCTGTGTGTTCTGCCAGTATAGATTCAGTCGATTGACTCAAGGATTCAGTCGGCTGAATCATCAACCAACAGTTTACGCATTTGGTAAGTCTACCTTCAGTCGACTGAATCTATCTGAAACACACCAGACCTCTTTACTCATTCGGTACGTCTATTTTCAGGCGACTAAATCCTAGATTCAGTCAGCTGAAACACAATATATCCCTTATATTTTAATCCTGTCCATGTTCAGTCGATTGAATCACATGATTTAGTCAGTTGAAACTCCCAGAAACTCTTTACCTTCTTCGGTCAATGCCAGTTCAGTCGACTGAATCCCAGATTCAGTCGACTAACTGTTTGTTAGTCTCTTTTGTTTACATATTTGACTCTACCCTTCTTCATGAAATTTAGTCCTAATATTATTTAACATAAATAATATCGGACACATAACTTTTAGTGAGTTTACTCTACCCTCTAGCCAAAGCTAGAGTCTTGTAACTCCTCGGATTTTCAATTTATTAATTTGAATGAAAATTTCCCATTTAATTATGAATGTTAGTTATGGATTTTAATTGGACAAAGAGTTGGGTCATTGGCCCAATTAGGACCCAACGAATTGTGTAAATTGGTTTCAATAAAAATTAAATGGGCATTGAATTTAGTTAGTAATGCAATATTAAATAAATATTGCATGGCCGAATTTTAAAGGTGCATATCCAAGAATGATACTTAGGCCGTGTATAAAGATATTTCATATCTATGATAGGCGCATGGGATCTTTTAAAAAGGGTATGCATATAGTCTTAAATTAAATAAAAGAAGTGTCTAAATTAAACACAAGGGCACACGGCAATGGGGCATGGTTTTAAGCACATTCTAAGTATGGGAAGCCAAGGTCGGCAAGTCCCAATTAAATAGCAACGGGCGCACGGCTTTGAGAGGGTGGCTATCTAAGCACCTTCTAACTTTGGATCAAGAAGAAGTGATAAAAGGGGAGACATAGAGGGTGTAACGCCCGCCCCTTTTTACTAAAATCAGAGTCTATTTTTTCTTTTAATTAAGGAGTGACAAAGGGCACAGGACGTCACGACACGAGTTAAGTCCGAGCTTCTAAAACCCGGCCCTTAACTGGCCAACCCTACGTGTGCGTGGAACTAAGTCCACGAAGAACGGTTTACAGGTAGAAGTAAGCTCCAGGAATATTAAACTAAAATGCGGAATTATAATAGAGACTATCCTACCAATTTTTAGATAGCAGGGAAGATACATCATTTAAATTACTAAAATACCCCTAAATTCATAATTATGTCTCAAAATGATAATGTCCAAAGTAATGACCAAGACAGTCCGACGACCTGCATTACACAAATTACATTTCCAAAATAAATCTTAAATAAACTAAGTAGTCCGCCTTCCCAAACTCCTAAGTTTGGCCTCCGTCTCGTCCTACGTGTCCGCCATCTCCTGTGTCATCAGCTAGGGTAGAAGTAGGGCGTTAGACAACGCGCCCAGTAGGACTCCGAATAGGGCTAACACATGGATTAGTGATAATAGGCACATAAGTAATATCATGAAAACCATAAAATGAATGCAATGCCATGGGTGTCTTATGTCATGTGTCCCACCCATCATCCATACAATCATGACATCCCCATGTTTGCTTCTCAGTCGCCCCGACGGAGCATCGACTCCAGTTATATCTCAATACATCAAGATATCCCCATGTTTGCTTCTCGGTCTCCCCGACGGAGCATGGACTCCGGTTATAGCATATCAAGCTATCCCCATGTTTGCTTGTCGGTCGCCCCGACGGAGCATGGACTCCGGTTCCTTTATTTTCCCCCCCATGCCATGCATGAGATGTAGGTGCATTATGCTATGTAATATATATAATTTGTAGCCTTCATATATAATTCATAGTCTAATCATATAAATCATAGCCTAGCAATATGCCATATAATATATATAAATCATAATCTTAAAACCCATCATAAAACAAATCATATAAATTACCAAAAATAAATCACGGGAACCATCATATAACACGTAAATCCATGGTTTACAAAAAGGTAGGAATCCTACCGAATACCGACTAATGTCCTCGTACGTTTCCGTCCGATAATCTGGTCACCGATCGCGCACCGCTTGCGATGTCTGGTACCTTATTATACATCATCAATTAGACTCATGTTTTAATCATGTCCAAGTCCATTATCCAAGCCTTAGTGGGGTTCGGCCATACCCCATGGCCGAACCTCACTATCTAGGTTTTGTGGGTCCCATTTAGTCCATTAACCCTTTAATTACGTAAGTTTAAAATCCAGCAACCCTAGGCTTCAATGATTCACATATAAGATCATCTTAAATGCACTTGAGTCTATGATCATCCCCCATGGGGTTTGGCCATGTACTATGGCCGAACCCCTGGTTCTTGAATTTGGCCAATATTTACGGTTTTGCCACTCTTCGTCCATGGTTAAATCCTTACTTCATTCTTTTCCATTCTTAGGTCCATAATTGATCCATAATCTTGGATCCATTAATGACCCACCAGTCATGGGATACAACCATTTAAAATCAGCCACCAACTTAACCTAATCCCCATTGATTAAAGCATATACACAACTCCAACTTAACCCATCAAATGGCTTGTAAAATAGGTCATGGGTTCGGCCATGCACCATGGCAGAACCAATGATGCCTTTTTCCAATTTTTTTCTTAGGTCTAATTACCACATTTAGATTCAAAATAAGTCCCTCCATGAGGTGGTTTCCATAATGCATTCAAATCACCCCTTTTTATCACCATTAGTTTCATTTTAAGTCCATCAAAGCTACCATCACTCCCCAATATTTTTCCATGGTTCCAAAACACCTAAGTTCACCAAAATCTCTCCATGGTTTTTTTTTTAAACATTATTTCCACCCTTTTAAAACCTTATTTATAATACCTAAAATCCACTTAAAAACAATGCACCTTCTCCATCAATTTCCATAACTTCACACCCAAAAATCATTACAATACCTCACCATAGGGTTCATTATCCATTCATACCTTTTGAGGCCATAAACATCATTCACATATCCCATGATTTTTCTTATTTAAAACTCCTTTAAAAATCACCAACTTTTAATCATTTAAAACCTTAAAATCATTAACCACCCTCCATGTCTTCCATTCTTTAAAACCCTAAAAATCATAATCACTTACCATGGGGTTCGGCCATACTACACGGCCGAACCCTACGGTCCATGATTTCATCTAACATCGCACACATCCATGCTTAAATAAATTTTAACACATAATGTCCTTAATGCATCTTCTCCTTTTCTTACCCTAATTTACCTATTTAGGGTTTGTCCACTTTTTCATCCTTTCATTGGATGGATTTGAGATCTAAGGCCCATGACAATTTGGCCACCATTAAATCCAAGAAGAATGGACCCCAAATCTTAAACCTTAACAAAATCCAACCTCTTGTTTAGAAATACTTACGCATCCGACGGCTCCTCCGACTTTTCTTTCTCTTCTTGGACTCCTTGGCCTTCTTTCTTCTTCTTCTCCTTTGTTGGTTGATCAAGATGTTTGATCAAGATGAAAGCATCAAATCTTGGGTTCGGCCAACATGGAGTTTGTTTGAGAAAGGGAGAGGAGGAGATGGTGAGGAAGAAGATACTGAGCTTTGATCTTGGAGTGATGGCCAAGCTTGAGCTTCTTTCTTCTCTTTTTCTTCCAAATTTTTTCTTCTTCTTTCTCTTGTTGGTGTGGCACGATTTTGAGAGAGCAAGAGAGTGAAATGAGAGTGAAGTGGAGAGATGAGAGGAAAAAGCCATCTCATCCCAAGCTTGCTTAAGTTACACTTCACCATTAATTTTCCCAACCACCAAGCATGGGCTTCACATGCGTAGTGGTGGTGGTTGGGACCAACCACCACTAGCCAATGTTTTTGGTGTCTTAGAGATAAGATGGTTTGGGTCTTCCATCTTTTGGCCCCTTTTGACCACCTTTTTGGATAGTTTAATTATTTAATTAATTAGATAATTAACTTAGGTTAATTAATTCCCACTTAACCTAATTACATTCTCTTAAATTCCCTCCATGTATCCACCCATGGTTGACCAATTCAACCATGGTGGCAGGCCCTACCAATCCTTGGTCCACACGCCACCTCACTTGGTGAGGTGGAGGAGGGTCCCAATCGGCCATGTCACCTTGGTCTAATTAAAATTAACTTAGGTGATTTAATTAAATCCCTTTCAATTACTTGGATCACCATTGGGCCCATGGCCCAATTACATTCACCTCTTACCCGTTTACCTTAAAGCTTACACCATCTTGATCCATTGGGTCCCAAATGGGTATTGGGTCCAATTTGACCATCCTTGGCCCAATTGACCATTTAAATGAACTTAGATTCAATCCATAGTCCATTGGGCCATACTTGGGCCCTTGTCCAAACTTTGATCCATTTACCGTCTATTCCATCAAATTTCCCAATTTCCATCATTAAAATAAATAATGTCCACATTTATACTAATTTAAAAAGTCCGGGCTATTACAATACATTCCTCTTTTGAAATTTTCGTCCTGAAAATTCGAGCGAAGTAGAGGTTCAAAACAACTCATACAAAGAGCTCCGGATGAGCGGCACTCATCACTGACTCAAGTTCGCAGGTGGTTTCTTCATTGCCATGTTGTTCCCGTGCCACCTTGACCAACTGAATAGTGCGGTTCCGTAACACTCTTTGTTCTCTCCCGATCCCTCTGATCGGCTTCTCCACATACGTCACGTCGCTTTGCACATCGACGTCTTGCACGCTCAGGACATGTGAAGGATCAGGGTTGTACTTTCTCAACATGGACACATGGAATACATCATATAAAGATGTTAACTGTGGAGGGAGCGCCAACTGATAAGCTACCCCCCCCCCCCCCCCAACCCCCCAACCCCCCACCCCCCCACCCTCTTCAGGATTGGAAACGGCCCCACAAACCTAGGTGACAGCTTCCCCTTCTTCCCGAATCTCATGTGTCCCTTCCGTGGTGAGACTTTCAAAAACACCAAGTCTCCCACCTCAAACTCAAGGAACCTTCTCCTCTTGTCGGTGTAACTCTTCTGACGGCTCTGCCCGGTGGGTAGATGTTGCCGTATTAACTTGATCTGCGCTGTAGTCTCCGCAACCAACTCCGGTACAATCAGCGCAGGCTCACCGGCCTCTGTCCAACACAATGGCGATCTACACGGCCTACCATATAAGGCCTCAAACGGAGCCATCTGGAGGCTTGCCTAGTAACTGTTATTGTAGGAGAATTCCACCAGTGGCAAATGATCCCCCATCCACCCCTGAAATCTAGCATACATGCTCTTAGTATATCCTCTAATGTCTGTATTGTCCTCTCCGACTGTCCATCAGTCTGTGGATGAAATGCTGTGCTAGTCAATATGTCGGTCCCCATAGCCGACTGCATGCCCTGCCATACTCTGCCGGTGAATCGGCCATCTCTGTCGGACACAATAGTCCGGGGAATACCATGTAGTCTGATGATATCCCGGATGTACCGTCGATCCAATGTCTCCGATGAATCTGTCATCTTGATGGGAAGGAAATGCGCAGACTTAGTCAACCGGTCCACTACGACCCATATCGCATCGTTGCCCTTTGGTGACCTTGGCAATCCTGTTACAAAATCCATGGATATGTGCTCCCATTTCCACTCCGGCACTGGCAAAGGTGCGAGTAAACCCGGTGGTTTCTGATGTTCCGCCTTAACCTGCTGACAAGTTAGGCAACGAGCAACAAACTCTGCCACATCTTTCTTAAGTCCATGCCACCAATAGTTCTTCTTAAGATCATGATACATCTTGGTGCTGCCCGGATGGATAGAGAGCTTGGTTTGGTGTGCGTCAATCAACAACTCTCTTCTACAGCTCTTAGGCACATATGTCCTGCCTCGGAATACAAGACCCTGTCCTGGATGTAATTCCCACTCCGGTACAACCTCACCGGTAGACATCTTAGCCCATATCTCCTCCACCTCTGGATCTGTCCGTTCGTCCCGTTCAATCTCGAAGACCATGTTGGATCGTATGATCAGATTATATATGGTCCCATGATTATTGAGGTAGAGTTTGAACTCTCTGATGGTACTCAACACTTCCCATTCCGTCCTGATCAAACTGGCTACTGTCGTATGTGACATGCGGCTGAGGGCATCCGCCACCTTGTTCGCCTTGCCCGGATGATACCGAAGTGCGAACTCATAATCCGCCAGGTATTCCATCCATCTGCGCTGTCTCATGTTGAGTTCCTTCTGATCAAATAAGTACTTCAGGCTCTTTTGATCTGAGAACACCTCAAACTTCTCACCATAAAGACAATGTCTCCAGCTTTTGAGAGCGAAGACCACTGCTGCTAGCTCCAGATCATGTGTGGGATAGTGGCGTTCATGAATTTTCAATTTTCTGGATCCATACGCCACCGTACGGTTACCTTGACTGAGTGTACACCCTAGTCCCTCACCTGAGGCATCACAGTACACCTCATAATTTCTGCCTCTCTCCGGCAAGATCAAAATAGGAGCGGTTGTAAGCATCTCCTTTATCTCCTCAAATCTCCGGTTGCATAGATCTGACCACTCAAATTTGACTCCTTTCCGAGTGAGTCGGGTAAGTGGAGCTGCAATTTTAGAGAAGTCCATGATGAATTTTCTGTAGTAACTGGCCAATCCCAGAAAACTGCGGATCTCGGTCACATTCGTCGGTGCTTTCCACTCCCTCACTGCCGCTACATTAGCCGGGTCTACAGCTATACCTTCCTCCGATATAATGTGCTCTTAGAAGTTGACCTCAGATAGCCAGAACTCACACTTGCTGGCTTTGGCATACAACTGGTTCTTCCTCAAGGTGTCCAAGACTATCCGCAGGTGCTCGGCATGTTCTTCCTGACTCTTGGAATAAATCAGAATATCATCAATGAATACAATCACAAACTGATCCAGGTAAGGACGGAATATCCTATTCATCAGGTCCATGAACACAGCCGGTGCGTTTGTAAGTCCAAACGGCATGACCACATACTCATATAAGCCATACCGCGTCCTGAAAGTTGTCTTCTCTATTTCATCCTCTCTAACCCGAATTTGATGGTATCCAGACCTCAGATCAATCTTGGAGAAGTCAGAGGAACCCCTAAGTTGATCAAACAGATCGTCAATCCTGGGCAAAGGGTACTTGCTCCTGACAGTCAACTGGTTCAACTTTCTATAGTCCACACACATCCGAAGGGTACCGTCTTTCTTCTTCACAAATAATACTGGGGTTCCCCATGCAAATGTGTTGTTCCGAATAAAACCTAGTCTGAGCAGTTCATCAATCTGCTTTTTCAACTCGGTCATCTCAACTGGTGCCATCCTATAATGGGGTAATGATAATGGAGCAGTGCCGGGATATAATTTGATCTCAAAGTCTATCTCCCTCTTGGGTGGTAAACCAGGGAGCTCTGTTGGGAATACCTCAGCATAGTCTGCCACTATCACCGGAAGTTCAACCACTGGGGCCTTGTCTAATCTGATGTTGTTTAAGACAAGGTGGTTCAACTCTTCCTGCAGCCTTCTAGGGATGCCATGTATGTCAGCGTGTACCACGTACCGCTTTCCCTCGGGTGAGCAAAATATCACCCTACGAAGATGGCAATCTATATGAGCTTGAAATGTAGCCAACCAGTCCATGCCAAATATAACGTCGTACTCAGCCATATTGAGTACCAAATAGTTGAACTCGAATTGGAATCCAGCGAATTCAATTTTTAATGCCGTGCATATGAGTCCCAAAGATGTGTCTCCGACGGGGGATACAATGGTAAGTGATGTGGACAGGTTTTGTACTAATGTGCCCGTAGTAGATATGAATGCAGCAGATATAAATGAATGGGAAGCTCCAGAATCAAATAATGCAAATAATGCAACAGCATAGGAACTACCAACTACGGCCATACCTTGAATCACCGAGCGATCCACCGCTACTGGAGAAGGTATGGTAAAAAGCCATCCAGATCCTGTAGGGTTTGGCGCCCGCCCCGCCTGATTGTAAACCCTGCCTCCTCGTGACTGAGCTAGTCTAGTCCAAGTCCATTATCCAAGCCTTAGTTGGGTTCGGCCATACCGCATGGCCGAACCTCACTATCTAGGTTTTGTGGGTCCCATTTAGTCCATTAACCCTTTAATTACGTAAGTTTAAAATCCAGCAATCCTAGGCTTCAATGATTCACATCTAAGATCATCTTAAATGCACTTAAGTCTATGATCATCCCCCATGGGGTTCGGCCATGTACTATGGCCGAACCCATGGTTCTTGAATTTGGCCAATATTTACGGTTTTGCCACTCTTCCTCCATGGTTAAATCCTTACTTCATTCTTTTCCATTCTTAGGTCCATATTTGATCCATAATCTTGGATCCATTAATGACCCACCAGTCATGAGATACAACCATTTAAAATCAACCACCAACTTAACCGAATCCCCATTGATTAAAGCATATACACAACTCCAACTTAACCCATCAAATGGCTTGTAAAATAGGTCATGGGTTCGGCCATGGCGCATGGCCGAACCCATGATGCCTTTTTCCAATTTTTTTCTTAGGTCTAATTACCACATTTAGATTCAAAATAAGTCCCTCCATGAGGTGGTTTCCATAATGCATTCAAATCACCCCTTTTTATCACCGTTAGTTTCATTTTAAGTCCATCAAAGCTACCATCACTCCCCAATATTTTTCCATGGTTCCAAGACACCTAAGTCCACCAAAATCTCTCCAAGGTGTTTTTTTTAAACATTATTTCCACCCCTTTAAAACCTTATTTATAATACCTAAAATCCACTTAAAAACAATGCACCTTCTCCATCAATTTCCATAACTTCACACCCAAAAATCATTACAGTACCTCACGATAGGGTTCATTATCCATTCATGCCTTTTGAGGCCATAAACATCATTCACATATCCCATGATTTTTCTTATTTAAAACTCCTTTAAAAATCACCAACTTTTAATCATTTAAAACATTAAAATCATTAACAACCCTCCATGTCTTCCATTCTTTAAAACCCTAAAAATCATAATCACTTACCATGGGGTTCAGCCATTACGGTCCATGATTTCTTCTAACATCACACACATCCATGCTTAAATAAATTTTAACACATAATGTCCTTAATGCATCTTCTCATTTTCTTACCCTAATTTACCTATTTAGGGTTTGTCCACTTTTTCATCCTTTCATTGGATGGATTTGAGATCAAAGGCCCATGACAATTTGGCCACCATTAAATCCAAGAAGAATGGACCCCAAATCTTAAACCTTAACAAAATCCAACCTCTTGTTTAGAAATACTTACGCATCCGACGGCTCCTCCGACTTTTTTTTTCTCTTCTTGGACTCCTTGGCCTTCTTTCTTCTTCTTCTCCTTTGTTGGTCGGTCAAGATGTTTGATCAAGATGAAAGCATCAAAACTTGGGTTCGGCCAACATGGAGTGTGTTTGAGAGAGGGAGAGGAGGAGATGGTGAGGAAGAAGATACTAAGCTTTGATCTTGGAGTGATGGCCAAGCTTGTTCTTCTTTCTTCTGTTTTTCTTCCAAGTTTTTTCTTCATCTTTCTCTTGTTGGTGTGGCACGGTTTTGAGAGAGCAAGAGAGGGAGAGAGTGAAATGAGAGTGAAGTAGAGAGATGAGAGGAAAAACCCATCTCATCCCAAGGCTTGCTTAAGTTACGCTTCACCATTAATTTTCCCAACCACCAAGCATGGGCTTCACATGCTTAGTGGTGGTGGTTGGGACCAACCACCACTACTAGCCAATGTTTTTGGTGTCTTAGAGATAAGATGGTTTGGGTCTTCCATCTTTTGACCCCTTTTGACCACCTTTTTGGATAGTTTAATTATTTAATTAATTAGATAATTAACTTAGGTTAATTAATTCCCACTTAACCTAATTACATTTTCTTAAATTCCCTCCATATATCCACCCATGGTTGACTAATTCAACCATGGTGGCAGGCCCTACCAATCCTTGGTCCACACGCCACCTCACTTGGTGAGGTGGAGGTGGGTCCTAATCGGCCACCTTGGTCTAATTAAAATTAACTTAGGTGATTTAATTAAATCCCTTTCAATTACTTGGATCACCATTGGGCCCATGGCCCAATTACATTCACCTCTTACCCATTTACCTTAAAGCTTACGCCATCTTGATCCATTGGGTCCCAAATGGGTATTGGGTCCAATTTGACCATCCTTGGCCTAATTGACCATTTAAATGAACTTAGATCCAATTCATAGTCCATTGGGCCATACTTGGGCCCTTGTCCAAACTTTGATCCATTTACCATCTATTCCATCAAATTTCTCAATTTCCATCATTAAAATAAATAATATCCACATTTATACTAATTTAAAAAGTCCGGGCTATTACAGAGGGGCTCACGGTTTTACAACCCCATAGCCGAATTTTATTTCCTTTCTCTCAATTGTCATTCTAGCCAAGATCAAGAGCAAGGGGAAGAAGAAGGCAGCCAGCAAGAGGTGTTCTTGGTTTGGAAAAATTAAGAAGAAAGGAGAAGGATTGGAAGAACAAGAAATAGGAAAAAAAGTTAGTATCTTGTTTGATAAATTTATTTTGAAATAAAAAAACCATAGGGTTCGGCCATGGTGTTTGGCCGAACCCCATGGAAGAAGATTGGAGATGGGTTTAATGATTTGAATGGAAAGAAAGAACCATAGGGTTCGACCATAGTGCATGGTCGAACCCCATGGAAAGTTAAGATTTATTTTGTTGGGTTATGAATATTGAAAACCATGGAGGAACATTGATTGATTAATGGAAAGACATGGTTCATTTTGTTGAATCGAAACCATGGAAAGTCATGGTCTAATTATGGGTTTATGTTCTTAGATTTTAGATCATGGAAACCTTGGACGGTTAGGTGTTTTGGATTTAAAAGAGGGAATATGGAACCATAGGGTTCGGCCATGCACCATAGAAGGTGTTTGGTTAATTGTTAAATAAGTATTTGAGATCAATGATTGGTGATTTTAAAAAGAGGATCTTGAACTATAGGGTTCGACCATGGTGTATGGCCGAACACCATGGAAATATGTAAGTATTATTGTTGAATTTTAATGGACTAAAATAAGGGTCAAGATCATGAACCATAGGGTTCGGCCATGGTGTATGGCCGAACCATAGGGTTCGGCCTATGGAGATGGTTACTATTTTGGAATGGTTGATGGAAGGAGTTTGCTAAATTTGGAAAGCATTCCAATTATGGAAATATTGTTTCTAATCTAGGAAACTATCTAATTATGGAAGATGGTTTCTAATCTAGGAAACCTTCTAATAATGGAAGGTGGAGTTTAATTATGTAAGCCTTCTAATAATGGAAGGTGGAGTTTAATTATGTAAGCCTTCTAATAATGGAAGGTGGAGTTTAATTATGGAAACCTTCTAATAATGGAAGGTGGACTTTATTTCTGGAAACCTTCTAATAAGGGAAGGTGGAGATTGTTTATGGAAACCTTTTAATTATGGAAACCTTCTAAAGTATGGAAGGATGGATTATTAATTGGAAACAAGGACATCATGGGTTCGGCCATGTGTATGGCCGAACCCCATGAATCAAATTTATGGGTTATGTTTTGTGTATTTTAAATAAATTGGAGGATCATGGGTTCGGCCAAGGTGTATGGCCGAACCCCATGAGGTTTATTTTGTGAACTCGGATTAATAGGTTAATTATTAGTCTAAGTACATTATGAATGAGAATAAGGGATAATGTTAGCCATGGATGGCATTGTTGTAAATATAAGTGAAAATGTTGGATCATGGGTTCGGCCATATAAGGAATTATTTGGAGAACTTAGATGTTTATGATCTATGTTTTTGGACCTAAACATGGGAATTGTTTGGCGGACCTAGGGTTATGTATTTTGGATTAACTAAGGTTTAGACCAATGACGTTTTGGTAACTAATGGAATAAATGAACAAAAAGGGTGAGGCTCGGCCATGGGTATGGCCGAACCCCACAAGTATGGTTTATGGACTTAAATATTGCAAATCAAGTGGGACTTGGTTTTGATTTATTATTATATTATAAGGTAACAGGATCTCGCAAGCGGTGCGCGATCGTTGATCGATTCTTAGACGAAAGACGCAAGCACACGTTAGCGGTCTTTGGTAGGATTCCACCTCTTTCAAACCATTGCTTTATGTACTTTGTCTTTGATCTTAATTTTTTGAGATTATGTTTCAAAGGATATGATTTATGTTGAATTTCATATGCTATGCTTAATTGTATAAATAGCATGTGTTGATTATGTTTTAGAAAGGTGATTTTAAATGCTATGTTTATGTTATTAAAATAGCATGTGTTTTCATTAGAATCTCATGCATGGCATGGGATTGAGGATTTATAACCGGAGGGGTTACACTCCGTCGGGGCGTCCGAAAAACCTATGTGCGGTACCTTGCTGTGATTTTCCATCAGGAAGAATCCGAAGGGTCCACACTCTGCCTGGGCGTCCAGAAGACCTATGTGGTGGGTACTTTTATGTACATATGATGGGTGGGACTCATTGCATTTGTCATCATTGCATGGCATGGTTTTTACACGATTTTATATATTATGTTATAATATATGTTTTGTACTAACCATGTGTTAGTCGTAACTGGAATACCTACTGGGCGCGTTGTTCTAACGCCCTACTCTACCCTAGTTGATGATACAGGCAATCAGGGGAACGAGGAATGCAAGACGGGTCAGGCATAGGAGTTTGGATGATTTAGTTTATTATTTTTAATAAAAGTTACTCATGGACTTGTATTGGAGTAGCTAGATTTCGGAATGTAATAACTTAGATGGTTGGATGATTTATTGGATAATTATGATGTTTTAATTATGGATAAGGACTTGACGTACTTTGCTATCTGAATGGAATAGAACTTGGTTCTATTATGTTTTTGTAAAATTGATGTTATGAGTTCGCATGTTATGATTTTTATTCCGCAAATTGATATTGCTATGTGTGAACCATTTTTGTGGACTTAGTCCATGCACACATAGGGTTGGCCAGTTAAGGGTCGGAGTTTGGAAGTTCGGACTTAGCTCGCGTCGTGACGTCCCGCGCTCTATCACTCTACTCTGTTATAAAAAGTAAAATAGACTCTGAATTTATGGGAAAAAGCGAGTGAAAAAAGGAGGGGCGTTACAAGTCTTTTCATATTTCTTTCAATCCTTGGTTTATAACTTGGATTCGGACATCAACTTTGTTTCCAGCACATATCCATTCTTCAAATGGATATCCAATTTCGTAGCCCTATGATAATTTGGCCAGGCCTTTCAACCAATCTGGAACCCATAGATTCAGCCATACCATGGCCAAGCTATAGTTTCCTTAATCCCATATTGTATTTCCAACTTAGAACATACCTTATTTCTCGTCTCCTTTGTTTCTTTTGCTCTGTCATTTCCTTCCTTACTCCTTCTTCTTGCTTTGCTCTTCATAAATTCTCTTAGTTTAGAGGTGTAGGTGAAAGAGATAGAGATAGAGGAGAAGAGAAAACTCTTTGTTCCAAAAGATAAAAAGATAGAGGAGAAGAGGGTTGTGTCTCTTGTATAACTGTCCACCCTTTCATCTCCTCCCTTAATGTTTTATCTAATCAAGGTGTCCCTTGGTTAAAACCAAGGAGACACTTTGTCTTCCCATGCTTTTCCTTGGTTCTTTTCCCTTGAGATAGAAAACTGCTCATATTCCTACTCAACTCACCTTGAGATGGAAGTCTCCTCAACTTCCATTTTAACTCGTACTCAACTCAAGTCTTATTTTCTCAATTGAACTCATTCATGTAACCCTTAAACTCAAGACTTGAATTCACCTCTCAATTAAATAAATCCTTAACTCAACTCAAATGAATTTACTTATGGTTGATCAAGTCAACCATGACATGGCTGGCCATGCACGTGGTGGTCACCACATGGCACGTGGGTCCCAACCTTACCATGTCACTTACATGCCATCTCACTTGATGATGTGGATTAATGCATTGGGTCTTAATTGGATAGTTGACCTAATTAAATTAACCTTAACCATTTACCTTATAATCAGCTCATCTATGACCCATTGGGTCCCAATTGGGTAATTGACCCATTTAATTACATTTACCCTATTACTTTCAAAACAAATCCTATCATGATCCATTGGGTCTTAATTGGGTTATTGACCCAACTTCTTACCCATCTAAAGTCCATTTCAACCATTAATCTTAAATTCAATCAATTTGTAATCCAAAATAGACCAAATCCAATATATTATAAGTGATGAAAATTTGGGGTGTTACAATATTACCCTCTTTTGAAATTTTCGTCCAGAAAATCGACCGAAGTAGGGTTTCAAACAACTTATACAAATAGCTCAGGATGAGCTGCTCTCATTTCTGATTCAAGTTCCCAGGTGGTTTCCTCATTACTATGTCGTTCCCATACCACCTTGACGAATTGAATTGCTCGGTTCCGTAGCACCCTTTGTTCCTTGTCAATCACTCTGATAGGCCTTTCGATGTAGGTCACGTCACTTTGCACTTCTATGTCTTGTACGTTCAGCACATGCGAGGGGTCAGGATTGTACTTCCTCAACATAGACACATGGAACACATCGTGTAGTGATGATAATTATGGAGGGAGTATCCAACGATAAGATACTTCCCCCACCCTCTTTTGGATTGGAAAAGGTCCCATAAATCTAGCTGACAACTTCCCTTTCTTTCCAAATCGCATGTGTCCCTTTCGTGGTGAGACCTTTAAGAACACGAAACTCAAGGAATCTCCTTCTTTTGTCAGCGTAGCTCTTCTGACGACTCTGTGCAGTGAGTAAATGTTGTCGTATCACCTTAATTTATTCCGTGGTCTCTGGAACTAGCTAAGGCCCAATAAGTGTAGGTTCACCAACCTTTGTCCAACACACTGATGATCTATAGGGTCTACCATACAATGCCTTAAATGGGGCCATCTTAAGGCTTGCCTGGTAACTGTTGTTGTATGACAACTCAACCAGTGGTAAATGATCTTCCCAAACACCTTTGAATTCTAGTACGTAAGCTCTCAGCATATCCTCCAACGTCTGTATTGGTCTTTCTGACTGACCGTCGGTCTGTGGATGGAAAGTTGTACTGATTAACAAGTTTGTTCCCATAGCCGACTGCATACTTTACCACACCCTGCCGTTAAATCGGCCATCTCTGTCGGACACAATAGTCTTGGGGATACCATGTAGTCTGATGATATCCTTGATATATCGTCGTCCCAAAGCCTAGGACGAGTCTGTCATCTTGATTGGGAGAAAATGTGCAGACTTGGTCAAACGGTCTACCACAACCCATACTGCATCGTTACCATTTGATGACCTTGGCAACCCTGTCACAAAATCCATGGAAATATGTTCCCATTTGCATTCTGGCACTGGTAAGGGTTTGAGTAATCCTGGTGGTTTCTGATGTTCTGTCTTGACTTGCTGGCAAGTAAGGCAATGAGAAACAAAATCAGCTACATGTCTTTTAAGTCCATGCCACCAATAATGTCTTTTCAGATCATGGTACATTTTGGTGCTACCAGGATGAATAGAGAGTTTTGTTTGATGAGCTTCGATCAACAAATCTTTTCTACAGCTTTGAGGCACATATATCCTGCCTCGGAATGAGAGACCTTGTCCAGTTGTAATTCCCATTCTGGTATATCTTCCACAATTGACATTTTAGCCCATATTTCCTCCACATCCCTATCTGCCAGTTGTTCTTGCTCGATCTTGGAAACCATGCTGGACCGTACCATCAGATTATACATACTCCCACGGTCCTTGATGTACAAATTGAATTCCCGGATGGTTGTCAACATCTCCCATTCCTTCATAATCAAACTGGCCACCGTTGCATGTGACATGCGACAAAGGGCGTCCGCCACTTTGTTCGCCTTGATAAGATGATATCGCAGTGCAAACTCATAATCTTGCAGGTATTCAATCCATCTACGTTGCCTCATATTGAGTTCCTTCTGATCAAATAGATACTTTAAACTTTTGTGGCCTGAAAATACCTCAAATTTCTTGCCATATAGATAGCGTCTCTAGCTTTTGAGAGCGAAGACCACTGCAGCTAACTCCATATCACGAGTGGGATAATGGTGTTCATGAATTTTCACTTGCCTTGATCCGTATGCCACTATATGATGACTTTGAGTGAGAGAGCACCCAAGTCCTTTTCTTGAAGAATCATAATATACTTCATATCCCTTACTTCTTTCTGGAAAAATCATAATAGGAGCAGTTGTAAGCTTTTCTTTCAGTTCCTCAAATCTTCGATTGCATATATCCGTCCATTCAAACTTGACTCCTTTCTGGGTGAGTCAGGTGAGTGGAGTTGCAATCTTGGAGAAGTCCATAATAAACTTCCGATAGTAACCAGCCAATCCCAGAAAGCTGTGGATTTCGGTCACATTCTTTGGAGCTTTCCAGTCTCTAACCGCTGTCACTTTAGCTGGGTGCACGACTATTCCTTCTGCTGATATGACATGTCCTAAGAAGTTGATCTCAAATAGCCAGAACTCGCACTTGCTTGCTTTGTCGTATAACTGACTCTTCTTCAAGGTGTCCGAGCTATCCTCAGATGTTCAACATGCTCTTCATGACTGGTGGAATAAATTAGGATTTCATCAATGAAAACAATTACAAATTTGTCCAGATAAGGACGAAAGATTCTGTTCATTAGATCCATGAACACGGCTAGTGCATTTGTGAGTTCAAAAGGCATAACTACATATTCATACAGTCCATACCTAGTTTTGAAAGTCGTCTACTCTTTGTCCTCATCCCTGACATGGATTTGATGGTAGCCCAACATCAGATCAATCTTGGAGAAATGGCTGGAGCCTCTGAGTTGATCGAACAGATCATCAATTCTGGGTAGGGGGTACTTGTTCCTGACCATCAGCTGATTCAATTTCCTATAATCCACACACATCCGAAGAGTACCATCCTTCTTCTTGACAAATAATACCGGTGCTCCCTAGGATGATGTGTTGTTCCAGATGCATCCCAGTCTGAGCAATGCATCAATTTGTTTCTTCAATTCAGACATTTCTGCTGGGGCGATCCGATAATGTGGCAATGATACAAGTGTAGTGCCAGGATATAGCTTGATCTCGAAGTCAATCTCCCTTTTTGGAGGTAAATCAGGGAGTTCTGTCTGAAATACCTCTGTGTAGTCTTTCACTACCGCAGGTAGTTCAGCCATCAACGCCTTGTCTAGTCTGATGTTGTCCAGTAGTAGGTGGTTCATTTCTTCATGCAATCTCCTGGTCATAGGAATGCTCTATTTGTCGGCATGTACCATATGTTGTTTTCCCTCGGGTGACCAAAATATTACTTTGCGGAGATGACAGTCAATGCTGGCCTGGAAGTTAGCCAACCAATCCTTGCCAAATATGATGTCGTACTCTGTCATCTCGAGTACCAGATAGTTGAACTTAAATATGAACCTAGCAAGTTCAGTGTCTACAGAAGTGCAGATCAGACCCAGTGATGTGTCTCCAATAGGGGATACAATAGTAAGTGCAGTGGACAATTGTTGTACTAGAGTACAAGTAGCAGATATGAAGGAGTGGGATGCTCCTTAATCAAATAATACGAAGGCATAAGAACTGCCAACTACTGCCATACCTTGAATCACCTAATGAACCACTGTCTCTGAAGGAGGAACCAAAGTATATAATCATCCAGATCCTGTCAGAATAGGTGCCCGTCCTGTCTGGTTATGTGCTCTGGATGCTTGAGACTGAGCTAGTCGAGCTGAAGGACGGAAAGAACCCCTGGAGTGAGGAGGTCTATTGTTCTGTCGACAATCCCTTTTGAAATGGTCTTGTTGGCCACACTGGAAACAGGTGCTAAGGCCTCGAGGAACCTGAGAGATTGGTCCTGATGTGGAGGGCTGATTCGGACGAAAACCTCCAGTGGACCCAGTAGAAGGTGAGGGTCTCACAAAGTTGGGTCTGAATCTCTTGTTCGGGCGGAAAGTATTTCCCCTGTTCCCCTGCTCTCACTTCGTATGTTATCCACAAACCTGACTATGTCTGCCAACTCTTGTTCAACTATGCTAGCTTGGCTAACCACTTCTGCCAAAGTGGCTGATTTGAGGATTGTGACTTTGGCTCTTAGATTAGGTCGCAACCCTCGGTCAAACTTCCAAGCCTTCTTGTATTCTGTGTCTACCATTTACAAAGCATAACATGATAGACGGAGAAACTCTTGATAATATTCCGCAACAGTCATGGTGCCCTGGACTAGAGATATGAACGCTTGTGTCTGGTGCTCCTTCTCCTCCTCTGGAAAATAATGATCCAGAAACATTCCAGCGAACTGGTCCCATGTCATCTCAGTCCTCTCCCCCGCTGGAATTTGTGTTTATTGACGTTCTACAACTCTCCACCATTTGTTGGTATCATCCACTACTTGTGAAGTAGCCAACAATACCCTGTCCTCATCATCGGTGAACTTGAGCAACTTCAAGATCTTTGTAATGTTCTCAATCCATTTTTCCGCTCCTGCGGGTCCCTCTTTCCCTTTGAAATAACGGGGATGTTGTTGTTGAAAGTCTCTGACCATATTTTGGTCCTATGATTCATTGGCGGTTCCACTTCCATTGCCATTCTAATGTTGTTGTAGAACGGAAGTGACTACTGCCTATACTAGGCTCTGCAGCTCAAGAGGTACTTCAGGAATGTTCACACTATTCTGTCCCTCTTCCTGGTGTAAGTTTTGTACCTCTTCCTCCTGATGTAGGTTTTGTCAGGTATTTCTTCTTTTTGGAGGCATTTTCCTAAGTCATTGAAACATTTCTTGACTTAGTTTTCTCATAAAGTTTTATGTTTATATTGTTGGGGAAATTGCCTAATCATCATTTTGTATTTATTGTTTTGGGGAATTTTCCTATGTATCACATATTGTTTCTCATTTTGGGGAAATCCTAATGTTTCTTTTTTTGGGGAAATATGTCTTATTTCACAATGTTCGGCCAGTATAGATTCAGTAGACTGACTTAAAGATTCAGTCGGCTGAATCATCAACCAACAATTTACTTGTTTGGTAAGTCTACCTTCAGTCGACTGAATAATAGATTCAGTCGGCTGAAACACGCCAGACCTCTTTACTTATTCGGTACGTCTATTTTCAGTCGACTGAATCACATGATTCAGTCGGCTGAAAACACAATATATCCCTTATATTTTAATCATGTCCATGTTCACTCGACTGAATCACATGATTCAGTCGGCTGAAAGTCCTAGAAACTCTTTGCCTTCTTCGGTCAGTGCTAGTTCAGTCGACTGAATCCCAAATTCAGTCGACTGATTATTTGTCAGTCTCTTTTGTTTACATATTTGACTCGACCCTTCTTCATGAAATTAACTCCTAATATTATTTAAACATAAATAATATCATACACATAACTTTTAGTGAGTTTACTCTACCCTCTAACCAAAGCTAAAGTCTTTTCATATTTCTTTCAATCCTTGGTTTATAACTTGGATTCGGACATCAACTTTGTTTCCAACACATATCCATTCTTCAAATGAATATCCAATTCCGTGGCTCTATGATAATTTGGCTAGGCCTTTCAACCAATTTGGAACCCATAGATTCAGCCATACCATGGCCAAGCTATGGTTTCTCTTAATCCCATATTGTTTTTCCAACTTAGAACATACCTTATTTCCTGTCTTCTTCGTTTCTTTTGCTATGTCTTTTCCTTCCTTACTCCTTCTTCCTTTGCTCTTCACAAATTCTCTAAGTCCAGAGGTGTAGGTGAAAGAGATAGAGATAGAGGAGAAGAGAAAACTCTTTGTTCCAAAATAAAGAATGATCGGCCAAGGGGTGGGGTGTGCCCCTTGGGTTGTGTCTCTTGTATAACAGTCCTGTAACGCCCTGCCCTTTTTCACTCTCCGAAAATCAGAGTATTTTTTTTTAAATAAAGAGTGAGAGAGAGAGAGGGACTCCATGATGCGAGCCTCAAATCCCAACCCTTAACTGGCCAACGATACGTGTGCGTGGACCAAGTCCACTAAAACGATTCACACGCATTAAAGTTAAACTTGCGGAATAAACACATAGCGGAATTATCGTATGATTAGAATTACTATCCCTATCCATTAATTAGCAATGAAGTCAATCACCATATAATAAACTGAACTTAATATCCAAATGTAACGTCAAACCATAGCAAAATAATATCTAAGTTATTACTGTCCCAAAATGCAATTATCTCAAATTACATTGTCCAAAATAAAACTTAAATAAAATAAGCATAAACTATCCAAGCTCTTACGCTTGGTTTCTTTCACATCCATCTCCCGTTCCTTTCCCTGTACCATTATCTAAGGTAGAAGTAGGGCATTAGTCAACATGCCCAGTAGGAGTTTCAAGTATGGTCATACATGGGACTAGTATAAAATCAATATAGAAAAACATATCATACTTATAAAACCTTTTGTAGTATTAAAACAGTGCATGATACTCATATCAAATCATGCCAATGTAATACCATGTCAAGGATCATATGCCAATGATCTCCCACCCACTTCCTTTTTGAACATCATGTATTTTGCCCCACATGTGTTAATCGGTCCACCGAATGGAGCGTGGACCCCTTTTACATTTCAAACATCATACATCTCTCCTCACGTATTTTAATCGGTCTCACCAAATGGAGCGTGGACTCCTCTTTCATTTCAAACATCATATATTATTTCCCGTATGTCAATTGGAATCAGTGCGGATTCCTCCCCACGTTTGTTTATCGGATACCTCGAATGGAGCGTGAACTTCTCTCATATGTTCCTTCCCATGCCATACATGAGATGCTGCGTGCAAAGATGCCATTTCTTACAAATTACAATATGCCATTGGAAACAGTTCATATACATATATATATTTCATAATTCAAAGTAATCATCATGTTGAAACGTAGAAAAGCATATAAAATCCACATGTATTTCAATAAGGTAGGAATCCTACCAACGTCCAAGTATTGTATCTTTGATGTTTTCGTGAAGATATCGATCACCGATCACGTCAAAACTGATCGTACACCCGTTTGTGAAATCCCATTACCTTAACGAATTCATCACACACATATGTTAATTTAATTACCCAATCAATTTCCATCATCCATTACTCATCTTAAACAATCTGGAAAATTATATTAAAATTTCACTTTTAAAATTCAGTCAATTACCCGTCCGATGCGCCATCCTGCGGATGATAGAAACCCATCCGTGGACGGTAGAAACCCGTCTTACAGATTGTAACCCGTCCACAGACAGCACTATACTCAAGTCCGGCACCCATCCCACGGACAATAGAAACCCATCTGCCGACGGTGATACCCATCTGCAGATAGCGCACAACCGCTATCCGCTACCTGCGAACAGTCCACACCCGTCCGGGGACGACAAAATCTGGTCCCACGGACCGTAGTCACCCGTCCCACAGAGAGTGTAACCCGTCCGCAGACACTGTCCATTACTGTCTGTTACCCCTCCGCAAACAATGTAACCTGTGGTTCTTTCCTATCACCCTTATCCATTTTAAACATGTATTAAGTTCTTAATTGTTTGATGTTTCGCTTAATCCTTCCTCTTATAATTTATTTCCTTATTCTTTTAAAACACTTTTAACATCATCAATATATCTTCATTCAATCCCTTGGTTGTTGGTCCTCAATCCCTACCCATTCCTTGAATGGAAACCAACTCTATGATCATTCAATGGTTTTGACCATTTATTCCAAAACATATTCCATCTTCAAATGGATATCCACCTTCATGGCTTGTAACAGTTTTAGCCAATCCTTTCAATCATTTAACCTTTCTTTGGATGAATTTCAAGGTCCATGGCCTTAGCATAATTTTTCTTGCCATCTTTTTCAATCGAATATGGAACCCATAGGTTTGGCTATACCATAGCCAAACCTATGGTTTCCTTTGTTATAATCCCATAACATTAAACTCAACACATACCTCTACCGCGTCTCCTTTGTTTCTTTTTCTTTGAATTCTTCCTTAGTCCTTTTCCTTCCTTAGTGTTTTCTTCTTCCTCTTTTCTTCTTCGGTTTCTCTAAGTCTAGAGCCTAAAATGGGAGAGAGAGAGAGAGAGAGAGAGAGAGAGAGAGAGAGAGAGAGAGAGAGAGAGAGAGAAGAGAGAGAGAGATAGAGAGAGATGAGGACCTCCTTGTTTTTCAATGGAGCATTCGGCCAAGGTAGTTGAGAGAGGGAGAGGGAGAGAATGAGATGGAAAATTCTCTATGGAAGGGTCAGCCAAAGGGGTGTAGGTTGAGAGAGGGAGAGAATGAGATGAAAATCTCTATCTTTTTTCCAAGGGAGAGGATTGGCCATAGGTGTGGTGTGTGTCCCTAGTGTAAATCAGCCCTTGACCTCCCAATCACCCTCATTACTCCTTTGTCTTTCCCATTTGTCCCTTGGTTTAACCAAGGAGACACATTGCATAAGCTATGGTCTTCTTAACGTTGGTGTATAGGCTTCCATGAGATGGAAACCCTCCAACTCCCCCTTTGAGTCACTATGGGTCTCTTCCAATTCCATGCAACTCGGCTCACGCCATGCAATCTTTTTGAACTCATTTCTCCAACTCAACCCTTGAACTCAACATCAATAAATTCTTACTCAACTCATGTGGATTCAATTTCCAACTCAAGCCACTCAACACATTTAAACTCACCCATCGTTGACCAAGTCAACCATGGCTTAGCCGACCATGTAGGTTACCTTAACCATTTGCCACCTCACTTGATAAGGTGGATTTGGGTCCCACTTGGCCATGTCACTCACATGCCACCTCACTTGATGAGGTGGATCCCATGCCTTGGGTCTTAATTGGGTACATGACCCAATTAAATTAATCATTTACCCATTTACTTTCAAAATCCATTCACCTTGACCCATTGGGTCCCAATTGGGTAATTTACCCAATTAATTTCATTTACCCAATTACTTGCAATCAAACCCTATCCATGATCCATTGGATCATAATTGGGCCACTGACCCAATTCTTACCCATCTAAAATCCATTCCATCCATAAATCTTAAATTCAACAAATTTAATAATTTAAATAGACAAAATCCAATATAATAATGCATTGAAAAATCCTAGGTGTTACAAGTCTACCCTTTCATCTCCTCCCTTAATGCTTTATCTAATCAAGGTGCCCTTGGTTAAAACCAAGGAGACGCTATGTCTTCCCATGTTTTTCCTTGGTTCCTTTCCCTTGAGATAGAAAACTCCTCATATTCCTACTCAACTCACCTTGAGATGGAAGTTTCCTCAACTTCCATCTTAACTCATACTCAACTCAAGTCTTATTTTCTCAATTGAACTCATTTATGTAACTCTTAAACTCAAGACTTGAATTCACCTCTTAAATAAATAAATCCTTAACTACACTCAAATGAATTTACTTATAGTTGGCCGAGTCAACCATGACATGGCCGGCCATGCATGTGGTGATCACCACATGGCACGTGGGTCCCACCCTTGCCATGTCACTTACATGCCATCTCACTTGATGATGTGGATTAATGCATTGGGTCTTAATTGGATAGTTGACCCAGTTAAATTAACCTTACCCATTTACCTTAAAATCAGCTCATCTATGACCCATTGGGGTCCCAATTGGGTAATTGACTCGTTTAATTACATTTACCCTATTACTTTCAAAACAAATCCTATCATGATCCATTGGGTCTTAATTGGGTTATTGACCCAACTTCTTACCCATCTAAAGTCCATTTCAACCATTAATCTTAAATTCAATCAATTTGTAATTCAAAATAGAATGAATCTAATATATTATAAGTGATGAAAATTCGGGGTGTTACATTATATGGATGATGAAATATATGTCTAAAAATGATAAGGAATGGATTTCATGAAGAAGGACCTAACCATGAATGCGAAAAAAAGAACTGACAAAAAGTCAGTCGACTGAACCACAGGATTCAGTCTACTGAAATGGTGCTGGCTGAACACATAAGGGGTTATCGGGGTATTTCAGTCGACTAAATCTTATGATTCAATTGAGTGAACATGGAATGGATTAAAATATATGGGCTCTATTGATTCAGTCGACTGAATGTATACTGACCGAACACACACATGATCTGATCCAAAGTCAGCCGACTGAATTTGTTATTCATTCGACTGAAAGGACATTGATCGAGAACACAGAGGGTTTGACCCAAAGTCAGCTGACTGAGACCATGATTCATCCAACTGAAAGGTTACGAGTCAAGTTTATACGGTACAGAGGTGTGTTTCAGCTGACTGAATATTATTACTCAGTCGACTGAAAGTTTGCAGGTAAAGTAAAGACTGTATCTGTGCGTGTTTCAGTCAATTGAATCCTTGATTCAGTCGATTGAATCCTTGATTCAGTCGACTGAATTTGAATGTTTTATTTTTGGTTAATTTTCCCGATACCATTGTTTATCCAGTGGGATGTAAAGGGTGATGAAAGTTAAATGGATAATCAAATTGATATATATGTGGTTGAATTTGTTAAGGTAATGAGGTACGATTCGTTTTCACTTGAGCGTTAGCGTTGTTCTTACGAAACAAGAAAAATGACAGTAATCGGACGTTGGTAGGATTCCTACCTTATTGAGACACTATGGATTATATATGATACTAGTTTTATTCCAACTATGATGTTTATTTTGGTTATAACAAATAATATATATGTTATGAATTGATTTTCAATGGTATTATGTAATTTGATATAAAATGGCATTCTTGCATTCATTATCTCATGCATTGCATGGGAGGGAATACATGGGACCAGCAAACCAAGTTATGAGCGGTCCGAACATGATTTGGGCTTGGAAACTAGCTTGTATGAAGCTATGTGAACTATTGATATGTTGGCCTGGTCCGGGATTGCTACGAATGGGTACAACGTAATTTGGGCCAAAGAGCTCCTAGGTATATAGTCCCGAAACCCTGCACAGAGGGAGGAGTCCACACTTGATCGGTAATTCCAATTAACATATGTGGGGAGGCATAATAGTGACTTGGTGGTGCCGTCACAAAACACTGTGGACGTAAATGGCCAAGGGAACACCTTGATATGGTGATTTATCAAGGAAACTATTTATATATGATGTGATTGGATATGGAATTGGGTGAGTGATCATTTGGAATTCCTACTGGGCATGTTGACTAATGCCCTACTTCTACCCTATAGATGATGGAACAGGTAATGACAAGGAAACGGATATGAGAGATGAAGGGAGCCAAGTGTAGGAGCTTGAAATGAATGAAGTTAATTTATTTAGTTTTGATGTTTATGATGTATTGGGAGGATTGATATTTTGGACTGTAATAACTTAGAATTATTTCGCTATGGTTTGATGATATTTAAAGTTTCAAGTTAAGTATATGGTGATAGTTAATATGTATATGAATAGTATCTTATTCATATAAATAATTCCTCAATGTATTTAGAAAAGCGTGTGAAATTTTTAAGTGGTCGTCGTCCACGAAGACGAAAAGGTGGCCAATTAAGGGTCGACTTTTGGAAACTCGGACTTAACTCAAGTAGTGACGTACCCGCTTTCTCTCACTCATTTATATAAAAAAAAATACACTCTGATTTGTGGCGAGTGAAAAAGGGCGAGACGTTACAACACACTTCTATAGTAAAATGCTTTTATTGTGGATTAACCGGGCTGTAATACCCCAGATTTTCAGTTTAACAATATTTACGGAAATTGTCATTGAAAGTGTGAATTAATGGTTATGAACCTTAGATGGGTAAGGTGTTGAGCAATGGCCCAATTAAGACCTAATGGATATGTTATAAGGATCAATTTAAATAATTATGTAATGTGTATTTAATTGGGTCAAGGTGGTTATTTGGGTCAAAAGGCCCAATTGGGACCCAAAGGGTTGTATTTGGCTTGGTTGACCATTAGGTGAGCTCAAGCCTAATTAGGTTAAGGCTGAATTAAATGGGAATGCAAACAAGTGTTTAAGTTGATTCAAATTAAATGGTTGAGTTGAATTAAATGGTTGAGTTGGATTAAATGGTTGAGTTAGATTAAATGGTTGAGTTGGATTAAATGGTTGAGTTGAATTAAATGGATGAGTTGAGTTGGGTGAGTTAAATAAATTTGAATTAAAAGAGTTGGATGGAATATTTATTTTAGGTAAGTGAAGTGTTTAGATGAAAGGTGTTTGGGTGGTTTCCAAATTCAAACAATACTACACGTTGGATGCATGGGGAGTTTTACCTCATGCATGAAACTTCCATTTGAATCATTAAGGAGAGGTGACGGTTTTGTGGTCCAAGCTAAGTCAAGACCATTGGCTACATGGGAGTTTCATCCATGGATGAAACTCCCAACTAAGGAATTAAATGGATAGGTGAGGAGTTGCTTGTTTCAAAAATCAAACCTCCAATGGAACACCAAAAGGAGGAGGACGGTTTAAGGTGCTACTCAAGCCAAAGAAGACAAACCGTTGGGCACAAGGAGTTTCATCACATGGATGAAACTGCCACATGGGGAATTTAAGGGAGAAGTGGCGGTTACAGAAGGCAAACAAAGGCTTTGCCGTTGTAGCCTTTGGGAGGTTCATTTCAAGGATGAAACCCCCAAGTAAAGTATTAAGGAGAAGGTAAATAGAAATGGAGTTACACATGGGCTGCACCAAAACCATCACCTTGGCCGACCATGTCATTGGAACAAAACAAATTGGAATTGCTTTGTACTCTCTCCCTCTCTCTCTTGGCTATTCTTCTCTCCCTTAAAACATCCATTGGCCGACTAGCACTCTAAGCGAAAGAAGATCAAACACTTAGAGAATTTTATTATATTCTTTCCCTCCCTCTCAAGGTCATTTCCCTCTCAAACACCAAAAAGGATTTAGCATGTTATGATCTCAAGTTTCTCTCTCAAACTACCCCTTTTTGGCCGAACCACTCAAAGTGTGTTATCAAGATCAGTGTCGACCAAAAGGAACAAGAAAGAAGGAGGAAAAAGGCTAAGGAACGAAAGAACAGCTGTAGCAAAGGAAAAATTGGAGGAGTCGCGGAAACGGTAAGTCCTCAACAAATTTTATATTAGAAAAGAGGATCAAAGGTCAAGGATATGGTTCGGCCATTGCATGGCCGAACCCTATTTTCTATTATGGAAAAATAAGAGCATGATCTTGGTATTTTAATTGAAAGAAGGAACCATAGGGTTCAGCCATATGCATGGCGACCCATGACAGAACATTTGTTAATAAAATATTGAAAGATGATAACTATGGAAGGACATGGGGTAAATATGTTAGTGGATTTTAAAGGTGGTCAAGGAAACATGATCCGGCCATTGCATGGCCAAACCCTAAAAAGGATATACAAGAACCATTGAATATGAAAAAGAGATTGATTAGGTTCGGCCATGATGTATGGCCGAACCCATCAAAGGTTAAGATTATGGCTATGGGATTAAAAAGATGAGATAAGGAACAATAGGGTTCGGCCATGTTACATGGCCGAACCCCATGGAAGGTTGTTGATGTTTTTAAAGGGTTTAAAATGAATGTAAAGTGATGGACTTGGATGTGTTTTGATTATAAAAAAGAATGGAAAAGAGGAGAAACAAAACCAAACTATGGCCGAACCCCACCAAGTGCTATGTATGGTATTTTATTTTTAGAAAAGGGTCTAAAAGGATTTAAAAAGATAAAGGTGTGAGAAACAATTATAGATGAATAAAAAGGTTTTAATGGAAAGGAACCATAGGGTTCGGCCATGTGTATGGCCGAACCCCATGGAGTGACAATGGTGGATGATTCAGGGCTACATGTTTAATATGTGAATGCCTAGATGAATGGATTGGCAATTGGACCTAATTAAAAAGGATTAAAGGACCAAAATTTATGATGGTGAGGTTCGGCCATGTCGTATGGCCGAACCCCACTAAGGTGGATTTTGGTGAAATAAAGGTTATGTAATTAGTTAAGAGGTGATAAGTGATAAATAAGAAGAAGAGTTAAAATTAAGGTAAGTGAGGTTCGGCCATGGGGTATGGCCGAACCCCACAAGTTGTGTTTTGGGACTTAGACATTATTACAAATCAAATAGGTTGTTGGTTTGATTTATGGTCATGTTATAAGGTAACGGGACTTCATAAAGGGGGCACGATCGAGAATGGTTGTCGGTTTAAAGCTCAAGGACACCTTAGTTGTCTTGGGTAGGATTCTACCTTATTGAAACATGGATATGTAAATGGTTTTATCTTATTTGATGGTTTATGTTGTAATTATAATATGTTTCAAAAGTGAAGTTTTAAAATGCTATGGTTAATTATATTGCATAGCATATGAAAAGGTACATCCCATGCATGGCATGGGAGGAGAATTTGTAACCGAAGGCCATGCTCCGTCGGGGCGTCCGTAAGGTAATCGTGGGAAGACCTTGATGTGGATAATGCCATCAAGAAGAATCCGGAGGCCACACTCCGTCGGGGCGTCCGAAAGACCACTGTGGGGTTACCTTGATGAGGAAAATTCCATCAAGAGGTTACATGTATGTGATGGGTGGGACTCATTGCATAAGGCATATGGCATGGCATGATTTTACATGATATTGATGATATGATATTTTATATGACATTTGATACTAACCCATGTGATAGCCCTACTTAGAATTCCTAATGGGCGCGTTGTTCTAACGCCCTACTTTTACTCTAGTGAATGATACAGGAAAGGAAGGGATCGAGGATCGTGAAAGAAACCAAGCATAGAAGCTTGGATATGGATTGGATATTAATTATTATATTTTGTTGGACATGTAATTTGAGTAGTTAGATGTTGGCACGCAATAATTTAGATTATGTTGCTATGGTTTGGAATGATTTGTTGAATGTTTAAGTTAAGATAATTTTGGATATTTGACTAAGTACTTTGCTATCTAAAATGGAGTACACTTAGGTTCTATTATAATCCGCAGTTAGTTTAGGTTATATTCCGCAAAGATTATATTTTACTATGTGTGAACCATTCTCATGGACTTAGTCCATGCACACATAGGTTTGGCTAGTTAAGGGTCGGACTTTAGAAGTCCGGACTTAACTCGTGTCGTGACATTCCGCTCTCTATCACTTTAAAAAATAAAAAAAATAGACTCTGATTTTCGAGTGAAAAAGGTGGGGTGCTACAGTTGGTATCAAAGCGAAACGGGAAGATTGAATCTTTCGAAGTAAGATTAAGACGGTTTCATGTCTCACTGACAGATAAGAATCCCAACTGACCGACTCTTCGGAGTCCGTTGCACGGGGGGTGGATTAATTTACTTTGTTAGACTCAGACTGAACATTCAATCTGAGAACAACAATGAATGATAGGAAAGGAAGTACAGTCAAAATAATTGGATATACCAAACATAGCAAATTAGGATATACTTCCCCGATCTCCCCAAATTGAGAAAGAAACAATAGATACTTAGGAAATCTCCCCAAAAACAAATAGAAACCAAGAGTGCTTACTTGGAAATTTCCCCAAAATTGTGAAAATACAAATTGTACGAGGAAACTAAGTCAATGATGTTTCATGACTTAGGAAAAATGGCTCCAAAGAGAAAGACCCGACAGAACCAGAAAGGGAAGGAAAAAGTGATACAAATCTCTCAACATGAGAAGGAGGTATCACAACATGAAGAGGAGGAACAACACTCACTGCATGAAGAGGAGGAACAACACTCACGGCATGAAGAGGAAGAGCGACACTCTCATCATAATGAACAAGAGAAAGAGGAGCAAAGCAGCGTGAGTATACCAGTGGTGCCTCCTGAACTACAAAGCTTGGTTCAAGCAGTAATTACTTCTGTTCTCCAACAGCATCTGAATGGAAGTGGAAGCACTAGTGACGCCAATAACCGGAACATGGTTAGAGATTTCCAACAACAGCGCCCCCTTACTTCAAAGGGAGAGAAGGGTCTGTCGGAGAGGAAAATTGGCTTAAGAAGATTACTCAAATCTTGACTATACTTAAGATCTCGAATCATGAGGACATGATATTACTGGTGACATCAAACTGATAGATGATGCCGGTAAATGGTGGGAGATAGTGGAGAAACAGCGAGCATTCCTTCCGGAAAGGGAAAGGGCTACAATGACGTGGGAATGGTTCTCAGCTACCTTCCTAGATCAGTATTTTCCGAGGAGGAGAAAGAGCGTCACATTCAAGCATTTATATCTTTGGTAAAGGGTACCATGACAGTGGCAGAGTATTATCAGGAGTTCCTCAGTCTCTCCTGTTATGCTCTATACATGGTGGATACGGAATACCGAAGGGCTCGTAAGTTTGAGCGGCGCCTACGGCCAAGCATTAGGGCCAAAGTAACCATATTCAAAGCAGCTACTTTGGCAGAGGTGGTCAGTAAGGCCACTATAGCGGAGCGAGAGATGGCTGAGATAGTGCGGTTTGACAACCACCGAAGTCAGCATGGGAGAGGGACATTTCAGCCCAACAAAAAGTTCCGACCGAACTTTAGTAGACCCTGACCTTCTACTGGGTCCACAGGGGGCTTTCGTCCCAACCAGTCCTCCCCATCTGCATCAGTCACTTAGGCTCTCAGAGGGATGAACAACTCTTTCCATTGTGATCAGCCGGGTCACTTCAAGAGGGATTGCCTAAAGCTTAACAAACTCTCTTATTCCAGAGGATCATTCCGTCCACCAGCTAGGCCAACTAACTCCCGAGGAGGCAGGACATATAACCAGGCGGGACGGGCGCCTAACCCTACTGGATCTGGACGATTGTTTACTCTAGCTCCTCCAGCGGATGTGGATCATTCTATGATTCAAGGTATGGCTGTAGTCAGTAGTTCCTATGCCTATACACTATTTGATTCTGGAGCTTCACACTCTTTCATATCTACTGCATTTATAACTACTGCTGGTACTTTAGTTCAAAAACTGTCCACATCACTCACAATTGTATCCCCTGTCGGAGACACGTCATTGGGACTCATATGCATGGCAGTGAATACTGAACTCGCTGGACTCAGATTTAAGTTCAATTATCTAGTACTGGATATGACTTAGTACGATATTATCTTCGGTATGGGCTGGTTGGCTAGCTTTCAGGCCAACATTGATTGTTATCGCCGCAGAGTGACATTTTGGTCACCCGAGGGAAAGCAATATGTGGTTCATACAGACAAGCAAAGCAGACTGCATGAAGGGTTGAATCATCTGGTATTGAACAATATCAGATTGAACAAGGCACCGGTCGCTGAACTCTCGGCAATAGTGAAAGAATATGTAGATGCTTTTCCAAAAGAACTACCTGGCTTGCCACCTATGAGGGAGATCAATTTCGAAATCAAGTTGTACCCTGGCACTTCACCAGTGTCATTACCACATTATCAGATGGCACCAGCAGAGATGTCCGAACTAAAGAAGCAGATTGATGAACTGCTTAGACTGGGTTGCATACGGAATAACACATCGTCTTGGGGAGCTCCGGTGTTGTTTGTGAAGAAGAAGGACAGTTCACTCCGAATGTGTGTGGATTATCGGAAACTGAACCAGCTGACGATCAGAAACAAGTATCCACTACCCTGGATTGATGATCTATTTGATGAACTTAGAGGTTCCAGCCACACTACTAACATTGATTTGATGTCCGGATACCACCAAATCCGGGTTAGGGAGGAAGACTGGAGAAGACAGCCTTCAGAACGCGGTAGTAGTCATGCCGTTTGGACTCACCAATGCATCAGCAGTGTTCATGGATCTAATGAATAGGATCTTCCGTCCTTACCTGGACCAGTTTGTTATTGTATTTATCGATGACATCCTAATCTATTCCAGAAGTAAGGAAGACCATGCTGGGCACTTGAGAATAGTTTTGGACACTTTGAGAAAGAACAAGTTGTATGCCAAAGAAAGCAAATGTGAATTTTGGCTATCTGAGGTCCACTTCTTGGGGCATGTCATATTAGAAGAAGGTATAGCCGTGGATCCGGCTAAGGTGGCGGCAGTGAGTGAATGGAAAGCGCCAAAGAATGTAACCGAGATCCGCAGCTTATTGGGATTAGCTGGTTATTACAGGAAGTTCATCATGGACTTCTCCAAAATTGCATCACCATTGACTCGACTCACTCAGAAAGGAGTCAAATATGAGTGGTCAGATCTGTGCAATTGGAGGTTTGAAGAGCTGAAAAAGAGACTTACCACTGCTCCTATCCTAATTTTACCGGAAAGAGGCAAGTGTTATGAGGAACAATGCGATGCTTCAGGAGAGGGACTGGGGCTTACACTCAGTCAAAGTAACCGTGTGGTGGCTTATGGATCAAGACAGTTAAAAATTCATGAACGCCTCTACGCCACACACGATTTGGAACTAACCGCAGTGGTCTTCGCTCTCAAAAGCTGGAGACACTATCTATATGGGAGGAAGTTTGAAGTATTTTCAGATCATAAGAGCTTGAACTACTTATTTGATCAGAAAGAACTCAACCTGAGGCAGCGCAGATGGATGGAATATCTGGTAGATTATGAGTTCGCACTTCGTTATCACCCTGGCGAGGCGAACAAGGTGGCAGATGCCCTCAGCCGTATATCACATGCATCAGTGGCATGTTTGATCAGGACAGAATGGGAGATGTTGAATACCATTCGAGAGTTTAAACTTTATCTCAATAACCATGGGACTATATACAATTTGATTATACGGTCTAACATGGTTACTAAGATTAAACAGGAACAGCGGACAGACCCGGAGGTGGAGGAGATTTGGGCCAAAATGTCTACTAGTGAAGTCATACCGGAATGGGATTTACGACCAAGACAGGGTCTTGTATTCTGGGGTAGGATTTATGTGCCTAAAAGCTGCAGAAAAGAGTTGTTGATCGAGGCACATCAGACCAAACTCTCCATACATCCGGGCAGTACCAAGATGTACCACGACCTAAAGAGACATTATGTAACGCCCGCCCCTTTTCACCGAAAATCAGAGTCTATTTTTTTTTTAAAAAAAGTGACAAAGGGCGCGGACGTCAAGACGCGAGTTAAGTCCAAGCTTCTAGAGCCCGGCCCTTAACTGGCCAACCCTATGTGTGCGTGGAACGAAGTCCACGAGGAACAGTTCACACGTATAAGTAAGCTTGCGGAACGTTACATAAATCGCGGAATGATAATAGAGGCTAACCTACCAATTTTAGATAGCAGAGAAGATTACATTCATCTAACTAATAAAACATCTCAACATCATCGTATCCAAACAAAACCAGGATATAGCAAGTAATTATACAGTCCGACAAGCTAAACTATACAAATACACATTTCCCAAAATAAACTTAATTAAAGCAACAGTCTGCCTCCCCAAGCTCCCAAGCTTGGCTCCCGTCTTGTCTTTCTGTTCCGGCATTTCCTGCGTCATCAGCTAGGGTAGAAGTAGGACGTTAGACAACACGCCCAGTAGGACTCCGAGTAGGGCTAACACATGGATTAGTGATAACAAAGCATATAGAAAATATTATAACGAAAAACCATAAAATGAATGCTATGCCATGGGTGTCTGTGTTATGAACCCCACCCATCATCCATACCATCATGTTGTTATATCCCCCTTGACGGCAAAACCTCGTCAAGATATAAACAATCACAAATCATCCCCCTGGACGGCAAAACCTCGTCCAGGTATAACCAATCACACATCATCCCCCTTGATGGAAGAACCATCATCAAGGTATCATAATTGCATACAACATCCCTGATAAATCAAACACATCAAATATCTCCATGTCTGTTTATCGGTCGCCCCAACGGAGCATGGACTCCGGTTTCATTTCATCCCTCCCCTGTCATATCCCTCCCATGCCATGCATGAGATGTATATGCCATATGCCATGTAATGAATATAATAACAAACCATGATATTTAAAAATCCCATCAATAAAACATATAACTTGATTACCAAAAATAGATCAAGCAAAGCCTCAATAATCACATCATAGCCTTAAAACCCATTTTAAACCAATCATATGTTTACCGGAATAAATCAAGTAAAAACCCCTCCATAATACATAATTCAAAACCAATCTTAAAACAAACCATATAATTTCCAAATAATTCAAAGAAACCATCACTCAATCCATGGCTTACAAAAAGCTTAGAATCCTACCGAATACCGACTAGCGTCCTTTCTCTCTTCTGTTCGATAAACCCGGTCGCCGATTGCGTACCGCCTGCGATATCCAATACCTTATTACATACACATAATCAGTCCATATTTTAACTATTTCTAAGCCCATTAATCATTTCCAAGTCCATATGAACAATCGGTCACTATTTAGGTTTTGTGGATCCCACTTAATCCATTAGACATTTTAATTTGCATGAGTCTAAAAATCAGCCTCCCAGGCTTTATTTAACCATACATAAACTTATTATTTAGTGCCCCATAGAAATGGTCCTCTCCCATGGAGTTCTTGAATTTGGCCATTAATTACGGTTTTGCCACTACCTCTTCTCCATAGTTAATCACTCATTTACTTAATCCATGTACATTATGGTCCATAATTGATCCATAACTTAGGTCCGTTAATGACCCCTCAACCATGTCATAAGATCATTGGAATCAACCATTTAATTTAATTTAACCTTTATTCATTCCACACATATATAACCCCATACTTAGCCCATCAATTGATTCACAAAATGGTTCCATTGATGTCTCATTAACCATGACATGCATATTAACAATTTAGTCCTTAACTTAGCCTAATTTTTTTCCATCCATCCAACCACATACACACACCCTTCCTTAGCCCATAAAATGACTTACAATTGAATCATCATTCTTAGCCACATCTTGGGTCCCTAATTGATCCATCAACCATATAACAAGACCACTTACCTCAATCATCTAATTAACCTAATTCCATTAATTTTAAACACATACCTAAGTCTAACTTAACCCATCAAATGACTTGCAAAATGGGTTATGGGTCACCTTCCTCCACTGCCCTTGAGGCCATTAAAAATCATTAATATCTTTCATAATTTCATACCCATTAAATTCACCACTTCACCACCATAGGGTTCGGCCATGGTGTATGGCCGAACCCATGGCTCATGGTCCACTATTCCTTTAGGCCATTTAGACCATAAAAACACTTACATTCATCCATGGATTCCATCATAAGCATTAGTCTTTCCTCATTTCACCACCTCATACACTCAACAATAAGAATTCAATCCATGTATATTCACATGCACTCACAATGCAAGTATGCTTGTGCAATTTAATATTACATAATATCATCAACTTTTTTATCATAAATTTGATACATTTTGACTCATCCAAACTACTAACACTCCCCCATTATTTTTCCATTACTCATAACCATAAAATCCATCATTTGATCACCATATGGTTCGGCCATACACCATGGCCGAACCCATGGTTCATGATCCATCACCCATGGGTGCCCTTTTTGACCATAACACATTTACATTTATTCATGCATTCCATTCTCACAAAACCCTACCATTCCATTAAAATGTCCAAATTTCCTTCCATAACCTCCATTCCTTAAAACCCAAAAAAAAAATCATACATTACCTACATTTAATCATTAAGCACTTAAAACCCTAAACCATTCTTTTTGAGGTCATTAAAATTATCTTCCATCTCCTATGATTCTCTCATTTAAAACTCTTTACAAAATTCACCACATTCAATTATTTACAACCCTAAAAATTATAAACATTCTCCATGCTTCCATTTTTTTTTTTTTTACAAAACCCTAACAAATACAATTCACTTACGATGGGGTTCGGCCATACTACATGGCCGAACCCTATGGCCCTTGATTCCAAAACATACACATCCATGCTTAATTAACTAAATTACCTAATTTCTTTCATTCCTTAAAACCCTAAAAATTCACACATTAATTACATAACCCTTAATCCATTTATTATTTTTCTTTCTTTCCCTAACCCTAATTTATCCATTAGGGTTTCCTCCACTTTCCATCTTTCAAATTGATGGATTTAAAATCCATGGCATAAAATCATTTGGCCACCATTAAATTTACAAAATCAATCCCAAATCTTAAACCCTAAAAATCCAAAATTTCTTGTTTAAGAAAATACTTACAATCCGACTCCTCCTCCGACTTCCGCCACTCCCGTCGGACTCCTTGGCCTCCTTTCTCCTTCCTCTTGATCTTTGGTCGGCCAAGATGCTTGATCAATAGTGAAACCCTCCTAACTTAGGATCGGCCAAGGTAGGGTTTTCTTGAGAGAGGGAGAGGGGAAGATGATGAGAGGGAAGATAATAGACCTTGATCTTAGAGTAATGAACTAAGAAATTGCATTTCTTTCTTCTCTCCTCTTCTTTTCTCCTTAATTTTTTTCTTCTTCTTCCTCTTCCTAGTGTGGGACGTCCATGAGAGAGTAAAATGGGGAGAGAGTGAAATGAGAGTTAGATGGAAGAGATGAGAAAACAAGATAAGCCTATCTCCTTTTGATTGGCTAAGATAAAGCTTACCTTTAATTTCTCCCACCAACCCCAAAGATCTTTTACATGCTTTATGGTCCAAGCACACTAGCCAACGTTTTTTTTTTTTTTAGTGCTTAAGGATAAGGTGGTTTGGTCTCCCCTCTTTGACCACCTTTTTGGATAAGCTTACTTAATTATTTAACTAAATCATTAGGCTAATTAACCCCATTTAGCTTAATTCCACTTACTTAACTTGCCTTCATACACCCATGGTTGACCAATTCAACCATGGTGGCCGGCCCCACCAAACCTTGGGTCCACACGCCACCTCACTTGATGAGGTGGAAGTGGGTCCCATTGGACCATGTTACCTTGGTCAACTTCAAATTGACTTAGGTGAATTGAACCCATTCAATTCATTCCAATTGGATCACCATTGGGCCCATGGCCCAATTACATTTTCATCTTACCCATTTACCTTAAAGGTTACATCATCTTGATCCATTGGGTACTGTAACACCCCGCCCTTTTCGATAATTTCAGAGTCTAATTTTTTTTTATAAAAGTAATAATAAAACATCGAAAGAGAGCGGGCGGCGTCACGACGCGAGTTAAGTTCAGACTACCCAAGTCTGAAGCTTAACTGGCCACCCATGTGTACATGGAATAGACCATGATAGTGAATCACACATGGAACTAACATCAACATGTGGAATAATCTAGATTAATTGCGGAATAGAATGACGAGATAGCAAGTAACAGTCTTAAACAATAAATAACATAGATCAACCATCCAAAGGTTATTATCCTAATCAAACCATAGCAAGTAACGAATTATTACATGTCCAACAAAAGTATTCAAATGACAATAATATAACGTAATCCAAATCCATCATTAAAGCACTTAGGCTCAGCTCCCCTCCCGGTCAATGACCTTTCCTTTCCCTTTGCTTGTACCTGCAATCTCCTCTGAGGATAGAATTAGGGCGTTAGATCAATGCGCCCAGTAGGTTCCCGAATTAGGGCTACCACATGTTAGCATATAAAACATGCATATACATATCATAATACATGATCACTAAAAACAGATAAAACGATGCTATGAAATATGCACATGCAATGAGCATCCCCCATCATGTACTTTTATAGCCATCACTTGACGTGCCTTGCACCGACAAGGTAAATTACAACACACTTTCATCTCTTCTATAAAATATGTACATGTAATGAGCAACCCCCATCATGTACCATCGTAGCCATCACTTGACGTGCCTTGCACCGACAAGGTAAATTACAACAACATTCATCTCTTTTATGCAGTATGTACATGCAATGGGCAACCCCCATCATGTACAATCGTAGCCATCACTGTAGAACTTCATTCATTATCCCATGACTATGCATGAGATGCCAATGCCTGTATGCCATTTGTTAATGCATAATATATCATTTGAAACACATATATTAAAACAAGAGTATCATAAGACAAACTGGGTAAAAACCGTGGTTACAAGTAGGTAGGAAACCTACTGAAGAATCACTTCAGCGTTCATTCTTTCTTAGGCTTTAACCGGTCACGACTCATTCGTCGTTCAACTTTCGGTACCTTATTATGCAACAATAAGTAAATCATAATCTTATTTATATGTCCATTCACATATAAGACCTAAAACATCTTATAAGTACTTTTGATCAATCTCTTCATTTGGCTTGTATTCACAGATTTGCCATTGCCACCAATACCTTGATTAAATTCTACAACCTTAACCGTAACCTTAACATGGTTCAGTCATGTTTTGGACGACCAAAACAGCAAACATGATTCCATTTTTAATCACACATACATCCATAAAATGGCCCATGAAAACAGTCCATGGGGTTCGGCCATACTCATGGCCGAACCCTTATGGTTCTTTGCTCAATGATGTCCTTTGTTTAAATACTAATTGGCTCTACCCTTTAGCCATATTAAGCCCATGATTTAGCCATCCCATGGCCAACCCAAAATCAGTAACCTTATCACATAAAAATCTCCCAAAAACAGTCCACAAAGGTCTATGGTTTCCACGTTTTTCCAACATGAACACCAACATCCTTTTACATGGGGTTCGGCCCTCCATGGTGGCCGAACCCAATGGTTAGGTTTACTGTTTTTAAACATTAGATAATAATGTAATAACAGTATATTAAATCAGGTTTTAACTTTCAAACAAACCATCCAAAACAGTCCATAAAAAGTCTATGGTTTACATGTTTTTCCAACATGAACACCAACATCCTTTTACATGGGGTTCGGCCCTCCATGGTGGCCGAACCCAATGGTTAGGTTTACTGTTTTTAAACCTTAGATAATAATGTAATAACAGTATATTAAATCAGGTTTTAACTTTCAAATAAACCATCCAAAACAGTCCATAAAAAGTCTATGGTTTACATGTTTTTCCAACATGAAAACCCACATTCTTTTACATGGGGTTCGGCCCTCCATGGTGGCCGAACCCAATGGTTACGTTTACTGTTTTTAAACCTCAGATAATCATTTAATAACAGTATATTAAAATCAGGTTTTACCTTTTAAACAAACATCCAAACATTAGCCCAATTTCATAGGGTTCGGCCATGCTCATTGGCCGAACACCATGAAATTGGTTTTGAACATTTAACCCTTTATCTTGGGTTTGAAACCAACACCCAAATCCATGTTTTAACCTCCTTAAAACATGCATTCCAAATCCAAAAATAACATCTAATATCAGTCCCAAATCATATGGTTTTAATTTCCAAAAAAATATCAAAAACAACCATTTGTTTCCATGGGGTTCGGCCATGCTAAGTGGCCGAACCCAATGGTCCATTTCCAACTTTTAATCCACTGATTTTAGACCATATAAACTTCAGTCCCTATGTCATTCAGATCCATGTTTTTAACCATTCTAAAACATGTAATTAAATCTAAAATCAAAACCCAAAAACAGTCCACAAAATCCATGGTTTTCATGTTTCAAAACATGAAAACCAAGTCATCTCTTACATGGGGTTCGGCCCTTCATGGTGGCCGAACCCAATGGTTATTTTTACCATTTTAAATCCTCCACTAATCAAGGTTAAAACGTTGGTGTATTCGGCCATAACCATGGCCCAATACACACCCCATTTGCTCCATGTTATTATACCAAAATAACATATAAATACTTACCAAACTTCCAATCTCTCTCTTTGCCTTTGGTCCTTGGTTTCTCCCTTTTATTTCTTCCTTTCTTTTGCTGTTTTGTGCTTGATCTACTGGTGCAAACACCTCTGCTATTCCATCTAGGAAAAAAACGAATTTGAGAGAGGGAGAGAGAGAGAGATGGAAATTCTTGGATTTCCAATGTGAAAAATGGCCAACCTTGGTGTTTATTTCCTTTAGTACTTCAGCCCCCAAAACTCCTCCACTCCCTCATAACTTCTTGCACAAACCAATAGGTATTGGGTGCCATCCAAGGTACCCCTTGGCAGCTACCCATGCAGCCATTCAGATTCCCAAGCAACTCACCTCAAACTATGCATTTCATTTATCATTGATCATGGAACTCACCCCAAACAAGTCCCCAACGTGTGGGATTTGTTTTGGGTGGTTAAAGCTGAGCAAAACTCTTCCAATTCCCACTTGAACTCACTGATTTACAGTCCCTTGATTTTCCATTTTGACTCACCCAACTCAAGGTATTTTTATTCCAACCCAACTCATCACATTTAATGCATTTCATTTAATGCACATGAGTTAACTCACCTTTTGATTTAATTCCAACTCACCTCAGTCCCACTCAACTGATTTGACTCGTGTTTGAGCTCCCTTGAGGGTTCACACGGTCAACAATAGTCAACTCGACCCGTTGGGTCCACTTTTAGCTCCTTGACCCATTTTTTGATCCATGACCCAATTATGGGTATGTTGGTCATTTGTAATCGGTTTTTGCATATGGGTCAGGCCTACCCATTTCTTCTCTACTTGATTTCCAATCAAATAAGCTTAACCCCATTTAATTTAAATTCACAAAACGGTCAAATCATCCATTTTGACCCGATGGGTCCCATTTGGGCCCTTTGACCCATTTAGCCATTTTTGACCCAAATGATGAAAATTACCCATCCAATCAAGCTTAACACTCATAATGTGCTCATATGATTTTAATTTGAGCAATGGGCCCCACTATTTCCTTACTTAACATCACAAAATAATTAATTTAATAACTCAGGGGCATTTTGGTAATTTTCCACTTCATTGAGAAATTGGGGTGTTACAGGTCCCAAATGAGTATTGGACCCAATTTGACCATCCTTGGCCCAATTGACCATCTTTGACCCTTTAAGTAAACTTAAATCCAATCCACAGTCCATTGGGCCCTAGTTGGGCCTTTGTCCATATTTTGATCCATTTACCATCTATTCCATCAATTTTCCCAATTTCCACCATTAAAAATAAATAATAACCACATATTTATTGATTTAAAAATTTCGGGCCATTAAACATTACTGGTGGTAGGGACTCAAAAGAGATGTGGCGGAATTTGTAGCACATTGCTTAACTTGTCAGCAGGTTAAGACAGAACACCAGAAGCCACAAGGGTTATTGAAACCCTTACCAGTGACGGAATGGAAATGGGAGCACATCTCCATGGATTTTGTGACGGGGTTGCCATGGTCTTCAAAGGGCAACGATGTGATATGGGTTGTGGTAGACCAACTCACCAAGTCTGCGCATTTTCTTCCAATGAAGATGACAGACTCTTCTGAGACCTTGGGTCGGCGGTATATCAAGGATAACATCCAATTACATGGTATTCCCAAGACAATAGTGTCCGACAGAGGTGGCCGACTCACCGGTAGAGTGTGGCAAAGGATGCACTCGGCCATGGGAACAGATCTACTAACTAGCACAGCTTTCCATCCACAGACTGATGGACAGTCGGAGAGGACGATGCAAACATTGGAAGATATGCTGAGAGCATGCATGTTAGACTTCAAGGGTGGATGGGAGGATCACTTACCGCTAGTGGAGTTCTCATATAACAACAGTTATCTGGCAAGCCTTCTGATGGCTCCATTCGAGGCTTTATATGGTAGACCATGTATGTCACCAGTGTGCTAGACAGAGGGTGGTGAGCTTGCATTGATTGGACCCGAGTTGGTTGCAGAGACCACAACACAGATACAATTAATACAGTAGCATCTGTTAACTGCACAGAATCGTCAGAAGAGCTATGCTGACAAGAGGAGGAGGTTCCTTGAATTTGAAGTGGGAGACATGGTGTTCTTGAAAGTCTCGCCACAGAAGGGACACATGAGGTTTGGAAAGAAAAGGAAATGGTCGCCAAGATATGTGGGACCATTTTCCATCACAAGAAGGATGGGGGATGTAGCTTAACAGTTGGCACTTCCTTCACAATTGGCATCTCTACATGATGTGTTTCATATATCGATGTTGAGGAAGTACAATCCCGATCCGTCTCATGTATTGAATGTATAAGATATAGAGGTACAAAGTGATGTGACTTATGTCGAGAAGCCTGTCAGAATAGTGGAGACTGAACAAAGGGTGTTACAAAACAGAGCGATTTAGTTCGTCAAGGTGGTATAGGATCGACATGGTATTGAGGAAGCCACTTCGGAACTTGAATCGGAGATGAGAACAGCTCACCCTGAATTATTTATGCAATTTATTTTGGAACCCTACTTCGTTCAATTTTCGGGACGAAAATTTTAAAAAGAGGATTGTATTGAAATACCCCAGATTTTCAGTTTATCAATATTTACAGAAATTGCCATTGAAACTGTGAATTAATGGTTATGAACCTTAGATGGGTAAGGGGTTGGGCAATGGCCCAATTAAGACCCAATGGATATGTTATAAGGATCAATTTAAATAATTGGATAATGTGCATTTAATTGGGTCAAGGTGGTTATTTGGGTCAAAAGGCCCAATTGGGACCCAAAGGGTTGTAGTTGGCTTGGTTGATCATTAGATGAGGTCAAGCCTAATTAGGTTAAGGCTGAATTAAATGGGAATACAAACAAGTTTTTAAGTTGATTCAAATTAAATGGTTGAGTTGAATTAAATGGTTGAGTTGGATTAAATGGTTGAGTTAGATTAAATGGTTGAGTTGGATTAAATGGTTAAGTTGAATTAAATGGATGAGTTGAGTTGGGTGAGTTAAATAAATTTCAATTAAAAGAGTTGGATGAAATATTTATTTTAAGTGAGTGAAGTATGTAGATGAAAGGTGTTTGGGTGGTTTCAAAATTCAAACAATACTACACGTTGGATGCATGGGGAGTTTTACCTCATGCATGAAACTTCCATTTGAATTATTAAGGAGAGGGGACGGTTTTGTTGTCCAAGCTAAGTCAAGACCATTGGTTACATGGGAGTTTCATCCCATGGATGAAACTCCCAACTAAGGAATTAAATGGATAGGTGAGGAGTTGCTTGTTTCAAATATCAAACCTCCAATGGAACACCAAAATGAGGAGGACGGTTTAAGGTGCTACTCAAGCCAAAGAAGACAAACCATTGGGCACAAGGAATTTCATCTCATGGATGAAACTCCCACATGGGGAATTTAAGGGAGAAGTGGCGGTTACACAAGGCAAACAAAGGCTTTGCCGTTGTAGCCTTTGGGAGTTTCATTTCAAGGATGAAACCCCCAAGTAAAGTATTAAGGAGAAGGTAAATAGAAATGGAGTTACACATGGGCTGCACCAAAACCATCACCTTGGCCGACCATCTCATTGGAACAAAACAAATTGGAATTGCTTTGTACTCTCTCCCTCTCTCTCTTGGCTGTTCTTCTCTCCCTCAAAACATCCATTGGCCGACCAGCACTCTAAGAGAAAGAAGATCAAACACTTAGAGAATTTTATCATATTCTCTCCCTCCCTCTCAAGGTCGTTTCCTCTCAAAGGCCAAAAAGGATTTAGCATGTTTTGATCTCAAGTTTCTCTCTCAACCTAGCCTTTTTTGGCCGAACCACTCCAAGTGTGTTATCAAGATCAGTCTTGGCCAAAAGGAACAAGAAAGAAGGAGGAAAAAGGCTAAGGAACGGAAGAACAACCAGAGCAAGGGACAAATTGGAGGAGTTATGGAAACGGTAAGTCCTCAACAAATTTTATATTAGAAAAGAGGAGCAAAGGTCAAGGATATGGTTCGGCCATTGCAAGGCCGAACCCTAATTTGTATTATGGAAAAATAAGAGCATGATCTTGGGGTTTTAATTGAAAGAAGGAACCACAGGTTTCGGCCATAGTGCATGGCCGAACCCCATGAAGGAACATTGGTGATTAATAAGTTTTTGAAAGATGATAATTATGGAAGGAGATGGGGTAAATACGTTAGTGGATTTTAAAGGTGGTCAAGGAAACATGATCCGGCCATTGAATGGCCAAACCCTAAAAGGGATATACAAGAACCATTGAATGTGAAAAAGAGATTGATTAAGTTTGGCCATGATGTATGACCGAACTCACCAAATGTTAAGATTATGGCTATGGGATTTAAAAGATGAGATAAGGAACAATAGGGTTCGGCCATGTTGCATGGCCGAACCCCATGGAAGGTTGTTGATGTTTTTAAAGGGCTTAAAATGAATGTAAAGTGATGGATTTGGGTGCGTTTTGATTATCAAAAAGAATGGAAAAGAGGAGCACCAAAACCAAAGGGTGAGGTTCGACAATGGTGTATGGCCGAACGCCACCAAGTGCTATGTATGGTATTTTATTTTTGAAAAAGGGTCTAAACGGATTTAAATGGATGAAGGTGTGAGAAACAATTATAGATGAATAAAAGGTTTTAATGGAAATAAGGAACCATAGGGTTCGGCCATGTGTATGGCCGAACCCCATGGAGTGACAATGGTGGATGATTCAGGGCTACATGTTTAATATGTGAATGCCTAGATGAATGGATTGGCAATTGGACCTAATTAAAAAGGATTAAAGGACCAAAATTTATGATGGTGAGGTTCGGCCATGTCGTATGGCCGAACCCCACTAAGGTGGATTTTGGTGAAATAAAGGTTATGTAATTAGTTAAGAGGTGATAAGTGATAAATAAGAAGAAGGGTTAAAATTAAGGTAAGTGAGGTTCGGCCATGGGGTATGGCCGAACCCCACAAGTTGTGTTTTGGGACTTAGACATTATTACAAATCAAATAGGTTGTTGGTTTGATTTATGGTCATGTTATAAGGTAACGGGACTTCATAAAGGGGCACGATCGAGAATGGTTGTCGGTTTAAAGCTCAAGGACACCTTAGTTGTCTTGGGTAGGATTCTACCTTATTGAAACATGGATATGTAAATGGTTTTATCTTATTTGATGGTTTATGTTGTAATTATAATATGTTTCAAAAGTGAAGTTTTAAAATGCTATGGTTAATTATATTGCATAGCATATGAAAAGGTACATCCCATGCATGGCATGGGAGGAGAATTTGTAACCGAAGGCCATGCTCCGTCGGGGCGTCCGTAAGGTAATCGTGGGAAGACCTTGATGTGGATAATGCCATCAAGAAGAATCCGGAGGCCACACTCCGTCGGGGCGTCCGAAAGACCACTGTGGGGTTACCTTGATGAGGAAAATTCCATCAAGAGGTTACATGTATGTGATGGGTGGGACTCATTGCATAAGGCATATGGCATGGCATGATTTTACATGATATTGATGATATGATATTTTATATGACATTTGATACTAACCCATGTGATAGCCCTACTTAGAATTCCTATTGGGTGTGTTGTTCTAACGCCCTACTTCTACCCTAATGAATGATATATGAAAGGAAGGGATCGAGGATTGTGAAAGAAGCCAAGCATAGAAGCTTGGATATGGGATTGGATATTAATTATTATATTTTGTTGGACATGTAATTTGAGTAGTTAGATGTTGGCATGTAATAATTTAGACTATGTTGCTCTGGTTTGGAATGATTTGTTGAATGTTTAAGTTAAGATAATTTTGGATATTTGACTAAGTACTTTGCTATCTAAAATGGCGTACACTTAGGTTCTATTATAATCCGCAGTTAGTTTAGGTTATATTCCGCAAAGATTATATTTTACTATGTGTGATCCATTCTCATGGACTTAGTCCATGCACACATAGGTTTGGCCAGTTAAGGGTTAGACTTTAGAAGTCTGGACTTAACTCGCGTCGTGACATTCTGCTCTCTATCACTTTTAAAAAAAAAAATAGACTCTAATTTTCGAGTGAAAATGGCGGGGTGTTACACGGGCACTTCAAGCATGAGTGCAAAACAAGAAAGTTGTAGGTGAAATCAAATGTGGCTTATGGTTCTTCTCCAAGAACAAAGAAGAGAAAGCATAAGGTGATTGGAAATTCACGAATTGTAAAGAATAAGGTAAATCATTTTGATTGTATGAATTTACCCAGGAAAACATATTCACCTCATCACACACATCATCCCGACATAGGAAAATCAAATAGGGACAAGTTGAGACCTCCTTGTGTAATGCCCCGCCCTTTTTCACTCTACGCTTTCCGTAAATCAGAGTCTATTTTTTTTTTTTTTAATAACAGAGTGAGCAAGAGCGGAACATCACGACGCGAGCTAAGTCCGAACTTCTAAAGTCCGACCCTTAACTGGCCAATCCTATGTGTGCATGGACTAAATCCATGGAAACGGTTCACACATAACAATATAAACATGCGGAATGAAAATCATAACATGCGGAATTATAATAGAACCTAGTTCTATTCCATTTCAGATAGCAGAGTACGTCAAGTCCTTAATCATGATCAACATAACATAATTATCCAAATAAACATCCAACCATAGCAAATCATCTAAATTATTACATGTCCGAAGTCTAGTTACTCAAATACAAGTCCATAAGTAACTTAATCAAAATATAAACTATAATCATCCAAGCTCCTATGCCTGGCACGTTTCGCGTTCATCGTTCCCCTTGTTTCCTGTATCATCCATTAGGGTAGAAGTAGGGCGTTAGAACAACGCGCCCAGTAGGTATGTAACGCCCCGCCCTTTTCACTCGCTTTCATCCGAAAATTAGAGTATATTTTTCTTTTAAAAGTGATAGAGAGCGGGACGTCATGACGCGAGCTAAGTTCGAGCTTCCAAAGCCCGACCCTTAACTGGCCAACCATACGTGCGCGTGGACTAAGTCCACTAAAATGGTTCACACATACTCAAGTTAACTTGCGGAATGACATACATGCGGAATAACAATAGGATAACAATCCTATCCCATTTTAGATAGCAAAGAAGTCCAACACTTAATAATAATTATTATAACTTAAATATCCGAACATTAACCATCCAATCCATAGCAAATAAATCTACGTTATTATAATCCCGAATAACATAAACAACATATAGTTTAATCATCCAAGCTCCTAAGCTTGACTTCTTTCACGATCCTCGTCCCCTTCCTTTTCTGCGTCATTCACTAGGGTAGAAGTAGGGCGTTAGAACAATGCGCCCAGTTGGAATTCTAAGTAGGGCTATCACATGGGTTAGTATCACAAAAACGTGTATAATATTATATCATCAAAACCATATAAAATCATGCCATGCCATATGTCTTATGCAATGAGTCCCACCCATCACATACATGTAACCTCTTGATGGAATTCTCCTCATCAAGGTATCCCCACAGTGGTCTTCGGACGCCCCGACGGAGTGTGGCCTCTAGATTCTACTTGATGGCATTATACACATCAAGGTCTTCCCACGATTGCCTTACGGACGCCCCGACGGAGCGTGGCCTCCGGTTACCAATTCCCCTCCCATGCCATGCATGAGATGTACATGTCCATATGCTATGTAATGTAAATACCATAGCATTAAAAACTTCACTTTTGAAACATAATATAAATTGCAACATAAACCATCAAATAAAGATAAAACCATATACATATTCATGTTCCAATAAGGCAGAATCCTACCAAAGGTCACTTAAAATGTCCGTTCTTCTTAAACCGTCACCCGCTCACGATTGCGTACCGTTAAGAAGTTCCGTCACCTTGTTACATGTCAATAAGTCAAACATATATCTCATTTAGTTTTCAATTTAAACCTAAGACCAAGAACACCATTTTGTGGGGTTCGGACATACACTATGGCCGAACCTCACCTACTTAATTTTGGCCCTTTCTTTTATTTATTACTCAAACATCCCTTTGCCAATCACTTAGCCCTTTGTCCACCAAAATCCATTAGTGGGGTTCGGCCATACAGCATGGCCGAACCTCACCATCTAGGTTTAGGTCTCTCTTTCAACCTTTTGATCTTCCAAAATAAATCCAAACCTTGCCATTCATGATTCATAAAATCCACTCTTTTAAATCAGCCATCTCACCTTGTCAATACTTCAAATATATAAAATATTTCCCATTACATTTAACTCTCCAAATGACCCATAAAGTTGGTTAATGGGGTTCGGCCATACATATGGCCGAACCCTAAGGTTTTCTATTTCTCCATTGCATAACATAGAAACCTTAATTGATCCCTCCATTCATTTAGACATATTAGATTCCTCTTTTTGAATCGTCATTAACCACTTCAAAGTCACTTAAATTTAACATCCATAACTATTAAACATAACAATATTCTTCCATGGGGTTCGGCCATACTAAATGGCCGAACCCTATGGTCCATTATCTTCCTTCTAAAAATCCTTTTTAGACCAACCAACTTCCTTAACACTTACCATGGGGTTCGGCCATACAATATGGCTGAACCCTATGGTTCATCCTTGGGTCCTTCCTACATCATTTTGATCCATTTTACATTCCTTTAGAATATCATCATATTCCATGGTTTTTCTTGTTTCAAACATCCAAATAATTATATATAGTTTATGCTCAGTATCTTAGCCATAATAACATTATGGTTCAGCCATGCAATGGCTGACCCATAACCTTAACCTTCACTCCATTTTAACACATTTAATACCTTCATAACATTGTATGGTTTTTATCTCTCAAAGACCCATAAAAATAACCAAGTCCTTTCATGGGGTTGGGCCATACATATGGCCGAACCCTATGGTTCATCTACTCCTTTTAAAAATAATCATCAACCATGATTTTAACCCTTGATAGGTTCTGCCATACAATGGCCGGATCATGTTTCCTTATCCATTTCGTTTAACAAATGTTTATGGAGCACTTACCAATTCCGCGACTCCTCCGGTTATTTCACTCCTTCTTGATCTTCTCCTTCCTTAGTCCTTCCTTCCATCCTTCTTGATCTTTAGCAGAGCCTGACCTTGCTGAAAACCCTTGGAGTGGTTCAGCCAAATGAGGTTTTGATTGAGAGGAAAGATAGAATTTCAGCCTTGGGTGAGAATGATAAAACCTTGAGATGAAAACTCTTTTGTTCTAAGTCCTCTTTGTCTTTGTAGAGTGATCGGCCAAGGAAGGTTTGTGGAAGAGACCAACAGCCAAGGTTTCTTGTCTTGTGATGTGGGAACGGCCAAGGGAGAGAGGGAGATAGTGACTTGAAATAAAACTCCTTTTCTTGGTTAATGAGAGTTGGCCAAAGGTGGTGTCCTTTGGTGACACCCCTTGGTAACTCCCATGTCCTTTCACCTCCCTCATTTAAGTCTCTTTTGGAGGTTTCATCCTTGAGATGAAACACTCCCAACGTGTGGCTCTTGGGTTTCCATCTTGAGATGGAAACCCCCCATGCTTCCAACGTGTATGCTTGTGCAAGCTTGTGTAACATCACAACCCCTCAACTTCTTCATTAATGCACCTTTGGAGTTTCATCCCATGAGATGAAACTCCCCCACTTCCAACGTGTAACCTTATCTTGGGTCTCATGAGGTGCATCTCTCCACCTTCCCACTCCACTCACTTGAGAATAAAATCCCATTAACTTCCATTCAACTGATTTAACTCAATTCATCATTTTAGCTCAACTCACTCATTTAATTCACTTGAATCAACTCAACTATTTGATTCCATTTCCAACTCAATTCAGCCCCAACCTAATCAAGCTTGAGCTCACTTATTGATCAACCTAGTCAACCACGACCCATTGGGTCCCAATTGGGCATTTTGACCCAATTAACAATTTTGACCCAATTAGCAATCTTGCCCCAATTGAATACATCTTACCCATTTAATTTCAATTGAACCTTATCCAATATCCGTTGGGTCTTAATTAGGCAATTGAACCAACACCTTACCCATCTAAGGTCCATATACATTAATTCATAAATTAAACGGACAATTTCCGTATATATCCCTAGCTTGAAAATACGGGGTGTTACAAGGTATTCCAATTAGGGGTAACACATGAGTAGTACAAAACATATATAATATCATAATGTCAAAAATCATATAAACCATGCCATGTAATGATGTCCAATGCAATGAGTCCCACCCATCACAAGTACACATAAGTACCCCCACATAGGTCTTTCGGACGCCCCGACGGAGTGTGGCCCATCTGGTTTCTTCTTGATGGAAAAGCACATCAAGGTATCCCACATAGGTTTTTCGGACACCCAGATGGAGTGTGGCCCCTCCGGTTACATATCCTTCACCCCATGCCATGCATGAAATGCCAATGAAACACATGCTAATTTTATATAATAAACATAGCATTAAAACTCACATTTAAAACATATCTTTTCCAACATAAAATCATCAGATAAGATAAGAAACATTGTACATAAATCCATGGTTTCAAAGAGGTGAAATCCTACCAAAAACCACTAACGTGTCCTTGCGCTTTCGTCCGGTAACCGCTCACGATCGTACACACCTTGTGAGGTCCATTACCTTATAATATATCAATCAATTAAAACCATGTCCCATTTGATTTAAATCATCCCTTAATTTTCTTCCAGATAAACTGAAGTTTCCAGAAAAAAATCACATAACATCAACTTTTCAATTCAGTTAACTGAATCAGTAATTCAGTCGACTGAATCCTCCCAGACACAGTCCTCTGCCTTACCCGCAGACTTTCACTCGGCTGAAATATACTTTCAGTCGGCTGAACTCTAACTCGGAACTGTTCTTACCCTGACTCGTAACCTTTCAGTCGACTGAATCACAGATTCAGTCGGCTGACTCTGAGTCAAACCTTCGTATCCCTGGTCAATCCTATTTCAGTCGACTAAATCAGAAATTCAATCCGCTGACTTTGGATCAGATTGACTGTATGTTCGGCCAGTGTAGATTCAGTTGGCTGAATCCATGATTCAGTCGTCTGAATCCTCAACCAACAATTTTCGTGTTTGATAAGAAATCTTTCAGTCGACTGAATCTATGATTCAGTCGGCTAAAACTTCTAGAATCTTTTTCTTATCCATTACGTCTGAGTTCGGTCGATTGAATCATCAAATTTAGTCGGCTGAAACTCCCAGAAACTCGTTTGTAATTCGTCCAATACCAGTTCAGTCGACTGAATCAAGGATTCAATCGACTGACTATTTTGTCAGTCTTCTCCATTGCATATTTTGTACGTCCTTTCTTCATGAAATTCCCTCCTAACATTATTCCAACATATTTAACATCATTCACGTAACTCTTAGATGGATTTACTCTATGATTTTCATCCTCCAAAAATCATATACCATTACCAACAAACACCCATGGGGTTCGGCCATACAACCTGGCCGAACCCTATGGTCCATTAATTCCTTTTTAAAGCATATATCTAAGATTTCATCATTTGATGGTTCTCACTCATACATTCATCCAAATCTTTTAAAACCATTCTAAATTATTAACCATCTTCCATTTAATCCCTTCAAAAGAATTGACATTCCTTCCATGGTTTCCAACCCATAAAAATACATAATGTCTTTCCATGGGGTTCGGCCATGCACCATGGACGAATCCTATGGTTCATCCTTTCCATTAAAATTATCATAATCATTCCCTAATTTTCTTCCATGGGGTTCGGTCATACACCATGGCCGAACCGTATGGTTCCTTTCTTTTAAACAAAAATATCAAACTACTTACCAGTTCCGCGACTCCTCCGATTTTCCTTCGCTTGTTCTTGTTTTTCCAATCCTTCTCTTCCTTGCACACTTGCTAGCTGCCTTCTCTTCCTTTGTGTATGCCGTGAATGAGACTTGAGAGAGTGAGAGTTCGGCCTTATGTGTGTAAGCCGAGCGCCCCTTGTGTCTCTCCTTTATAAAATTCCACTTGGTCCTAACTTAGAAGGTGCCATGCGCCCCTCTTAATTTAATAGTTGCCTAATGCCGTTTTTATCCAAGGAAATAGACACCATTGGGCGCATCCTCTTGGATATGGAAATCGCTATACACGGCCTAAGCATCCTTCTTTATTTAGTAATTCCCCTAGTATCACTCCTAATCAAAGGAAAGGACCCTTTTTAGAGATATTCTAACATATCTTATCTTGTATTCGTATATCTCATGGATATCCATATGTTCATACTCGGCCATGCAATCTATCTCTAATTCTCTCCATGCGCATAATCGTGGATTAGATATCTCTTACACGACTAAGACATCTTCTATGTTCCCTTTATGCGCATAATAATTTAAGTATAGACATAATGCATTACTAATTTAATTAAGCCCCATTTAATTTTATTGAAACCATTTCCACAATCCGTTGGGTCTTAATTGGGCAATGACCCAACATTTTACCCATATAAGGTCCATATCTAATAATTCACAAATTAAATGGGTAATTTTCATATATATTAATAACTTGAAAATCCGGGGTGTTACACCTTGTACTATGTTTTGGAAGACTAAAAGGAGCGTCTTGTCTCAATCTTTTGGATTTGGGCCAAATGTTCAATATTGTAGAATTAAATTGCCCAAAGTCCAAGGATTTGAGAGGAAACGTCCGGATCAAAATTTCATATGGATCCCCAAGGGATCGGACCTTGCTCATGCCCTACATTGGTCTAAGACTTGAGCCAAATGGAGTATTTCTAGACAATTGTAATTGAACTTAAATCTTCATTCATGTGAGTTCAAACAAGACTTGTGTTGTGGCTGTAACACCCTGACTTTCCAAAGATATTAATATTTACAAAAATGGCATTGGAATGGTAAATTAGAAGGTTATGATCGTAGATAAGAAAATGGTGGGGCCCATTGTTCAAATTAAGGCCTATTGTACATATTATAAGATGAATTAGATTAAATGGTTATTGTACATCTAATTGGGTCAAGTTGGTTATTTGGGTCAAAGGACCCAATTGGGACCCAATGGGTCAAGGTGGACTTATTTGACCATTGGGTAAGCTCAATTTTATTATGGTTAAGCTGAATTGATTGGAAATGAAATGTATGATAAATGGGTAATGTGTAAACGACATTTACAGGGCTAAACCAACCATAAATGGGTCATGGAGTTAATTGGGTCAATGAGCTAAATGGGGACCCAATGGGTCGAGTTGACCATGTGGACCATGGTTGACCGTGTGGACCCTCATGTGAGCTCAAAGGATGAGTCCAATCAGGTTGTGTTGGGACTGAAATGAGTTGGATTTGAATTAGGTAATAGAGTTGACTCAATGCATTAAATGAATGGCATTAGAGGTGGTGAGTTGAGCCAATGAGTTTGGTGAGTTAAGTTGGGAGCCAATGAGTTTGGTGAGTTAGACCTTAAATTCCATTGAGTCAAGTGGGGAGTTGAGTAGTTGTCTTGATCTCAAAGACTCAAAGACAAGTAATGGCACACGTTAGAAGTGAAGTGGTGCCTTGGCCAAGCCAAGGGTCACCATGGTTGGGTGCGGCCTTAATGAGGAAAGATGGAGGGGTCTTTCCATCTCAAGGGATGCATTGGTTGGTGCCAAGGGATGCATTGGTTGTTGCCAAGGGATGCCTTGGTTGGCTCCAAGTGTCTCCTTGGTTTAATCAAGAATTGATGAGGGAAAATGAGGGGACCAAGGGCTGTTTAACAAAAGGAAAACACCACACCTTTGGCTGAGTTTCACCTCCATGAATTCATAGAATTCTTATCTCTCCCTCTCTCTCAAGAACATACCCTCTTGGCCGAATTACCCTTTGGCGTTCTCACCATTGTTCAAGCTCATAATCGGCTAGAGACTAAGGAAGCAAGAAGGAGGGAAGCAAGGATCAAGAGGCAAGAAGAGAAGGAAAGGAATTTGGTAAGTGTTTATATGGAATTTTGTTTAATAAAACGGGTTAAATGGAACATGATTTGGTCGTGGGATGGCCGAATCTACCAAAGGTTTAGAGTATGGATATTGATGTTAAAAAAAAAATGGAAAACATGGACCATAGGGTTCAGCCACTTTGGATGGCCGAACCCCATGAAATAATATGGTTATGTTGATGGTTTTTGTAAGTTGAAAACCATGCAAAATGATGGACAGTTTTACATGTTTTTAATGGACATAAGATGTAAGTTAAAAAGGTCCAAATCATGGGTCATAGGGTCGGCCACTTGGGATGGCCGAACCCCATGAAAGGAGTTGTCAAACTTATGGTGAGTTTATGGTTTTTAAGGGATAAAATCCATATCATGTAATGAAGAAAAGTTCCATATCTTGGGTCGACCATGGGATGGCTGAACCATATGGTTCTTATGGCTAAAAGTGTTAAGCCTAAAGTATGTACATATGATGGAATCATTGAACCGAGAGAGCCATTGGGTTTGGCCATGTGTATGGCCGAACCCCATGGACCATTAAATGGGTATAAGCCTAAAGTATGTACATATGATGGAATCATTGAATCGAGAGAACCATTGGGTTTGGCCATGTGTATGGCCGAACCCCATGGACCATTAAATGGGTATTTGGATTCAAGTATATGATTAAAAGTTGTTGATTGCTTTGTAATGTTTTAAAGGGTCTAAGTTATGATTTTATGATGAATTATAATGGATAAAAGAACCATTGGGTTCGGCCATATGTATGGCCGAACCCCATGGAGTAGTTTTTGTGGATGAAAGTGATGATTGGAACCCTACCAAGGTATGTTTATAATATGAGATGTTTTAATGTGGATTAAATAAAAATAGAGAGCAAATTATAGTGGGTGAGGTTCGGCCATGGGTATGGCCGAACCCCACAAGATTGTTTATGGGATCTAAACTTGATTAGAAATCAAGAAGGTTAAGTATTAACTTGTTGTTGTATAAACAAGGAAACGAATTTGAACGGCGTGCGAGTCGTGATCGGGTGAAGCTCAAAAAGAATGGACACTTAAGCGAAGTTTCCGTAGGTTTCCTACCTACTTGTAACCACTTTTATAATTAGTTTTATCATGGTTTTTATGAGATATATTGTTATTGCTTTATGTTTCAAATTGGTTTTGAATGATGAGATATATATTTACAAATGACATATATATACATTGACATCTCATGCATGGCATGGGGTGATGATTATGGAACAACTTAATGATGAGAGTCACATCGGTCTCCTTAGGCGATGAAGGTCCCGCCAGGAGGAATATTATGATGATGAGAGCCACATTGGCCTCCTTAGGCGATGAGGGTCCCGCCAGGAGGAATATCATCAAGAATAAATGAAAGAGTATTGTGGTTTACCTTGACGATGAGAGTCTCGTCAAGTGATGGCTATGTATATGTGTGATGGGTGAAACTCATTACATTTGCATTTACATACACAGCATTGTTTTCAGATGTTTTGTTGATCATAGACTATGATATATGCATGTTTTATATACTAACCATGTGGTAGCCTTGATCGGAAAACCTACTGGGCGTGTTGATCTAACGCCCTAATTCTATCTTTAGAGGATAATGCAGGAAAAGGAAAAGTGAAAGAGAAGGTTGAGGACCAGGAGAGGAGCCAAGCTTAAGCGCTTGGTGTTGGAATGGATTTATGTTTTACTGTCATTTGAATTACATTTTATGGACATGTAATAGCTAGTAACTTTGCTATGGTTTGTTTATAGTTTTGATAATGGATCTTTGGTTTAAGTAATTTTAATGGGAGACTTGTACTTGTTATCTATTTAGTTTGATTCCGCAATTTGTCTAGTTTATTCTGCATGACTTGATTAGTTCCATGTGTGGATTGTTATCATGGGTTTAGTCCATGCTCACATGGGTGGCCAGTTAAGGGTCGGACTTTAGAAGTCCGGACTTAGCTCGAGTCCTGACGTCGTCCGCCCTCTTCCGGTGTTATTATATTATTATTTAAAAAAAAAAATAGACTTTGAATCTCGGAAAGGGCGGGGCGTTACAATTGGTATCAGAGCAAAACGGGAAGTTGAATCATCGAAGTAAGATTAAGACGGTTTCATGTCTCACTGACAGATAAGAATCCCAACTGACCGACTCTTCAGAGTCCACTGACTGGAGGCCGAATTAATTTACTTCGATAGACTCAGACTGAACAATCAATCTGAGAACAACAATGAAAGATAGCAAAGTAAAGTACAGTCAACATAAGTGGATATATCAAACATAGCAAAGTAGAATACACTTCCCCGATATCCCCACATTGAGAAACAAACAACAGGAATTTAGAGATTTCCCCCAGAAACAAAGGAAAACAAAGAGTGATGATTTAACAATTTCCCCAAACAAGAGACGTTATGCTATACATAAGAAATTCCCCAAAATTGAGAAATAACACATAATACTTAGGGAGGTTTTTCCCGAGAACAGGAGAACATCAGGATTTCCCCAAATTGAGAAATGATACGAGATACATAGGAAAACTCCCCAAAACAAGAAATACAAGATGATGATCAGGGAATTTCCCCAAGTATGTGAACATAGATTCTGATGAGAAACTAAGTCGATCAATGGGTCGATGACGACAATTGGTGGGTATATCAACCCCACGATAGATACAGTAGTTCCATGGTAAAGGTGACGAGGTCACTTGATTATACTAAGACGTGGTATGGGTGTGTCGCTCACGTGATATGGATGAATTAAGAATATAGATTCCATGAGAATGGCCTCTAGTAGCCGTAAGACTGTGGGAATTCTGATACGAAATGCAGAGACTTGGTCCCGTAGGGTTACCGTTGAGGAGTGGGTCCATCGCAGGCTTCGCGCTGGAGGACGTTCTCATTTTTATTTTGTACATTTGATGTGCGGAATGCACAGAGCTAGGTATTATTTTACCCCGTGGGGGTGGTACTAGTTTCGTCAGACGTGGATCGATTGCCTTAGAGCTTGACTGAATCACCTATGTGGTGAAGGGATGCAGGGCGAGGTAGACTGGATCACGTTGGACGTGGGTCTTCCGCTTAGTAAGTCATGAGCCCTAAGTCTTGCAAGGGGTTGGGATACATTTTTTTTTGGATATTGTTACCACAGTCATTTAGTGATTCAATCGAGTGTTATACCTACAGATAGAATATCTCAGGGTAGAAGATGTGCCCTGGATTAATTATGCCCAAGGATGAATGGTTTCCATGAATGGATTATACCCATAGGTGGGTTATATTCATGGATGGTTATTAACTGTGGATAGATGATACTCATGGTCAGAGTGATACCAAGGATGAATGGTTTCCATGAATGGATTATACCCATAGGTGGGTTATATTCATGGATGATTATTAAACAGGGATAGATGATATTTACTAGAAGAGTGATACCTAGGATGGATGTATTTAACCATGGGTGATTATTCCCATGGTGGTTTGGATTGATGCCAGCTATCGATATTGTGGAAGTTGGAACAAAAGGTGTTAGTCACATAGTGACATATGTGCAAATGAAGATCTGCAAAATTTTGGAGATGTATTTAACGGAAAAGATAAGAGTCTAGTGAAACTTGAATGGGAAGCTATGGGCGACTGTCGAGTTAGACTAATCACCTGACTCTGTAGTTAGCCGATGGATTTCCAGGAGAGTGCAACTAGAAACCTAGTTAAAACGGAATCAGAAAAAGCTTTGAGCACAGGCTAGTATTGACAGACTACCTCACACAGAGCGTAGATGAAAGAACATATTGGGCAGGTAAAAGTGAAACAGAATAGATTGATCTACGTGAGATCACAAATGGTTCACGAGAAAAAGATATAACATGAGACAGAACAAAAGGTATTACGTAACCGAGCGATTCAATTTGTCAAAGTGGTGTGGACCGACATGGTAATGAAGAAGCCACTTGGGAACTTGAAATCGGAGATGAGAATAGCTCACTCTGAGCTATTTATGTACATCACTTGAAAACCCTACTTCGCTCGATTTTCGGGACGAAAATTTTAAAAAGAGGGTTATATTGTAACACCCTGACTTTCCAAAGATATTAATATTTACAAAAATGGCTTTGGAATGGTAAATTAGAAGGTTATGATCATAGATAAGAAAATGGTGGGGCCCATTGTCCAAATTAAGGCCTATTCTACATATTATAAAGATCAATTAGATTAAATGGTTACTGACATCTAATTGGGTCAAGTTGGTTATTTGGGTCAAAGGAACCAATTGGGACCCAATGGGTCAAGGTGGACTTATTTGACCATTGGGTAAGCTCATTTTTATTATGGTTAAGCTGAATTGATTGGAAATGAAATGTATGATAAATGGGTAATGTGTAAACCACATTTACATGGCTAAACCAACCACAAATGGGTCATGGCGTTAATTGGATCAATGAGCTAAATGGGGACCCAATGGGTCGAGTTGACCATGTGGACCATGGTTGACCGTGTGGACCCTCATGTGAGCTCAAAGGATGAGTCCAATCAGGTTGTGTTGGGACTGAAATGAGTTGGATTTGAATTAGGTAATAGAGTTGACTCAATGCATTAAATGAATGGCATTAAAGGTGGTGAGTTGAGCCAATGAGTTTGGTGAGTTAAGTTGGGAGCCAATGAGTTTGGTGAGTTAGACCTTAAATTCCATTGAGTCAAGTGGGGAGTTGAGCAGTTGTCTTGATCTCAAAGACTCAAAGACAAGTAATGGCACACGTTAGAAGTGAAGTGGTGCCTTGGCCAAGCCAAGGGTCACCATGGTTGGGTGCGGCCTTAATGAGGAAAGATGGAGGGGTCTTTCCATCTCAAGGGATGCATTGGTTGTTGCCAAGGGATGCCTTGGTTGGCACCAAGTGTCTCCTTGGTTTAATCAAGAATTGATGAGGGAAAATGAGGGGACCAAGGGCTGTTTAACAAAAGGAAAACACCACACCTTTGGCCGAGTTTCACCTCCATGAATTCATAGAATTCTTATCCTCTCCCTCTCTCTCTAGAACATACCCTCTTGGCCGAATTACCCTTTGGTGTTCTCACCATTGTTCAAGCTCATAATCGGCTAGAGACTAAGGAAGCAAGAAGGAGGGAAGCAAGGATCAAGAGGCAAGAAGAGAAGCAAAGGAATTTGGTAAGTGTTTATATGGAATTTTGTTTAATAAAACGGGTTAAATGGAACATGATTTGGCCTTGGGATGCCGAATCTACCAAAGGTTTAGAGTATGGATATTGATGTTAAAAGAAAAATGGAAAACATGGACTATAGGGTTCGGCCACTTTGGATGGCCGAACCCCATGAAATAATATGGTTATGTTGATGGTTTTTGTAAGTTGAAAACCATGCAAAATGATGGACAGTTTTACATGTTTTTAATGGACATAAGATGTAAGTTAAAAAGGTCCAAATCATGGGTCATAGGGTCGGCCACTTGGGATGGCCGAACCCCATGAAAGGAGTTGTCAAGCTTATGGTGAGTTTATGGTTTTTAAGGGATAAAATCCATATCATGTAATGAAGAAAAGTTCCATATCTTGGGTCGACCATGGGATGGCTGAACCATATGGTTCTTATGGCTAAAAGTGTTAAGCCTAAAGTATGTATATATGATGGAATCATTGAACCAAGGGAACCATTGGGTTCGGCCATGTGTATGGCCGAAGCCCATGGACCATTAAATGGGTATTTGGATTCAAGTATATGATTAAAAGTTGTTGATTGCTTTGTAATGTTTTAAAGGGTCTAAGTTATGACTTTATGATGAAGTATAATGGATAAAAGAACCATTGGGTTCGGCCATATGTATGGCCGAAACCCATGGAGTAGTTTTGGTGGATGAAAGTGATGATTGGAACCCTACCAAGGTATGTTTATGTAACGCCCGCCCCTTTTCATTAAAATCAGAGTCTATTATTTTAATTTTTTTTTTAAAAAAATAAAGAGTGACAAAGGGCGCAGGACGTCACGACGCTAGTTAAGTCCGAGCTTCTAAAGCCCGACCCTTAACTGGCCAACCCTACGTGTGCGTGGAACTAAGTCCAGGAACAACGGTTCATACGTAGAAGTAAGCTCGCGGAGTATTAAACTAAGTGCGGAATTATAATAGAGACTATCCTACCAATTTTAGATAGCAGGGAAGATACATCATTTAAATTACTAAAATACCTCAAAATCACAGTGTCCAAAATAAAATCCAAAACATAGCAAGTAATCTAAATTATTACATTCCGACGAGCTAAGCTACTCAAATTACATTTCCAAAATAAATCTTAAATAAACTAAGTAGCTGTTTCCCCAAGCTCCTACGCCTGGCTCCCATCTCGTCTTTCGATTCTGTTATCTCCTGTGTCATCAGCTAAGGTGGAAGTAGGGCATTAGACAACGCGCCCAGTAGGACTCCGATTAGGGTTAACACATGGATTAGTGATAACAAGCACATAGGTAACATACAATGAAAAGTATAAAATGAATGTCATGCCATGGGTGTCTTATGTCATGTGTCCCACCCATCAGCCATACCATCATGATGCCATATCTCCCTTGATGGAAAGACCTCATCAAGATATCCCCATGTTTGCTTCTCGGTCGCCTGACGGAGCATGGACTCCGGTTATAGCACATCTGGTTATCCCCATGTTTGCTTCTCGGTCGCCACGACGGAGCATGGACTCCGGTTTCTTTATTTTCCCTCCCATGCCATGCATGAGATGTAAATGCATTATGTTATGTAATATATATAACTCATAGCCTTAACATATATAACTCATAGCCTTAACATATATAACTCATAGCCTTAACATATAATGCATAACCTTAAAATATAATTCATATCATTAACATATAATTCATAGCCTTAAAACCCATCATAAGACAAATCATATAATTATCAAAATAAATCAAAGGAACCAACATAATCCATGGTTTACAAAAAGGTAGGAATCCTATCGAACACCGACTAATGTCCTCGTACGTTTCCGTCCGATAATCCGGTCACCGATACGCTCACCGCTTGCGATATCCGATACCTTATTACATACGAATAATCAGCCCATGTTTTTTAACCATTTAAATCCATTAATCATACTTTAGCGGGATTCAGCCATACACCATGGCCGAATGTCACTAACTAGGTTTGCGGGTCCCATTTAATCCATTAATTATTTTAATTACATGGGCTAAAAACCAGCACCCTAGGCTTTATTTATCACACATATGGTTGTTACTTGAAGCCCCTAAGTCCATGATCATCTCCCATGGGGTTCTTCATTTTAGCCAATATTTATGGTTTTGCAACTACCTCTTTTCCATGGCTAATCACTCATTCATCCATGCATAATTAAGTCCATAATTGGTCACTAACCCAAATCCATTAGTGACCCATTTCATCATGCCATAACATCATTAAAACAACCCTTTTTCTTAACTTAATCCTCATTAATTAAACACATACATAAACCCCTCCTTAGCCCATAAAATGATTTATAATTGAATCATCATTCTTAGCCACATCTTGAGTCCATAATTGATCCATCAACCATGTCATAAGATCACTAACATCAATCATTTAATTAACCTAATCCTTGTTCATTTAAACACATATATAGCCCCATACTTAGCCCATCAATTGTCTTGTAAATGGGTCATGGGTTCGGCCATACATCATGGCCGAACCCATGATGTCTTTCTCTCCATTTTTCTTTGATCCATTCACAACATTTAGATCCACCATAATTCTTTCCATGAGGAAATTCCATCAAACATTTAAATCACCCCTTTGATCAACATTAGGTTCATCTCTTGAGCCCATCAAAACTACTAACATTCCCCATCATTTTTCCATACTTTACACCCCTTAGCATTACAAACACATCACCATAGGGTTCGGCCATACACCATGGCCGAATCCATGGTTCATGGTCCATTTGAGGCCATTAAAATCATTTACATATCCCATGATTTTTCTTATTTAAAACTCCTTTAAAAATCACCAACTTTTAATCATTTAAAACCTTAAAATCATTAACCACCCTCCATGTCTTCCATTCTTTAAAACCCCATTCAATCACTTAATCACCCACCATGGGGTTCGGCCATACTACATGGCCGAACTCTATGGCCCATGATTCCTTCCAAAAAAAATACATGCATCCATGCTTAATCAATTTAACTACATAATGTCCTTAATCCATTTATTTTTTTTCTTAACCTAATTTACCCATTAGGGTTTGTCCATTCCTCACTCATCTTTGGATGGATTTGAGATCCAAGGCCCATGATAATTTTTGGCCACCATCTAAGAAATGGATTCCATTTTTAAACCATAAAAACCCAATATCTTGTTTAGAGATACTTACAATCCGACAGCTCCTCCGACTTTTCCTTCTCCTCTTAGATTCCTTGGCCTTTCTCCTTCTTCTTCTCCTTAGTTGGTCGGCCAAGATGAGCTTGATCAATGGTGTCCCCAATGCTTGGGTTCGGCTAAGATTGAGTGGGTTTGAGAGAGGGAGAGGAGGAGAGGATAAGAAAAATGTCTAGCCTACTTGGTCTTGAGGTGATGGTTGGCCAAGCTTGATCTTTTCTTTCTTCTCTTCTTCTCTTCTAAGTTTTCTTCTTTTCTTCTCCTTGGAGGTGAGGGACGGCAATGAGAGAGCAAAAGAGGGAGAGAGTGAAATGAGAATGGGATTTGAGAGATGAGATGAAAGCCATCTCCTTTTGGTTGCTTAAGTTATACTCAACCATTAATTTTCCCCACCAACCACATGGGCTAATGTGCCTTAGTGGTGGTATTTGAGATGAAACCACCACCCTAAGCCCATGGTTTTGAGCTTGGAGATGAGGTGGTTTGGTTTCCCAATTTTGACCATTTGACCATCCTTGGATTAGCTTAATCATTTAATTAATTAGATCATTAGGTTAAGTTAATTAATTCCCACTTATCTCCTTTAATCTCCTTAATTCTTCTCCATTACTCCACCCATGGTTGATCAAGTCAACCATGGTGGCCGGCCCCACCAATCCTTGGTCCACACGCCACCTCATTTGGTGAGGTGGAGGTGGGTCCCATTCGACCATGTCACCTAGGTTTAATAAATTCTAACTTAGGTGATTTAAATTTAATTAAATCCATTCCTCTTATTGGATCACCATTGGGCCCATGGCCCAATTAAATTCCCTCCTATCCATTTACCTTAGAGCTTAAATCATCTTGGCCCATTGGATCCCAAATGGGTATTGGGCCCAATTTGACCATCATTGGCCCAATTAACCACCATTGACCATTTAAATGAATTTAATCCAATCCATGGTCCATTGGACCATACTTGGGCCTTTGCCCAAATTTTGATCCATTTACCATCTATTCCATTAAAATTCCCAATTTCCATCATTAAAATAATAATAGCCACATATATATCGATTTAAAAATTCCGGGCTATTACAATACAATCCTCTTTTGAAATTTTCGTCCCAAAATTCGAGCGAAGTCGGGGTTCAAACAACTCATACAAAAAGATCCGGATGAGCGGCTCTCATTTCTGATTCAAGTTCCCAGGTGGGTTCCTCATTGCCATGTCGTTCCCATACCACCTTGACCAATTGAATAGCACGGTTCCGTAACACTCTTTGTTCTCTTCCGATCACTCTGATCGGCTTGCCACATACGTCACGTTGCGTTTGTACATCGACGTCTTGCACGTTCAATACATATGAAGGATCGGGGTTGTACTTCCTCAACATGGACACATGACACACATCATGTAAAGATGATAACTGTGGGGAGCGCTAACTGATAAGCTACTCCCCCCACCCTTTTCAGGATTGGAAATGGTCCCACAAATCTAGGCGACAGTTTCCCCTTCTTCCCGAATCTCATATGTCCCTTCCGTGGTCAGACTTTTAAGAACACCAAGTCTCCCACCTCAAACTCGAGGAACCTTCTCCTCTTGTCGGAGTAACTCTTCTGACGGCTCTGCGCGGTGAGTAGGTGTTGCCGTATTAACTTGATCTGCGCTGTAGTCTTCGCAACTAACTTCGGTCCAATTAGCGCAGGCTCACCGGCCTCTGTCCAACACACTGGTGATCTACATGGCCTACCATACAAGGCCTCAAATGTAACGCCCGCCCCTTTTCACTAAAATCAGAGTCTATATATTTTATTTTATTTTTGAAAATAAAGAGTGACAAAGGGCGCGGGACGTTACGAAGCGAGTTAAGTCTGAGCTTCTAAAGCCCAGCCCTTAACTAGCCAAACCTACGTGTGCGTGGAACTAAGTACACGAAGAACGGTTCACATGTAAAAGTAAGCTTGCAGAATTTAAACATTAAGCGGGGTTAAAATAGAATCTATCCTACCAGTTTTAGATAGCAGGGAAGATTACATCATTTAAATTACTATATTATCTCAAAATGATAACATCCAAAAGTAAAGTCCAAACCATAGCAAGAAATATAACTTAGACAGTCTGACGAGCTACGTTACTCAATTACATTTTCCAAAATAAACTTAAGTAAACTATCTAGCCCGCTTTCCCAAGCTCCTACGCTTGGCTCCCGTCGTGACCATCGTTTCCGCCGTCTCCTGCGTCATCAGCTAGGGTAGAAGTAGGGCATTAGACAACGCGCCCAGTAGGACTCCAAGTAGGAGTTCTTTTTAAAGGGAGGATGATTTAGGGTTTGTAAGTGTTTATTGATTAAATGTGGTAGTTCTTTTTAAAGGGATCTTGAATGAAAATCATAGAAAGATGGTTTATGTTTTTTTAAGGTGTTAATGATTAAATATGGTGAATTGTAAAGGGTTGTTAAATGAAGAAATTCATGGAAGGAATGATTAGGATTATTAGGGTTTCTAGTGATTAAATGTAGGAAATTTTTAAAGGGGCTTAAATGAGGAAATGCATGGGGGGTGTGAATGGTGTTGGTAGCCTTAAAAGGCATGGGGAAACTTTGATGAATTAAGTGTTTTGGAAACCATGAAAAGAATGGGAAGTATGGCATGACTAAATGAGTCATTAATGGACTCAAGAAAATGTACCAAAATGATGGATCATGAACCATGGGTTCGGCCATGGTGAATGGCCGAACCCTATGGTGATGAAATGGTAGGTGATTAGGTGATTTATGAGAGTTTTAAAGAATGGAAGATATGGAGGATAATTTATGATTTTTAGGGTTATGTGGTTGTAAATTTGAAGGGTGTAAAAATAGGGAGGAGTGGTTGAGAATGGGATATTTAAAATGGATTTTTAAGTGTGGGAAATAATGTTTTAAAAATAAAACCATGGAGAGATTTTAGGATGGAATGTTTTTAAATCCTATGGTAGTGCAATGGTGGTTTTTTTAAATGGGTTTAAAAGGATAGAAAATGTGGAGTAAGGTGTTAATGTATTGGAGGCTTACAAAGGGTCAAGTGTTTGTAAGTTTTAAAGGGATGTTGGTGAAGAAAAGCATGGAAGGTGGTTAAGTGATTTCAATGGGGAAGGTTGGTAATGTTGATGAACTTAAAGTGATAAACATAATGTTGATCAAAGGGGTTAATGATTTTGAAGGTTTTGAATGAAAGAATAATGGTAATTTTAAAAGGGGTTTTTAAATGAGGGAATCCATGGATGAAGGTTAATGTTTTTATGGTCTTAAATGTCACCAATGAATGATGAACCCATGACCCATTTTGCAAGCCATTTGATGGGTTAAGTTGGACTTATATGTGTGTTTAAATTAATGGGAATTAGGTTAACATAGGGGCTGATTTTAATGATTCCATGACCCATTTTATGAACCAAATTGATGGGCTAAGTGTGGGGTTATGTATGTGTTTGAATGAATAAAGATTAAGTTAATAAAATGGTTGATTTTAATGATCTTATGACAAGGTTGAGGGTCATTAACGGACCTAAGTTATGGATCATTAATGGGTCTAAGGTATGGATCAATTATGGACCATAATGTACATGGATAAATGAGTGATTAGTAATGGAAAAAGGGTAGTGGCAAAACCGTAAATATTGGCAAAAGTGAAGAAACCCACGGGAGATGATCATGGACCTAGGGGATCTAAGTAATAACCTTATGTATGACTAATAAAGCCTAGGGTGGCTGGTTTTTAAACTCATGTGATTAAAATATTTAATGGATTAAACGGGACCCACAAAACTACATAGTGAGGTTCGGCCATGGTGTATGGCCGAACCCCACTAAGGTATCATTAATGGACTTAATAATGGTTAAAAACATGGACTAATTGATAATGTATAATAAGGTACCAGACATCGCAAGCGGTGCGCGCATCGGTGACCGGATTGTCGGACGGAAACGAAAAAGGACGCTAGTCGGTATTCGGTAGGATTCTAACCTTTTTGTAAGCCATGGATTATGTGATATATGGGTTTTTACTTGAATTAATTTGGTGTGGTTTAAAATGGGTTTTAAAGCTATGATTTGTTTATTAATGCTTTGCTTGATCTACTTTTGATAATCAAGTTATAAGTTTTATTGATGGGATTTTAAATGCCATGGTTTGTACTATCATATTCATTACATGGCATATGGCCTTTACATCTCATGCATGACATGGGGGGATATGGCATGGGAAGGATGAAATGAAACCGGAGTCCATGCTCTGTCGGGGCGACCGATAAACAAGCATGGGGTTATTTCATATTGTTATTATACCTTGATGAGGCTTTGCCATCAAGGGGGATATTGGTAATTATTATACATTGATGATGGTTTTTCCATCAAGGGGGATATTTCATTATTAATATTATACCTTGACGAGGTTTTGCCGTCAAGGGGGATAATGGTAATTATTATACCTTGATGATGGTTTTTCCATCAAGGGGGATATTTCATTATTATTATTATATCTTGACGAGGTTTTTCCGTCAAGGGGGTATGGCAGCATGATGGTATGGATAATGGGTGGGATACATGACATAAGACACCCATGACATTGCATTCATTTTATGGTTTTCACTGTATTACTATTCATATGTTTTGTTATCACTAATCCATGTGTTAGCCCTACTCGGAGTCCTACTGGGCGCGCTGTCTAACGCCCTACTTCTACCCTAGCTGATGTTTACTTATGTTTATTTTGGAAAATGTAATTTGAAGTAACGTAGCTCGTCGGACTGTAGTAATTTAGATTACTTGCTATGTTTTGGATTTTATTTCTGATATTGTCATTTTGAGGTGATTTAGTAATTTAAATGGTGTAATCTTCCCCGCTATCTAAAAAATTGGTACGATAGCTCTATCATATCTCCGCACTTATTTAATATTTCGCAAGCTTACTTTCTACGTGTGAACCATTTTCCATAGACTTCGTTCCACGCACGCGTAGGGTTGGCCAGTTAAGGGCTGGGCTTTAGAAGCTCGGACTTAACTCGCGTCGTGACGTCCCCGCCTTTGTCACTTTTTGGAAAAAAAATAAACTCTGATTTGCGTGAAAAGGGGCGGGCTTTACACATCAGGCTATCCCCATGTTTGCTTCTCGGTCGCCCCAACGGAGCATGGACTCCGGTTATAGTACATCAGGCTATCCCCATGCTTGCTTCTCGGTCGCCCTGACAGAGCATGGACTCCGGTTATAGCACATCAGGCTATCCCCATGTTGCTTCTCGGTCGCCCCGACGGACATGGACTCCGGTTTCTTTATTTTCCCGCCCATGCCATGCATGAGATGTAAATGCATTATGCTATGTAATATATATAACTTATAGCCTTAATATATAATTCATAGCCTTTAAATATAATGCATTACCTTAAAATATAATTCATAGCATTACCATATAATTCATAGCCTTAAAACCCATCATAAAACAAATCATATAATTATCAAAATAAATCAAAGGAACCATCACATAATCCATGGCTTACAAAAAGGTAGGATCCTACCAAAAACCAACTAACGTCCTTTTTCGTTTCCGTCCGATAAATCCGATCGCCGATTGCGCACCGTTCGCGACGTCCGGTACCTTATTACATATCAATAATCAGCCCATATTTTTAACCATTTGAGTCCATTAATCATACCTTAGCGCTTACATTATCTTGACCCATTGGGTCCCAAATGGGTATTGGGCCCAATTTGACTATCCTTGACCATTTAAATGATTTTAAATCGAATCCATGGTTCATTGGGCCATACTTGGGCCTTTGCCCCAAATTTTTTATCCACTTAACATTTATCCCATCAAAATTTCCAATTTCCATCCTTAAAATAAATAATAGCCACATATATATTGATTTAAAAAAGTCCAGGCTATTACATCAAATGGAGCCATCTGGAGGCTTGCCTGGTAACTGTTGTTGTAAGAGAACTCCACCACTGGCAAATGATCCTCCCATCCACCCTTGAAGTCTAGCATGCATGCTCTCAACATATCCCCTAGTGTCTGTATCGTCCTCTCTGACTGCCCATCAGTCTGTGGATGAAATGCTGTGCTAGTCAATATGTCGGTCCCCATAGCCGACTGCATGCCCTGCCATACTCTGCCGGTGAATCGGCCATCTCTGTCGGACACAATAGTCCGGGGAATACCATGTAGTCTGATGATATCCCGGATGTACCGTCGACCCAATGTCTCCGATGAATCTGTCATCTTGATGGGAAGGAAATGCATAGACTTAGCCAACCGGTCCACTACGACCCATATCGCATTGTTGCCCTTTGGTGACCTTGGCAATCCTGTTACAAAATCCATGGATATGTGCTCCCATTTCCACTCTGGCACTGGCAAGGGTACGAGTAAACCCGGTGGTTTCTGATGTTCCGCCTTAACCTGCTGACAAGTTAGGGAACGAGCAACAAACTCTGCCACATCTTTCTTAAGTCCACGCGACCAATAGTTCCTCTTAAGATCTTGATACATCTTGGTGTTGCCCGGATGGATTGAGAGCTTGGTTTGGTGTGCTTCAATCAACAACTCTCTTCTGCAGCTCTTAGGCACATATGTCCTACCTCGGAACACAAGACCCTGTCCTGGTCGTAATTCCCACTCCGGTACAACCTCACCGGTAGACATCGTAGTCCATATCTCCTCCACCTCTGGATCTGTCCGTTGCTCCCGTTCAATCTCGGAGACCATATGGGATCGTATGATCAGATTATATATGGTCCCATGATTATTGAGGTAGAGTTTGAACTCTCTAATGGTATTCAATACCTCCCATTCCGTCCTGATCAAGTTGGCTACTGTCGCATGTGACATGCGGCTGAGGGCATCCGCCACCTTGTTTGCCTTGCCCGGATGATACCGAAGTGCGAATTCATAATCCGCCAGGTATTCCATCCACCTGCGCTTTCTCATGCTGAGTTCCTTCTGATCAAATAAGTACTTCAGGCTCTTGTGAACTGAGAACACCTCAAACTTCTCACCATAAAGGTAGTGTCTCCAGCTTTTGAGAACGAAGACCACTACTGCTAGCTCCAGATCATGTGTGGGATAGTGGCGTTCATGGATTTTTAACTGTCTTGATCCATACGCCACCGCACGATTACCTTGACTGAGTGTACACCCCAGTCCCTCACCTGAGGCATCACAGTACACCTCATAATTTCTGCCTCTTTCCGGCAAGATCAGAATAGGAGCAGTTGTAAGCCTCTCCTTTAGCTCCTCAAATCTCCGGTTGCATAGATCTGACCACCCAAATTTGACTCATTTCTGAGTAAGTCGGGTAAGTGGAGCTGCAATCTTGGAGAAGTCCATGATGAATTTTCTGTAGTAACCGGCCAATCCCAGAAAACTGGGGATCTCGGTCACATTCATCGGTGCTTTCCACTCCCTTACTGCCACTACCTTAGCCGGGTCCACGGCGATGCCCTCCTCCGATATAACGTGCCCCAAGAAGTTGACCCAGAAAGCCAGAACTCACACTTGCTGGCTTTGTCATACAACTAGTTCTTTCTCAAGGTGTCCAGGACTATCCGCAGGTGCTCAGGATGTTCCTCCTGACTCTTGGAATAGATCAGGATGTCATCAATAAATACGATCACAAACTGATCTAAGTAAGGACGGAATATCCTATTCATCAGGTCCATGAACACAGCCGGTGTGTTTGTAAGTCCAAACGGCATGACCACATACTCATATAAGCCATACCGTGTCCTGAAAGTTGTCTTCTCTATGTCCTCCTCTCTAACCCGGATTTGATGGTATCCAAACATCAGATCAATCTTGGAGAAGTGAGAGGAACCCCTATGTTGATCAAATAGATCATCAATCCTGGGTAGAGGATACTTGTTCCTGACAGTCAGCTGGTTCAATTTCCTGTAGTCCACACACATCCGAAGGGTACCGTCTTTCTTCTTCACAAATAACACTGGGGCTCCCCATGCGGATGTACTGGTCCGAATAAAACCTAGTCTGAGCAGTTCATCAATCTGTTTCTTCAACTCGGTCATCTCAGCTGGTGCCATCCTATAATGGGGTAATGATACTGGAGCAGTGCCGGGATATAATTTGATCTCAAAGTCTATCTCCCTATTGGGTGGCAAACCAGGGAGCTCTGTTGGGAATACCTCAGCATAGTCTGCCACTACCGCCGGAAGTTCAACCAATAGTGCCTTGTCTAATCTGATGCTGTTTAAGACAAGGTGGTTCAACTTTTCCTGCAGCCTTCTAGGGATGCCCTGTCTGTCAGCGTGTACCACGTACCGCTTTCCCTCAGGTGACCAAAATATCACTCTACGAAGATGACAATCAATATGAGCCTGAAATATAGCCAACCAGTCCATGCCAAATATAACGTCGTACTCAGCCATATCAAGTACCAAATAGTTGAACTCGAATCGGAATCCAACGAATTCAGTGTTTAATGTCGTGCATATGAGTCCCAAAGATGTGTCTCCGACGGGGGATACAATGGTAAGTGATGTGAATAGGTTTTGTATAATGTGCCCGTAGCAGATATGAATGCAGCAGATATAATTGAATGGGAAGCTCCAGAATCAAATAATGCAATAGCATAGGAACTACCAACTACGGCCATACCTTGAATCACCGAGCGATCCACCGCTACTGGGGAAGGTATGGTAAAAATCCGTCCAGATCCTGTAGGGTTTGGCTCCCGCCCCATCTGATTGTAAGCCCTGCCTCCTCGTGACTGAGCTGGTCTAGTTGGAGGGCGGAAGGAACCCCTGAAGTGAGAGGGTCTGTTGATCTGTGGACACTCCCTCTTGAAGTGGCCCTGCTGGCCACACGATAACATGTGTTCCCACCAGTGGGACCTGAGTGACTGATGCTGATGGGGAGGGCTGATTGGGGCGAAAATCCCCTGTAGATCCAGTGGAGGGTGAGGGTCTGCTGAAGTTCGGGCGAAACTTCTTGTTGGGTTGAAATGCACCCCGCCCACTTTGCCCTCGGCGGTTGTCAAACGGCACTATCTCATTCAACTCTCGCTCCGCTATAGTGGCCCTGCTGACCACCCCTGCCAGTGTAGGTTCCTTGAAGATGGTCACCCTAGCTCTGATGCTCAGCCGAAGGCCCCTCTCAAACTTACGGGCCCTCCGGTGCTCGGTATCCACCATATAAAATGCATGACTGATAGACGAAGGAATTCCCTGTGATATTCTGCCACCATCATATTGCCTTGTACCAATGATAGGAAGGCTTGAGTCTGGCTCTCTCTTTCCTCCTCCGGAAAGTACTGCTCTAGAAAGGTAGCTGAGAACCATTCCCTTGTCATAGTAGTCCTTTCCTTTTCCGGCACAAGTGTTTGCTGCTTCTCTACAACCTCCCACCAATTACCGGTATCCTCGATCAGTTGAGATGTAGCCAGTAGGATCCTATCAGCATGACTGGAAATCTGAAGCAGAGTCAAAATCTGATTGATCTTTTTCAACCAATGTTCTGCTCCGATAGCCCCTTCTTTGCCTTTGAAGTAGGGAGGGCGTTGTTGCTGAAAATTTCTAACCATGTTCCGGTTGTTAGAGTCACTGGTAGTCGCGTTTCCATTCAAGTGTTGTTGCAGTACAGAGGTGACCACCGCTTGAACCAATTCTTTCAACTCGGGAGGCACAACAGGTATGTTCACATTATTTTGTCCCTCCTCTTGATGTGGTGGTTGTACCTCCTCTTCTTGACGAGGTGGTGGCACCTCTTCCTCTACCCGAGGGTTTCGGCGAATTCTTCTTTTCGGAGGCATTTCCCTAAGTCATCGAAAAATATTTATTGACTTAGTTCCTTCATAAAATTGTGGTGTTCATATTTTGGGGAAATTTTTTTTCCTAAGTACCAAATATTTTCTTCAAATTGGGGGAAAATTATCGACTAAGTATACTTTGTTTTGGGGGGAAATTTCCTAAGTATTAAATATCATTTCTTTCCATTTGGGGGGAAATTGCCAAATAAGCATACTTGGTTTTTGGGGAAAATTTCCTAAGTATCAATGTTTTGTTCAATTGGTGAAATCGAGGAAATTTTCCTACGTTTTATAAATTCATCACTTTTTCATCAATTTGGGGGAAAGTCTAGATTTGTTTTCTCATTTCGGAGGAAGTAAGCCCTATTCGCTATGTTTGATAATTCCAACTTAAAATGATTACACTTCCCTTGCTATCATTCTTTTTCATCAAATGTTGTTCTCAGATTGAACGCTTCAGTCTCAGTCTAACGAAGTAAATTAATTCGGCCCCCGTGCAGCGGACTCCCAAGAGTCGGTCAGTTGGGATTCTTAGCTGTCAGTGAGTCATGCAACCGTCTTAATCCTACTTCGAAAGATTCATTCTTCCGATTTCTCTCTGATACCAACTGTAACGCCTGCCCCTTTTCATTAAAATCAGAGTCTATTATTATTATTTTTTTTTTGAAAATAAAGAGTGACAAAGGGCGCGGGACGTCACGATGCGAGTTAAGTCCGAGCTTCGAAAGCCCGGCCCTTAACTGGCCAACCTACGTGTGCGTGGAACTAAGTCCACGAAGAACGGTTCACACGTAGAAGTAAGCTCGCAGAATATTAAACTAAGTGCGGAATTATAATAGAGACTATCCTACCAATTTTAGATAGCAGGGAAGATACACAATTTAAATTACTAAAATACCTCAAAATCACAGTGTCTAAAATAAAATCCAAAACATAGCAAGTAATCGAAATTATTACATTCCGACAAGCTAAGCTACTAAAATTACATTTCTAAAATAAATCTCAAATAAACTAAGTTGCTCGCTTCCCAAGCTCCTACGCCTGGCTCCCGACTCGTCCTTCGATTCCGCCATCTCCTGTGTCATCAGCTAAGGTCGAAGTAGGGCGTTAGACAACGCACCCAGTAGGACTCCGAGTAGGGCTACCACATGGATTAGTGATAACAAGCACATAGGTAATCATATAATGAAAAATATAAAATGAATGCCATGCCATGGGTGTCTTATGTCATGTGTCCCACCCATCATCCATACTATCATGATGCCATATCCCCCTTGATGGAAAGACCTCATCAAGATATCTCCATGTTTGCTGCTCGATCGCCCCGACAGATCATGGACTCCAGTTATAGCACATCAGGCTATCCCCATGTTTGCTTCTCGGTCGCCCCGACGGAGCATGGACTCCGGTTATAGCACATCAGGCTATCCCCATATTTGCTTCTCGGTCGCCTCGACGGAGCATGGACTCCAGTTTTTTTATTTTCCCGCCCATGCCATGCATGAGATGTAAATGCATTATGCTATGTAATATATATAACTCATAGCCTTAATATATATAACTCATAGCCTTAATATATATAACTCATAGCCTTAACATATAATGCATAACCTTAAAATATAATTCATATCATTAATATATAATTCATAGCCTTAAAACCCATCATAAGACAAATCATATAATTATCAAAATAAATCAAAGGAACCATCACATAATCCATGGCTTACAAAAAAGTAGGAATCCTACCGAACACCGACTAATGTCCTCGTACGTTTCCATCCAATAATCTGGTCACCTATACGCTCACTGCTTGCGATATCTGATACCTTATTACATACGAATAATCAACACATGTTTTTTAACCATTTAAATCCATTAATCATACCTTAGCGAGGTTCGGCCATACACCATGGCCGAATCTCACTAACTAGGTTTGCGGGTCCCATTTAATCCATTAATTATTTTAATTACATGGGTCTAAAAACCAGCACCCTAGGCTTTATTAATCACACATATGGTTGTTACTTAAAGCCCCTAAGTCCATGATCATCTCCCATGGGGTTCGTCATTTTAGCCAATATTTAGGGTTTTGCAACTACCTCTTTTCCATGGCTAATCACTCATTCATCCATGCATAATTAAGTCCATAATTGGTCATTAACTCAAATCCATTAGTGACCCATTTAATCATGCCAAACATCATTAAAACAACCCTTTTTCTTAACTTAATCCTCATTAATTAAACACATACATAAACCCCTCCTTAGCCCATAAAATGACTTATAATTGAATCATCATTCTTAGCCACATCTTGAGTCCATAATTGATCCATCAACCATGTCATAAGATTATTAACTTCGGTCATTTAATTAACCTAATCCTTGTTCATTTAAACACATATATAGCGCCATACTTAGCCCATCAATTGTCTTGTAAAATGGGTCATGGGTTCGGCCATACACCATGGCCGAACCCATGATGTCTTTCTCCCCATTTTTCTTGGATCCATTCACAACATTTAGATCCACCATAATTCTTTCCATGAGGAAATTCCATCAAACATTTAAATCAACCCTTTGATCAACATTAGGTTCATCTCTTGAGCCCATCAAAACTACTAACATTCCCCATCATTTTTCCATACCTTACACCCCTTAGCATTACAAACACATCACCATAGGGTTCGGCCATACACCATGGCCGAACCCATGGTTCATGTCCATTCCCATCTACCATTTTTGAGGCCATTAAAATCATTTACGTATCCCATGATTTTTCTTATGTAAAACTCCTTTAAAAATCACCAACTTTTAATCATTTAAAACCTTAAAATCATTAACCACCCTCCATGTCTTCCATTCCTTAAAACCCCATTCAATCACTTAATCACCCACCATGGGGTTTAGCCATACTACATGGCCGAACTCTATGGCCCATGATTCCTTCCAAAAAAAAATACATACATCCATGCTTAATCAATTTAACTACATAATGTCCTTAATCCATTTATTTTTTTTCTTAACCTAATTTACCCATTAGGGTTTGTCCATTCCTCACTTCATCTTTGGATGGATTTGAGATCCAAGGCCCATGATAATTTTTGGCCACCATCTAAGAAATGAATTCCATTTTTAAACCATAAAAACCCAATATCTTGTTTAGAGATACTTACAATCCGACAGCTCCTCCGACTTTTCCTTCTCCTCTTAGATTCCTTGGCCTTTCTCCTTTTTCTTCTCCTTGGTTGGTCGGCCAAGATGAGCTTCATCAATGGTGTCCCCAATGCTTGGGTTCGGCTAAGATTGAGTGGGTTTGAGAGAGCGAGAGGAGGAGAGGATAAGAAAAATGTCTAGCCTCCTTGGTCTTGAGATGGTGATGGTTGGCCAAGCTTTATCTTTCCTTTCTTCTCTTCTTCTCTTCTAAGTTTTCTTCTTTTCTTCTCCTTGGAGGTGAGGGACAACAATGAGAAAGCAAGAGAGGGAGAGAGTGAAATGAGAATGGGATTTGAGAGATGAGATGAAAACCATCTCCTTTTGGTTGCTTAAGTTATACTCAACCATTAATTTTCCCCACCAACCACATGGGCTAATGTGCCTTAGTGGTGGTGGTTGAGATGAAACCACCACCCTAAGCCCATGGTTTCGAGCTTGGAGATGAGGTGGTTTGGTTTCCCAATTTTGACCATTTGACCATCCATGGATTAACTTAATCATTTAATTAATTAGATCATTAGGTTAAGTTAATTAATTCCCACTTATCTCCTCTAATCTCCTTGATTCTTCTCCATTACTCCACCATGGCTGATTAAGTCAACCATGGCCAATCCTTGGTCCACACGCCACCTCATTTGGTGACGTGAAGGTGGGTCCCATTTGACCATGTCACCTAGGTTTAATAAATTCTAACTTAGGTGATTTAAGTTTAATTAAATCCATTCCTCTTATTGGATCACCATTGGGCCCATGGTCCAATTAAATTCCCTCCTATCCATTTACCTTAGAGCTTAAATCATCTTGACCCATTGGGTCCCAAATGGGTATTGGGCCCAATTTGACCATCCTTGGCACAATTAACCACCATTGACCATTTAAATGAATTTAATCCAATCCATGGTCCATTGGACCATACTTGGGCCTTTGCCCAAATTTTGATCCATTTACCATCTATTCCATTAAAATTCCCAATTTCCATCATTAAAATAAATAATAGCCACATATATATCGATTTAAAAATTCCGGGCTATTACATTTTATAATATGAGATGTTTTAATGAGGATTAAATAAAAATAGAGAGCAAATTATAGTGGGTGAGGTTCGGCCATGGGTATGGCCGAACCCCACAAGATGGTTTATGGGATCTAAACTTGATTAGAAATCAAGAAGATTAAGTATTAACTTGTTGTTGTATAAACAAGGAAACGGAATTTGTACGGCGTGAGAGTCGTGATCGGGTGAAGCTCAAAAAGAACGGACACTTAAGTGAAGTTTCCGTAGGTTTCCTACCTACTTGTAACCACTTTTATCATTGGTTTTATCATGGTTTTTATGAGATATATTGTTATTGTTTTATGTTTCAAATTGGTTTCGAATGATGAGATATATATTTACAAATGACATATATATACATTGACATCTCATGCATCGCATGGGGTGATGATTATGGAACAACTTAATGATGAGAGTCACATCGGCCTCCTTAGGCGATGAGGGTCCCGCCAAGAGGAGTATCATGATGATAAGAGTTACATCGACCTCCTTAGGCGATGAGGGTCCCGCCAGGAGGAATATTATGATGATGAGAGCCACATCGGCCTCCTTAGGCGATGAGGGTCCCGCCAGGAGGAATATCATCAAGAAGAAATGAAAGAGTATTGTGGTTTACCTTGACGATAAGAGTGTCGTCAAGTGATGGCTATGTATATGTGTGATGGGTGGAACTCATTACATTTGCATTTACCTACATAGCATTGATTTCAGATGTTTTGTTGATCATATACTATGATATATGCATGTTTTATATACTAACCATATGGTAGCCTTGATCGGAAAACCTACTGGACGCGTTGATGTAATTCCCTAATTCTATCCTTAGAGGATATTGCAGGAAAAGGAAAAGGGAAAGAGAAGGTTGAGGACCAGGAGAGGAGACAAGCTTAAGCACTTGGTGTTGGAATGGATTTATGTTTTACTGTCATTTGAATTACATTTTATGGACATGTAATAGCTAGTAACTTTGCTATGGTTTGTTTATACTTTTGATAATGGATCTTTGGTTTAAGTAATTTTAATGGGAGACTTGTACTTGTTATCTATTCAGTTTGATTCCGCAATTGGTCTAGTTTATTCCGCATGACTTGATTAGTTCCATGTGTGGATTGTTATCATGGGTTTAGTCCATGCTCACATGGGTAGCCAGTTAAGGGTCGGACTTTAGAAGTCCGGACTTAGCTCGCGTCGTGACGTCGTCCGCCATCTTCCTATGTTATTATATTATTATTTAAAAAAAAATAATTAGACTCTGAATCTCGGAAAGGGCGAGGCGTTATAGTGGCATGGCACATTTGACTCTTTCAAGCCTTGGTTGTATTTTTCCTAGCTATAGTACATATCATGTTTGATGAGTCATACATGTATGGGCTTTAGATTCAATGTCCTACAGTGGTTGCTCAAATGTTTCATGGATTAGCAAAGTGGTTAACACAGTTGAAGCCTAGTTGGAATCACCTTTGTATCGTGCCTTTAATCATATTCTTGTTTGATTGTTGAATTGATCATGTGTAAGATACTTGTCTGGCATTTATGTTTATATTGGTAGGATCATATTTATTATATCCACATGGATTTCTAAATCAAGAGGGAGATTTCAAATAGAAAAATGGATTTAAAAGGAAAATTATGTGTTATGTTTTTTCGACACGACATCAATGTCGATGTATCAAGGTTTCGACCCATCGACATTTTCGATGTATCATGTGCGGACAAAAGGTTTTGGTTTACAAACCCCTCTTCTGATTTTGTGTTACATTCCATGTTCTTGAGCTTGTTTGTGGAATGTGTATTTTACATGTAGGCTTGCACTTTATGCTTTAATATTGGTTTGTATCTTATTTCATCTCATTCCATATGTTAAATTATTTGTGCATCTTTTGGGAATGAATGATTATTGAGCATTGCCTCATGTATCTCTCTTGTATGTACATGCTCATATATTTCTTCATCTCTAAACTCAATTTGGTAGAATCTTTTCTGTGAAATGATCATGTGCACATACAATGTGTTGTTTCATTCCAAGTTACAAAACTTGTGAATCTCTTGTGGAATGAACTTTGCTCTATGCTTGTGATCGAAATGTAATCAAATGGTTTATAATGGCAATCCATTCATGTACCATTCAAAGATTTTAGAACATCATTGGAATATTCTTGATTGAATGTGTTAGTGCCCCAGCTTGACCGAGTCCCAGTTTATCAATTCCATGACTCAAGTAGAAGCATTTGCCAAGAAGCTTGAAGACTCAAGTTGATCGAGGAAGAAGATCATGCTCCACCAAAGCTCAAAGTGTAACGCCCCGAATGGAAGTTGGTTAATAATTTTATTGGGTTTCAAAGCATGAAAATTATGGATGTATGTATGAGAACCATCAAAGGATCAAACCATATAGGTTTGATATATTTTTAAGGAAAATAAGGAACCATAGGGTTCGGCCATGGTGTATGGCCGAACCCCATGTAAAGGAATTAAGGATTGTAAATGGGTTAAAATGATGTAAAGGATGGAGAACCATGGACTTTGGGTTCGGCCATGGTGAATGGCCGAACCCCATGAAGAATGTTGGTGCATGAAATGCTAGTCATGGACCTATGTTGTGAACCTAAACATAGGTGATATAAACAATGGCAAAGAATGTGAATATGGGTAAAAATGGAAGATCATGGGTTGACATGTTATAAGGTAACGGGACCTCACTAGGGGTGCACGATCGTTAGCGGTTTTTGGACGTGAGTGCAAGGACACACTAGTGGTCTTTGGTAGGATTCCACCTCTTTGAAACCATGGTTATGTAATATGGTTTAACTTCTTATTTTGACGGTTTATGTTGTAAAAATGTTATGTTTCAAATATGAGATTTTAAATGCTATGATTTGTATAATTGCATAGCATGTGGACCTTTGCATCTCATGCATGGCATGGGAGGGATGATATGTAACCGGAGATCCACACTCTGTCTGGGCGTCCATAATACAATCTTGGGGGATACCTTGATGAAGAGTTTTCCATCAAGAGGTAACCGGAGATCCACACTCCGTCGGGGCGTCTGTAATACAATCGTTGGGGATACCTTGATGAGGAGCTTTCCATCAAGAGGTTACTATGTGTTTGTGATGGGTGGGACTCATTGCATATGATAGCATAGCATGGCATTGAATCGGCATGATTATGATTTTTATTATCATGCAATGTTTCTGGTTTTATCGGTATGATTGGATCTCTATTATCATGCACTGTTTTGAATACGATGCTTTATAAGTATGGTATGATTTATTATATCTGGATTTGATAGATATTATATCTGGATTTTTTGTACTAACCCATCTGTTAGCCTTACTTGGAATACCTACTGGGCACGTTGTCTAACGTTCTACTTCTACCTTACTTGATGACAGAGGGAATGAACGGAACGAGGAACGAGATCGGAGCCAAGCTTAGGATCTTGGATGATTAAGTTATATTTTGTTTAAGTTATTCATGGACTATGTATTTGAATAGCTAGCATTCGGGATTGTAATAACGTAGATATATTTCCTATGGTTTTGATGGTTGATTTTGGATATTTAACTTAAGGCAAATATTATTAAGTGTTGGACTACTTTGCTATCAAAAATGGAATAGAATTGTTATTCTATTATTATTTCTGCATATATGATTTATTCTGTAAGTTAACTTGAGTACGTGTGAACCATTTTAGTGAACTTGGTCCGCGCACAAGTATGGTTGGCCAGTTAAGGGTCGGGCTTGGAAGCTTGGACTTAGCTCGCGTCGTGACGTCCCACTCTCTATCGCTCTTCTATTTATTTAAAAAAATAAAAAATAGACTCTGATTTTCGGAAGACGAGTGAAAAAGGGCAGGGCGTTACAGTTGGTATCAGAGCAAAACGGGAAGGTTGAATCTTTCAAAGTAAGATTAAGATGGTTTCATGTCTCACTGACGGATAAGAATCCAAACTGACAGACTCTTCGGAGTCCGCTGCACGGGGGCCGGATTAATTTACTTCGTTAGACTTAGACTGAAACATTCAATCTAAGAACAACAAGGAATGATAGCAAAGGAAGTACAGTCAAAATAACTGGATTTATCAAACATAGCAAATTAGGAGATACTTCCCCGATATCCCCAAATGGAGAAAACGAATACTTGATACTTAGGAAGTTTCCCCAAAAACAAAGAAGTACAAAGAGTACTTATTTGGCAATGTTCCCAAACAAGAGACATTATATGATACATAGGAAAGTTCCCCAACAAAAGACATTATATGATACATAGGAAAGTTTCCCAAACAAGAGACATTATATGATACATAGGAAAGTTTCCCAAACAAGAGACATTATGTGATACATAGGAAACTCCCCAAAACAAGAAATACAAGATGATGATTAAGAAATCCCCAAAACAAAGATTAGTGTGATTTGAACTACGGTTGTCATTGATGTGCTTCTGTTGATGTGATACAGATATGTTGAGCAACATAGAGTATACAGAGTTGTGGGAAAGAGGGGCCCTTAGCTGTCCGATAGATCTGGTTTCTTCTTCCGACGATTCCAGCGTGCCAAACTTCATCAATGAAGCTGTAACCAGTCAGGACATGGAAGTAGAATCTCTCGAGTACAATGTTGGGGTTGCTCCAGCCTTTGTACCCGTACCCGAAGAGGACGAGGAAGAAGAAGATGTCCCAAACTTAGAAGAATCCATAGGGGAGATTTTGTAAGGGTTGTGGGTACGTTTTGAAGGGTTGTACCCTACCAACCCTTGTATGGTGATGGAGTTTGAATGACTTTTAATAAAGTATGCAAACTTAAGAGTTTATGAGGACTTTGGCACTGAGATGTAGGTGACAAGGTCACCTGATAATATTGAGACGTGGTATGGGTGCATCCCTCACGTGATATTAATGATTGAGTTGTGGTATGGGTGCGTCCCTCACGTGATATTGATGAGATAAGTATTTAGATTCCATGAGTAGGGCTTAGAATGAATATGAGACTGTGGGAGCCTCGATATGAAATAAGGAGACTTGGTTCCGTAGGGTTGCTGTTGAGGAGTGGGTCCCTCATATGCTACGCACTGGAGGGCGCTCTCACGGCTATTTTGCACACTTGATATGTGTTGATGCGCAGAGCTAGATACTATTTTACCCCATCGGGGTAGTACTAGTTTCGTTAGGCGCGGATCGACCGCCTTAGAGCTTGACTAAATCACCCTTGGGGTGAAGGGATGCAGGGCGAGGTAGACTTGATCACGTTGGACGTGGGTCTTCCGCTTAGTAAGTCATGGGCCCTAAGTCTTGCTAGGGGTTGGGGTATATTTATGATTTGATATTGTTGCTACAGTCACGTAGTGATGAATTCGAGTGTTATTCATACGAATAGAATATCTCATGGTAGATGATGTGCCTTGGATTAATTATGCCCAAGGACAAGAAAACACAAGTTGTTTATTGGGCAATTTCCCCAAACTATGAAGAACACAAAACTTTACAAGGAAGCTAAATCATTCGATGTTTCAATGACTTAGGAAAATGCCTCCAAAAAGAAGACAAACACAACAGAATCAACAAAAGGAAAAAGAACATAATGGAGAGGCTCAGGACAGTGCAAACATTTCTGAAGTACCTCCTGAACTACAAAACCTAGTACAAGCGGTAGTCACTTCCGTTCTACAACAACTCTTGAGCGAAAATGGAGACACAACCCCCAATGGAACATAGGACCGAAAAGGTCGGGGTGGGGAAACTTTTTCCCCTCATAAGAGATTCAAACCCTACTTTGGGAGATCTTCAGCCTCTACTGGTTCCACTGGAAGTTCCTGTTTCCGGTGTGGTCAGCAGGGCCATTTCAAAAGAGAGTGTCCACAGAACGGTAGATCTCCTCACTCCTGTTTCCGTTGTGGTCAGCAGGGCCATTTTAAAAGAGAGTGTCCACAGAACAATAGATCTCCTCACTTCAGGGGTTCTCTCCATCGTCCAGCTCGACTAGCTCGGTCACAAGGATCTGGACGACTGAATACTTCGACTTCTTCTCAAGAGACAGTGGATCATTCGGTAATTCAAGGTATGGCAATAATTTGTAGTTCATATGTTTATGCATTATTTGATCTACTGCCTTCGCATCTGTTACTAGCACTGTAGTACAACAAATGCCCACTGCATTTACTCCCTATTGGTAGATGATGACGAAAATTGGTGGATATATCGATCTCACGTTATAAGAAAAATGTTAGTCGTATTACGACTTGTATCACAGGAAAGTTGGTGTTGAGAGATACTCAGTATCATAGAAGTTTTTGAACGAAAGGTATTAGTCACATAGTGATTTATATACAAATGAAGATATGCTTACTTTTGGAGATGTATTTAGTGGAAAAGATAAGAGTCTAGTGAAACACGAATGGGATACTATGGGCGACTACTGAGTTAGACTGGCCAGTTGACTCTGTAGTTAGCCGATGGAGTTCCAGGAGAGTGCATAGAAACCTAGTTAAAATGCAATTAGCGAGAGCCTTGAGCATAGGCTCGCATTGGTAGGCTACCTACTAACAAATTTTCAATGAGGGGCAAGGTCATCACTAACCTCACACAGAGAGTAGACGAATGAACGTATTGAGCGAGTATGTATGAAAAATATTTTGGTGGCAGGTAAAATGAAACAAAGTACATTGATCTACGTGAGACAACAAATGGACTCACGAGAAAAAGATATAACATGAGACAGAACAAAAGGTATTACGGAACCGAGCGATTCAGTTCGTCAAGGTGGTGTGGATCAACATGGTATTGAGGAAGCCAATTGGGAACTTGAATTGGAAATTAGAACAGCTCACCCTGAGCTATTTATGTAAGTAGTTTAAAACCCTACTTCACTTGATTTTCGAGACAAAATTTTAAAAAGGGTTGTATTGTAACAGCCCGGATTTTCAAGTTATAAATATTTATGGAAATTGTCCATTTAAATTGTGAACTAACGGATATGGACCTTAGATAGGTAAGGTGTTGGGTCAATTGCCCAATTAAGACCCAACGGATATGTTATAAGGTTCAATTTAAAACAAATGGGTAAGATGTGTTTAATTGGGTCAAAATTGTCAATTGGGTCAAAATGCCCATTTGGGACCCAATGGGTCGTGGTTGACTTGGTTGATCATCAAGTGAGTTCAAGATTACTTAATTGGGGCTAATGTAAGCTGGAAATGGAATCAAGTAAATGAGTTGAATTAAAGAGGTGAATTGAGTTGGAAGGGAATCAAGTGATTAACTTGATTTTAAGTGAGTTAAGTGAGTTGAGTTTAAAAGAATTAAAATTGAGTTATGGTGAGTTGAGTGGAAGTCAATGGGACCTCCATCTTAAGTAGGTGAAGTGTGAAGATGAAGGAGTCTTGGTTGTTTCAAAAACCCAAGTCAAACCTAAGGTTACACATTGGACATGGGAGTTTCATCTCATGGATGAAACCCCCACTTGGATCATTTGTAATGGCCTGGAATTTGTAAATCAACATATAGGTGGATATTATTTATTTTAATGGTGGAAGTTGGAAATTTGATGGAGTAAATGGTGAATGGATCAAAATATGGACAAAGGCCCAAGTATGGGCAATGGACCATGGATTGGATTTAAATTCATTTAAAGGGGTCAATGATGGTCAATTGGGCCAAGGATGGTCAAATTGGGCCCAATACCCATTTGAGACCCAATGGATCAAGATGATATAAACTTTAAAGTAAATGGGTAGGAGTTGAATGGAATTGGGCCATGGGCCCAATGGTAACCCAATTGGTTGGAATGGATTGAATTGGAATTAAACCACCTAAGTTAGTGATGAGATAATCAAGATGGCATAACCAAGTGGGGCTCACCTCCACCTCATTAAGTGAGGTGGCGTGTGGACCAAGGCGTAGGTGGGTCCGACCATCATGGTTGACTTGGTCAACCATAAATAAGTCAAAGGTAACTAAAGAGGATCATAGTGAATTAATGTGTTTTTAATTAATGGGAATCACCTAAGATTAATTTTGATTAAGCCTAAGTGACATGGCTGAATGGGGCCCACCTCCACCTCACCAAGTGAGGTGGCGGGTAGGCTAGGATTGGTGGGGCCGGCCACCATGGTTGACTTGGTCAACCATGGGTAGACTTCATGGAAGAAATTTAATGGAATTAAATTAAATGGGAATTAATTAACCTAAGTAATGATCCAATTAACTAATTAATTAATCTAATCAAATGGTGGTCAAATGGTCAAAGTTGGAAGACCAAAACTACTCTAAGAAACACAAACCACTTAAAGAAAACACAAAATAAAACCATGGGCTTAGGGTGGTGGTTTTATCCCAACCACCACCACTTAGCACATTAGCCAATGTGTGGTAGGTGGAGGAATTAATTACTCAACAAAAAATGAGATGGGTTTTCCTCTCCTCTCTTCATTTCACTCTCATTTCTCTCTCTCCCTCTCTTGCTCTCTCAAAATCGTCCCACACTCAAGGAAGGAAAGAAGAAGAAAATTAAGAAGAGAAGAAGAGAAGAAAAGAGAAGGAAAGTGCAAGTATTGGGCCACCTCTTCAAGATCAAGACTTGAGGTAGTTCTTCCCATCTTCTCCTCCCTTCCCTCTCTCAAATCTAACCCTACCTTGGCCGAACCCAAGCTTTGAGGTTTTCATCTTGATCAAGCATCTTGACCCAAAGATCAAGGAGAAGAAGAAAAGAGAAGGCCAAGGAATCCGAGAGGAGAAAGAAAAGTCGGAGGAGCCGTCGGATTGTAAGTATTTCTTAAACAAGAGGTTACATTTTTAAAGATTTAAAAAGAGATCATGAAATCCATTTTTTTTCTTGGATTGGATGATGGCCAAAAATATCAAGGGCCTTGGATCTAAGATCCATCCAAAGATGAAGTGAGAAATGGATAAAATGGGAGAGATAGATTAAGAAAAAATAAATGGATATTAAGGACACTATATATTTAGATTTAATTAAACATGGAAGTATGATTTTGAAGAAATGGAAACCGTGGAATATGATTAATGGTTTTTTAAAGATTTTGAGTGATTAATGTTAGTGATTTTTGTAAAGGGGTTTTAAATGAGAAAATCATGGAAGGGTGATTTATGATTGTGAGGATTTTTTTTTTAAGGATTAAATGTAGTGATTTTTAAAGGGATTGTAAATGATGAAATTTGTGGGAAATGTAAATGGTTTTATGGCCTCAAGAGGCATGAAGGAATAATGGACCATGAACCATGGGTTCGGCCATGGTGTATGGCCGAACCTTATGGTGATGTTTAATAATTTTAATGGGAGTGAAAAGATGGAAGATGAGGGAGGAAGTTGATAGTTTTTAAATGGATTTGTAAGTATAGGATATAATGTTTTAAAGGTGTGAAATTAGGGATGAACCATGAACCTCTTGGGAGGGTTTATTTTGGATCTAAATAATGTAAATAGGCCTAAGAAAATAATGGGAACTTTTGATGGACTAAGTATTTTGGAACCATGGAAAACAAATGGGGAAAGTAGATAAGTTGATGGACTCACAATATATTTAATGTTGATAAAAAAGGAATGATTTAAATGCATAATGTAAAACCCCTCATGGAAGGGCTTATAATGGATTCAAATGTGTAATAATGGACCGAAGAAAAATGGAGAAAGAGACATCATGGGTTCGGCCATACACCATGGCCGAACCCATGACCCAATTGCAGATCATTTTTGGTCTAAGATTAATGTGTATGTATATGCTTAAATGAATGGAGATTAGGTTAATCAATGGCTAATTTTAATGATCATATGGCATGGTTGATGGGTCATTAACGGACCTAAGTTAGGGATCACTAAGGGGTCTAAGTTTAATGAACAATCATGGACCAAAAATGTATATGGTTAAGTGAATGTCTAACCATGGGAGAGGTAGTAACAAAACTGTAAATAATGGCCAAAGTGAAGAACCCCATGGGAAATGATTATGGACTTAGGGGCTCTAAGTAACAACTATATGTGCGATTAATAAAGCCTAGGGTCGCTGGTTTTTAGATTCATGCAATTAAAATAATTAACTGATTAAATGGGACCCACAAACCTAGTTAGTGAGGTTCGGCCATGGTGTATGGCCGAACCCCACTAAGGCTTGGGTAATGGATTTGGACATGATTAAAACATGAACTAATTGATAATGTATAATAAGGTGTCGGATATCGCAAGCGGTACGCGTATCGGTGATCGGATTATCGGACGGAAACGAAAAAGGACGCTAGTCAGTATTCGGTAGGATTCCTACCAATTTGTAAGCCATGGATTATGTGTTATATGTTAACTTCTTTAATTTATTTTGATAATTATGTGATTGGTATTATGATGGGTTTTAAGGTATGAATCATACGTTAATACTATGAATTCTATTTTAATGTTATGCATTATATGTTAAGGCTATGTGTTATATATTAAGGTTATGAGTTATATATATTACATAGCATAATGCACTTACATCTCATGCATGGCATGGGCGGGAAAATAAAGAAACCGGAGTCCATGCTCCGTCGGGGCGACCGAGAAGCAAACATGGGGATAGCTCGATATGCTATAACCGGAGTCCATGCTCCGTCGGGGCGACCGAGTGTAACGCCCGCCCCTTTTCACCGAAATCAGAGTCTATTATTTTTTTACACTTTACATTAATTAGCCCACCAACCTTATGAGATATTTTCTTACTTTATGGTGGTGGTTTAGATAACCACCACCAAGTTCCAACGTGTTTTACTTTGAGTTGGAATGAGGTGATTTAAATGGGTCAAGAATGGTTCAATGGGTCATTAATGGACCTAAGTTAGGGATCTAAGTCTATGATCAATTATGGATTAAATCATGCATGGATAAATGAGTGTTTTAATCATGGAAAATGAGGTAGTGGCAAAACCGTAATTAGTGGCCAAATTCAAGAATTCCATGGAAATTGATCATGGACTTAGGGGATCTAATGTAATAACCTTAAAAGTGATTAATAAAGCCTAGGGTGGCCGAATTTTAAGACTTATGTGATTAAAAGGTTTAATAGATGACATGGGACCCACAAAACCTAAATAGTGACCGGTTGTTCATATGGACTTGGAAATGATTAATGGGCTTAGAAATAGTTAAAATATGGACTGATTATGTGTATGTAATAACGTATTGGATATCGCAGGCAATGCGCGATCGGCGACTGGGTTTATCGAACGGAAGCGAGAAAGGACGCTAGTCGGTATTCGGTAGGATTCTAACCTTTTTGTAAGCTATGGATTGAGTGATGGTTGCTTTGAATTATCTTGGAAATTATATGGGTTGTTTTAATATTGGTTTTGAATTATGTATTATGTAGGGGTTTTTACTTGATTTACTCTAGTAAGCATATAATTGGTTTAAAACGGGTTATTAAAGCTATGATGTGTTTATTGAGGCTTTACTTGATCTACTTTTGATAATCAAGTCATATGTTTGATTGATGGGATTTTTTAAATGTCATGGTTGTTATTATATTCATTACATGGCATATGGCACCTACATCTCATGCATGGCATGGGAGGGATACGGCAGGGGAAGGATGAAATGAACCCGGAGTCCATGCTCCGTCGGGGCGACCGAGAACAGGCATGGGGACACCTTGACGAGGCTTTGCCGTCAAGGGGGATATTTTACGATTGGATCATATCTTGATGAGGTTTTTCCATCAAGAGGGTCACGACAGGATGATGGTATGGATTATATTTTGTGAGCTTTCTTCTACGGGTAAACTATTCTCTCTGGACTCCGTTCCACGCACCCGTAGGGTTGGCTAGTTAAGGGCCGGGCTTTAGAAGCTCGGACTTAACTCGCGTCGTGACGTCCACGCCCTTTGTCACTTTAAAAAAAAAATAAACTCTGATTTCGGTGAAAAGGGGCGGGCGTTACATCGAGTTATGTTTATAATTTTAAAAGGTTTTAAAAGGTGTAAATGGACTTATGTATGAGAACCATGGACCATGGGTTCGGCTATGAGGTATGGCCGAACCCCATCAAAGACTTTGATCATGGTTATTTGATTTATGGGAGGAAAAGATGAATCATAGGGTTCGACCATACAAGGAAAGGTTATTTATGATTTATTTTAAATGGATGTTGTAACGTCCCGCCCTTTCCGAGAATTTCAGAGTCTAATTTTTTTTTTTTAAATAAACATCGGAAGAGAGCGGGCGGCGTCACGACGCGAGTTAAGTTCAGACTACCCAAGTCTGAACCTTAACTGGCCACCCATGTGTACATGGAATAGACCATGATAGTGAATCACACATGGAACTAACATCAACATGCGGAATAATCTAGATAATTGCGGAATAGAAAGACGAGATAGCAAGTAACAGTCTTAAATATTAAATGACATAGATCAACCATCCACAGGTTATTATCCTAATCAAACCATAGCAAATAACGAATTATTACATGTCCAACAATAGTATTCAACTGACAGTAATATAACGTAATCCAAATCCATCATTAAAGCACTTAGGCTCAGCTCCCCTCCCGGTCAATGACCTTTCCTTTCCCTTTGCTTGTACCTGCAATCTCCTCTGAGGATAGAATTAGGGCTTTAGATCAACGCGCCCAGTAGGTTCCCGAACCAGGGCTACCACATGTTAGCATATAAAACATGCATATACATATCATAATACATGATCACTAAAAGTAGATAAAACGATGCTATGAAATATGCACATGCAATGAGCATCCCCCATCATGTACCTTCATAGCCATCACTTGATGTGCCTTGCACCGACAAGGTAAATTACAACAACATTCATCTCTTTTATGCAATATGTACATGCAATGAGCAACCCCCATCATGTACATTCGTAGCCATTACTGTAGAACTTCATTCATTATCCCATGACTATGCATGAGATGCCAATGCCTGTATGCCATTTGTTAATGCATAATATATCATTTGAAACACATATATTAAAACAAGAGTATCATAAGACAAACTGGGTAAAAACCGTGGTTACAAGTAGGTAGGAAACCTACTGAAGAATCACTTCAGTGTCTGTTCTTTCTTAGGCTTTATCCGGTCACCGCTCGCAGTCGTGCACCGTCACAGATATCCGTCACCTTATTCACATAAATCGTGGACCAACTTTTAATCCCTTACTTTATTTGATTCCCATTTTTGAGTCTAAGTCCACAAATACCAACTCATGGTTGTGACGTTTATTTACAAACATGCCATTGCTACCAATACCTTGATTAAACTTTACAACTTACCCACAACCTTAACATGGTTCAGCCATGTTTTGGCCGACCAAATCAGCAACCATAATTCCCTTTTTAATCACACACACATCCATAAAATGAACCATGAAAACGGTCCATGGGGTTCGGCCATACTCATGGCCGAACCCTTATGGTTCTTTGCTCAATAATTTCCTTTATTTAAATACTAATTGGCTCTACCCCCTTAACCATGTTAAACCCATCGTTTAGCCATCCCATGGCCAACCCAAAATCAGCAACCTTATTACATAAAAACCTCCCAAAAATAGTCCACAAAGGTCTATGGTTTCCATGTTTTCCAACATGAAAACCAACCCTCTTTTACATGGGGTTCGGCCCTCCATGTTGGCCGAACCCAATTGTCATTCTTACTATATTTAAACCTCCAATAATCATGTATAAACAGTATATTAATATCAGGTTTTAACTCTCAAAGAAACCATCCAAAACAGTCCATAAAAAGTCTATGGTTTACATGTTTTTCCAACATGAAACCAACATTCTTTTACATGGTGTTCGGCCCTCCATGGTGGCCGAACCCAATGGTTACGTTTACTGTTTTTAAACCTCAGATAATCATGTAATAACAGTATATTAAAATCAGGTTTTACCTTTCAAACAAACATCCAAACATTAGCCCAATTTCATAGGGTTCGGCCATGCTCATTGGCCGAACACCATGAAATTGGTTTTGAACATTTAACCCTTTATCTTGGGTTTGAAACCAACACCCAAATCCATGTTTTAACCTCCTTAAAACATGCATTCCAAATCCAACAAAAACATCTAATATCAGTCCCAAATCATATGGTTTTAATTTCCAAAAAAATATCAAAAACAACCATTTGTTTCCATGGGGTTCGGCCATGCTAAGTGGCCGAACCCAATGGTCCATTTCTATCTTTTAATCCACTGATTTTAGACCATATAAACTTCAGTCCCTATGTCATTCAGATCCATGTTTTTAACCATTCTAAAACATGTATTTAAATCTAAAATCAAAACCCAAAACAGTCCACAAAATCCATGGTTTTCATGTTTCAAAACATGAAAACCAAGCCATCTCTTACATGGGGTTCGGCCCTTCATGGTGGCCGAACCCAATGGTTATTTTTACCATTTTAAATCCTCCACTAATCAAGGTTAAAACCTTGGTGTATTCGGCCATAACCATGGCCCAATACACACCCCATTTGCTCCATGTTATTATACCAAAATAACATATAAATACTTACCAAACTTCCAATCTTTCTCTTTGCCTTTGGTCCTTGGTTTCTCCCTTTTATTTCTTCCTTTCTTTTGCTGTTTTGTGCTTGATCTACTGGTGCAAACACCTCTGCTATTCCAGCTAGGAAAAAAAATGAATTTGAGAGAGGGAGAGAGAGAGAGATGGAAATTCTTGGATTTCCAATGTGAAAAATGGCCAACCTTGGTGTTTATTTCCTTTAGTACTTCAGCCCCCAAAACTCCTCCCACTCCCTCATAACTTCTTGCACAAATCAATGGGTATTAGGTGCCATCCAAGGCACCCCTTGGCAGCTACCCATGAAGCCATTCAAATCCCCAAGCATCTCATCCAATTTCCATGTATTCTCATTTAAAACCCATCATGAAAATCACCAAAACAAGTCCCCAACGTGTGGGACTTGTTTTGGTTGGTTTAAGACCAGCCAACCTCTTCAAATTCCCTCTCAACTCACTGATTTTACAGCCCCTTCAATTTCCATTTTGACTCACCCAACTCAAGATATTTTTATTCCAACCCAACTCATCACATTTAATGCATTTCATTTAATGCACATGAGTTGACTCATAACTTGATTTAATTCCAACTCACTTCAGTCCCACTCACTGATTTGACTCCTGTTTTATCTCCCTTGAGGGTCCACACGGTCAACCATAGTCAACTCGACCCGTTGGGTCCACTTTTAGCTCCTTGACCCGTTTTTGACTCCATGACCCAAATATGGAATTTTGGTCATTTGTAAATGGTTTTCACATATGGATCAGGCCTACCCATTTTTACTCCACTTGATTTCCAATAAAATAAGCTTTACCCCATTTGATTTAAGTTCACACAACGGTCAAATAATCCAATAAGACCCATTGGGTCCCATTTGGGCCTTTTGACCCATTTAGCCATTTTTGACCCAATTGATGTATATTACCCAACCAATCAAACTTGACATTCATAATGTTCTCAGATGATCTTAATTTGAGCAATGGGCCCCACCATTTCCTTACTTAACATCACAAAATAATTAATTTAACACATCAGGGGCATTTTGGTAATTATCCATTTCATTGAGAATTCTTTGACCCAATTAACCATTTTGACCCAACTTGATGTTCATTACCCATTCATGATAAATTGGCCATTATAATATGTTCATATGATCTTAATTTGAACAATGGCCCCCACCATTTCCTCATTTGTAATCACATTTATTAAATTTACCAATCCAGGGGCATTTTCGTAATTATTCCAATCATTGAGAATTGTTTGACCCAATTAACCATTTTGACCCAATTTGATGTACATTACCCATCCATTATAATTTGACCCTTATAATATGTTCATAGGATCTTAATTTGAACAATGGGCCCTACCATTTTCTCATTTAACATCATAATTATTAAATTTACCAATCTAGGGGCATTTTCGTAATTATCCATCTTATTGAGAAATCGGGGTGTTACAGATGTATGGTTGATGGTTTTAGATGCAATTAGATCATGAAAACCATGGAAGTTGGTTAATAATTTTATTATGTTTCAAAGCATGAAAATTATGGATGTATGTATGAGAACCATCAAAGGATCAAACCATATAGGTTTGACATATTTTTAAGGAAAATAAGGAACCATATAGGTTTGATATATTTTTAAGGAAAATAAGGAACCATAGGGTTCGGCCATGGTGTATGGCCGAACCCCATGTAAAGGAATTAAGGATTGTAAATGGGTTTAAATAATGTAAAGGATGGAGAACCATGGACTTTGGGTTCAGCCATGGTGAATGGCCGAACCTCATGAAGAATGTTGGTGCATGAAATGCTAGTCATGGACCTATGTTGTGAACCTAAACATAAGGTGATATAAACAATGACAAAGAATGTAAATATGGGTAAAAATGGAAGATCATGGGTTCTGCCATGGTGTATGGCCAAACCCCATGAGGAATGTTTTGGTTATGGATTTGTATAAATGGCAAGGATGTAAATAGGTGAAAATGATGGACCATGGGTTCGGCCATGGTGTGTCGCCGAAACCCATGGGGAATATTTGATGGACTTAGGTTATTATCAATGTTAAATAATTGTTGTATAAGGGATGAGATTAGTGAATCAAAGGATGAATGATATTGGACTTAATTAAAAGATCAAAGGACTTGAAAGAGGAACCAAAACCAAGATGGTGAGGTTCGGCCATGTTATATGGCCGAACCCCACTAAGTTGTAATTGGTGGACTTAAGGTTTTTAAAATGGTCTACTTGGACATGATTGGTTAAATCAAAAGAGGGACCAAAATCAAGTGGGTGAGGTTCGGCCATGTTGTATGGCCGAACCGCACAAAGGTGTATTTTATGGACTTGGACATTATTGTAAATCAAATGGGTCATGGGATTGAATGGTTGACATGTTATAAGGTAACGGGACCTCACTAGGGGTGCACAATCGTGAGCGGTTTTCGGACGTGAGCTCAAGGACACATTAGTGGTCTTTGGTAGGATTCTACCTCTTTGAAACCATGGTTATGTAATATGGTTTAACTTCTTATTTTGATGGTTTATGTTGTAAAAGTGTTATGTTTCAAATATGAGATTTTAAATGATATGATTTGTATAATTGCATAGCATATGGACATTTACATCTCATGCATGGCATGGAGGGATGATATGTAACAGGAGATCCACACTCCGTCGGGACGTCCGTAATACAATCATGGGGGATACCTTGATGAGGAGTTTTCCATCAAGAGGTAACCGGAGATCCACACTCCGTCAGGACTTCCATAATACAATCGTGGGGGATACTTTGATGAGGAGCTTTCCATCAAGAGGTTACTATGTGTTTGTGATGGGTGGGACTCATTGCATATGATAGCATGGCATGGCATTGAATCGGCATGATTATGATCTTTATTATCATGCAATGTTTCTTGTTTTTATTTGTATGATTGGATCTCTATTATCATACACTGTTTTGGATACGATGCTATATAAGTGTGGTATGATTTATTATATCTGGATTTTTTGTACTAACCCATCTGTTAGCCTTACTTGGAATACCTACTGGGCGCGTTGTCTAACGCCCTACTTCTACCCTAGTTGATGACACAGGGAATGAACGGAACGTAGAACGAGATCAGAACCAAGCTTAGGAGCTTGGATGATTAAGTTACATTTTGTTTAAGTTATTCATGGACTATGTATTTGAATAGCTAGCATTCGGGGTTGTAATAATGTAGATATATTTGCTATGGTTTGGATGGTTGATTTTGGATATTTAACTTAAGGCAAATATTATTAAGTGTTGGACTACTTTGCTATCTAAAATGGAATAGAATTGTTATTCTATTATTATTTCCGCATATATGATTTATTCTGCAAGTTAACTTGAGTACGTGTGAACCATTTTAGTGGACTTGGTCCACGTACAAGTATGGTTGGCCAGTTAAGGGTCGGGCTTGGAAGCTCGGACTTAGCTCGCGTTGTGACGTCCCGCTCTCTATCACTCTTCTATTTATTTAAAAAAAAAATGGACTCTGATTTTCGGAAAGCGAGTGAAAAAGGGCGGGACGTTGCACAAAGCTCATCGTCATGGCAATACAAAAACAAGGATATGGCCATAGATGACCTTAGGTGGAACCCACACCTGAGAGATGACTAATCCTAGGCTTAGTTGCATATGTTTTTAATGAACATAACTGCCTAGAGAGGAAGTTGAATAGTGAAATGGAAGTGAACTAGGAAACATGAATTATGTTCACTGTCAGCACGACTAATCTATGTCATCGATCTCTCGGTGTAGTCAGGATCGATCCATCGTGGTCAGGGAATGGTGAGCCAGTTTGACATTGGTTCTAGAACTTCGAACTGACATTCTGGGTATACTTCTTGTAACGCTCCGCCCTTTTTCACTTGCATAAATCCGAGTATATTTTTTTTTATAAGTGAGAGATGACGGGTCATCACAACGCAAGTCAAGTCCTAGTTTCCAAAACCCGACCGTTACTGGCCACCATTACGTGTGCGTGGTATAAGTCCACCAAAACATTTACACATGCTTATCTTATTGTTTGCTGAATAATTGATATGAATAAGATGTTATTCATTCTCTTGTCATCATTAGGCAATGAAAGCCAATCACCACAAAATTTCAATAAAACTTAAAGATTATTAAACCATAGCAAATAAGTTCTAAGTTATTACAATCCAAAATATAAGTCCTCCGACTACATCATTGAAATCAACACTAAGTAATTTTAAAACTTAAATCTTCCCAAGCTCCTACCTTGGCTCCCTTCCGGTCCCACGTCCTTTTCCTTATCATTTCCTGTTCCATTATCTATAGCATAGAAGTAGGGCATTAGTCAACATGCCCAGTAGGTATTCCAATTAGGGTTATGGTACACATAGGAGTAATATTAGATTCACATAAATCAAGGGTATATATATCATTAACGTCATATTTGACATCTTGTAACAAATAAAACAATGCATGATGTCCATATCATAATCATGCTAACATAAGTGTCATGTCATGGGTGTCAATGCCAATTGATATCCCATTCAATGTCCATACTCGATCACATCATGAATCAATCAATCATTTTTGTAACGCTCCATCCCGCTACGGGCACGTTATCTCCGTAACATCTCTGGACATCACAAAAGAATAGATATCGGGCATTTTTTTTTTTTTTTTGAAACGGGGGGTAACTGCTTCCCACTCAACGACTAATAAAACAAGATCCATCATATTGATAACATAACAAACAATTATTGATTGTTCAAATACAGTTATAATGTTATCTAACAATTCACATATATATTAAGAAGTCTATAGAAACAAGGATCTCTCAACTCGAGCAAAAACACGATTATGAAAAGTCTAACTACTGCTACTGTAACGCCCGCCCCTTTTCACCGTAAAATCAGAGTACACTTTTTTTTTTTTAAATAAAAGTGACAAAGGGCGCGGACGTCACGACGCGAGTTAAGTTCCGAGCTTCTAAAGTCTGGCCCTTAACTGGCCAACCCTACGCGTGCGTGGAACTAAATCCATGAAATAAGATAAAGATACCATCACATATCCATGGCTTACAAGGAGGTACGAATCCTGCCGAATACCGACTCGCCTCTCTTTTTCGTTTTCGTCCAACAATCCGACTACCGACTCGCGTATCGCTCGCGCTATCAGATACCTTATTAAATTACCAAATCAGTCCAAGTTTTAACCGTTTCTAAGCCCATAAATCATATCTTAGTGGTTTTCTTCAATTTTAGCCAATATTTACCATTTTTGCCACTACTCTTTTACATGATTAATTGCTCATTTATTTATGCATGATTAAGTCCAAAAATTAATCCATAACTTAGATCTATTAGTGGTCTATCAACCATAACATGAACTCATTAAAGATAAGTCCTTAACTTAACCAAATTCCAATCAATCTAAACACATTCATACTCCAACCTAACCCATCAAAAGACTCATAAATGGGCCATGGGTTCGACCATACACCATGGCCGAACCCATGGTGTCCTTTTCCCATTCTTTTCTTGGACCTATTGTTCACATTTGAATTTATCAACTACATTCACCCATTTAATAACCAGCGTATTATCACCGAGTTTAACCCTTTAAAATTCATCTAAAAACCAACCCAATTTCATAGGGTTCGGCCATGCTCATTGGCCGAACACTATGACCTTTGGTTTTGAAATATTCAATCATTTATCTTAAGTCTGAATCAACCATCCAACTCCATGTTTTAACCTTCTTAAAACATGATTTAAAAACTAACACTAACATCTAATATCAGTCCCACTTTTATATGGTTTTAATTTCCAAAAACCATCAACATCAACCATTTGTTTCCATGGGGTTCGGCCATGCAAAGTGGCTGAACCCAATGGTCCAACTTATCAATTTTAAACCGCTGTTTTATACCCATAATACCTTCAGTCCCTATGTCATTTAGATCCATATTTTTAACCCATTCTAAAACATTCATTTAAATCTTAAATCAAAACCCAAAAACAGTCCACAAAATCCATGGTTTTCATGTTTCAAAACATGAAAACCAAGCAATCTCTTACGTAAAACGATGGGTCTTGGGTGCTAACCAAGGCACCCCTTGGCACCTACCCATGCAGCCATTCAGCTTTCCATGCAACTCATCTCAAACCCATCATTTGCATTAATCATTTACCATGGAACTCACCAAAACAAGTCCCCAACGTGTGGGACTTGTTTTGGTTGGTTTGTGACCAGCCAACCTATTCAAATTCCCACTCAACTCATTGATTTACAACCCCTTCAATTTCCCTTTTGACTCACTTGAACTCAAGGCTATTTAGATTTCCATCTCAACTCACCCAACTCACATACTTAATGCATTTCATTTAATGCACATGTGTTGACTCACTACTTGATTTAATTCCAACTCACTTCAGTCCCACTCAACTGATTTAACTCATATTTTAGTTCCCTTGAGGGTCCACACGGTCAACCATAGTCAACTCAACCCGTTGGGTCCACTTTTAGCTACTTGACCCGTTTTTGACTCAATGACCCAATTATGATATTTTGGTCATTTGTAATTGATTTTTACATATGGATCAGGCCTACCCATTTTTCCTCCACTTGATTTCCAACCAAATCAGACTAACCCCATTTAATTTAAGTTCATAAAATGGTCAAATCATCCATTTTGACCCGATGGGTCCCATTTGGGCCTTTGACCCATTTAGCCATTTTTGACCCAATTGATGTAAATTACCCAACCAATCAAACTTAACATTCATAATGTGCTCATATGATTTTAATTTGAGCATTGGGCCCCACTATTTCCTTATTTGATATCACAAAATAATTAATTTAATAACTCAGGGGCATTTTCGTAATTTTCCACTTCATTGAGAAATTGGGGTGTTACAATATAACCCTCTTTTTAAAATTTTCGTCCCAAAAATCGAGTGAAGTAGGGTTCTCAAATTAAATTACATAAATAATTCGGGGTGAGCTGTTCTCATCTCCGATTCAAGTTCCCATGTGGCATCTTCATCACCATGACGGTCCCATACCACTTTTACGAACTGAATCGCTCTGTTTCGCAACACCCTTTGTTTGGTCTCCACTATCCTGACCGGCTTTTCGACGTATGTCACGTCGCTTTGTACTTCAATATCTTGAACATTTAAAACATGGGACGGATTCGGATTGTATTGCCTTAGCATTGACACATGAAACACATCGTATAGAGCTGCTAATTGCAATGGGAGTGCTAACTGGTAAGCAACATCCCCCCTCCTTCTTATGATGGAAAATGGTCCCACATATCTTGGCGACAGTTTTCCTTTCTGGCCAAACCTCATGTGCCCTTTCCTTGGCGAGACCTTTAAAAATACCATGTCTCCCACTTCAAATTCCAAAAACCGTCTCCTTTTATCAGCATAACTCTTCTGCCGACTCTGTGCAGTCAACAAGTGTTGACGTATCAACTTAATTTGTGCAGTAGTCTCTGCGACTAGTTCCGGTCCGATCAATGCAGGCTCTCCAGCCTCTGTCCAACATACCGGTGACCTACACGGTCTACCATATAATGCCTCGTATGGAGCCATCTGAAGGCTTGCCTGATAGCTGTTATTATACGAGAACTCCACCAGGGGTAAGTGGTCCTCCCATCCACCCTTGAAATCTAACATGCATGCTCTCAACATGTCTTCCAAGGTTTGTATTGTTCTTTCAGACTGTCCATCAGTCTGTGGATGGAAAGCGGTGCTAGTCAATAAGCCTGTCCCCATGGCTGACTGCATGCTTTGCTATACTCTGCCGGTAAAACGGCCATCTCTGTCCGATACTATCGTTCGGGGAATACCATGTAGTCGAATGATTTCTTTAATATACCGCCGACCCAACGTTTCAGATGAATCTGTCATCTTGATAGGAATGAAATATGCGGACTTGGTCAGTCGGTCGACTACGACCCATATGGCGTCATTACCCTTTGAAGACCTCGGCAACCCCGATACAAAGTCCATGGAAATGTGTTCCCATTTCCATTTTGGCACTGCTAAGGGTTTGAGTAACCCTGGTGGCTTTTGGTGTTCAGTCTTAACTTGCTGGCAAGTTAGACAATGTGCCACGAATTCCGCCACATCCCTTTTTAATCCATGCCACCAATAATGCCTCTTTAAATCATGGTACATTTTGGTGCTACCTGGATGAATAGAGAGCTTGGATTGATGTGCCTCAATCAGTAGCTCTTTCCTGCAACTCTTTGGCACATATGTTCTTCCCCGAAATAAAAGACCTTGTCCTGGTCGTAATTCCCATTCCGGTATGTCTACGCTAGTGGACATCTTGGCCCATATGTCCTCCACTTCCGGGTCTGTTCTTTGTTCTTGTTCAATCTTGGTGACTATATTGGATCGTATGATTAAATTATACATACTCCCATGGTTGTTGATATGAAGATTGTACTATCGAATGGTGTGCAGCATCTCCCATTCGGTTCTAATCAAGCATGCGACCGACGCATGAGATAGGCGGCTAAAAGCATCCGCCACCTTGTTCGCCTTGCCTGGATGGTATCGAACCTCGAACTCATAATCCGGCAGATACTCCATCCATCTACGCTGCCTTAGATTGAGCTCCTTCTGATCAAATAAATATTTTAAACTCTTATGATCAGAAAATACCTCAAATTTTTCGCCATAGAGGTAGTGTCTCCAACTTTTAAGAGCGAAGTCCACTGCAGCTAGCTCCAAATCATGTGTGGGATAGAGACGTTCATGCACCTTCAACTGCCTTGATCCATAAGCCACCACACGATGACGTTGGATGAGCGAACACCCTAGTCCCTCTCCGAAGCATCGCATTGTACTTCATATCCTTTGCCCCTTTCTGACAAAATTAAAATAGGAGCAGTGGTAAGTCTACTTTTCAGTTCCTCAAACCTCCGATTACACAGATCTGTCTACTCATATTTGACTCCCTTCTGAGTGAGTCGAGTCAATGGAGATGCAATTTTGGAAAAATCCATAATAAATTTCCGATAATAACCCGCCAATCCTAAGAAACTGCGGATCTCGGTCACATTCTTTGGCGCTTTCCATTCACTTACTGCCGCCACTTTAGCTGGATCCACGGCTATACCATTTTCTGTTATGACATGTCCCAAGAAATTGACCTCGGATAACCAGAATTTACATTTATTGGCCTTGGCATACAGCTTATTTTGCCTCAAAGTATTCAAAACTATACGTAAATGCTCTGCATGTTCCTCCTGACTCTTAGAATAGATCAAGATATCATCAATGAATACGATTACAAACTAATCCAGATAGGGACGGAAGATTCTGTTCATTAAATCCATGAACACAACCGGCGCATTTGTGAGTCCAATTGGCATGACTACGAACTCAAACAGTCCATATCGCGTCCGAAAAGTTGCTTTTCTATATCTTCCTCTCTAACTCGGATTTGATGATAACCAGACATCAAATCGATCTTTGAAAAATGACTAGAACCCCTCAATTGATCAAATAAATCATCGATCCTAGGTAGAGGGTACTTGTTCCGGACTGTTAGCTGATTCAGCTTCCTGTAGTCCACGCACATCCGTAGTGAACCGTCCTTCTTCTTCACAAACAGCACTGGTGCTCCCCATGATGACGTACTGTTCCGGATGCAACCCAGCCTAAACAGTTCATCAATCTGCTTCTTTAGCTCCGACATCTCTGCTGGTGCCATCCGATAGTGTGGTAACGACACTGGTGCTGTGCCAGGGTATAACTTGATCTCGAAGTTAATCTCCCTCCTAGGCGGTAAACCATGGAGTTCCTTTGGAAATACATCCGCAAATTCTTGTACAATTGCCGGAAGTTCAGTAACTGGAGCTTTGTTTATGGTGACATTATTCAATACCACGTGGTTTAACCCTTCCTGTAATCCACTTTATTTATCTGAACGGACTACATATTGCTTGCCCTCGGGTGACATAAATGTTACTCGTCGACGATAACAGTCGATGTTGGCATGAAACTTAACCAACCAATCTATACCGAATATAATATCATATTCAGGAATGTCCAGCACTAGATAATTGAACTCAAATCTGAGTCCAGCTAATTCAATGTTAACCGCCGTACATATAAGTCCCAATGCCGAATCTCCGACAAGGGATACAATAGTGAGTGTTGTGGCTAATCTTTGAACTAATGTACCGGTAGCAGTAATAAATGATGCAGCTATGAAGGAGTGTGATGCTCCCGAATCAAATAGTGCATATGCATAAGAACTATTCACTACCGCCATACCTTGTATCACAGCATGGTCGTCTTCTTCCTGAGAAGTTAGAGTAAATAATCGTCCAGCTCCAGCAGGGTTAGATCCTCGACCTCCCCGACCCTGCATTCTGCCTCCTCTGGAGTTTACTAGTCTAGCTGGTGGACGAAATGATCCTCTTGAGTATGACAGCCTGTCGAGCTTTGGGCAGTCCTTTTTATAGTGACCGGGTTGATCACAGTGAAAACAAGTATTCACTCCTCGAGATGCTTGAGTGACTGCTACAGATTGAGTGGGCTGGTTGGGGCGAAAGCCCCCACTAGATCCAACAGACGGCGAGGGTCTTCTGAAGTTCGATTTGAACTTTTTGTTGGGTTGATACGCACCCCTCCCACTCGGAGCTTGGCGGTTGTCCACTCTGGCAAATTCCGCCATTTCCTGTTCCACAATGGTAGCCCTGCTAACCACTTCCGCCAGCGTGGCTGCTTTGAACACGGTTACCTTGGCCCTAATGTTTGGCCGTAACCCACGCTCGAACTTGTGAGCCTTTTGATACTCCATGTCCACAACATAAAAAGCATAGATTGACAGGCTGAGGAATTCTTGGTGATATTCAGCCACCGTCATTAAGCCTTGCACCAAAGTCATAAAAGCCTGAATTTGTCGTTCCCTCTCTTCCTCCGGGAAATAGCGCTCTAAGATGTTGCTGAGCATTGTTCCCATGTCATCGCAATTCTTTCTCTTCTTGGCACAAGTACCTGCTGTCTCTCCACCACCTTCCACCATTTGGCAGTGTCATCTACCAGCTGTGACGTGGCCAATAGTATTTTATGAGCATGACTCTTGATGTTCAAAAGAGTCAGTATGTGTGAAATCTTCTCCAACCAATTTTCGGCTCCAATAGGCCCTTCTCTGCCCTTGAAGTAAGGTGGGCGCTGTTGCTGGAAGTCTCTGACCATGTTACGGTCATTATTTTCGCTCGTACTTCCCCCTCCGTTCAAATGTTGTTGGAGGACAGATGTAACCACAGCTTGCACCAAGCTGTGCAGTTCAGGAGGCACAAAGGGTACAGTCATGTTACTGTTCTCCTCCTCCTCTCTTCGATATGACGAGTCATATTCCTCCTCGTCGTCCTGTTGATACGTAGGGTCACTCCCTTCTTCTTCCCGCCGAGAATGGTTAGACTCTTCCTTATTGTGAGATCGTTCATGAACAGATCTCTCTTCGTCATGAACGGACCGCTCCCTATCAGGTTCGATGACGCCTTCTCGCGTTGGGGTACCACCTTCCCTTGTGGTGTGATAATGAGCACATCATCTTTCTTTCTATCGTCCTGACGGGTCCTTCTCTTTGATACCCCCTTACAAAAATAACCCTCTTTTTAATACCCTTCATATTACTTCCTATCCCAGTCTTCCGTAGAAGATTCTGCATCATCAGCGAACTTGAAACGGTTATCAGGACACGTCATCGCCGTGTGCCACAATACTTCACATGTTGTGTAGGGTATTAATCCGGGTCCACTAATATAAGGACAATTAGTCCTCGCCTCTCCATTGCTCGTGCAGTCCACATACCGGACATACAACTCCTAAAGGATGAGGACAATACAAACAGTTGTGGTCGTCCTGATTACACAACTCACACGTATCTTAGGGATCTACCTCCCCCTGCCAATTCCAATATTATAGGAAAATCTTCCATAGGATCCTAATAAAAGAATCCCATATCCTCCTCTTCTTCCTCAGGAGGCTCCACCATCCCAGGAATGTCATCCATCAAATCCTCTGGAACAGGTGCTAAGTCCATATCATCTTCCTCAGGAGGTCCCTCCTGAAGGTCCACATGAGCTTCTACGTTGGTGTTGTTAGAAGCAGACACCAAGTCTATGGGATGGCTAGGCGTTCCGCTGTGCCATTCCGAGTACTCCACATTACTCGACATATCTGTATCATATCAATAGAACACAAGAATATTTAACAGCAATTCTAAATAAACCAACCTTGGTTTTCAGAGGAATCTGATCATGCATAAAGTCATGTATTTTGTTTGGGAAGATTACCAAATCATCACTCTTGGTGTTCTTTTGTTTCTGGGGAAATCTCTAATTTCCTGTTGTTTGTTTCTCAGTGTGGGGATTTCAGGGGAGTTCATCCTACCTTGCTACGTTTGATTTGTCCAATTATGATGACTGTACTTTACTTTGCTATCTTTCATTGTCGTTCTCAGATTGATTGTTCAGTCCGAGTCACTCAAAGTAAATTAATCCAGCCCCCAGGCAGAGGACTCCGAAGAGTCGGTCAGTTGGGATTCTTATCCGTCAGTGAGACATGAAACTGTCTTAATCTTACTTCGATGAATCAACTTCCCGTTTCGCTCTGATACCCACTGTAACGCCCCGCTCTCTTTCGATGTTGTATATTATTTAAAAAAAAAAAAAAATAGAGTATGAAATTCTCAGGAAAGGGCAGGGCGTTACAGGGCTCCGGTTACTTAGTATCCTCTTGATGGGATTTTCATCATCAAGGTATCCCCTGATGGAATGCTCATCACCAGGGTCTTCATACATAGTGTCCTCTTGATGGGATTCTCATCATCAAGGTATCCCCCACTAGTGCTTTACGGACGCCCCGACGGAGTGTGGGTCCCCGGTTACCTGTCATCCCTCCCATGCCATGCATGAGATGCAAATGTCCATATGCTATGCAATTATACAAATCATAGCATGTAAAAGCTCATACTTGAAACATATAAAATACATGCTATTTTATTAAATAAACATAGCATATAAAAATCACCATTTGAAACGTATCCAACATAGGCTATTTTAATCATATAAACATAGCATTTAAAATAACCATTTGAAACATAACCTTTGCAATATAAATTCATCAATAAGATAAGAATACATTGTACATAGACCCGTGGTTTCAAAGAGGTGGAATCCTACCTAAGACCGCTACGTGTCCTTGCGTTTTCGTCCGATAACCGCTCACGATTGTAAACACCTTTTGAAGTTTGTTACCTTATAACATATTAATCAATCAAAACCAAGTCCTACTTGATTTACAATTATTTTAAGTCTATAAACCAATCCCCATGGTTTATCATTTTCACACTTATTTACCAAATTGTCATTGGTCTAATGTTTAAGTTCCAAAACATAGTTACATTCATTCTACGTAATTACCAAATTGCCATCCATGGCTATCATTCCATTTTTAGCATGTATTTACAATTTTTGCCATTACTTTAGGTTTATGCCCAAAACCCATCCATAATATTAATACAGAAACTTAATATCTCCATAACTGGTTCCTTAGTCCCAACATGATTCATCCAATATTTCCCATGTTTAGATCCAATTATATAGATCTAAACATCTAAGTTCTCCAAATAATTTCTCATATAATTACCTTATTGCCATACAAGGCTAAACTTCCATCTTTAACAAGTATTTACAATTTTACCACTCATGGTTTACATAACCCATAGTTTCTTTTAAAATCATTCACTCGTTACACGGTCCATAATAATTTCTCAACAACTTAAGTTTATACTTAGAAAGTCCACATTTAGAAACTTTCTAATTTCATTATCCAACTTCCATACTTAGAAAGTCCCTAAAATGGAAACTTTCTAAATTTATCATTTCCTAATCTTGGATCCATAATTCCAAGTTCTTTACATAAATAGGTCCTTTCTAAATTAAAGACTTTCCAATTTAATCCTACCTTCCAAAAACAATTAACATACTTCAAAAATGCCATTACAACTCCATGGGGTTCGGCCATACACCATGGCCGAACCCTATGGTTCATAAGGTTCTCTTTTAAAATCCATACATAGTATTCAATGGCTTTCATCATTCACACTTCCATAAATAAATAGTTTCCAAATTTAATCTCCACTTTCTATAATTGGAGACTTATCAATTTAATCTCCACTTTCCATAAATAATTACCATACATTAAGATACCAATTCAACACCATGGGGTTCGGTCATACACCATGGCCGAACCCTATGGTTCATATCTTTTTATTAAATCATTTAAACCCCTATGGATTCATTAACCAACTCCAATATAAATTCCATATGGCCCATTAAATTGATTCATGATCCTTATAATTTCTTAACAACCTAAGTCCATACAAGACCTCATGGGGTTCGGCCATACATCATGGCCGAACCCATGATTCTCCATTTTGGCATGAAATTACAACTTTGCCATCCATGGCTTACCTTCCATAAATAGAAGGTTCCCAAGATAATCATCCAAAATTAGAAGCTTTCTAACTTAGCCAACTCCTTCCAAAAATAGAAAGTTTCCAAATTAAACTCCACCTTTCCATAATTGGAAGGTTTCCTTGATTAGAAATCCTCTTTCTAAAATTGGAGTGCTTTCCAATTTAGCAACTCTTTCTATATTTAGAATCTTTCCGTATTAAGCAATCCTTTCTATATTTAGAAGCTTTCCATATTAAGCAACCAAGTCCATCTCCATTCCAAAAACAACCCCATGGGGTTCGGCCATGCTATGGTTCATGATCTACATCAATGGCTCAGATCCATTAAAAATCAAACAACAATCCATCAAAATATTTGGTGGGGTTCGGCCATACACCATGGCCGAACCTCACCCCTTTCCTTTCATTACTTTTGATCAAATCAACTTGGCCATAATGCAATCATGGTTCGGCCATGCCATGGCCGACCCACATCCCTATCCATATCTCCATTAATCAATCATGGATCTTCCATTTAATCCCTTCAAAATTACATATTTTTATCACCAATTACTTATTTAAGAATCTCCATGGTTTTTATTCTTAAAAACCAATAAATAAATCAAATCTTTCCATGGGGTTCGGCCATGCACTATGGCCGAACCCTATGGTTCTATTTCTCCATTTAAGATCATCAAATCAACATCCAACTTCTTCCATGGGGTTCAGCCAAACACCATGGCCGAACCCTATGGTTTTTTTTGTTTCAAATATAAAATTATACTATTAAGATACTAACCTCTTTGTTCTTCCAATCTTCTTCTTCCTTTCCCTTTGCTGGACGAACAAACTTCTTCTTCTCCTTGCTCTTGCCGTGAGAGATAATGAGAGATTGAGAGAGATAGGGAGAGTTCGAGTATGGGTTGTAAAAACCGTCCACCCCCTTGGGTCTCTCCTTTTATTAAGCTCTCCTTAGTCCCATATTTAGAAGGCACTCAAAATAAGCATTGCCCCCCTTAGGGCCGTGCGCCCCTTGTGTATTTTAGCCATTGCCGACCCCCTTGCTTAATTAAGAACCTTCCCTTAATCCTATAATAGAATGTACCATGCGCCCATATTTATTTTTGGCCATTGCCGACCTTGGTTTCCCATTCCATGCGCATTACATATAGATATTCATATCTATCATTCGGCCATGCACATCTATTTTTATTCTTAGATATCTTCTTAATTTAATTTTAGATAATCTCTTGGATATGCAAATCCTAAATATTTCCACAAAATATTCTAGCATATCACTTATGCGTATAAACTTGGATTTAATACTTAAAATTCGGCCATGTACTATCCCATACATGGCTATACAATCCTTAAATATCTTCTCAAGATATTGTAGCATTTTATTTAATCTTTAGTCCCATTTAATTTTTATTGCAACCAATTCTACAATCAATTGGGTCCTAATTGGGCATTCGACCCAAATAAACAACCTTGACCCATTTAAACATATCTTACCCTTTTATTTAAATTAAAACTATAACATATTCATTGGATTCTAATTGGGTAATGACCCAATATCTTACCCATATAAAATCCATATCTAAAATTCACAAGTTAAATGGGTAATTTCTGTAAATATTTATAACTTGAAAATTCGGGGTATTACAAGATCAATTTTTGGACTTAAACATGAGGTGGTGGAAACCATGGCAAAATTGTAAATAAGAGTGAAAATGATAGACCATGGTTCGGCCATGGTGTATGGCCGAACCCCATGGGGAATGACTTATGGATTTAATTCATGAATGGTTAGATTAATGGAATGTTAGTCATGGATGGCAATATGGTAATTAAGTAGAATTAATGGACCATGGGTTCGGCCATGGTGTATGGCCGAACCCCATGGGGATTGTTTTGATGGACTTAGTGTTTATGTATGTTGGATTAAATAAATGGGAAGTGATTAAACCATTAACTTAGGGGTTATTGATTAATAAACCAAAGGAGGGACTAAAACCTAGTAAGTGAGGTTCGACCATGGTGTATGGCCGAACCCCACAAAGTTGGGTTTATGGACTTGGACATTATTGTAAATCAATTGGAACATGGGTTTAATCAATTGTTATATTATAAGGTAACAGGACCTCACAAGGTGTGTACGATCGTGAGCGGTTCCCGGATGAAAGCGCAAGGACATGTTAGTGGTCTTTGGTAGGATTCCACCTCTTTGAAACTATGGGTTTATGTACAATGTTTTTATCTTATTTTGATGAATTTACGTTGTAAAAGATATGTTTCAAACGTGAGTTTTAATGCTATGTTTACAATATAAAATAGCATGTGTTTCATTAGCATCTCATGCATGGCATGGGGTGAAGGATATGTAACCGGAGGGGCCACACTCCGTCGGGGCGTCCGAAAAACCTATGTGGGTTACCTTAATGTACATTTCCATCAAGAAGAAACCGGAGGGGCCACACTCCGTCGGGGCGTCCGAAAGACCTATGTGGGGGTACCTTGATGATGAGAACTCCATCAAGAGGTTATTTGTACTTGTGATGGGTGGGACTCATTGCATTTGACATCATGACATGGCATTGTTTTATATGGTTTTGACTTTATGTTATTATATATGATTTGTACTAACCATGTGTTAGCCCTAAATGGAATACCTATTGGGTGCGTTGTTCTAATGCCCTACTTCTACCCTACTGGATGATACGGGAAACGAGGGGAACGATGAACGTGAAAAGGGCCAAGCATAGGAGCTTGGATGCTTTTAGTTTTTATTTTGTTTAAGATACTCATGGACTTGTAATTTGAGTAGCTAGAATTCGGCATGTAATAACTTAGATAACTTTGCTATGGTCTGAATGGTTTGTTGGATATTTTAAGTTAACTTTAATTATGATTAAAGACTTGAAGTACTTTGCTATCTAAAATGAAATAGAATTGGGTTCTATTATAATTCCGCAGTTATGATTTTAATCCACATGTTTATATTGTTATGTGTGAACCGTTTTCATGGACTTAGTCCATGCACACATAGGGTCGGACTTTAGAAGTTCGGACTTAGCTCGCGTCGTGACGTCCCGCTCTCTATCACTCTTTTAAAAAAAATAGACTCTGATTTTCGAAAAGCGAGGGAAAAGGGGCGGGGCGTTACAGTTAAGGGAACCATGGTTTTGGCTATGGAATGGCCGAAACCATGGGGTTCCATTTCGGATTGGAAAGTTGGCCAGAATGTTATGGGCCATGGATTTAAAATCCATCCAAGGAATGAGATGGAAAAATGGACAAAACCCTAATGGGTAAGATAGATTTTATGAATGGAGATTATTATGGACGATATGTATGCATGCATGATTAAGCATGAAAAATGATCAAAGAACATGGTTCGGCCCTTGCATGACCGAACCCTAATCTTGTCATGCATAAGGACCTCATGCATGTCCAATATAAGGAATATGATCAAAGATCATGGTTTGGCCCTTGCATGGCCAAACCCTAGATTTTATGTATGGACCATATGAGAACTCAAAAGGGATTGGATGAGGTTCGGCCATGATGTATGGCCAAACCCCATCAAAGGATCTAATCATGGACATGTGATTTTTAAGAGAAAATGATGAACCATAGGGTTCGGCCATGTTGTATGGCCGAACCCCATGGAAATATGTTAGTGATTTTAATGGGTTTTAAAGGATGAAAACCATGGAAGAATGTTGGTGATATTAAATGGGTTCTAAATGATGAAAATGGTGGAAGTATGTTTATGGATTTTTATACATTTTTCATGATGAACCATGGATCATGTTTGTGGGATCTAATATGTTGTAAGTAATTTAAGAAAGGAGAGGATGAAAAATGAGGCATGATGGGTTCGGCCATATTGTATTGCCAAACCCCATGAACCATTTTGATGGATCATTTGGTAGATCTATGCATGTCTAAAAGGATGGAATGACCAAGCTAAGGAATGGAGGGATTTATTATGGTTCTATGTTATGTTAATGAACCATGGATGGACCTAAGTTATGTGTAAATAAGTTAATTTTTTAGTTATGCAAAAGGTGATAGCTAAGATGGGAATATGGTAAAAATAAAGGACCATGGGTTCGGCCATGTTGTATGGCCGAACCCCATGGAGAATGTCTTATGGGCTTAGGGTTTTTATTAATGTAAAATGATTAATTATGTGATTGGATTAATTAATCAAAAGATGGAATGATCTTGGACCCACATTGATTAAAATGATCAAGGACTAAATAGAGGGGCCCAAAACCAAGGGAGTGGGGTTCGGCCATGTCGTATGGCTAAACCCCACTAAGGCATTTGGTGGACTTAAACATGGTTTAGCCCCAATGTATGATGGAAACCTCTTAGGGGACTTAACTGGATAAAAGACTATGATGGTAAAGGGAGATGAACCCAGGGAGATGGTAAATGGATCACCAAATTGATGTATGTATATGTGTTAAATGTAATAAGGTAACGGGATTTCACAAATGGTGTACGATCGGCTTGACACGATCGGTGATCGGTTTTTGGATGAAAACACAAGGACACGATATTTGGACGTTGGTAGGATTCCTACCTTATTGATACACTGGATTATGTATATGTGATGTTTCTACTTCTATGTTAATTTTGGTATCAAAGTACTATGTTTCAACTATGGGATTTTAATGCTATGATGTTTATTATTACATAGCATGTTTGCACTTGCATCTCATGCATGGCATGGGAGGGAACAAATGAGGAGAGAGATATACTGTGATTGAATTGTAACCGGAGTCCACGCTCCGTTCGGTGGGACCGATAAGGCATTCATGGGGAGAGAGATATACTGTGTTTGAAATGTAACCGGAGTCCACGTTCTGTTCCCTAGGACCGATAAGGCATCGTGGGGAGAGAGATATACTGTGTTAGAAATGTAACCGGAGTCCACACTCCGTTCGGTGGGACCGATAGGGCATTCATGGGGAGTCATAACAGAAATACTTGATGTGGCTTATTCATCAAGGGGACTACTGATGTGATTTGTGATATGATTGATGGGTGGGATTCATAGCATATGACACCCATGGCATTACATTGGCATGATTTTGTTATGGATATCATGCACTGTTTTGGTTTTATCAGCATGATTATGATATCTATTATGATGCTCTGTTTTTAGGTATTATGTTTTACAAGTACGATATGATGTTTTGTATCTTGACTTTATACTAATCCTATGTGTATAACCCTAATTGGAATTCCTACTGGGCGCGTTGACTAATGCCCTACTTCTACCTTAGATGATGGTACAAGGAACGGAACGGACGATGGGCGCGAAAGGAGCCAAGCTTAGGAGCTTGGACAACTTTTTGCATATTTTTAAGTTTTGGTTTTGGAAAGTGTGTTTGAGTTAATTGCATTTTGTGATTGTAACAACTTAGATATTATTCTGCTATGGTTTGACCTTACCCTCGGATTCTAAGTTCAGTTAAGTTTTGGGTGATTGACTTCCTTGCTAAGTAAAGATTATGGTTGGTCTATGTAATCAAATGTAAATTCCGCAATGGGTTTATTCTGCAAGTATAACTTTAAGCGTGTGAACTGTGTTAGTGGACTAGGTCCACGTACACGCATGGTTGGCTAGTTAAAGGCCGGGCTTTGGAAGCTCGGACTTAGCTCGCGTCGTGACGTCCCGCTCTCTCTCACTTTTTTATTTAAAAAAAAAAAAAAATAGACTCTGATTTTGAGCGAGTGAAAAAGGGCGGGGCATTAAAAAACCCAACGTACATCTCTTTCCCATCATAAATTCACATACACATTATGATAGAACACAAACATATCATCAACAATTTTCGAACATCATGTCTATTATCCAACACATACCTCGCTCTAATCATAAATTCAATCCCATTTAATAATTAAACAAACAGCATGTTACCCGTAAGTTTCCAAGTTCAAAAATTATCCATTCAATTACAAATCTCTATTAATCGCATATAGTTGACATGAGTGCACCCGAAAGAGTCCCTTGTCACATGTTCATTTAAAACGTTTCCTTACTGAGTGGTTGATAAACGAAGGGCCCCATTCAAGTCACTACATGTTCAAGGTTAAAGGTTAAATAGATGCGAATTTATGCTAAAACAATGATAAGTCCCCTCACAGTGTGTGTGGAGTCGAAAGTCCGAAGAGAAAAGCGGTTTGATGGGTTGAAGGAACTTAATCTGTTAAAACAAGGAAGAACAAATAAGTGAATAAGGCAAAACGGGCTAAACAAAATCCAGACGAAAACGGGCCTAAAACTGTTCTGGGCCCAAAACGAGTTTAACTGGGCCAGGCCGAAAACTGGCTTATAAATGGGTCGGGCCTGAAAACGGGTCGGGTCCAAGGGCTGGTTGGGCTGCTGGGTCGAGTACAACCCAAGCCCAAAGATTGGGTTAACACAGAAGTTTAATTGAGTTGACTCGAGATCAGCCGAGTCAACCTAGTTACCCAAATGAGTTTAGAAAGGGAGGAAAAGAAATGAAAACATCCAGGAAAAAATCGAGGAAAATTGAGGAAAGTGAAAGGAAAGCAAGGGAAAAAAACAGAGAAAACCAACAGAAGAATCCAAGAAAACCAAAGGAAAAAAATCGAAAAGAAAAACAAAGGAACAAGAAAAGCATGATGAATCGGAGAAGAAGAGAAGCTGAATAATAAGAAATACCTGGAATCCGACAGGGACGACGGAGCTTGGCCACACCGGCGGCGGGAAAGGAGCGGGAAAGGTTAGAGAAGAGAGATCTGAAGAGGGAAAGGGACGAAGACAAGAGAAAAGAATGGAAAAAGGGAAGAAGAAGGAGTCGAGAGAGAGGGTTCACCTAGGAGGGACAAAGGGGAGAGGCACAGGCACTGTAGCAGTTGCGGCTACAGTGCCACGAAAAGGAAGGGGGTTTTTAAGGGTTAGAGTTTGGGTAATTAGGGTTTAGAGTTTGTTTTTTTTTAAAAAAAAAAAATAAATAAATAAAATAGATAAAAGTAAATACCAAGGTTTTAAAATAATTTCTTTTCAAAAGAAAAAGAAATATAATGAAACCAAAAACCCGAAAAATCTCGAGTGCCAAACGTCGAATGAGAAAAGTGTGATTTTCAACATTTTTTTATGACAATTTATATAATATTACAAAATTACCAAAATGTCCTTCGAGCTTCTGAGCTCGAAATCAAGTAATCTAGGGCCTACCATGGAGCCCACACACTCCCCACTGCCACCAAAACACGGAAAACAACCCTAAGATCCACAAAACTCTCTAAGACCCAAAGAAATGTCGAGTCGGGTCATTACAGTTTCCTTGGCCAATTATGTCCACAGTGTTTGAGGCAGAAACCACCAAGGCATTGTATACCCATCCACAAATTAATCGGGATTACCGATGGAGTGTGATCTCCTCCCTCTGCGCAGGATTTCGGGACTGACTACCCAGGAGCTCTTTGGCTCAATTACGCCGTACCTTTTCTATCAACCAATGCGACCAAATCTCAACAGTTCATATAGCTTCATATATGCTAATCTCAAGCCCAAGTTATGTCCGGACCGCTCAGAACTTGGCTTGCTGGTCATATGTGTTCCCTCCCATGCCATGCATGAGGTAAAGTATGCAAGAATGCCATTTCATTTCAAAATACATAATATCATTGAAAATCAACTCATAATCATATACAATTTATTTAGACAATGCATTCAACATATTTTGAATATAACAAGTATCATATTTAACTCCATAGTGTTCTCAATGAGGTAGGAATTGTAATAGCCTGAATTTTTGGATCAATATATAGTGGCATTTATTATTTTAAATTTGAAGTTTGATGTGATAAAATGCCAAATGGACCAAATTTTGGGACAATGGCCCAAGGGTGGGACAATGGGCCATGGATTTGATTTATTCATTTAAATGGGTCAATGATGATAAATTTGGGTCAAGGGTGGTCAATTGGGTCAAATAGCCATATGGGACACAATGGGCCAAGGTAGCTAAGCCCTAAGGTAAATGGGTAAGACAAAAAAATGAAATTGGGCCATGGACCCAATGGTAATCTAATAAGAAAGATATATTTAATAAAATTTAAATCACCTAAATTGGTGATGAAGAACAAGGTAATATGGCCAAATGGGGCCCACCTCCACCTCACCAAATTGAGGTGGCGTGTGGACCCAAGGGTAGTGGGGCCGACCACCATGGTTGACTTAGTCAACCATGGGTGAATCTTAGAGAGAATTTAATAAAATTAAATTGAATAGGAATTAATTAACTTAACCTAATGATCAAATTAATTAAGTTAATTAATCTAATCCAAAGATTGGTCAAAGGGTCAAAACTACTCCAACAAACACAAACCACTCTTAAGAAACACAAGAAATAAAACCATGGACTTAAGTGGTGGTTTTATCCCAACCACCACCATTAATGCCATGTTGGTTGGTGAGGAAAATTAATTGTGGAGTCTAGGTTACTCCACCCATCTCCATCTCTTTCCAAACAAACCCACTTCATTCTATCTCCCTCTTCCACTCTCAAAACCGTCCCATACACTAAGAAAGAGGGAAGAAAACTTAGAAGAAAACTTAGAAGAAAAAGAAGAGAAGAAGAGAAGAAAAGAGGTGAAACCTTGGATTCACCACTTGAAGATCAAGAGCTACCATCTTCATCATCTCCCCCTCTTCCCCTCTCCCAAACCTAACCCTACCTTAGCCGATCCAAGCCTTGAGGTTTTCACCATGAATCAAGCATCCTAACCGATCAAGCAAGGAGAGGAAGAAGAAAGGAGGTCAAAGAAATCGACGGGAGTGATGAAAGCCGAAGGAGTCGTCGGATTGTAAGTATCTCCAAAACAAGAGGTTAAACTTTCATGATTTAAGAATAGAATCCATTTCTTAGATGATGGCCAAAAACATCATGGGCCTTGGGCCTAAGATTCATCCAAAGATAAACTAAGAAATGGATGAATTTGGGAGAGATAAATTAAGAAAAATAAATGGATTAAGGATGGTTTGGATTTAAATTTTAAGCATGGATTTGTGTAGTTTGAAAGAAAATCATGGGCCATAGGGTTCGGCCATATAGCATGGCCGAACCCCATGGTGGGTGATTAGGTGAAGTATGAACTTAATTAGGGTTTTCAAGTACTAAAATGATTAATGGTTTTATGAGATTTCGAAGTTGGAAAAAATATGGAGAAAGGGTTAGGGTTCTTAAATGCTAAGTGATTAATGGTTTTATTAACATTTTACGGTTTGAAAATTATGGGAATGGTTAATGATAATTAGGTTTCAAATGATTTAAAGTTGGTGATTTTAAAGGATTTTTAAAATGAGAAAAATCATGAGGAATACACATGGTTGTTAGGGTTTCAAAAATGGCATGGAGGAGATAAACCATGAACCATGGGTTCGGCCATGGTGTATGGCCGAACCCTATGGTGATGATTAATTATTTTAATGAAGAGATATAGAAGATGATGGAGGAAATGATAGTTTTAAATGGATTTACAAAATGTACGATATAAGCTTTAAAGGGACCAAATGAATGATGTTATTGATTTTAAAATGTACCTTTTAACAAAGAAAAATCATGGACAAAAATTGATAAAACATTGGTCCTAATGGCACTAATAAAAGTGAGCCATGAACCATGGGTTCGGCCATGGTGTATGGCCGAACCCTATGGTGGTGATTTGTGATTTTAATGAATAGGAAATGATGGAGAGGAATGGAAATTTTAATGGATTGGTATATAGTATTTTAAATGGGATGAAAATGAGGATGCAAAATGGACTCAAGAAATGGGAAAATGGACATCATGGGTTCGGCCATGGTGTATGGCCGAACCCATGACCCCTTTTGTTGGCCACATCTTAGGCCAAATATGGAATGATTTATGGGATTAAATGTTTTCAAAATTAATTAAATTAAGTGGCTATTTTATCGATATTAGGTCATGGTCAATGAATGCCTAGTGGATCTAAGTTATGGATGAATTTTGGATTTAAAATACACATAAAAGAGGGAATGATTAACCATAGAAGAGAGAGTGGCAAAATGGTAATTATTAGCCACTTTGAAGAACCATGGGTTCGGCCATGGTACATGGCCGAACCCTATGTGGATTAGACATGAAATTGAATACATTATGAATGTTTAAATGAAGCGGATAGTTGCTGCGTTTAGGTTCGCAAATTAGAATATTTAAATGGCCAAAGAAATTGGATTTATGGATGTGTTTTAAAACCACGGAAAATGGGGCTAAGTTAGGGGCTAATGTTGATAAACGTGTAACGTAATTAGGAATTTAAAAATTGTAATCAGTTAGGGATTTAATCACGGATAACAAATGGATTAATTCGATAAATGTGTAATAAGGTATCGGGACGTCGCAAAACGATACGCGATCGGCGACCGGATTATCGAACGGAAACGGACGTTAAGCGGTATTCGGTAGGATTCCTACCTCTTTGTAAGCCGTGGATATGTGATGATTATTTTAATCTATTTTGATGATTATGTAATTTGTATTATGATGGGTTTTTATTTATGAATTCTACATTCATACTATGGTTTATATTTTTAATGTTATGCATTATATGGCTATGTATGATATATATTAAGTTTATGGATTACATATTTATTACATAGCATAATGCACTTACATCTCATGCATGGCATGGGCGAGAAAATAATGAAACCGGAGTCCATGCTCCGTCGGGACGACCGAGAAGCAAACATGGGGATAGCCCGAGGGCCTATAACCGGAGTTCATGCTCCGTCGGGGCGACCGAGAATCAGAGATGGGGATAGCACGTTATGCTATAACCGGAGTCCATGCTCCGTCGGGGCGACCGAGAAGCAAACATGGGGATACCTTGACGAGGCTTTGCCGTCAAGGGGGATACGATATTTGTATGATATGGAGGATGGGTGGGACACATGACATAGGAACCCATGGCATGGCATACATCCTGTGATTTTACTTTATTATTATATTATTGTCAGTATGCATGTTATCGCTAACCCATGTGCTAGCCCTAATCGGAGTCCTACTGGGCCCGTTGACTAACGCCCTACTTCTACCCTAGCTGATGACGCAGGAAATGGCGGAAACGGTGGACACGCCGGGAGTCAAGCTTAGGAGATTGGGATAGAGGCTACTTTGTTTATTAAAGTTTATTTTGGAAAATTGTAATTTAAGTAGCTTAGCTTGTCGGCATGTAATAATTTTTGATTTCTTGCATGGTTTGGACTATACTCTGGACGTTATCATTTTGAGACATAATTATGAACATAGGGTTATTTTAGTAATTTAGTGATGTATCTTCCCTTCTATCTAAAACTGGTAGGATAGTCTCTATTATAATGTTCCGCATATAACTATATTCCGCGAGCTTACTTTCTACGCGTAAACCGTTCTCGTGGACTTCGTTTCGCGTACGCGTAGGGTTGGCCAGTTGAGGGCCGGGCTTTAGAAGCTCGGACTCAACTCGCGTTGTGACGTCCGTGCCCGTTGTCACTTTTATAAAAAAAAAAAGACTCTGATTTCGGTGAAAATGGGCGGGCGTTACAGGAATCCTACCAATGTCCGATATACAATCTTTCAAGAATAACGCTAACGGTCACGTGAGATGAATCACAATCCCTTTGCGAACCTCTTTACCTCAACAAATTCAACCATATATATTAGTTTGATTTCCCATTTTAATTTCATCACCCCTTACATCCTACCAGATAAGCAGAGGCATCTAGAGGATAATCCAAAATAAAAACTTTCTAAATCAGTCGACTGAAACATAACCAGATCCCATATGTGCTTTACCCAAACACTTTAAGTCGACAGAATCATAAGATTCAGTCGGCTGAAACACAACCAGATACTATACATGCTTGGCCAGTACACTTTTAGTCGACTGAATCATAAGATTCAGTCGGCTGAAACACGAACAGATCGCTTACGTGTTTGGCCAGCAAACTTTCAATCGACTAAATCATAAGATTCAGTTGGCTGAAACAGAACCAGATCTCATATATGCTTGGCCAGTATACTTTCAGTCGACTGACTCATAAGATTCAGTCGGCTGAAATACAACCAGATACTATTCATGCTTGGCCAGTTCACTTTCGGTCAACTGAATCACAAGATTCAGTCAGCTGAAATACAACCAAATCCTTTGTGTGCTCTACCAGTTCACTTTCAGTGGACTGAATCTTGTGATTCAGTCGACTGACTTTGTGTCAGATCCTTTTGTTTGCATGCATTGTAAGGCCTTTCTCCTTGAAATCCATCCCTCATCATATTTAAACATGGATTTCATCTTCAATACTTCACTTTGTAAATTTATCCTACCCACCAACCAAGGTTAGGGTTTTTCATAATCCATCCAATCATAATGTCATCATAGCATGGTTTCAGATTTAATCTTATGGTTGTTTTGTTTCAGCCATAACTAATCCCTTGGATTTCCAACTACATGGCCTTATCACAATTTAGCCATTCATTCTAACCAATCATGGAACCCATGGGTTCGGCCACACCATGGCCAAACATATGGCTTCCTTAGATTAAATCCCATTTTATTAAGTTTAAACATACTTTCCATCAATCTCCTTTTTTTCTTTTGATCTTTCTCTTCTTCCTTAATTCTTGTTCTCCTTTCTTTGTTCTTCAAAGTCTCCAAGTGTATAGAGGTAGAGTGAAAGAGAGAGGAGAGGAGTAGAGAGGAACTCTTGTTCAAGAAGGAGGGGTCAGCCAAGGGGTTTGGAGTGCCCCTTGGTTTGTGTTTTTGTATTAAAACTTAGTCTATTCAGTCCCTCTCATAATGCCTTGGTCTAACCATGAGTCCCTTGGCTTAACCAATGAGTCCCTTGTAACGCCGGCCCTTTTTCACCATAAAATCAGAGTACATTTTTTTTTTAATTAAAAGTGACAAAGGGCGCGGATATCATGACGCGAGTTAAGTTTTTAGCTTCTAAAGCCGGCCCTTAACTGGCCAACCCTACGCGTACGTGGAACACAAGTCCACGAGTACGGTTCACGCGTAGCAAGTAAGCTCACGGAACATAAAAATAAATGCAGATGATCATAGAACTATCCTACCAATTTTCAAATAGCAGGGAAGAAACATCCGTATAATTACTAAAATGCCATTAAACTGTATTGTCCAAAAATAAAATCTAGACATAGCAAGCCATCTAAGTTATTACATTCAGACAAGCTAGTTTACTCAATTTACATTTCCAAAATGAAATAATTCAACTTAAACAAAATAACTAGTTCGCCTTCCCAAGCTCCTAAGCTTGGCTTCCGTCTCGCCCTTCAGGTCCGCCATCTCCTGCATCGTCAGCTAGGGTAGAAGTAGGGCGTTAGAACAAAGCGCCCAGTAGGACTCCGAGTAGGGCTAGCACATAGATTAGTAATAACAGCATACTGATAATAACCCAATGAAAATTGATAAACCACGTATAGTGAAAATATAAGATGTATGCCATGCCCTGGGTGTCTATGTTATGAATCCCACCCATCATTCCTGCCATATACTGTCATATCCCCCTTGACGGAAAAACTCATCAAGATATGTCCAACCTCAAAATATCCCCCTTGACGGCAAAGCCTTGTCAAAGTGTCCCCATGCCTGTTCTCGGTCGCCCCAACGGAGCATGGACTCCGGTTTGTTTTTTTTTTTCCACCCATGCCATGCATGAGATGTAATGCATTATACTATGTAATATTTATAACTCATAACCTTAAGATATCATACATAGCCTTAATTTATAATGCATAACCTTAATCATAGTTCATAGCCATTAAATAAAATCCATCTTAAACATAGCATCCATAATTGTAAAAACCCATCATAAGATAAATATTAAAATCAATAAAATATGACAAGAATACCATCACACATCCATGGCTTACAAATAGGTAGGAATCCTACCGAACACCGACTCGGGTCTTTATTTCGTTTTCGTCCGACAATCCGGCTACCGACTCACGTACCGCTCGCGCTATCCGGTACCTTATTAAATTACCAAATCAATCCAAGTTTTAATCATTTCCAAGCCCGTAAATCATAACTTAGTGGGTTTCTTCATTTTAGCCCATATTTACCATTTTTGCCACTACCCTTCACATAAACAATTTTTCATTAATTCACGCCTACTTAAGCCCAAAATTTAATCCACAACTTAGGTCCTTTATTGATTCATTAACCATGACCCAACATGAAATAAAATCAGCCATCTAATTTAATAAAATTTTCCATCATCTAAACACAAACATGGACCCAACCTTAGCTCATACAATGACCTATAAAATGGGTCATGGGTTCGGCCACATACCCTGGCCGAACCCATGATGTCTTGTTCCCCATTTTTTTCTTGGGTCCATTGTTACATTTTAGATCCACCAATAATCCCTCCTTGAGGGGTTTACATCATGCAACTAAACCATATTCTTAGCCCCATTTGGATCATTACTTTTGTTCATTTGAAACCCAAAATTCATCAACACATTATCCTTTAAACCCCACCATTTAATCATCATTTCATCACCATAGGGTTCGCCCATATACCATGGCCGAACCCATGGTTCATGATTCATCATTCATTGCTCCATAATACCTATATTCACCCAAAATATTAAATCCACCCATCTTCCCATTTTCCATGGTTTTTTAAACCCTAAAACCCTAGCTAATTTCACACATAACAACCTAGGGTTCGGCCATGCACCATGGCCGAACCCATGGTTCACAATTCCTTCTCTTTTATGCCTTCTTAATGCCATAAAATCCCATTGCAGTTTTCATCATAGAACCATTTTAATACTCATCCCCATTCGTTCATTTACAACCCAAAAATCCATTAGCCACCTTCATTATCTTCCATTCATTAACCCTAACCATTTTACATCAAATGGCTAATCACCCACCATGGGGTTCGGCCATACTATATGGCCGAACCCTATGGCCCATGATTCTTATTTCCAAGTACCCAATTCCATGTTCAATTTAATCAATCACACAATGCACACAATATATTTCTCCAATTTCTTATCCTAACCCTAATTCACCCATTTAGGGCTTTCTCCATCTTCCACCCTTCCATTTAATGCATCTAAATTCCATAGTATAAAATCACCTGTCCACCATTTATTTCACAAAAATAAATTTCATTTCTTAAACCCTAAAATTCAAAATTCTTTTATTTAAGAAATACTCACTATCCGACGTCTCCTCCGATTTCCGCCGCTCCCGTCGGTCTCCTTAGCCTCCTCTCTCCTTCCTCTTGATCTTTGATCAAGGGTGGCAACTCCCAACCCTAGAATCGGCCATGTTAGGTTTGAATTGAGAGAGGAAAAGAGGAAAGATGATGAGAGGAAGATGATAACCCTTTACCTTAGAGTGATTTCTCCCAAAATTCCACTTCTTTCTTCTCTCCTTCTCTTCTCTTTTAACTCTCTCTTCACTTGGATGTAGGGGACGACCATGGGAGAGTGAAAATGGAGAGAGTTGAATGAAAAGAGAATGGGAAAAGACATCAAGGCTTATCCCCATTTTTTTACTTTACATTAATTACCTTCACCAACCTTAAGATATTTTTGAGATATTTAAGTTGCTTTATGGCTTATAACTCCACTCCTCTAAGTCCCAACGTGTTTAACATTTTGAGGTGGGGTAGCTTGGTCTCCATTTGACCAATCTAACCCCATTTAGCCACCAACTTATTAACTTAAGTATTTAATTAATTTGGTAATAATCTTAGGTTACTTCATTTTTTATTTAACCTAATTCCCATTATTCCACCCATGGTTAACCAAGTCAACCATGGTGGCCGGCCCCACCAATCATTGGCCCACATGCCACCTCACTTGATGAGGTGGAGGTGGGTCCCACTTGGCCACACCACCATTGTTTAATTCCAAATTACTTAGGGTGATTAAATTTCATTAAGCCCACTCTAAATGGATCACCATTGGGCCCATGGCCCAATTACATTTCCATCTAGCCCATTTACCTTAGACATAACCATCTTGACCCATTGGGTCCCAAATGGGTATTTGACCCCATTTGACCATTCTTGACCCATTTAAATAAATTTAAATCCAAACCATAGTCTATTGGGCCACACTTGGGCCTTCATCCAATTTTGGCCCATTTACCATTTATTCCACCAATTTCCAATTTTCATCATTAAAATAAATAATATTCACATATTTATTGATTTAAAATTTTCGGGCCATTACATCCCTTGGCTTCCCAATTGTGACTTCGTGGCTCTTGGGATGAAGACCCGTGGGTTCCCAAGTGTCTAAGTACAATGTACTTAGACAAGCTACTCCATCTCATCCCTTCATCTTCTCAACTCAAATAAAAAAAACCTTAATTCAAGACTTGAACTCACAAGTGGTTGACAAAATCAACCCATGTCATGGTCGACCATGCATGTGGTGACTTGGTCACCACATGGCACTTGGGTCCCACTTTGGTCATGTCACTTGATGATGTGGCATCCTTGCGTAGTTGACTTCCATGTCATGACATGAATGCCACATGGGAATGCTACATCACTCACATGCCACCTCACTTTTGAGGTGGACTTTAATGCATTAAATGCATTAATTTATCCAATTCAACTAATTTAACTAAATTTACCCAATTACTTTAAAATCAAGCTCACCCATGACCCATTGGGTCTTAATTGGGTAATTGACCCATTTCCTCCCATTTAATGTCCATTTAAACTTTTTAACCTCAAATTCAATTTAATTTCAATCCAAGTGGGCCAATCCAATAATTTTATAACCTAAGGAAAATCCGAGGTGTTATACCTCTGACCAAGAATCTCGTATGCACCAACCCCTCGGTGATGAACTTGAACGACCCCTCGTGGTCCACAATTCGTCGGTATAAAACTTATGAATTATGGACTATGAACTCATAAGGGCTCTCGATAAAAAAGACATCTCAGAATATCAAGACCGATCGAGAGTATCAGGACCGACCCCTCGGTAAAGGGCGACAGGTCGTTCTGGGTAATAAGTTTCCAAAGTGGAAACTACTGTCAAGCATGTTTGCACCACAACAGGCCTCTCATATGGACGGACCCATCGGTGCCATAACTATCGACCCATTGTCGACACCAACATGTCGGCCGAGAAGTAATTATGCCATTGGGAGTGCATTTAATGTGCAACGGTTGGGTGGTTGAACGGTAATAAATAAGAACACTGACCCATCGTTGCTACCAACCTGTCGGTCCTAACAGTCTAAATGATCGTCAAGACTCATCCATAAATATGAGTGTTGGGTGATCGTTTTACCATCTTCTTTTAGCTAAAAAGAGTCGTATACTCTAAGGAACGATCAACACTTTTGTGGAAAAGATCATAAACAACCAATCTATTTATTGTGTTTGCAAGTGAGAAAGAGAGGAGGAGAGAAAGATCATAAACAACCAATCTTCGGATTGAGTTTGCAAGTGAGGAAGCCATAAACTTGGAAAGCTTTGGTTAAGCCAAGTTTCCTTGTCACCCAGAGATTGTGATTACTATACGACGATTGCAAGAAACAGCATCTACACAACTTGGGTGGGATCTTCAAGAAACACACATCCGCCAGAAAGAGTTTTAAGGCAAATGCTTATTGGTTTTAATTTTACTTTTTAAAACCTACAACCTGAAAGTAGATTAAGGGGGATTTGCTCCGGAACCACTATAAAAAACTCCAGAGCGTTGTCTCTAGCACAATGGTGGTGGAATTCTCATCCAATTGAGTGAGGTGGAATTCCTACTCTAATTGTGAGGGTATAAGTCCCTACATAGTGAATTTGGGGATAGCTCAAGGTTGAGCGAGTCCTAACAGTGGATGTAGGTGGGCTAACCGAACCACTATATATCTTGTGTCCTTGTGTTTGTAGTGTTAGAGCCAATTTTTTTTGTTGATTGTTTATCACATTTGCTAACACACACGCTCTATATTGTTGTATCTATTGCACTTAATTAATTAATCAAGATAATTTTAAAAAGGACCAACAAATTTAGATTGACCTATTCCGCCCCCCCCCCCCCCCCCCCCCCCCCCCCCCCCCCTTCCCCTCTCCAGGGTCAAGCTCTAGCACCTTTGTAAAGGGAACTTTCAAGGATTTAGAGCTAAGTGCTTGTTACAAGGATTTAACCATCCGAGTATATCGAAGCTAGAACACCATGGGAGACCGTCACTCAATAACCAAACCTCTGTATTTCAATGGAACAAATTATGTCTCGTGGAAGGCCAAAATGAGAAGTTTCTTTATTTCCATTGATTCGTCGGTTTGGGATATTGTAAAGACTGGAAGGGTAGAACCCATGGAAGAAAAAATGGTATCAAATACCTCAACTGTATCCAAGACACCCAAACCCTTTGCATCTTGAACCCCTGCTGAGAAAGCTGCTCTCAGACAACAGCTTGTAAAGCATGAATGCACTAAATTGTTCAGTCTCAAACAGTGAATACAGGAGAATCATGACCTGTATTACTACAAAAGATGCATGGGAAGTTCTTGAGAGAACCCATGAAGGCAACTCAATAGTTAAGAGGTCTAAACTTCAGATCCTCCAAAACTAGTTTGATACTCTTAAGATAAGGGAGAAGTCTTCATAGACTTCTATTCCAAGATAAACAACATTGTAAATCAAATGTACGCTTTAGGTGAAGGAATACCCGAGGACAAGGTATGTACCAAAATTGTCTGGAATCTTGTAGAATATTCAAGCCCAAGGTTGTGGCTATGGGTGACAACATAGATGTGTCCTTAATGAACATTGATGATTTGGTTGGTTCATTACAAACCTATGAACTACACTTTGAACAACCAAAGGATAAATCAATTGCCTTGAAATTCCCCTTAAAACAAACAAAGAAAACTAAAGAAAAAGAAAAATGTTCGGAAGATTCTCAAGTGATGAAATGGAGATGTTTACCAAAAACTTTTATAAAAACTTTGTTAAAAGAAATAACTTGAGAAAAATGGGTAAGGGTGAAGCAAGTAAAAATTACCCAAGAAGGAAATAAAAGTTTAGAAGAAAGGGAGAGAGAGACAGTATGTCAAGGAGAAGAATGAATGAATGTCCCTCAAATAAAATAAAGAAAGCTATGAATGTGGGTGTGACCCATGTTGAAACTTTTGAATCAGAAAGTGATTTAGATGATGAGACTCAACGAAAGGTTGATGTATCAAAAGGGCTCATAGCCTCGATCATATGTGATAAAAAAAAAAATCCCACAATTGAAATTAAGGAAGATGAGAGTGAAGATGATGAAAATCTTCAAGCTTCCTATAATGCATTGTTCTTTGAGAGTGAGAGGCTGGCTAAAAAACTCAACAAGGTTAAAAGTGAAAACCTGAACCTCTTTAATCAAATGAAAGAACAGAAATATGAAAAATCTCTCATTACCTCAAAGTTGGAACTCTCTGAAAACGAAAACTCAAAACTTAGAGAGAGTAATAAAAGTCTTCAAGAAGAAATGACCAGTCACTGTAAAGATGTCAAGAATTTGTGGCATCACAAAAAAATTCTTGAATAGGATATTAAAATACTATCTTTGGAAGTAAAAGATTTAAAAAATCATAAAGAAAAATTCCAAGATAAGTTCACTCATGGAGAAGAAAGGCTTGAAAGACTCCTTGGGGTAGGTAAAAAGTATGGTGATAGGTCTGGTCTTGGTGCCTCATCCACCAAAGTTCCTATGAACCTTGAAATGTTCAGAAAGACAGGTATCTCTCGCCCTTTAACGAGTAAGTGCAATTTCTGCGACAAGGATGGGCATTTCAAAAGAAATTGCTATCATTTGAAGAGATACCTGGAAAGGAAAGTACTAAGGCACAATTAGGTAAAGCCTGTAAGCCCCGGATTTTCCTTAGTTTATAAATTTATTGGATTGACCCATTTGGATTGCAATTTATGGAATTTGAAATTAGAAAGTTGAAATGGACATGAGATGGGCAAGAAAGTGGGTCAATTACCCAATTAAGACCCAACGGGTCATGTGTGACCTTGATTTAAAAATAATTGGGTAAATTTAGTTAAGTTAGTTGAATTAGATAAGTTAGTGTATTTAATACATTAAAGTCCACCTCATCAAGTGAGGTGGGATGTGAGTGATGTGGCATTGCCACGTGGCATTCATGTCATCACATTGAAGCCAACTAAGCAAGGATGCCACATCATCAAGTGACATGGCCAAGGTGGGACCCAAGTACCATGTACCACTTGCATGGTCGACCATGACATGGGTTGACTTGGTCAACCACTTTTGGAGTTTAAGTCTTGAATTAAGGGTCTTGCTTAAGTTGAGAAGATGAAGGGATGAGATGGGAGACTAGGATCTAATCTAAGGGAAGATCAAGGGTGGAGATTAAAGGATGGGTTATATTGTCTAAGTACATTGTACTTAGACACTTGGGAACCCAAGGGTCTTCATCTCAAAAGCCATGAAGCCACCCTTGGGAAGCCAAGGGCCTCTTTGGTTAAACTAAGGGCCTCCTTGGTTAGGCCAAGCTATTATGAGAAGATGAAGGGAAGAGTTTAAGTTTAATACAAAAACACAAACCAAAGGGCATTTCAAACCCCTTGGTCGACCCCTCCTCTCTTGGACAAAGTTTTCTCTCCACTCCTCTCCTTTCTATCTCCCACCTCTACCTCCATACACTTAGAAACTTTGAAGAACAAAGAAAGGAGAAGAAAAATTAAGGAAGAAAAGAAAGACCAAAAGAAAAGAAGGAGAATGCAGGAAGGTATGTATAGACTTGATAAAATGGGGATTAATTTAAGAAAATCATAGGTTTGGCCATGGTATGGCTAAACCCATTAGAATTTGAACATTAGATCCCCATTGTTGTGCACAAAGTACCCTCAATTAGATACACTTGATGATTGTAGAAACCTGCATGGATCCCTCTAGTTGTTTAGATTTTAATTCCTCCGTTTGTCTCTTTTCATTTTTTTGTTAGGGTTTAAGATTTCAAAATTTTAGAGCTTTCTTTTAAATATCTTGATTGGAAAAATAAATAAATAAATAAAATTTCAACTGATTCTCCTAGAATTCTTTTAATAAATAGAAATTTATGATTAATATTTTAGACTTTGGTTCTGACTTTAAATTAATGTTTTGAAATTTTAGCTCATCAAACCCATAAAGAACCCTAGTGCCTAACTCCCCATAGACTCAAGCTTGAGGCAAATATTATCCATTTAAGTTTTACCCAAATTCTTTTTCTACCTAGCATCTATACATATATATTAACCCATTTAAAGGAACCCATGGGACCTATGGCTTTTGCTCGACAAACCATAAAATCCTTTCCCACCGTCCCCTGCCCTTTCATTCCCACAACAGCCGCCACTTATCATTCTTTCTCAATCGTCCCTCCCTTGTTGGAACCAGCCCCAACCTCTTTTCTCTCAATCTGTTGACAACGATTGTGACTCCAAGGTGATTGAAGGAAGCAGCTGAAGGCTTCAAACACTCAAGAGCCTTACCTTTAGGCTCCCATCGTGGGACTCATTCTACACTACCAGTCTTATCTTTAAAGCCCAACAAACTGTAACCTCTCCAACACCAAACGTTTCAAGCCTTTCACCATATGCAATCAGCCAAACTTCTACGCTTTCAAGGTATGTTGTTAATTTATTTGTTTTGGTTTACTACATTAAATTGATTCTTTGAAAAAAAAAAAAAAACTCTTGCAAAACAGTGAATGGTTATTTTATTTCCTTGCCCTTTTTTTTTAACAACATTTTCTTTTCTTGTGATTTTATCCACTTTATTTTATTTGAAAGTTTTTTCTTTTTATTACAACTTTTAACTATTTGTTTAAACTTGTCTTTCACTGGGTATGTTCTTTTGGTTATTATTTGATGACCAAGATTTTTTTTTAGTAATTTTCTCTATTCTATGTTACTTAATATTGTTCAATTAAATAATCTCATGGTTTTAAGCTTGCAAAATTCTATTATAGTGTTTTTTTACAAATTCTTTATCTATTTTGAAAAAGATTGTTTTCAATTGATTTTATTTTGACAAAGTATTTGATGATGTATATTTTATTTTCTTTTGAAATTTATTTTTTTCTCTCCATCTAATGGTATGATTTAGGTTTACCAAAGTTTTTTTTTTTTTCACCCTTTTCGGCGATTTGACTTTCTTTAAACAGAGCTTCTTTCCACCCAGTAACCAGTAGTAATCAAGTTAATTGTTACGCACTTTCACCAACATATCTATGTGAGGGGATTTATAACAGTTTAAGCATGCATTGCATATATCAGATGTGCATTCCAGGGTGCGAAGTGACCCGAATGGAACCCTCTATTTATTAAGCCACTCGGTAAGGGTGAACCGTTGAGAATGATTAAGTGGCAAAGAGTGTCTTCGGGTGCACTCCCATCGACAATATACCATTGTTGAGAAATTTTAACTGGACCAATTGATATTTAATTGGATGTTTGGAAGATGTTATGATACATTGCGCGTTTACGCATAAGCCGCAAATGAAACCATGTTGGATATGGAGGTATGTGTTTAAGAGTCGTTATGTGCTTGTTGACCGCAAGATAAAGTATGTTGTTGATATTGGTTTATTATATCAGAACATGTTTGTGTTGTCATATATGATCATGATAAGATGTGCATGTATGGGAGGACTTGTTTATATGTGAGTGCATTCATGATGACGTGATGGGTTTGGTTGTTGGGAGGACTTCCCCATTACGTTCGGCGGTCGATACCCCATAGGAGATGCGGGTTTCCCCGTTGTTTTCCGGCGGTTGAGGTACCTTTCCTTGATATTGGCTTCCATGTTATGCTCCGGTCGTTGAGACCCTCATAGGGGATGCTGGTTTTCCCGTTGCGTTCCAACGGTTGAGTCGGTTGTGCACTGTGTGTTCTCCCGTTTGTATAGGTAGGGAGACTGGAGTTGTTGGATAGACAGTTGTGAGTTATGGAGGCGATGTTCTGGATTGTTCAGTGGGACTATTGGTTAGCAATACAGTTGAGGACTCATGTACGTAGATATCCATTCTATCATGATGTTCATTACAATTCAATACATGTGATATATGTTTATGTTATTGACATGTGCTATGTTTTATCCCTTCACTGGGCTGGTTATCTCCCCCCCCCCCCCTTATTCTCTTACCTTTCAGGTGCTCCGATTGCGGAGGGACCAAGCGGGCCCCTTGAGGAGGCACCCAAAGAAAAGTAGTAGTAGAAAGGCAAATTCATAATTATATTTATGCTTTAGTTGAGAGTCTCTTGTTGTTATAAACTCTTTATTGTGTGTTGTTTTGTTTTGAATGATGATATAACCATATTTCAACAGTTTATGGTTGTTTGTTATGTTTTTTAGTATTACAGACTTGTGGTTTGTTGAACAAGAGACAGTTACCCCGTTTCTTCAAAAAAAAAATGATACCCGATATCTGTCCCTTTCTAATGTTTTGAGATATTTCGGAGATAATGTGCCCGTAGCGGAACAGGGCGTTACAACTTCTCTCTTCCAAAATTAAATAATTAATTCACCACTTAAAATCTTTAAATATTGATTTAATCTAAAATATCATAATTGGATCCAGATTAATCAATTTACAATAATTGCAAGGTTGAAGGAGGCGATGCCCGGGCTACTGGGCCTAAGAAACTGGGACGATCTGGCAAAACTGGGACGATCCCTTAAATTTGGATGGAAAGGAGCTTGCAAACGGTCAAGAAGGTGGTCCAGAAGCGCTCTAGAAATTTCCCCAAAGAGGACCCGAAACGAGTTGGGCCGATTGTTGGGCAAGACTCGGCCGGACCCAGCTGGATCTGCTGAAGTGGGCCTGGACTAGTACAATGTTGGCCAAGATCGCTCGGCCTACACGAACTGGGCCAAGCTCGGACTGTGCTGAAGGCAATCTGGGCTCGGACCGAACGAGCTGGGCCAATCTCAGTTGGGCCCACGGACTAGGCCAAGCTAGGCAAGATCTTCTAGTGGACTGGGCCTGGATTTGGTGGTTTGGGAATTAAGGTTAGGGTTTGCAATGGGGTGAAAAGGGAAAAGAAAGAGGGAAAGAGAGGAGGTGCAGTGGTCTGATAGGGAGGGCGAGCAAGAGAGGAGAAAAAAGGGATGGCGGCTATTGCTTGAACAGAATAGAGAGAGAAAAAGGGATTGGGATCTAGGTTTTAGTGTTTTCCAAAAGAAAAGAAGAGAGAACAAAGGAGGGGCACAGGCGACGGTGGATTTAACTTTTGGATTCGAATGAAGGGAAAAATATGAAAAGCTAAGAAAAATGAGAGAGGGATGGTGGCGGGAATGGGGTTTTTTTTTTGGCGAGAGAAGAGAGGGAGAGAAGAGAAAGGAAAAAGGAGAAGAAAAAAGAGGAGGCCAATATAGAGAAATAGAGAGAGAGAGAGACGGCGGCGCCACTTCTTAGGGTTATGGTTTGGGTTTTGTTAAGAGTAGAGAGAAGTGAAAGAGAGAGGTGTTGCAAGGGATGGAAGTGGCTGTGGCGGCAGCTCAAAGAAGAAGGAGGGAGGTTACGGTTAAGAGAAAGAAATAAGAAAAGAGGAGAGGAAATAAGGGGCGGTGGCTACACTGTAGCAAATGGGAGCTAGGGATGGGAGGGATGGGAGGGATGGGAGAGAAATAGAGCTTTTATATGGGTGACTAGGGTTAGAGTTCTTTTATGAATAATCAGACTTTTCAGGATTCTAAAATGGACGTTTCTTATTTATTAAACGGAAGAATACAAGTACAAAAGATGCAGTACAATACATGAAAGACACTAAAAATAAATTGCAAAATAAAAGATTTCACTTGCAATTTTCAAGTATGCTCCTTTGTCATCAGTGTATTTCCAACTTTAGTTCCTCTTGAGCTCGAGGTCAAATTTGAATTTTCCCAACCTAAGACTTTAATTAAATAAAGAACACAAATTAAAAATTAAAGTGAAGTATAAAAGACATCATGAATAGTCAGACTTTTCAAGATTCTAAAGTGGACGTTTCTTATTTATTAAACGGAAGAATTCAAGTACAGAATATGTAGCACAATACATGAAAAACACTTAAAATAAATTGCAAAATAAAATATCTCACTTGCAATTTTTGAGTATGCTCCTTTGTCTTCAGTGAATTTTGGCTATGGGGTAATGGTGTATTTATAGGCTCAAGGAAAGGACAGACGGCTATGATTTAATCTTGGTTTGAGTGATTTATGAATGGCTTGGATTGGATCTCATTGGAATTGGGTTGTTGGGATTTTAAGTTGAAAAGGTAAGGGTTACATAGGTGCACACGAATTTGGTGTGGCTTGGATAGGTGTTGGCTTGATGGCTAATTAATGGTGGAGAGAAAATAGGAGTTGGATTTGGAAAGGTGAATTTCGAATTTGGCTATGTAGGATTAGGGTTTGTTTAATTCAATGCAAAGTGGATGGATGAGATTAAGAGATGAGATGAATGGATGGATGGATGATAATGAGATGATGTGAAGGGTTGACTAGGTGTGAAATTCGAATGGAATGGATTTGGATTGTGAAAATTGTGTATGACATGGAAGATTGGGGTGATGAGGTGTGTAGGGATCTTCAGAGTGTATCTAGATGGTTTTTAGTCTAAGTGGATGGAGAGGTTTTAGGTGATAAAATCGTGTGGAGTGTGTGTTGGATGGATAGGGTGGTGACAATTCATGGGCAAATGGAGGCTACTTGAGCTCCAAGTTGTTCTAACTTATGATTTAGTTAATGGATGGCTAAGATTGGATTGGGTTAAATCTTGTTCTAGGTTTAATTGGCTAAAATAAATTATATAAATGGTAAGGTATCTAATGGAGGGTTTGGATTCAAGGGTTATCCTAGCTTGATGATGAAATGCACGGCTTAAATCTAACATGATAAATGTATGCATTGGATAAGTAAGGTGGCTCTAGGGTTTTTCCTAAGTTTATGAATGATATGGATGGTTATGAGGAAATGTCCTAAGATCTAATGGCTTTAATGAGTGATGGTTGATCTAAATTGATGAATGATGAAATGATGTATGGATGATTATGGTCCTAAAGTTGATATAGGTGATGGATGGGCTGGATGGCCTAGATGTAATGTTAATGCATGAATGGATTGGATGTGAAGGTGGATCTAAGGTTTGACCTAATTTTAATGCATGAGATGGAGGGTTAAGACTAAAGATGGAGATTTGATGGTGTGGATATGAAATTGGTATGGAGGAGAGAGGTAATTAGGGTTATGGATTTTGGCCTGGGTTAATTGGTATGGACTTAGTGAAATTCGAAATGATACATGGAGCAATTGGACTTTGGACTTGGACCTCAACTCATGGACTTCATCTTAGGCCCACTTGACTTGGACTTGAACTTGGCTTGAGAACTTGGACCTTTGTTGGACTTTGGAGTGCACATTGGCCAGGCCCAATTGTGTGAAATACGCATGGACTTCTTGTGTTCTGGCCCAATGTTGGTTTATGGAGCTGAGCTTGGCCCAATTGGAGTGATCTTGCCCATTTATCTTGAATTTCAAGATTTGGCATTTGAATTGCATGATTTCTCTTTAGGAATTAAATAATTAACTTCACCACTTTGAAATCTAAAATATTGATTTAATCTAAACTCTCATAGATGGATCTAGATAACCAATTTAATTGAAACTTCTAGAAGTGGAGTGAAATTAATCACAAAAATTTCAGGTCTTCACTTTTAAGATCTAATCTTGCAATTATCCACTGAATGGAGATGATTTCCTGAATTCTCCATTTTTAATCTACAAAACTCGAAAATTATATTAAATACAACAATATACATAAATATTACAGCTAACTAGTCCAATAATTAGGGGTAAAAATGTAATATTTCAGAGATCAATAGCTAGCTATCACTTCAATGCCTCTATAATATTTATGTATGCAGTCACCGTCTCAGATAGGTGTGTCTCAGTTGGACTCCTCCACCGTCACTTCTCACTTAGGCTTCTTTTTTCATACAGCTTCAACACGTCTCACAATACCATGTGTATACTGTTGTTGTGTCCCAATTACCTTTGTAGTCTTCCAACATCCAAAGACCATGATGAAACTGACATGCCCATGCAAAATATAGTTGCACCAAACGTGGAAGTCCCTTGTTGGTATTTAACTGAGATATTCAACAATGAATGAATTGTAATTCATTCCAACTTCTATTCCCACATCTGTTACAACTATATGTCATGTCCCAATTGGATAGACTCTCCCCTTCAATCAACAATTCTAACTTATCAAGAATGGGTACCATGTGTGAATTTGAGCCACATTCCCAACAATTTCAACCTTGGCGAGAATTCACTAACCCCAGGAGACGACAACATCTTCCACTGCACATGCAGCTCTGCATCTCTGTGTGAGATGCCCATCCCCATGCTCTGGGATGCTCCATCTGTCTCCATCAATAAGATGAGTTGTTCAAGCACAAGTCTCGCTGGAACTTGACTTCAGTCACTTACTTAGTTGAATCCACCTCATTATTCTCTGTGTAGCACATCGTCGCTTTCACCATTCCATCTTCGCTAGCATCATGGACACTAAACGGAACTCCAAAGCTCATTAATGCAAAAGAATTTACTTTTCAAGTCGTGCCTGATTGTTGTCTTTTTGTTTCTTTTCTTCTTTCTTCCTGCAGCCGAACTAGTATGCCTCTGCTGCCTATCAATAATTGTACTCCCTACCAGTGTGTACAGAATTCTTTCATTCTTCCACATAATGACAGCCATGACTCCTTTAGCAGTTCTAAGAGCCTTCCTTTGCCTTGAAGGTAAACCCATCAGAATCAAGTGTATCCAAGGAAATTAATTTAATCTTTAACTCAGGGACATGCCGCACATTCTCCAGTGTTCTAACTATTTGTTGAGACATAAAAAATGACATTTTTACCCCTGATTATTGGAATAGTTAGCCTTCAATTTTGTATGTATCACATGTATTTAATGTAGTTTGGTTGTTTTGTAGATAAAAATGGAAAGCACAGGAAATTAATCAAAATCAGTTGAAAACTGCAAGTTTTGTGCTTAAAATGGAAGACCTAGAATTCTACCTGTTTCATCGCTTGGATTTCGAAAGCACGAACACAGGTGAGGGATTCTATCATTGATTTTAGCATGCACTATATGTATTACTTATCTATTTAATGTGTGGTTGTGGGATGCGGAGGATGTAGGTCCTCTGATGTTGTGAGCCACTTAGCAAGGGAACTGTTGATACCATTATGTGGCAGGGATCCCCATCCGGGTGTATTCATAGCTAGTGCTCGCGGAGGCATGTATGAATCATTTAGATGATATTATGATTGGTGGAGGGTGTGATAATATGTTTGGTTGGAGTGTGTGATAAACTGCTATGTATGTAATTGATAGTTTACTTAACATGTCGTACATTCGCATGCGGTAGATGATGTTGCCTAATATGCTTGGTTGGATTTTGTTTCGGTTGATAACATGTTGAAGTACCAATATGCGAGCATGTGATAAGTTGTGACCATACGTTATTGTTTGGTGTGATTGGTTAAAAATATGTTGAGATACCAATATGCCAACATGTGATAGATAGTGATATACGCATGATTATGATGTGATATTATTGTTTGTTGAAATATGTTGAGATAATCGTACATGCCTGTAACGAGTATATGTTGGATGGCAGTGGGGCATTTGTACTAGGTTACATCAGGATTTAGAGACTCCCCCTAGTTTGCCTGGTAATTATGTGGGACTGCGAGTGGAAGCATGGTCGGACTATGGGTTACCCGGTGTTTGGACATGGGTGGATGTACTCCTTAGTGTGGGGTTGACAGCTAGGTTTATCCATGTGATATTAGGACACGCATATGGGAGAGGTGTGGTCCGATTTGGAGGGTGAGGTGCCCGGGAGTCCCAGGAGGGACTTGGAGTATCGTTTAGACTGTCAGATTTATCTTACATTCGTCAGACATGCCTGTGGGAGAGGCATGGTCCGGTTGGGTGGGCATGGTGCTCGGGAGTTCAAGGAGGGACAGGGTGAGAAGTAGTTATGGTATCCCTAGACAGGCCATTAGGTTGAGTGTTGGTTCACCCAAGGCAGTGTTAGAGGCCCCTACAGTGACAGTAACCGAGTGCGTGATGATGAGGCATCCCCGGATGACCGAGTGGTTGAGTGTGTTTCGCCACTCATTGGTCGAGGGACGGTACGATTGAGGATAGCTCCCGCATGTATGGTTTATGATCCCCGGTTGACCGAGTGGGTTGAAGGTGTTTCACCCTCTCATTGGTCGAGGGATGGTGCGGTTGAGGACAACTCCCATTGTTATGGTTTATGATCCTCGAATGACCGAGTGGGTTGATGGTGTTGGGCCCACTCATTAGTCGAGGGATGGTGCAGTTGAGGACAACACTCGCATGTATGGTTTATGACCCCGGATGACTGAGTGGGCCAAGGTTGTTTTCCCACTCATTGGTTGAGGGATGGTGCGGTTGAGGAAAACTTCCATGGGCCTTATGGCCAGGTTATTATTCACGACTCGTGGTACCAATCTGTGAGGTGTTTGTGTGGACCTTTGTGGAGGTGGTGATCCTTTAGGTTGGTTAGTTGTGTGTGTGTGGTCCTCTTTTAAGGTGGTGACAATAGAGGTAAGGCGGATGTGTGTTTATGTCGGGTACGTGTTAGATGGTCCACATGCTGGGTTTTGCGTGTGTCGTGAGGAGCCATGCATGTAGACATCTTTGATATCTCATGGTAGTAGATATATAGTGTATGTGTTGTGTGCGATTTATATGTATGTGTTTTCTCACTGGGTATGTAGTACCAACCCCTTGCTTTCAGGTGGCTAGATGGAGGCGAGACCCAGTGGGTCCCAAGACCAGGCCTAGGCGGTGACGGTCGCAGAGAGAACATTATGTGTTTACTTTGGATGTTGTTTAATCTTTCGGATAACTGTAATAATTGTTTATTGCACTGCTATGTTGGCTGGGGTTGTGGCATGTTATTTACTCCCTATATTGTTAGTTCAAAAAAAAATAAACCCGATACTCATTTTTGAGAATCTAATGTGTTGTTCAGAGATAACACGCCCGTAACGGGAAGGCGTGTTACATGTGCAGTGGATGACGTTGTCACAGGTAATCTCCTGGGATTGGTGAATTCTTGCCAAGGTGGAGATTATTGGGAATGTGGCTGAAATTCACACATGGGACCCATTCTTGATAAGTCAGAATTGTTGTTGAAGAGGAGAGTGTATCCAATTGGGACATGACATCTAGCTGTAACAGATGGGGGAATAGAAGTTGGAATGAATTGAAATTCATTCATTGTTGAATATCCTAGTTAGATACCAACAAAGGACTTCCACGTTAGGTGCAACTGTATTTTGCATGGGCATGTCAATTTTATCATGGTCTTTGGATGTTGGCAGACTACAAAGGTGATTAGGACACAACAACAGTATACACACGGTATTGTGAGATGTGTTGAAGTTGTATGCAAAGAGAAGCATGAGTGAGAAGGGGTGGTGGAGTCATCCAACTGAGACACACCTATCTGAGACGATGATTACTTATATATATTTATAGACGTGCTGAACTAAGAACTAGACAATAGCAGAGTCGAGGACAGAGAGGTCTGCAGGGAAAGCATCGCAGCCAACGACTGTTTGCAGAACGAATTATTGCATCTGTGTGTAGTCTCTGCAGAGCACAAGAAACAACATTTTATCGGTTCTTCTTTGCATCCACAAGCTAGAATCAGCAGAAAGAGAGAGTAGCAGAGAAACTTCTGTATAAAAAAAAATATACAGTAGAGAGTGGCTTTTGGTGGTGTGCAAAACACGACAGCAAATGCCTGGTTTCTACAAGTTTCCAGCGGTAAGTGTCTTGATTATTCAAAGAGTTTCATCAACCCTCTGTAGGATTTTTTGCACGGTTGTGAGTAAGACATCAGATAATAAGGAAGATTATTGTTTTGAGATCGATCGTGATCGAGTCACGAGTGTATTCGGGTTTGGATTAAACTCGAGGAAATATAAATTTTACTTTTTTCCTTCTTCTCTCTATTTTTTTAAAAGAAAGGTTATCACGCTCCGTGGACGTAGGTTGAGTTTGGCCGAGCCACGTAATATTGATGTCGATTTATTTTGTATTGTGGTTTGATTCCAATGATTGTTTTAATATTCCGCGCATATAAACCCAACAAGTGGTATCACGAGCTTTGGTTCAGACCAAGGAAGAGTGGATGAACGGAATACAACACAGTAAGAGGGTTTGATGAGGGTTGTTTGAATGATCGATGGTGATTAACACATCCCGTTTGTTTAGCCTCAATGGCTAAAATTATTTAATTTGGAAGGCAAAAATGGAAGACCTACTGTATTGCAAAGATCTATATAAACGAGTAGAAAGGAGAGGAGGAAGCTAGAGTCTTCTGATGACAGAGGGAAGATGAAACAGAAGGACGAAATGTCTGATGATGAATGGGAAATTCTTGATCGAAAATGTCTTGGATTTATTCAATAATGGATGGAGAACAGTGTTTTTCATCATGTGTCTACTGGAATGATGGCACAATCTCTTTGGAAGAAATTACTGGGATTGTGTGAAAGAAAAACTGCTGGTAACAAGGTTTTTTTATTAGAAAGCTGTTGAATCTGAAATACAGTGAAGGTACCTCAGTTACAGAATATCTGAATGAAATGTAGAGTATTGTAATTCAACTTTCCTCAGTGAAAATGGTTTTAGATGACGAGTTATAGGATTTATAACTTCTCAGTTCCCTACCTGACATTTGGGAGACCTTGGTGGTGTCACTTAGCAATTCAGTGCTAGAGGTTGTCGTCACCATGAACTCAGTTTAAGAAATTTGTTGAATGAGGAAACAAGAAGAAAATCTTTGGGCCTTTCTAAGACAGAGGCCCTTATAAAAGAAAGTAGGGGGAGAAGCAACATCAGAAAATCTCTAATCCATGACATGTTTAGGGAGTCAAGGTCAAAATCAAGAAGGAGGAGTGTTGGAAAGTTTAAATGCTTCTACTGCTAGAAAGAAGACGACAAGATGAGGGGCTGTAACGAAAGAAAACATGATCTAGAGGCCAGGTCACAAAGTTTAGATCAAGCAAGCACCTTACAGGGTGTCTTAGAAGATGATAGTGAAATGTTGCTGACAGTTAGCACAGGTATGGATCATCTGGTTGATATATTGATTTTAGATTCTGGGTGTTCTTATCATGTGTCCGCGTAAAGAATGGTTTGAAACATACAAACCTTTTGATGAAGGATTTGCCCATATGGGTAATGGTGTGATGTGCAAAACCACTGGAGTTGGGACAAAAAAATAAGAATGTTTGATGGCATGGTTAGAACACTGGAGAATGTGCTGTAACACCCCGGATTTTCAAGTTATTAATATATATGAAAATTACCCATTTAATTTGTGAATTATTAGATATAGACCTTAGATGGGTAAAGTGTTGGGTCATTGCTCAATTAAGACCCAACGGATTGTGGAAATGGTTTCAATAGAATTAAATGGGGTTTAATTAAAATGGTAATGCAATATCTATAAATAAGGGATTTGGATTAATTGTCATGTGCATAAAGGAAATTGGAAGATTGTATGCGCATGAAAGGTATTGATGGAATAGATATGCAATCCACATTGATATGCTTAAGATGGTCTTTTCCTTGGTTAAGAGTGAAACTAGGGAATTGCTAAATAAAGAAGGGGCGCACGGCACACACACACTCAAGACCGAACTGTCCCTTTCTCTCTCAAGTCTCACTCTCGACCAAAGAAGTAAGAAGAAAGGAGGAAAAGGCTAAGGAAGGAAAGGATCGGAATAACAAATCGGAGCGAAGGAAAACCAGAGGAGTCGTGGAACCGGTTAGTATTTTGATAATTTTGTTTAAAGAAATGAACCATAGGGTTTGGCCATGGAAGAAAATTGAGGGAATGATAGAAATTTAATGGAATGATGAACCATAGGGTTCGGCCATGGTGTATGGCCGAACCCCATGAAAGAACATTGGTTAATTTTTATGGTTTTTGAGGGATGAAAACCATGGAATATGATGTATGTTTTAAAAAGGGTTTAAATGGTTTAAGAGAAGTTGATGAACCATAGGGTTCGGCCATGATGAAGGGCCAAACCCCATGGAGAAACATTGGTAATGTTTTATGGACGGTAAAGTTATAAATATAGGCCAAAATGAAAGATCATGGGTTCGGCCATGGTGTATGGCCGAACCCCATGAGGTCTTTTATGGACTTAAGATGTTAAGGAATTTATATGGGTCTAATGCTTTTTTTAAAGAGAAGATTATGAACCATAGAATTCGGCCATGGTGTATGGCCGAACCCCATGGAAGATGGTTATTAATTTAGAAAGGATCTAACGATGGACTTTTTGGATCAAAGAGGAAGGAACCTTGATTTATGGTTTCAAGGATGGTAATTGATATAATTGGAAAGTTAGACATCATAGGGTTCGGCCATGGTGTTTGGCCGAACCCCATGAATCAATTCTATGGGTTAATTATGGATTTAATATTGTAAATAAATTGAGAAAGAGGATGGAACAATGATATCATGGGTTCGGCCATGGTGTATGGCCGAACCCCATGAACCAATATTATGGATCTAGTATGAGTAAATAAAGGAATGATTAAGCTAGGATATGGAGGGTTTTATTTATGGTTCTATGGTTGGGGATCATTGGTGGATTCATGTATGTAATGACTAAATTTACAGACCAATTTGTTGAACCTAAACCTAAGGTGATGAAAGAAATGGCAAAAGGTAAATAAGTGAAAATGATGGGCATAGGGTTCGGCCATGGTGTATGGCCGAACCCCATCAATTATTTGATGGACCATGTGTTGGAATATTTTAAGGGACACTTAGAGTGGTTATGTATGTTTAAGAGAATGAGGGATTTAATTATATATAGACCTATGTTCATGTTATTGGTTATGGATATGTATAATGGCAATGTTGTAAATAAGTAAATTAATGGACCATGGGTTTGGCATGGTGTATGGCCGAACCCCATGGGGAAGGTTTGACAGATTTAGGGTTTATGTTTGTTGGATTAATTAAAATGGACAACCATAGATTAAGCAATGGCATGGATGTAATAAAGGGTGAAAGTGATGGATCATGGGTTCGACCATGGTGTATGGCTGAACCCCATGAGGATGGTTTATGGACTTAAACATAATAGGAAATCAAATGGAACATGGTTTTAATTGATTGATCTATTATAAGGTAACGGGACCTCACAAGGTGTGTACGATCGTGAGTGGTTACCGAACGAAAGCGCAAGGACACGTAGTGGTATTTGGTAGAATTCCACCAATTTGAAACCATGGATTCATGTACAATGTTTTTATCTTATTTTGATGAATTATACTGTAAGAGATATTGTATCAAAATGTAAGTTTTAATGTTATGTTTATATGATAAAATAACATGTGATTCATTAGCATCTGATGCTGTAACACCCCGATTTTTCAAAGATATGAATATTTACAAAAATGCCATTGGAATGGTAAATTAGAAGGTTATGATTGTAGATGAGAAAATGGTGGGGCGCATTGTTCAAATTAAGACCCAATGTGCATATTATAAGGATCAAATTAAATTAAATGGGTATTGTACATCTACTTGGGTCAAGATGGTTATTTGGGTCAAAGGACCCAATTGGGACCCAGTGGGTCATGATGGACTTATTTGACCATTGGGTGAGCCCAATTTTAATGGGGCTAGGCTGAATTGATTTCAAATTAAATAAAGGATAAATGGGTAGGCTTGATGCAAGTGTGTAAACCACATTCAAATGGCTAAACCACCCATAAATGGGTCATGGCGCCAATTGGGTCAATAAACTAAATGGGGACCCAATGGGTCGTGTTGACCATGTTGACCATGGTTGACCGTGTGGACCCTCATGTGAGCTCAAAGGATGAGTCAAATCAGGTTGAGTTGGGACTGAAGTGAGTTAGAAATGAATCAAATAATGGAGTTGACTCAAGTGCATTAAATGAATGGCATTTAATGGGGTGAGTTGAACTAATGAGTTGGATGAGTCAAATTGGTAACCAAAGGGACCTTGAATGCAAGTGAGCAAGTGGGGAGATGAGGAGTTGTGATAATTCCAAAGACAAGTAAAGACACACACACACACACGTTGGTGGCATGGGAGTGGTATCCCATGCATAGAATTCAATGGAATGAGATAAGTCTTCATGGGGAATTTGGTGGGTTTCCATCTCATTATGGAAACCCAAGCCCCAACGTTGGGAGTGCCAAGGGATACCTTGGTTGGCATCAAAAGACTCCATGGTTTGATCAAGGATTGATGAGGGTAAATGAGGGGTTCAAGGGCTGTTTAACAAAAGGAATACACCACCATCACTTGGCCGAATTATGCATTGCAAAACCTTAGAACTTCATCTCTCTCCCTCTCTCTCAAGAACCTACCTACTTGGCCGAATTATCCTTTGGTATTTTCAACATTGTTCAAGCTTTCAATCAGTTAAGGACTAAGGGAGCAAGAAGGAAGAAAGCAAGGATCAAAAGGAGAGAAGAAAAACAAAGGAAATTGGTAAGTGTTTACATAAGAATTTAGTTAAATGAATTGGTAAAAGGGAGCATGACTTGGCCAAGGAATGGCCGACTCATCAAAGGTTTAAACCTTGGATAAATGTTGTTTAAAAAGGATAAAAGTGGATCATAGGGTTCGGCCACTTTGGATGGCCGAACCCCATGAAAAGAATTGGTTAGGTTGATGGTTTTGAAAGCTAAAAATCATGCAATACTATGGAGATTTTTACATGTTGTTAATGGTCATAAGATATATGTTAAAGAGGTCCAAATCATGGGTCATAGGGTTCGGCCACTTGGGATGGCCGAACCCCATGAAAGGATTTGATAATTTTGTATGATTTTTGGAAAGATATAATGTATGTGATTTTTTAAGTGTTTTATTTGGAATAAAAAATTGATGTTTTAGATTGGCCATTGGATGGCTGAACCATATTAAGATTATGGTTAAAATGTGGAATATGAACCATACATAAAGGATGGAAGATTTGCATCAAGAGAACCATAGCGTTCGGCCATGTGTATGGCCGAACCCCATAGGTCATTTTATGGGTATTTAAAGATAAGAACCTACTTGGAAATTATAAATGAATTTGTAGTATGTGAATAGATGGAAATAAAGGATCATAGGGTTCAGCCATATGTTTGGTCGAACCCCATGAAGTGAGTTTGATAGATGCAAGTAATATTGGAATCAAGGAAATAATGGAAGATTAAGGGTTAGTTAATTACATGGTTACTTTGGTAACTAGTCTTAAGTATAGAGGACTAAAGGATCAAGTTTGAAATTGGTGAGGTTCGGCGATGTTGTATGGCCGAACCCTACTAAGATGGATGTTATGGATCTTGGTTATTAAGCAAGATTAATTATTAGTTAGCCTAGTGGCAAAACTGTAAATATAAGTTATAATGGAATGAAGGATAAAGGGACTTGAAAGAAGGGTCAAACCAAAGTGGTATGGTTCGGCCATGCTGTATGGCCGAACCCTACCAAGGTATATTTGGTAATATAAGGTGTTATATGAATGGTATTGACTAAACAAAAAGAAAGACTAAAATTCAAAGTGGGTGAGGTTCGACCATGGGGTATGGCCGAACCCCACAAAGTGGTGTTTTGGCCTTAAACTTAGTTTGGAACCATATAAGATTATGTGGTTAACTTGTTGTTATATAAACAAGGTAACGGGACTTGGACAGAGCACAAGTTGTGAATGGGTGACGGCCTAAGAAGAACGGACTGTTTAAGCGAACTTTCTGTAGGTTTCCTACCTACTTGTAACCACTTTTATAATTGGTTTTATCATGGTTTTTATGAGATATATTGTTTTGTTTTATGTTTCAAATTGGTTTTGAATAATGAGATATATATTTACAATTGACATATATTCATTGACATCTCATGCATGGCAGGGTGATGATTATGGAAGCCAGAGCCCACACTTCGTCGGTATGCCCGTGATGCATCTGTGGGGCCTCCTTAGGCGATGAGAGTCCCTCCAGGAGGAACAACTTAATGATGAGAGTCATATCCATAAGAAATGAGGAGTATTCTGGATTACCTTGACGTGAGAGTCCCGACAAGTGATAGCTATGTATACTTGTGATGGGTGGGACTCATTACATTTGCACTTACATACATAGCATTGATTTTATATGTTTTTTATGATCAAATATTATGATATATGCATGTTTTTATAGACTAACCATGTGGTAGCCCTGATCGGAAAACCTATTGGGCGCATTGATCTAACGCCCTATTTCCATCCTTAGAGGATAATGCAGGAAAAGGGAAAGGAAAAGAGAAGGTCGAGGATCACGAGGAAAGCTAAGCATAGATGCTTGGGTCTTGGAATGGGTTTCTATTTACTGTTGTTTAGATACATTTTTATGGACATGTAATAGTTTAGTAATCTTTGCTATGGTTTGAATTATAGTTTGATGAAGGTTATGTGATTTAAGTTATTGTAAATATAACATGTGCTTTGCTATCTAAGAATGAATGGTTGTCTTAGGATTGATGATATTCCGCAATCAGTATAGTATGTTTCCGCATGACTTAATTTAGTTCCATGCCTGTATTATTTATCATGGGTTTAGTCCACGTACACATGGGTGGCCAGTTAAGGGTCGGACGTTGGAAGTCCGAACTTAACTCGCGTTGTGACATCGTCCGCCCTCTTCCGGCTTTACTATATTATTAAAAAAAAAAAATTAGACTCTGAATCCCGAAAAGGGGGGGCGTTACACATGCATGGCATGGGGTGAAGGATATGTAACCGAATGGGCCACACTCCGTTGGGGCTTCCGAAAAACCTATGTGGGATACCTTGATGTGCTTTTCCATCAAGAAGAAACTGGAGGAGCCACACTCCGTCGGACGTCCAAAAGACCTATGTGGGGGTACTTATATGTACATGTGATGGGTGAGACTCATTGCATTTAACATCATGACATGGCATGGTTTATATGGTTTTTGACGTTATGATATTATTATATATGTTTTGTACTAAACATGTGTTAGCCCTAATTGGAATACCTACTGGGCGCGTTGTTCTAACTCCCTACTTCTACCTAGTGGATGATACGGGAAACAAGGGGAACGATGAACGCGAAAAGGACCAAGCATAGGAGCTTGGATGCTTTTAGTTTATATTTTGATTAAAGTTACCTATGGACTTGTGTTTGAGTAACTAGACTTCGGGCATGTAATAATTTAGATGATTTGCTATGGTTGGATGTTTATTTTGATAATTATGTTATATTAATTATGATTAAGGACTTGACGTACTTTGCTATCTGAAATGGAATAGAACTAGCTTCTATTATAATTCCGTAGTTATGATTTTAATTCCGCATATTTATATTGTTATGTGTGAACCGTTTTCATGGACTTAGTCCATGCACACATAGGGTTGGCTAGTTAAGGGTCGGACTTTAGAAGTTCGGACTTAGCTCGCGTCGTGACGTCTCGCTCTTGCTCACTCTGTTATTTAAAAAAAAATAGACTCTGATTTTACAGAAAGCGTAAAGTGAAAAAGGGCGGGGCGTTATAGTTGGTATCAGCGTGAACAGAAAGATTAAATCTTTCGGAGTAAATTAATCCGGCCCCCGTGCATTAATTTACTTCGTTAGACTCAGATGGAACAATGGATGATAGCAAAGGAAATATAGTCAAAATAATTAGATTTATCAAACATAGCAAAATAGAATATATTTCCCCAAAAACAAAGGAAAATCAAGAGTGTTTATTTGGAAACTTCCCCAAAAGTAGGAAAATACAAACATTATGGTGAAAACTAAGTCGTGATATCTTTTCAATGGCTTAAGAAAAATGCCTCCAAAGAGAAATACCTGACAAAACCAGAAAGGGAAGGAAAAAGAGGTAGAAACCTCTCAACATCAAAGGGAGGTAGAAAAATCTCAACATGAAGAGGAGGAACGAAAATCTCGACATGAAGAGGAAGAATGACCATCCCACCAAGAGGAGGAGAAACAAAGCAGCGTGAATATACCTGTGGTGCCTCCTGAACTACAAGCTTGGTTAAAGCAGTGGTCACTTCGGTGCTTCAACAACACTTGAACAGGAATGGAACCACATACGAGACCAATGACAAGAGTATGGTCAGGGACTTCCAGGAACAACGCCCTCTTTATTTCAAGGGGAAAGAAGGGGCTGTCGGAGCAGAAAATTGGTTGAAGAAGATCACTCAAATCCTGACCCTACTCAAGATTTCGAGTCATGCTGACAAGATTTTACTGGCCGTGTCACAACTGATCGATGATGCCGGTAAATGGTGGGAGGTGGTAGAGAAGCAGCAAGTACTTCTTCCGGAAGGAGAGAGGACTGCAATGACTTGGGATTAGTTCTCAACTACCTTCTTGGATCATTATTTTCCTGAGAAGGAGAAGGAGCACCAGACTCAAGCTTTTCTATCATTGGTACAAGGTACCATGACGGTGGCAGAGTACCACCAGGAGTTTCTCAGTTTGTCATGCTATGCATTCTTTATGGTGGATACAGGGTATCGAATGACAAGCAAGTTTGAGAGGGGCCTTCGGTCAAGCATTAGGGCCAAAGTAACCATATTCAAGGTAGCTACATTGGCAGAGGTGGTCAGCAGGGCCACTATAGCAGAGCAAGAGATGGCTGAGTTAGTGCGTTTTGACAACCGCCGAGCTTAGAGTGGGAGGGGTACATTTTAGCCCAACAAGAGGTGCCGACGGAACTTTAGCAGACCCTCACCATCCACTGGGTCAACAGGGGGCTTTCTTCCCAACCATGTAATAGCCCGGAATTTTTAAATCAATATATATATGTTGGCTATTATTTATTTTAATAATGGGAATTTGGAATTTTGATGGAATAAATGTTAAGTGGATCAAAATTTGGGCAAATGTCCAATTATGGTCCAATGGACCATGGATTGGATTAAATTCATTTAAATGGTCAATGATGATTAATTGGGCCAAGGATGGTCAAATTGGGCCCAATACCCATTTGGGACCCAATGGGTCAAGATGATTTAAGCTCTAAGGTAATTAGGTAGAAAATAAATTTAATTGGGCCATGGGGCCCAATGGTGATCCAATAAGTAGGAATGGATTGAATTGGCTTAAATCACCTAAGTTAGAATTTATTAAACCTAGGTGACATGGCCGAATGGGGCCCACCTCCACCTCACCAAGTGAGGTGGCGGGTAGGCTAGGAGTTAGTGGGGCCGGCCACCATGGTTGACTTGGTCAACCATGGGTGGATACATGGAGGGAATTTAAGGAAATGGAATTAGATTAAATGGGAATTAATTAACCTAAGTTGAGGATCCAATTAATTAATTACTTAGGTGAGTCAAATGGGGAGTCAAAGGGATAAGTCAATGGGTGGTTTCATCTCATTGAAACCACCCAAACCACTTAAAGAAACACAAATAAAACCATTAGCTAAGGGTGGTGGTTTTATCTCAACCACCACCACTAAGGTCAAGGGAGCCCATGCTTGTTTGGTGGGAGAAATGATGGTGGAGTGTAGCATAGTCAACCAAAATGAGATGGGTTTCATCTCATTTCCCCATCTCTTTTCCATCTCACTCTCTCCCTCACCCTCCAAAACCGTCATCCTCTCCCTCTCCCAAGGAAAACACCGAGACTTAGAAGAAAAAGAAGAAAAGACTTAGAAAAAAGGGGACTCCAAGCTTGGTCACCACTTCAAGATCAAGACTTAGGATGTTCTTTCTCACCATCTCCTCCTCTCCCTCTCTCAACCTACCTTCACCTTAGCCGAACCCAAACATTGATGATCTCATTTTGATCAAGCATATCTTGGCCAAAGAACAAGGAAAAGAAGAAAGTAGAAAGACTAAGGATCCAAAGGGAGAAAAAGAAGTCGGAGGAGCCGTCGGATTGGTAAGCAATTCTTAAACAAGAATTTACATTTTTTAGGGTTAAGAAGGGATCATGGAATCCATTTTCCTTGGATTGAATGGTGGCGAAAAATGTTATGGCAATGGATCTAAGATCCATAGAAGGAAGGGATGAGACATGGACAAAATGGGTAAGATAAATTAGGTTAAGAAAAATAAAGGATGTATTAAGGACATTATGTAATAAAGTTTATTTAAGCATGGAAGTATGGATTTTTGAAGGGATCATAGACCATAGGGTTCGGCCATGTAGTATGGCCGAACCCCATGGTAGGTACTTAAGTAATTTTAATGAGGTTTTTAGGATTAAAACCATGGAAGGATGATTTATGATTTTAAGGTTTTAATGATTAAATGTTAGTGATTTTTAAAGGGTTTTAAATGAGGAAATTCATGGAAGATGTAAATGGGTTTTATGGCCTTAAAAGGCATAAAAGAGGATGAACCTTGAACCATGGGTTCGGCCATGGTGTATGGCCGAACCCTATGGTGATGTATAAGAATTTTAATGGGTTTAAAGTATGGAGGCTATGGTAGGTGATTAATGATTTTAAAGGTTTTAAATGAAATTTTGTTAATAAGTTTTAAAGAGGTTTTAAATGAGGAAAATCATGGAAGATATTGATGATTTTGAAGGCCTCAAAAGTGGTAGAGGAAGATGAACCCATGACCCATTTTACAAGTCATTTGATGGGTTAAGTTGGAATTGTGTACGTGTTTAAATTAATGGGGATTAGGTTAAATTAAAGGGGCTGATTTTAATGATTCTAAGACATGAGTGGTAAGTCATTGAGGGATCTAAGTTGTGGATAAAAAATGTGGTAAATAATCCAAGTGAAGTAAGGAGATTAACATCATGGGTTCGGCCATGGTGTATGGCCGAACCCATGACCCATTTTTGTGAGCCACTTGATGGGCTAAGTATGGGGTTATGTATGTGTTTAAATGAATGGAGATTAGGTTAATTAAATGGCTGATTTCTAATGTTGTTATGTCATGGTTAATGAGAAATCAATAGACCCATTTTGTGAACCAATTGATGGGCTAAGATTAAGATCTATATATATGCAGTAATTAATGGGAATTAGGTTAAGTTAGTGGCTGATTTTAATGGTTGTATCTCATGATTGGTGAGTCATTAATGGATCCAAGATTATGGATCAATTATGGGTCTAAGAATGGAGAAATAAGATGAGAACTTAACCATGAAAGAAGTAGTGGCAAAATCGTAAATATGGGCCAAAATGGAGAACCCCATAGGGGATGATCATGGACCTAAATGTGTTTAAAGATGACCTTATGAATGGTTAAATGAAGCCTAGGGTGGCTGGTTTTTAGACTCATGTAATTAAAATATTTGATGGATTAAGATGGGACCCACAAACCTAATTAGTAGGGTTCGGCCATGTTGTATGGCCGAACCCCACTAAGGCATATGTTAGGGACATGGACATGATTGAGACATGGGTTTAATTGTTAGAATGTAATAAGGTATCGGACATTGCAAGCGGTGCGCGATCGGTGACTGGATTTGCGGACGGAAAACGTAAAGGAACGTTAGTCGGCATTCGGTAGGATTCCTACCCTTTTGTAAGCCATGGATTATGTGTTATGTAATGGTTCCTTTAATTTATTTTGGTAATTAGATGGTTTGTTTTAAGATGGATTTTTATGGCTATGATTTAAATACTATATGGCATATTACATTTACAATGATTTAAATACTATATAGCATATTGCAATTACATCTCATGCATGGCATGGGCGGGAAAATAAAGGAACCGGAGTCTATGCTCCATCGGGGCGACCGAGAAGCAAACATGGGGATAGCCTGATGTGCTATAACCGGAGTCCATGCTCCGTCAAGGAGACCGAGAAGCAAACATGGGGATACCTTGATGAGGCTTTGCCATCAAGGGGGATACTTGTGTTGATTGATCTTGATGAGGTTTTTCCATCAAGGGGGACTTTATGAATGATTGAACAAGGGCAATGGTACAATGGTAATGGATGATGGGTGGGACTCATGACATAGGCACCCATGGCATGACATTGATTTCATGTTTTGTTTGATATTATTCCCTACATGCATTATTATCACTAATCCATGTGTTAGCCCTACTACTCGGAGTCCTACTGGGCGCGTTGTCTAACGCCCTACTTCTACCCTAGCTGATGACGCAGGAGACGGCGGAAATGGTGGACGCGACGGGAGCCAAGCTCAGGAGCTTGGGAAAGCGAGCTACTTAGTTTATTTAACATTTATTTTGGAAATGTAATTTGAGTAGCTTAGCTCGTCGGCCTGTAATAATTTATATTACTTGCTATGGTTTGGATTTTATTTTGGACATTATGGCTTGAGGTAATTTAGTAATTTAATGATGTAATCTTCCCTGCTATCTAAAATTGGTAGGATAGTCTCTATTATAATTTCGTACTTAGTTTAATATTCCGCGAGCTTACTTCTACGTGTGAACCGTTCTTCGTGGACTTAGTTCCACGCACATGTAGGGTTGGCCAGTTAAGGGCTGGGCTTTTGAAGCTTGGACTTAACTCGCGTCGTGACATCCCTTGCCCTTTGTCACTATTTAATTCAAAAAAAAAAAATAGACTCTGATTTTCGGATAATTAAAAATTAAGCGAGTGAAAAGGGGCGGGTGTTACAAATCATCCCTCCCCATCTACATCAATTACTCAAGCTCCCAGAGGGGGTGAACAATTGCTTCCATTGTGATCAGCCGGGCCATTTTAAGAGGGAATGCCCACAACTCAACAAACCCTCTTATTCCAAAGGTTCATCTCGCCCACCAGCTAGGCCAGCTAATCACAAGGAGGCAGGACTGTTGTTTGCCTTAGCTCCTCCAACAGCAGAGGATCACTCTGTGATTCAAGGTATGGCGGTAGTCAGTAGTTCCTACGCCTTTGCTTTATTTGATTCTGGAGCATCCCACTCTTTCATATCTGCTGCATTCATATCTGCAACTGGAACTTTAATACAAAAACTGTCCACATCAGTCACCATTGTATCCCCCGTCGGAGATACATCATTGGGGCTTATATGCACAGCATTGAATACTGAACTCGTTGGACTCAGATTTGAGTTCAACTATTTGGTACTCGATATGACAGAGTACGATATTATCTTCGGCATGGACTGGTTGGCTAGCTTTCAGGCCAACATTGATTGCTATCGCCGCAGGGTGACACTTTGGTCACTCGAGGGAAAACAACATGTGGTGCATACTGACAAACAAAGCAGACTACATGAAGGGTTGAGTCATCTGGTATTGAACAGTATCCAAATCAACAAGGCACCGATGGCTGAACTTCCGGAAATAGTAAAGGACTATGCGGATGTATTCCCAAAGGAACTCCCTAGCTTGCCTCCCATGAGGGAGATTAACTTTGAAATCAAGTTGTACCCTGGTACTGCACCAGTGTCATTACCACACTACTGGATGGCACCAGCGGAGATGTCCGAGCTAAAGAAGCAGATTGATGAATGGCTCAGACTAGGTTGCATCCGGAACAGTACATTGGCTTGGGGAGCTCCTGTTTTATTTGTGAAGAATAAGGATGGTTCACTCCGTATGTGTGTGGATTGCCGAAAACTGAACCAGCTGTCGGTTAGAAACAAGTACCCTCTACCTAGAATCGATGATTTATTTGATCAACTTAGAGGTTCCAGTCATTTCTCTTAGATTGACCTGATGTCCGGATACCATCAAATCCGGGTTAGGGAGGAGGACATAGAGAAGACAGCCTTGAGAACGCGGTATGGACTCTATGAGTTTGTAGTCATGCCGTTTGGACTCACCAATGCACCGGCTGTGTTCATGGATTTAATGAACATGATCTTCCATCCTCACTTAGATTAGTTTGTTATTGTATTTATTGATGACATCCTGATCTATTCCAAAAGTAAGGAAGAACATACTGAGCACCTGAGGATAGTTATGGACACTTTGAGGAAGAACAAACTATATGCCAAAGCCAGCAAATGTGAATTTTGGTTATCTGAGGTCAACTTTTTGGGGCATGTTATTTCAGCAGAAGGTATAGTTGTTGATCAGGGCAAGGTGGCGGCGGTAAGAAATTGGAAAGCCCCGAAAAATGTGACTGAGATCCGTAGCTTTCTGGGATTGGCTGGCTACAATCGGAAGTTTATCATGGACTTCTCAAAAATTGCATCTCCACTTACTCGACTCACTCAAAAAGGAGTCAAATATGAGTGGTCAAATCTGTGCAATCAGAGATTTGAAGAATTGAAGGAGAGACTTACAACTGCTCCTATCTTAATTTTGTCGGAAAGAGGCAAGGGTTATGAGGTACATTGCGATGCTTCAGGAGAAGGACTGGGGTGTTCACTCAGTCAAAGACATCGTGTGGTGGCTTTTGGTTCAAGACAATTGAAAATACATGAACGTCTCTATCCTACGCACGATCTTGAACTAGCCGTAGTGGTCTTCTCTCAAAAGCTAGAGACATTATCTATATGGCGAGAAATTTGAAGTGTTTTCAGATCATAAGAGCTTGAAGTACTTGTTTGATCAGAAAGAGCTCAACCTAGGGCGGGGCAGATGGATGGAATATCTGCAGGATTATGAGTTCGCATTTTGTTATTACCCTGGCAAGGCGAACAAGGTGGCAGATGCCCTCAGCCACATATCACATGCATCAGTGGCATGTTTGATCAGGACAGAATGGGAGACGCTGAATACCATTTGAGAGTTCAATTTATATATAAATAACCATGGGAGTATGTACAATTTGATCATACGGTCCAACATGGTTACCAAGATTGAACAGGAACAGTGGACAGACCCACAAGTGGAGGAGATATGGGCCAAGATGTCCACTGGTGAAGTCATACCGGAATGGGAGTTACAACCAGGACAGGGTTTAGTATTCTGAGGAAGGATATATGTGCCTAAGAGCTGCAGAAAAGAGTACTGATTGAGGCACATCAGACCAAACTCTCTATTCATCCGGGCAGCACCAAGATGTATCACGACCTAAAGAGACATTATTGGTGGCACAGACTCAAGAGGGATGTGGTAGAATTTGTGGCTCATTGCTTAACGTGTCAGCAGGTTAAGACGGAACATCACAAGCCACCAGGGTTACTCAAACCCTTACTAGTGCCGGAATGGAAATGGGAGCACATCTCCATGGATTTTGTGATAGGGTTGCCAAGGTCCTCAAAGGGCAACGATGCGATATGGGTCGTGGTAGACCGACTGACCAAGTCTGCACGTTTCATTCCCATTAAGATGACTCATCTGAGATGGTCGATTCACCGGCAGAGTATGGCAAAGCATGCAGTAGGCCATGGGAACAAACCTACTGACTAGCACAGCATTCCATCCACAGACTGATGGAAAGTCTGAGAGGACAATACAAACATTGGAGGATTTACTGAGAGCATGCATGCTAAATTTCAAAGGTGGATGGGAGGATCACTTGCCGTTGGTAGAATTCTCATGGAACAACAGTTACCAGGCAAGCCTACAGATGGCTCCATTTGAGGCATTATATGGTAGACCATGTAGATCACCTGTGTGGTGGACAGAGGCCGGTGAGCCTGCACTGATTGTACCTGAGTTGGTTGCAGAGACCACAACGCAGATACAGTTGATATGGCAGCATTTATTGACTGCGTAAAGTTGTCAGAAGAGCTATGCTGACAAGAGAAGGAGGTTCCTTGAATTTGAAGTGGGGGACATGGTGTTCTTGAAAGTCTCGCCACGAAAGGCACACATGAGATTCGGAAACAAGGGGAAACTATCGCCAAGATACGTGGGACCGTTTTCAATAATAAGAAGGATGGGGGATGTGGCTTATCAATTGGCACTCCCTTCACAGTTGGCATCTTTGCACGATGTGTTCCATATATCGATGTTGAGGAAGTACAATCCTGATCCCTCTCATGTACTGAACATACAAGACATAGAGGTCCAAAGCGACATGACATACGTCGAAAAACCTGTCCTAGTGGTGGACACAGAACAAAGGGTATTATGGAACCGAACGATCCAGTTTGTCAAGGTGGTATGGGATCGACATGGCATTGAGGAAGCCACTTGGGAACTCGAGTCGGAAATGAGAACAGCTCATCCTGAACTATTTATGTAAACATTTGAAACCCTACTTCACTCGATTTTGGGGACAAAAATTTTAAAAAGAGGGTTGTATTGTAACACCCAGGATTTTCAAGTTATTAATATATATGAAAATTACCCATTTAATTTGTGAATTATTAGATATGGACTTTAGATGGGTAAAGTGTTGGGTCATTGCTCAATTAAGACCCAACGGATTGTGGAAATGGTTTCAATAGAATTAAATGGGGTTTAATTAAATTGGTAATGCAATATCTATAAGTAAGGGATTTGGATTAATTGTCATGCGCATAAAGGAAATTGGAAGATTGCATGCGCATGAAAGGTATTGATGGAATAGATATGCAATCCACGTTGATATGCTTAAGATGGTCTTTTCCTTGGTTAAGAGTGAAACTAGGGAATTGCTAAATAAAAAAGGTTGCTTGGCCGCATGAGAGATTTGCATATCCATGAGGAGTCGCTGAATGGTGTCTACTTCCTTGGAGAAAAACGGCATTAGGCAACTACTAAATTAAAGGGGCGCATGACACCTTCTAAATATGGGACCAAGGGGAGGTTTTATAAAGAGAGGAAGAAGGGGCACACGGCACACACACACTCAAGGCCGAACTCTCCCTTTCTCTCTCAAGTCTCACTCTCGGCCAAAGAAGTAAGAAGAAAGGAGGAAAAAGCTAAGGAAGGAAAGGATCAGAAGAACAAATCGGAGCGAAGGAAAACCAGAGGAGTCGCGGAACCGGTTAGTATTTTGATAATTTTGTTTAAAGAAAGGAACCATAGGGTTCAGCCATAGTGTATGGCCGAACCCCATGGAAGAAAATTGAGGGAATGATATAGAAATTTAATGGAATGATGAACCATAGGGTTCGGCCATGGTGTACGGCCGAACCCCATGAAAGAACATTGGCTAATTTTTATGGTTTTTGAGGGATGAAAACCATGGAATATTATGTATGTTTTAAAAAGGATTTAAATGGTTTAAGAGAAGTTGATGAACCATAGGGTTCGGCCAAGATGAAGGGCCGAACCCCATGGAGAAACATTGGTTATGTTTTATGGATGGCAAAGTTGTAAATATAGACCAAAATGAAAGATCATGGGTTAGGCCATGGCCGAACACCATGAGGTCTTTTATGGACTTAAGATGTTAAGGAATTTATATGGGTCCAATGATTTTTTTGAAGAGAAGATTATGAACCATAGGGTTCGGCCATGGTGTATGGCCAAACCCCATGGAAGATGGTTATTAATTTAGAAAGGATATAATGATGGACTTTTTGGATCAAAAAGGAAGGAACCTTGATTTATGGATTCAAGGATGGTAATTGATATAATTGGAAAGTTAGACATCATAAGGTTCAGCCATGATGTTTGGCTGAACCCCATGAATCAATTCTGTGGGTTAATTATGGATTTAATATTGTAAATAAATTAAGAAGGAGGATGGAACAATGATATCATGGGTTCGACCATGGTGTATGGCCGAACCCCATGAACCAATATTATGGATCTAGTATGAGTAAATAAAGGAATGATTAAGTTAGTATATGGAGGGTTTTATTTATGGTTCTATGGTTGGGGATCATTGGTGGATTCATGTATGTAATGTCTAAACTTACGGACCTATGTGTTGAACCTAAACCTAAGGTGATGAAGGAAATGGCAAAAAGGTAAATAGGTGAAAATAATGGACATAGGGTTCGGCCATGGTGTATGGCTGAACCCCATGGATTATTTGATGGACCATGTGTTGGAATATTTTAAGGGACACTTAAAGTGGTTATGCATGTTTAAGAGAATGAGGGATTTAATTATATATGGACCTATGCTCATGTTATTGGTTATGGATATGTATAATGGCAATGTTGTAAATAAGTAAAGTAATGGACCATGGGTTCGGCCATGGTGTATGGTCGAACCCCATGGGGAAGGTTTGACGGATTTAGGGTTTATGTTTGTTGGATTAATTAAAATGGACAACCATAGATTAAGCAATGGCATAGATGTAATAAAGGGTGAAAGTGATGGATCATGGGTTCGACCATGGTGTATGGCCGAACCCCATGAGGAATGGTTTATGGACTTAAACACAATAGGAAATCAAATGGAACATGGTTTTAATTGATTGATGTATTATAAGGTAACGGGACCTCATAAGGTGTGTACGATCGTGAGCGATTACCAAACGAAAGTGCAAGGACACGTAGTGGTCTTTGGTAGGATTCCACCTCTTTGAAACCATGGGTGTATGTACAATGTTTTTTATCTTATTTGATGAATTATGTTGTAAGAGATATTGTTTCAAAATGTAAGTCTTAATGCTATGTTTATATGATAAAATAGCATGTGATTCATTAGCATCTCATGCATTGCATGGGGTGAAGGATGTGTAACCAGAGGGGCCACACTCCGTCGGGGAGTCTGAAAAACCTATGTGGGATACCTTGATGTGCTTTTCTATCAAGAAGAAACTGGAGGGGCCACACTCGGTCGGGGCGTGCGAAAGACCTATGTGGGGGGTACTTATATGTACATGTGATGGGTGGGACTCATTGCATTTGACATCATGACATAGCATGGTTTATATGGTTTTTGACATTATGATATTATTATATATGTTTTGTACTAACCATGTGTTAGCCCTAATTGGAATACCTATTGGGCGCGTTGTTCTAACGCCCTACTTCTACCCTAGTGGATGATACAGGAAACAAAGGGAACGATGAACGCGAAAATGACCAAAAATAGGAGCTTGGATGCTTTTAGTTTATATTTTGATTAAAGTTACTTATGGACTTGTATTTGAGTAACTAGACTTTGGGCATATAATAATTTAGATGATTTGCTATGGTTGGATGTTTATTTTGATAATTATGTTATATTAATTATGATTAAGGACTTGACGTACTTTGCTATTTGAAATGGAATAGAACTAGGTTCTATTATAATTCCGCAGTTATGATTTTAATTCCTCATGTTTATATTGTTATGGGTGAACCGTTTCATGGACTTAGTCCATACACACATAGGGTTGGTCAATTAAGGGTCGGACTTTAGAAGTTCGAACTTAGCTCGCGTCGTGACGTCCCGCTCTTGCTCACTCTATTATTTAAAAAAAAAATAGACTCTGATTTTACGGAAAGATAGAGTGAAAAAGGGTTGGGCGTTACATGTGCGGCATGTCCTTGAGTTAAAGAAAAATTTAATTTCCTTGGATACACTTGCTTCTGAGGGTTTACCTTTAAGGAAAATGATGGGGCTCTTAGAATGGCTAAAGGAGTCGTGGCAGTCATTAAGGGGAAGAATGAATGAATTTTGTACACGTTGGTAGGGCGTACAGTTATTCACAGGTAGCAGAGACACTAGTCAGGCTCCAAAAGAAAGAAAAAAAAGAAACAAAAGGACAACAGTTAGGCACGACTTGAAAAATAAACTTTATTTTGCATTAGTGAGTTCTGGAGTTCCATCTGGTTTCCATGATGCTAGTGAAGATGGAAAGGTGAAAGCAACGATGTGCCACATAGAGAATAATGCAGCGTGTATAACTAAGTCAGTGACTGAAGTCAAGTTCCAATGATGTTTGTGCTTGAACAACTCATCTCATCGATGGAGACAGGTGGAGCATCCCATAGCATGGGGATGGGCATCTCACACAGAGATAAAGAGCTGCATGTGTAGTGGAGGACGTTGTCACATGTCGTCTCCGGGGGTTGGTGAATTCTCGCTGATGTGGAGATTCTTGGAAATGTGACTGAATTCACACATGGGACCCATTCTTTATAAGTCAGAATTGTTGATTAAAGAGGAGAGTGCATCCAATTGGAATGAATTGCAATTCATTCATTCTTGAATAACTCAGTTAAATACCAACAAGGGACTTCCACGTTAGGTACAATTGTATTTTGCATGGGCATGTTAGTTTCATCATGATCTATGGATGTTGGAATACTACAAAGGTAATTGGGATACAACAACAATATACACACGGTATTATGAGACGTGTTGAAGTTGTAAGCGAAGAGAAGCCTGAATGAGAGGGGATGGTGGAGGAGTCCAACTGAGACACACCTATTTGAGACGATGACTGCTATATATATATATATATTTAGAGGCACTGAATTGATAGTTTACCGATAGCAGAGTCGAGAACATAGAGGTCTGCAGGGAAAGCATCGCAGCCAACGACTGTTTGCAAAACAAATTATTGCATCTGTGTGTAGTCTCTGCAAAGCAAAAGAAGTAAGGCTCAAGAGAGAGGACTACACATACAGTAGCAAGACAAATCTTTGCTAGATCTGGGTTTCATAGAACAATAGGTTCTCAGTGCTTCTTTGTATCCACAACCTAGAATCAGCAGAAGGGGAGAGCAGCAAAGAAACGTTTGTATAGAGAAAAATATACAGCAGAAAGTGGCTTTTTGTGGTGTACAAAACATGACAGCTTGAACCTGGTTTCTGTAAGTTTCCAGCGGTAAGTGCATTGATTTATTCAAGGAGATTTCATCCACCCACTGTAGGATTTTCCGCATGGATCTGAGTAAGGGTTAGACAAAAAAAAAGATTATTGTTACAAGATCGGTGGGTCACGAGTGTATTTGGGTTTGGATTAAACTCGAGGAAATATTAATTGTACTCTCTTCCTTCTTCTCTCTATTTTTTTTAAAGAAAGATTATCACGCTCTATGGACGTAAGCCAGGTTTGGTTGAACCACGTAATATTGATGTCGTTTATTTTGTTTTGTGGTTTGATTCCATTGATTGTTTCAATATTCCGCGCATATAAACCCAACAAGTAGTATCACGAGCTTTGTTTCAAACTAGGGAATAATGGGTGAACGGAATACAACACAGTAAGAGGGTTCGATTCGGGTTGTTCAAATGATCGAAGGAGATGGATATTAACACATCTTGCTTGATTAGACTCAATGGCTCAAATTATTTAATTTGGAAGGCAAAGATGGAAGACCTACTGTATAGTAATGATCTATATAAACTAGTAGAATGAAGAGAGAAGAAGCCAAAGTTTTCTGATGACAAAAGGGAAGGCAAAACAGAAGGACGAAATGTTTGATGATGAATGGGAAATTCTTGATCGAAAATGTCTTGGATTTATTCGACAATGAATGGATGACAGTGTTTTTCATCATCTATCTACTGAGACGATGGGACAATATCTTCGAAAGAAATTGGAGGGATTGTATGAAAGAAAAATTGTTGGCAACTTGGTTTTTTTTTTTTTATGAGAAATCTGGTGAATCTGAAATACAACAAAGGTACCTCAGTTGTAGAACATCTGAATGAAATCAAAAGGTTTTGTAAATCAAGTTTCCTCCATGAATATGGTTTTAGATGACGAGTTGCAGCCTTTATTACTTCTCAGTTCCCTACCTAACAATGGGGAGACCATGGTGGTGTCACTTAGCAATTCAGCGCCAGAGGGTGTTGTCACCATGAACTCAGTTACAAGTAGTTTGCTGAATGAGGAAACAAATAGAAAATCCTTAGGTCCTTCTCAGACAGAGGCCCTTATAAAAGAAAGTAGGGGGAGAAGCAAAATAAAAAAAACCTCTAAACCATGATAAGTTCAAGGAGTCAAGGTCAAAATCAAGAGGGAGGAGTGTTGGAAAGTTTAAAATATTCTTCTGTCAGAAAGAAGGACACAAGATGAGGGACTACAACGAAAGAAAGCGTGATTTGGAGGCCATGTCACAAAGTTCAGATCAAGCAAGCATTACGTAAGGTGTCTCCAAAGATGATAATGACGTGTTGTTGACGGTTACCACAAGTAAGGATCATCTGGTTGATAAATGCTTTTAGATTCTGGTTGCTTTTATCATATGTGTCCGCATAGAGAATGATTTGAAATATACAAACCTTTTGATGAACGATTTGTCCATGTGGGTAATGGTGAGATGTGCAAAACCATTGATATTGGGACATTCAAAATCAAAATGTTTGATGGCATAGTTAAAACACTGGAGAATGTGCGGAATGTCCATGAGTTAAGTAAAAAATTAATTTCCTTGGATAATTTGACTCTGATGGGTTTACCTTCAAGGCAAAGGATGGGGCTGTAACGCCCTCCCCTTTCACTACGCTTTATCTTAGAAATCAAAGTCTATTTTTTTTTTTGAAATAAAGAGTGACAAAGTGTGCGGGACGTCATGACGCGAGTTAAGTCCGAGCTTCCAAAGCCCGGCCCTTAACTGGCCAACCCTACGTGTGCGTGGAACTAAGTCCACAAAGAACGGTTCACACGTAGAAAGTAAGCATTGCGGAATGTAACTTAAAGCGGAGTTATAATAGAGTCTATCCTACCAATTTTAGATAGCAAGGAATTACATCACTTAACTAATAATTACCTCAAAATTATACTATCCACGATAAAGTCCAAACCATGGCAACAGTCTAAGTTATTACAGTCCAACAAGCTAAGTTACTCAAATTACATTTCCAAAATAAACTTAAGTAAATAAACTAGCTTGCTCCTCCAAGCTCCTACACTTGGCTCCCATCACGTCCTTCATTTCCTCCATTTCCTGCGTCATCATCGAAGGTGGAAGTAGGACGTTAGAGAACGTGCCCAGTAGGTACTCCGAGTAGGGTCAACACATGGATTAGTGATAATAAAACACATAGGTAATAGTATAGCAAAACCATACAATCAATGCCATGCCATGGGTGTCATATGTTATGTGTCCCACCCATCATCCATATCATCACCCATCATCCATATCATCATTATACAATGTCCCTCTTGATGGAAGAACCCTCATCAAGATAACATAAACACATAGTATCCCCATGTATGTTTATCGGTCGCCCCGACGGAGCATGGACTCCGGTTCCATTTCATCCCTCCCATGCTATGCATGAGATGTAAGTGCAACATGCCATATAATAATATTTCAAACCATAGCATTTAAATCCCATCTTAAAACATATCATTTGATTACCAAAATAAATCAAGTAAAATATTCATACACACATAATCCATGGCTTACAATGAGGTAGGAATCCTACCAAATACCAACTAGTGTTCCTTTGCGTTTCCGTCCAAGAATTCGGTCACCAATCGTTCATCGCTTGCGATGATCCCAATACCTTATTACACATCAATAAATTAACCCATGTTTCAACCATACTTAAGTCCCTAACACATGCCTTAGTGGGGTTCGGCCATACACCATGGCCGAACCTCACTCACTTGATTTCGGGTCCCATGTTAATCCTTAGAATGTTTTTGTCATATGAGTCTAAACCAGCCACACTTTGGTTCATTTACATCATGGCCGAACCCATGGTTCTTCATTTTTGGCCATTATTTACGTTTTTGCCACTCCTCCTTTCCATGGTTAATCACCTTTCATTTGGGCATGTGCATACCCCTAACTGATCCATAAACTTGGATCCCTCAATGCCTCATTAACCATGATATAAAAATCATTATAAATCAGCCACTTCCTTAACTTATTACCCATTTATTTTAAACATGCATAGACCCTAACTTAGCCCATAAATGACTCCTAAAAATGGGTCATGGGTTCGGCCATACACCATGGCCGAACCCATGATGTCTTTTCCTCACTTTTTCTTGGGTCTTTTATTACATTTTAGATCCACCACAAGGTCCTTCCATGAGGGGGTTTCAACCATATATTTAGATCATCATTTTTTATCATCATTAGGTACATTTTTAGTCCATTGAAGCTACCAACATTCCCCCATCATTTTCCATATTTTCCACCCATTAAAGTCACTAATACACCACCATAGGGTTCGGCCATACACCATGGCCGAACCCATGGTTCATGGTTCATCCTCATTTACAACCTTTGAGGCCATAAAAATCATCAACATCTTCCATGACTTTCCTCATTAAAAACTCCTTTAAAATTTACAATTATTTAACCATTTAAAACCCTAAAATCATTAAACATTTCTCGATGGTTTCCATCCTTTAAACCCATGGAGGAAAACTTAGTATCATTCCATGGGGTTCGGCCATACACCATGGCCGAACCCTATGGTACATTATGTCTTCCCAAAAATCATATTTTCATGCTTTATTATTTGATAGTTTTCATACAAGAAAACCCTAGGGTTTAGCCATGCAAAGGCCAAACCATAATCTTAGACCATACATCTTATTTTAGTCATGCATGGGATCCTTTCCACATCTCCATAATGTTTAGGGTTCGGCCATGCAATGCCCGAACCATGATCCTTGACCCATCATGCCATGCATGCATGCATAATCCATATACATACATAATGTCCTTATTTGTTTCATTATTCCTAGCCTACCTTACCCATTAGGGTTGGCCATGCCCCATCCCCTTCCTTGAATGGATTTTAGATCCATGGCCCATGATATTTTGTCCACCAATTAATCCAAGAAAATGGACTCCATGATCTCCTTTTTAACCCTTAAAAATAAAATCTTGTTGAGGACTACTTACCACTCCCGCGGCTCCTCCGGTTTCCTCTTGCTCCTCTTGATCCTTAGCCTTTCTCCTTCCTTTTTCTTCTTGATGTTCGGCCACTATATGTGCTTGATCAAGATGAGATTCCCAAGGTTTGGTTCGGCCAATGTGGAGTAGGTTTGAGAGAGGGGAGAGGAGGGGAGAATGGGAAAAATATCCCAAGTCTTGGGTCTTTGGAGTGTGGTCGGCCAAGCTTGGAACTCCTTGTTTTTTTTCTAAGTCTTTTCTTTTTTCTTCTTGGTGTTCTCTTTGGATGAGAGGGGGAGAGGACGGTTTGGAGAGGGAGTGAGAGATGGAGAGATGGAAATGAGATGGGAAATGGGATGGAACCCTAGACTTTTCCCATCTTGCCTTTGGTAGCTTGGGTTAGACTCCACCATCATTAAGGTGGAGTCTTCCCCACGAGTCCATTGACCAAACCAAAATGGGGGTGGTTGGGGGTGGGGGTATGGCCTTGCATGCCCTTAATCCTAGGCCCCTTGTCCCTTAGTGGTGGTGGTTGGGATGAGGTGGAACCACCACCTCACAATGGGTCAAAGAATGTCCAATCTTACCCACATTTTATGGATCTTGTTGGATGAGATGACACTACCACCCATGCCAACGGTTTTGGTGGGTCTAAGTTTGGTGGTTTGGGTGGTTTCTATGAGATGAAATCACTCATTGACTCACCCCTTTGACTCACCCATTTGACTCACCCATTTATTTAATTTGATATCTAAGTTAGGTTAATTAATTTCCATAATTTAATTCCATTTGTTTCCCTTTAAATTTTCCATGAATCCACCCATGGTTGACCAAGTCAACCATGGTGGTCGGCCCCACCAATGCCTTAGCCCACCCGCCACCTCACTTGATGAGGTGGAGGTGGGTCCCACTTGATCATGCTACCTTGATTTTATTCCCACTTAACCTATGTGATTTAAATTAATTTAACTCAACTTATTTTCCTTTGATCCTCCTTAATTCCCTTTGACTTATCCATGGTTGACCAAGTCAACCATGGTGGTCGGCCCCCACCTAAGTCATGGTCCACACGCCACATCACTTGATGAGGTGGAGGTGGGCCCCACTAAACCATAACACTTGGATAATTTCCAATTTAACTTAGGTGATTCTTAATCACTTCAATCCATTCCATCTAATTGGATCACCATTGGGCCCATGGCCCAATTAAATTCACCTCCTACCCATTTACCCTAATGCTCAAACCATCTTGACCCATTGGGTCCCAAATGGGTATTTGACCCAATTGACCATCCTTGACCCAATTAACCATCATTGACCCATTTAAATGAAATTAATCCAATCCATAGCCCATTGGACCATACTTGGGCCATTGTCTAAAGTTTGATTCATTTACCATTCATTCCATCAGCATTCTACATTTCAACCATTAAAATAAATGATAGCCAATATATGTATTGATTTAAAAATCCGGGCTATTACAAGGGCTCTTAGAGTTAATAAAGGAGCCATGGTTGTCATGAAGTGGAAGAACGAAAGAAATATGTACACATTGGTAGCGAGTACAGTTATTGACACGTAGCAAAAACATATTAGTCGGGCTGCGGGAAGAAAGAAGAAAAGAAACAAAAAGACAATTGGTAGGCACACCTTGAAAAGTAAAGTTTTTTTTGAATTAGTTAGTTGTGGAGTTTCGTCTAGTTTCCATGATGCTAGCGAAGATGGAAAGGTGAAAGCGATGATGTGCCACACAAAGAATAATGCGGCGGGTTGAACTAAGTCAGTGACTGCAGTCAAGTTCAAGCAAGGCTTGGGCTTGAACAATTCATCTCATTGATGGAGACAGATGGAGCACCCTAGAGCGTGGGGATGGGTATCTTACACAGAGATTCAGAGCTGTATGTGTAGTGGAGGACATTATGACAAGTCGTTTACAGGGACTGGTGAATTCTCGTCAAGGTGGAGATTGTTGGGAATGTGGCTCAAATTCACACATGGGATCCATTCTTGATAAGTCAAACTTGTTGATTGAAGGGAGAGTTTAAGCAATTGGGACATGACATATGGCTGTAACAGATGTGGAAATTGAAGTTGGAATGAATTGCAATTCATTCATGCTCGGATATCTCAGTTAGATACCAGCAAGGCACTTCCATGTTAGGTGCAATTGTATTTTGCATGGGCATTTCAGTCTCCTCATGGTCTTTGGATGTTAGAAGACTAAAAAGGTAATTCGGACACAAAAACAAAATACACATGGCATTGTGAGACGTATTGAAGTTCTATGCAAAGAGAAGCTTGAGTGAGAGAGGATGGTGGAGGAGTCCAACTGAGACACACCTATCTGAGACGGTGACTGCTATATATATTGATAGCTCGCCGATAGCAGAGTTGAGACAGAGAGGTCTGCAGGGAAAGCATCACAACCAACAACTTTTACACAACATATTATTGCGTCTGTGTGTAGTCTCTGCAGAGCTAGTATCAGTTTCATAGAACAATAGGTTCTCGGTTATTCTTTGCATCCAAAAGCTAGTATCGGCTGAAGTGGACAACAGAAGAGAGACGTTTGTATAAGAAAAATATACATCAAAGAGTGGGTTTTGGTGGTGTACAGAACACAACAGCAAGAGCCTAGTTTCTGCAAGTTTCCAGCTGTAAGTGATTGGATTTATTCAAGGAGGTTTTAACCACCCCCTATAGGTTTTTCTGCACGATTCTGAGTAAGAAGTCAGACAAGAAGGAAAATTGTTGTGGTGGGATCGGGGTCACGAGTGTATTCAGGTATGGACTAAACTCGAGGAAATATGTATTGTACTATCTTCCTTATTCTCTCTATTTTTCTTAATACAAAGGTTATTACGCTCCGTTGACATAGGCCGAGTTTGGCCGAACCACGTAATATCTGTGTCTATTTATTTTGTATTGTGGTTTGATTCCGTTGATTGTTTTAATATTCCGCGCATATAAACCCAACATATTTTAGCAAAATTTCTTTCCTTTAGGTTAAAGAAACCTATATATGTTGGTTATTTTGTTTACCTTTTTCTCTTTATAGCATATAAAAAATATGAAAAGATTTTTTTTTTTTCATATTGTGGAGATAAATTCAAAACTTTTTTGTGTAGCATTTTTAAAACGAAGATGTTGCTTAGTCGTTGTTAGTACCACGGCTTGACCGAGCCACCTTGTTGTCAATTACGTGACTTAGAAGAGCATTGCCTTAGATGATTGAAGACAATGAATCAAGACTAAAGTGGTGTGAAGGTTGAATCAAGAGCAAAGCATTGAAAGATCAAGTGCATGATTCAAGCATCAACAAGTGTATGGCAAACACATAGGTAATTGGCTATAGATGACTTTAGGGTGAACCTAACAAAACTAGGAAGACCTGACTAGGCTCAGAGAACATATTGGTAAATCTTAAATTAAGTCTAGAGGACCATTGACATCCAACAGAACAAATTGTACTTAACTTGGAAAATCTGATGAACTGTCAAGACGACCTATCGTGTCCGGCGATCTATCAGTTTGGACAGGGACAACCTTCATGGTCTAACGATCCATCATCTGGATTGACAAGGGTTCTTGCTGGAAATACACTATCAAACTGGTTCACTCTCATACAATACTATCATGGATTTTACGATCCATCGTGCAGGACAGGACACGACTCATCGTGGTGATGACTAGTCGGCTAGAATTTCTAGAGTTTTGCATTGGTTTCACTTTGTAAATTTCAGTCGCTCTTAGGACGATACTATCGTCAGGGCACGACCCATCGGCATTGGGCTCGACAACCTATCGTAAATCGCGATTCATCTTGGGTGATCGTTATTGTACTATTGGGGTGCAATTAATGTGCAACAGTCATATTGTTGGTAGGCATAACTTAAGGGCCACGATCCATCGTGGACTATCCGTTGGGACTACATTAAATGCGTAACACTCATATTGCAACGACAACTGGAGTCCCCACGACCCATCGTGAGCCACGACCGATCGCCAGGTCAGTTTAGGAAAATTTTTGGATGCCTGTTTAACTTCGGATTTTGGAGAAATGGATTAGACACCTTGGACCCTTCACATAGGAAAATCTTAAAGGCATTCCCAGAGATCCCAACCTCTCACAACCTCCCTCTAAGCACCCACATTTGTGAATCGTATCAAAAATCCTATCAATACCTTGATTGAGATATAAAGAAGGAGAAAAAAAATAGAACTAGGATCAATTGGCATATCTATATCCTAGAACCTCTCCCCAAACTTGTGGTTGCTCATACATTGGTACATCTTCATCATCAAGGACTTCAAGTTGGAATAGATCTTCAAGAAACACATCTACATCGAGTGAGCTCAACAAGGCAAGTGTTTCTTAGTGTTTGATTCAATTTCTAAATCATAGTGTACAGTGGATTAAAGCAAGGTGCTTGAACCAGTATAAAAAATAGAGAGATAATGAAGTAGATCTGGGTAAGTCGAACCATTCAAAAATCTTAGGCGAGTGGGTGAAATTCCCATTCAATTGTTTAGGTGGAATTCCTACTCTATTCGTGAGGGCGTAATTCCTCACAGTGTCTTTGGGATAACCCAAGGTTACGTAAGTCCAACAGTGGATGTAGGAGGGATTTACTCCGAACAACTATACATTGGATGTTGTGGGTGTTTGGCTTGATTGGATGTTTGCTCTATTATTTGTGCACTCTTGTTAACACACAACCCATCTTCTTGATTAAGTTGTTAATTTCGTTGCATATCATTTTAATTAATCAAGAGATTTCTGAAGGCCACAAAAAATGGGCATTGTTCTATTCACACCCCACCGCACCAACCAACCCCCCCCCCCCCCCCCCCCCCCCCCCCCCCCCCTCCCCCCTTTTTCTCTAGGGACAATCATGTTCTAACATTAGGGAACTTTCAATTGATATTAAAGCCTCGTGTTCTTTATAAAGGATCTAGCTATCTGAGTTGATCCTATGATAGAACATCAAATGGATGCCCGAAAAATTGTTTATAGATCTTTATTGTTTGTTTGCTCTATCTTGATGTATTTAAAAACAAAAATATAAAATATCTTGGCATTCTTTGATGAAATTGATTGGACCTCTATCCAAAATGATTTTATAAAAAATATTTGTAAATCTATGGATAGTTAAATAGAAGGCTCCACCTCTTATAACCAAATGGAGAATCAAGAGAGAAGTGCAAATTTAAAATGTTTCATTACCACCATTATTGATAATCAATTAGAATCCTCTAGTGAAGAAGTGGATGATGATGAGGATGATGACCTCCAAGAGTCCTATAATGCCTAGTACTTAGAGAGTGTAAGATTGGCTATGGATCTTCACATGGCAAAAACTGAGAATGCCAAACTCTCTAGCCAACTTGAAAATGAAAATTCTCAAAAATGTTATTCTCTCATCAAACTTAAAAATGGCAAATGATGAAATATCAAAAATGAGAGAAAATGAGACATCTCTTCAAAGCAAAATCAAATATCATGAGGTTGGTATTCAAGAATTAAAAGTTGTAAGAAAAAGCCTTGAAGAAGAAATTCTAAGGTTGAACTCTGAATTACATAGCCTTAGAAGTTTCAAAGATCAGTTTCAAGATAAGGTTACCCAAGGAAATAAAAAATTGAATTTTTTTCTAAATCTGGATAAACCTCAAATTGATTAGCATGGTCTTGGTAATTCTTTGTCAAACCAAAAGAGACCTATGAACCAATCCAAATGTGTTAAAGGCCACACTACTCATTCTTCAAAAATAAACTGCTTTTATTGTGGTATAATTGGGCACTTCAAACATGAATGCAAGACTAGAAGAATGCAAGTTGAAAAACAGGTGGCTAAAGGTCTTTCTCAAACAGCTAAGAAGAGAAAGAAGGCGTTCAATGGAAATTCACACATTAAAAAGAAGAAAAAGGTAAATCAACTTCAACATGTAAATTTTACTATGAGACACAATGCACATCACCACAAGCATCATCCCTACAGTGGCAAATCTATTAGGGATAAAAGGGGAGATTAATCATTGACTAAGGGAGAGAAAGGTAAGGTATTAATCCATATGCTAAGGGGGAGTAATATTGATTATATTAATAATTATGGGTCTAATGTTTAAGAGGGAGATCTCCATGCTTCCACCTGTGCCTTGTTGTTTCTATACAGAAATATCATTGCAGGCACACCTTGAGGGAGAGCAAGATGAAAAAAACATCTGAAGCATAGAGTCCTAGGATTTGTCATTTGAATATGTACTTGTAATTGTTGTATCTATTGTATTCAAATGAGTTGTAATGGTTGGGTAAAGTCATCGAGTCTATATTCATTATCTTCTAGGTTTTGTCACAAATTGACAAAAGGGGAGATTGTTAGTGCCCCGGCTTGACCGAGTCACCTTGTTGTCAATTACGTGACCTATGAGAGCATTGCCTTAGAAGATTGAAGACAATGAATCAAGACTCAAGACTCAAGCGGTGTGAAGTTCGAATCAAGAGCAAAGCATTGCAAAATCAAGTACGTGACTCAAGCATCACCAAGTGAATGGTAATCAAACAGTTAAATTGGCCATAGATGATGTTAGTACCCCGGCCATGTCGAGTCCCTGTTTGTCAATTCCATTACTTAGGAAGAAGCACTTGCTAGAAGCTTGAAGACTCAAGATGATCAAGAATGAAGATCATGCTCAACCAATTTCAAAGCTCATCGTCATGGCAATCACAAAAACATGTATTTGGCCATAGATGACTTTAAGTGGAGCCCACACCTTAAAGAGGACTATACCTAGGTTTAGTTAAACAAATGGTAAAACTATAAAAATCCTACAAAGGAAGCTTGATAGTGAATTGGAACCCAACTTGGAAATATGTATTCTATTTCACTGTCAGCTCGACCAATCGTGGTCAAGGACTGGCCGGCCTGATTGACATAGGTTCTGAATCATAGAACTGTCATTCTGGAAAAGCCTCTGATCGAGAGTCTCGTATGAACCGACCCCTCGGTGATGAATTGAACGACCTCTCATGGTCAACGACTCATTGATGAAAAACTTGTGAGTTCTGAACCTTGAACACAAGTCGGCTCTCGAGGAAACAGACATATCGGTAGTACAAGACCGATCGAAAGTACCAGGACCGACCCCTCGATAAAGGGTGACAGGTCGATCTAGGTATGACAGTTTTCAGACTTGAAACTACTATCAGCATGGTTTCGCCCCAGACCGAGCCTCTCATATGGACCGACCTCTCGGTGCCATAACTGTCGACCCATTGGCGACATTGACCTGTCGACAGGGAAGTAATTATACCGTTGGGAGTGCATTTAATGCGCAATGATCGGGTGGTTGAATGGTAATAAATATGAACACCAACTCATCAGTGCCACCGACCTGTTGGTACTGGATAGTTTGAAAGACTATTAAGACTCCTCTATAAATATGAGTGTTGTATGATCGTGTTACCATCTTTCTTGAACTGAAAAGAGTTATACAGTCTAAGGAATGATCAACACTCTTGCACTAAGAATCATAAACAACCAATTTATTGATTGAGTTTGAGAGTGAAAAAGAGAGGAGAAAAGAAAAGTCATAAATAACCAATCTATTTTTTGAGTTTGCTAGTGAGGAAAAGAGAAAGAAAAGATATAAAATAGGAAAGCTTTAGTTGAACCAAGTTTCCTTGTCACCCTAGTTTGTGATTGCTTTACGTCGGCTACAAAGAGGAGCGTCGGCACTCATTGGGTGGGATCTTCAAGAAGCACATATCACCGAGAAAGAGCTTCAAAGGCAAGTACTTCTTGGTTTTAATTTTGTTTTTAAAACCTTTGACCCGAAAGTGGAGTAAGGAGGATTTGCTCTGGAACCACTATAAAAAAACTCTAGAGAGTCATCTCTGGCACAGTGGTGGGTGGAATTTCCAACCGATTGAGTGAAGTGGAATTCTTAGGCTGCGTTTGGATGGGGGTAAGAGGGGGTGACCCCCTGTTACCCTTGTTTGGTCATAAGGGGGTGAGGGTAAAAATTTGAAAATTTACCCCTCTCATCTCATCTTTGAATACCCCTTTGGAGGTTGGAGTATTCACAATACCCTACCCCTCTTTACCCCTTGCCTTCCTCTCTTTATCAATTATATATTATATAATTAAAAAATTAATATATTTCAAGTAATTAGCAATTTATTCTGTTTGAAATTTATTCTAAAAATGTGTCAACATTTTCAACATAATGCATTTGAATGAGGGGTAAATTTTACGGGGGTTACTCAGGGTTACCCTTGAATAAGGGTAAATGTAAGGAGGGGTAATCTGATATATAATATAAAAAATAGAAATAAAATTTTATGAAACATAATTTCAAAATGTCCTATTTTTAAAGGGTGATTCTGTTGAAATTTCGACAGGGTCTCGAAACTCTAACAGAGTTTGAGGTTCATGGTAATCTCTTTCGATGTAATTAACAATTTATTCTGTTGAAAGTTTATTTTAAAAATGTGTCACCATTTTCAACATGATGCATTTAGATGAGGGGTAAATTTTACAAGGGTTACCCAGGGTTCCCCTTGAGTAGGGGTAACTGTAAGCAGTGGTAACTTGACTTATTAACAAGTTCATGAGAATTATTTATTTTTATTAAATCCATATAATATAAAAAATAAAAATAAAATTTTATGAAACATATTTGTCAAAACATCCTATTTTTAAGGGATGATTCTGTCGAAATTTCGATAGGGTCTCAAAACTCCAAAAGAGTTCGATGTTCATTTCAAATTATAATTATAAAAAAGAATTTATAAAAAATTGATAATATTAATATAATTTATATTATTAAGATTTACCTCATGGATATTATTTAATAATTATATTTTATAGAATTTCTCAAAGACTTATTAATATTTAAGGTTACCCTGCTTGTAGTTACCAAATAAGATTTTTTACTCTTATGGTAAGTTTTTACTTTACCACTTCAATTACCAAAATAAGAGAAGGGTAATCCCAATTCAAAGGTTGTAACGCCTCGCCCTTTTTCACTCACTTTTTCCCGTAAATTCAGAGTATATTTTTTTTTATAACAGAGTAGGGTGATAGAGCGCAGGAAGTCACGACGCGAGCTAAGTCCGAACTTCCAAAGTCCGACCCTTAACTGGCCAACCCTATGTGTGCATGGACTTAGTCCATGGAAATGGTTCACACATAGCAATATCAACTGGCGGAATAAAATCATAACATGCGAAAACATAATAGAACACAGTTCTGTTCCATTCAGATAGTAAAGTACGTCAAATCCTTAATCATCATTATCATAACACAATTATCCAATAAAACATCCAAACATAGCAAATCCATCTAAGTTATTACAATCCGAATTCTAGATACTCAAATACAAGCCCATGAGTATCTTAAAAAATATATAAACTAAAAGCGTTCCGAGTTCCTACGCTTGTCCCTTTCCGCTTTTAGCGTTTTCCTCGTTTCCTGCATCATCCACTAAAGGGTAAAATTAGGGCGTTAGTACAACGCGCCCAGTAGGTATTCCAATTAGGGTTAACACATGGGTTAGTACCAAAAATCCAGATATAATATATAACAAAACTAGTTATAATAAATCATACTATACTTATAAAACATCATATCCAAAACAGTGTATGATAATAGAGATCCAATCATACCAATAAAACCAGAAACCTTAAATGATAATAAAGATTATAATCATGCTGATTCAATGTCATGCAATGCTATCATATGCAATAAGTCCCGCCCATCACAAAATATAGGGTATACTCTTGATGGAATTCTCCTCATCAAGTTATTTTCCTGGTGGAATTCTCATCACCAAGGTCTTCTCTCTTGATGGAATTCTCCTCATCAAGGTATCCACCGATGGAATGCTCATCACCAGGGTCTTCATACATAGTATCCTCTTGATGGGATTCTCATCATCAAGGTATCCCGCACTATTGCTTTACCGACGCCCCGACAGAGTGTGGGTCCCCGGTTACCTGTCATCCCTCCCATGCCATGCATGAGATGCAAATACCACATGCTATGCAATTATACAAAACCATAGCATTTAAAAGCTCATATTTGAAACACATGCTATTTTATCAAATAAACATAGCATATAAAAATCACCATTTGAAACATAACTTTTGCAGTATAAATTCATTAAATCAAGATAAAAACAATGTACATAAACCCATTGTTTCAAAGAAGTGGAATCCTACCAAATACTGCTATGCGTCCTTGCGTCTTTCGTCCGGTAACCGCTCACGATCATAAACACCCTGTGAGGTCCCGTTACCTTGAAATATAACAATCAATCAAAACCAAGTCCTACTTGATTTACAATATTTTGAGTCCATAACCCAATGCCCATGGTTTATCATTTTCAGCTAAAATTACCAAATTGCCACTGGTCTAATATTCAATCAACAATTTGTTCATTTAACCCAACATGCATAACCCTATGTTCATCAAACAATCCCCACGAAATTTGGCCACACACCATGGCCAAACCCATGGTCCCTATTTTCATTTAATTACCAAAATGTCATTATACATATCCATAACCATTTACCTTCCTTATTTTCATATATTTACAAAATTGCCATCCATGGCTAACATGACCTATGACCTACTGTTTTTTACATTTATTTACCGAATTGCCATTGCCTCCAACAACTTAGGCTTAGGTTCCAACATATAGGTCCATTTATTTATTTTAACCATTCATAATATTCCCAAATAATTCATAGCCGATTCCATCAACTTATGTTTGAATTTCAAAACATAGTTCCATTAATTCTCACCCTTCATCCCTTTAAAATACACCCAAACATAAACTCATAACTGATTCATGGGGTTCGGCCAAACATCATGGCCGAACCCTATGTCCATTTATTTCACCTATTAACAATTTGCCATCACCTTAGGTTTAGATTTCTAAACCGATCCATAAAGTTATACATTATATATAACACTTCCAATAATCCACAACCATAGATCCATAAATAAAATCTTCATTTCCTTTAATCATATTAGGCCCATTCAAGACCCATAAAATATCCTTAACCATTTAAGTCCATAAAGAACCTCATGGGGTTCGGCCATACACCATGGTTGAATCCATGATCTTTCATTTTAGCCTTTAATTACAACTTTGCCATTATTAGAAAATTCCATAATTAGCAAGTCCATAATTAGGGACTTACCATTTTAATCTCCACCTTCCACAATTGGAGACTTACCAGTTTAATCTTCATGCCTAGATCCTTTCCAAATTGATATCCAACTTCCATATTTAGAAGGTTTCTAAACCTAGGATTCAACCTTCAATATTTGGCATAATTTCCAAATTTAGCATGCATATTTCCTTACTTAGATAGTTTCCAAATTTAGCATGCATCTATCCATACTTAGATAGTTTCCAGATTTAACATGTTATCCATACTTAAATCATTATTCAAGGTTACTTCCATTTAATTAAACCATAATCTTCTACCAATTTTCTTCCATGGGGTTCGGCCACACACCATGGCCGAACCCTATGGTTCCATTCTTTTAAACAAAAATATTTAAAACCACTTACCGGTTCCACGACTCCTTCGGTTTTCCGTCGCTCCGATTGGTTCTTGTTCTTCCCTCACTTGATCTTTCTCTTCCAATCTTCTTCTCCTTTCCCTTTGCTGTATGGTATTATTTTCACACAATACCCACTATATGTGCTTCACCGATCTGATCTACTGTAATCAGATCAGTTCCTTTTTTGTATCTACAAACAGCCATTGGTTTTCTTCCCTCTATTCTCTTCTCAAAACCACCATTGCTGTCACACGTTCGTTGCTCTGCTGTTTGCAGCCAGCACACACGCTGGTTTCTCTTTGTAAAACAGAGGTTAAGCTGTATGTAAAACAGCCCCTCCTTGCTGCTTACATGAACACCTTGTTGTCCACGTTACAGCCTGAAATTCTGGACTGAATTTGTCCTCAGATCAGTCCCTCCTTGCTGTTTGCCGCTTCGCTCAGCAGACACTTAGATCTGCAACGCCTATTGAGTATCTCCTCTGCATTGTGTTATTCCTTCCACCGAGAAACTACTCTCTGTCTGTTCACGTTGTCTGTAGATTTCTCCTCATCTGAGTCTGACTTCTCTGTAGATTCAGCGATCTACAAAGCTGTCCCAGCCTTTGGTTTTCCAAGAGACTATCAGACAGTCCCCTTATCGGTGGTACACCAAGAGCACCTTAGATCTCTCTTTGTTATAGAGAGCAAACTGCTGCTGTTGACTAGCCAGCCTGATGCAACGTCTACTCGTGCTAGAAGAGAGATCTCACCTTGATGCCGAGTAGCCTCTTGATTGTTTGTGTGTTACTGTTGTCCTGTTTCCAGCCAGCTCTCCTTCTCTCTGTTCGTGTCTCTCTTTGTCCAATGTCTCATATGATTTCTCAGCAACGATGGAGGAGATGATGCTCCTTATGTTGCTGCCTCACGCTCGCTGCTCTGCAATGCAGCTCTCTTTCCATGCAGTAGACTCCTCTGCTATCTGTCTTGCAGCCTACTTACAGCTAGCAGAATTCTGGACTGAATCTGTCCTCAAGAACAGCCCAGCCAAGGTCCCTTGTTGCTGCCGTGTAAGCAGCCAACCCTTCTTTTAGCAATTGAGAATACACCGATTGACAGTCCCCCTTTTTTTTCTTTTACACGTTGTTTCTTTGAGTCTCTGCCTTCTTTAATATGTAGAAGAAAACTTACAATAAAACCAGCCATACTGCTGGATTCTAGAAGAGAAAATATAGACCAGATAACATTAACGAGAAACCCACTATAGCAAGATTCTCTTGCTTTTCCAATCATCTTACCAATAATAAACCATGCACATAATGCATTTAAACGTCCCTTGCTATCCATTTTTTATCTCTTCCTAAAATAAACCTTTCCAATCGGCTAATGCTAACATATGTGAGCCCTTCTCCTTAATTTTATAAAATTTGCAATTGATCCAAACTTAGAAGGTGCTACATGCCCTTTGTTGCCTCTCTTTTACATAATTTCTATACTTAGAAGGTGTCTATGCCGTGTGCTCCTTCTCTTAGAACAAACTCCACTCGGCCAATCTTTTCAAGTTGATATTAGATATCTATTATATTTAGTAACATGACATGCGCATATCTCATAGGTTTCATATCTCCCACACGGCCTTGCATGCCCTTAATCCTAGGCCCCTTGTCCCTTAGTGGTGGTGGTTGGGATGAGGTGGAACCACCACCTCACAATGGGTCAAAGCATGTCCAATCTTACCCACATTTTATGGATCTTGTTGGATGAGATGACACCACCACCCATGCCAACGGTTTTGGTGGGTCTAAGTTTGGTGGTTTGTGTGGTTTCTATGAGATGAAACCCCTCATTGACT